>LR990224.1:8770000-10020000 GCA_905147385.1 Limenitis camilla
GACTATTTCAATACCTATTAATTACTTTTTGAATTATTGAAATCGGAAATTCCAGTCAAAAGATATTACGAAATAAAAATATCAAGATAAATAAAAATTAATCCCAGACGGGCCGCCGGCGCGGTGTGAAATGCCTCGCAGCGCAGCGAGTAACGCGGCGATAGAGGGAGCGACAGAATGCGGGAGAACCAAAATGTTAAAAAAAATTATCCACCCGTGCGAAGCCGGGACGGGCCCCTAGTTAAAAGTAAAGCCTTATATTTAAGTATGAACAAGGAAATGTAACAACCCATTAACGTAATTACAACAAAGCGGTGTCGCATACGAAGTTTCAAGTAGGAGTTAGCTTGTTTGATGGCTCCATCTCTTGTCACAGTAAAACTGTTCTATTAACTAGCAACTAACTTGATATCGGATAATAGGAAACGAGTGAAGGATTAAGCCCGTTTACAAGCACAAAAGTGTATTTAGTATTATAATGAAAAACTTTATTATATATTTAATCATGAAAAACAATGGATGCAAATCTGTTATCTGTCTACAACTTATTTAATTAGTAAAATTAACGTATTGTCTACCAATATATACATATATTTGTGAAAATTTGTAAACTAGGTATTGCTTTACTATTGAAGTTATATATAGCTTATCTACGAACATCAATATCAATTGACTAGTATGGCGTGTGGAACGCGTGGCGCGTCCGCTTTAGCGGGCCGCGTAATGGAGTGAATAACAAATTGTCGGATTCCGGATGGCGGTTTTGTAGAAAATGGTAGACAGTGGTAGAAAGTAGAAGAAAATGATTGATAATGATTGGCAGTAGTAGACAGTGGTCTACTATTTTACATTAATTAATTTCTGTGAAACCCTCGATGAATTTGTCAGAATGAAAGTTCTTCTATAAACCGTATCAAAGTCTTGCATAGTTTTCAACTTGTAGTTTCTTCAATATTTCCCATATATATTTTATATGGAAAAATAAATTCTGCCATCTTGAAATTTTTTTCTAGTCATCAAATAGACCTTGAGACCCTGATCATCTTTTTCCAAAAAAGCACTCTTCCATCTTGTATACTTTTTGAGATAGACGCCGACGAAATTTGTATAGCCGCCATCTTAAATTCGCCATTTTGATTTTTTTTTCAGCTCATTGCTAAATGGATGAGGTTTCCAATAATATTTGTTCAAGCACCACCCACCTATCTTAAATATCCTGGCTGTGCTCTTCCGCCGTCTCCAAATCCCTCAATCATCCAGCTCTCTCCATATTTTTCCTCTGAATGAATTTTCGTCTTCTATACGAAACCATGAGTGAAATTTTTTTTTATGTATGTGTAGATTTTTCAATCCATGACGGCACCAACGCCTCTTCTTTATAAGAAAATAATAAGTGGACCGTGCACCGTCGTGGATTGAACTATCTACACGTATGATTATTTATATAATTATTTTTATGTATGTATAGATAGTTCAATATATGACGGCACCGACGCGTCTTCTTCATAAGAAAATAATAAGTGGACTGTGCACCGTCGTGGATTGATCTATCTACACATATGATTATTTATATAGTTATTTTTATGTATGTATACATAGTTCAATCATGTATTGAACTATGTATACATACATAGTTCAATACACCGACACGGCACCGACGCGTCTTCTATTTGAAAAAATAATAAGTGGACCGTGTACCATCGTGGATTGAACTATCTACACGTATGATTATTTATATAGTTATATTTATGTATGTATAGATAGTTCAATACATGACGGCACCGACGCGTCTTCTATATGAGAAAATAATAAGTGGCCCGTGCACCATCGTGGATTGAACTATCTACACGTATGATTATTTATATAGTTATTTTTATGTATGTATACAATATACATAGTTTAATACATGAATGCACCGACGCGTCTTCTATATGAGAAAATAATAAGTGGCCCGTGCACCATCGTGGATTGAACTATCTACACGTATGATTATTTATATAGTTATATTTATGTATGTATAGATAGTTTAATCCATGACGGCACCGACGCGTCTTCTATATGAAAAAATAATAAGTGGCCCGTGCGTCGTCGTGGATTGAACTATCTACACGTATGCTTATTTACGTACATATTTTTATGTTTGTATAGATCGTTCAATTCAGGAAATACTTGTTTGAATTTGAATTATAGTTTGAGTTTATTTCATCATTAATTTAATTAAGCTACTCATAATAATTTATGATGAAATTATGATAATGTGTTTAATAAATTAATTCAATTTTAATCAGACATTATAAAACTCTTCTCCGTAATAACATGATAACCACTCCATTTAATTGTTTGCATTTAAACGTAATTGCATATCATGTTAAGTATTTGGGTTTATAATAAACTAGTTTCATATTCTATATTTATGCGTATGTTATGGAAAATGTATTGTATATTATAAGTATTTCTTTATATACAATTCCTGGGCTTCCAGTTTTTTTGAATAACTTTGAAACGAGAGAATTTGGGGAAAAATATATTTTATAGCGGTCTGCCCTCGCTTCGCTCCGGGTATTTAAAGCAATATTATAATTGATGTCCTTAAATTATCACTCTGTAATTGTGTAGTTTTTAATTATTTGAAAAATTAGCGAGAGTAAGAAAAAGTTATAAAAAGAAAAATAATAGAAACAAAATTAAAGAAAAGCGACAGATGATAAAAGTGGGAGGACAGAGCAGAACTAAAATTGAATGAGTAAAGGAGTAGTTTGTAGTTTTCTAACAGTAAAAGAATTTTTAAAATCGCATTAGAAACAACAAAATGGCCATATTCTATCATTTAAAAATGTATATGGCAACACTAAATCACTTTTGTCACTCGCGAATAGTGTAGTTTTCTATCAGTGAAAGAATTTTTAAAATCAGATTAGAAATAACAAAGGGGCCATATTCTATTAATTAAAAAATGTACATGGCAACACTAAATCAACTTTGTCACTCACGAATAGTGTAGTTTTCTAACAGTGAAAGAACTTTTAAAATCGGATTAGAAACAAAAAAATGGCCATATTCTATTATTTAAAAAATGTATATGGCAACACTAAATCACTTTTGTCACTCGCGAATAGTGTAGTTTTATATTAGTGATAAAAAAAATTTATCACTAATATAAAACTACACTATTCGCGAGAAGCTCTTCAATTTACAAAATGGCCACCTTATGGCACTTAAATGGCCATATCTTTTTAATTAGAGTATTTATGGCAACACCACATAGCCTATGTTACCCGGAAAGGATGTAGCTTCCTATCGGTGAAAGAATTTTCAAAATCGGTTCAGTACTTTTCGAACCTATTCGCAACATACAAATATACAAACATACAAACAATCAAATCTTTCCTCTTTATATAATAGTATAGATATAGATAACACAAATATTTTGAGCGTTACGAGCAGCCTGGTAGAAATCGTCACGTAAGCAAAAGGCGCTATGAACTTTCCCGAGAAGTTGAATTCCGTCCGTCGTCATCGTCGAACGCTGATCTCCATATTTTTTAAGTCACGACAGTGTTAACTAGATAAATGTAACTTCGAATAGTTTTTCTTTTATACTACTAGCTAGACTAGACTAGCTCGGGGCATGTAAATAGCTAAGTCTGGCCCTGGATTAGAGAAAAAGAGAGAGGCACGAAGAGACATCACACTTTGGGAAAATCTATTAATATCAAAAATCAAAGTTCCTTTTTACACAACAGTTTGGAGTACAAGGGTGAAGATACGGGACGGGTGCCCCCCGCATATTCACAGATGTAATTATATAAATTTAAGCTTATTTTTAACACTAAAGTTTTACCTGTGACTTGAATGTATTCTTGATGAGACTTAAATACGGCTCGACCGATTTGAATATATTTTATTTATTTTGCCCCCTAATGGTTTATTAAATTGTAAGGAAAGAAGATTGATTTTTAAGAAGACAAAGTCCCCTCCAGTAGTTTTTGGTGGCCATGTATAATATTACTTTAAGTCAATTACAGCAAAAAAAACGAAGATTTGGTCCTTAAAATATATACAATTGTTGACGCCCTGTATGCACCAACTTTTTTAAATTAGAATCATATTATATTTTTATTATGGCGCCCCCTGAAAACCCTTGAAATGGACAAACCATAAACAAGCTTTATTACTTTAAAATCATGCATAGGTACATGACATAATATATAATTAGCAGTGATAGCCCAGTGGTTAAGACATCGGTGTCATACACGTGAGGTCCGGGTTCGATCCGGGGTAACTAACCTTTGACTTTTCTGAGTTGTGTGTTTTAAGCAATTAAATATCACTTGCTTTAACGGTGAAAGAAAACATCGTGAGGAAACCTGCACTCCTGAGTTTCCTAAAATTTCTCAAAAATGTATGAAGTCTACCAACCCGCACTGGGGCAGCTTTGTGAACTATGGTCTAACCTCCTACTCATTCTGAGAAGGAGATCCGGCTCAGCTGTGGGCCATTAATGGGTTGTGATGATGATAATGATGATATTTAGCATTTTAATTCTAATTTAGACAGGATATACTTAAATTTTTTTGGCAATGTTACTATAATTATTATAATATAAAAAAAATAATTCAGTAAATAACATTATACTACAATAAATAATACTAGGTACATAATATTATCATAAATAATAGTAATAAATATTATTAAACTAAAATGTTTTATACTCCTAGAGGAAAATACAAAGCAAACGCAACGCAAATACAATTTCATATGTTGTTTTTCTTCGAGTAATCTTTACTTACTATTGAATAATTAGGAATTTTTTTTAATACATATTGTTTCATCATAAATATTATTCTTAATCCATATAAAATATAAACTTAAATAAAAGAAGGTTTTATATTGTTATATTCAGAATTGTGTTTTATAATAATTATAAACTTAGTAATAAAGTATATTTTAGGTAAAATGAGGTAATTTTTTCGGGAAAACCGGTAATTCGGAGTCCATAAAGCGGTAGCACGGAATTAACGTCAAGAAAAAAGTGACAACTACAGGCTTAAAAGGGCTAGTACCCAGAGCCGTTTAAGTAACAAGACAATTAAAAAAAGTCAAGAAAAAAAGCGCGAAGTCTTCGTCTTCGAATGTGGCGGGTTTTTTGGGAGCGTCTCTGAAGTCTGCAAAATAAGTTGTTTTGAGTTGAGTGGCGAAATACGTAAGAATTGGGAGTTGAAGGGGGCAGAGGGGGGAAAGAAGATGAAGACCGGGGGTCTGTGCCCTCGGCTCGAGAGATGTTTTTGGAAGGCTCGCCTTGTTCGAAGATTTCCGCGCTTTGTCTTTGACTCATGAATACAAGGACATCTACTACCACAAGGAATTTTACAACTACAAGGATTCAGATTTAATTATAACGGAAGACTTACTAAATATAAGCCTGTACGGTGTAGTACCTTTTCCATTATGGAATAAAAACATAAGAAAAAAATGGATTAATGTCAATTGTCAAATGTCAATGTCAATTGTCAGATCCTTATCAAAATGTAAATATTGAAAAATAGAAAAGAACTACAATAAAATGAATGGTAAACTTAATATGAAATAGCACCAATCGAACATACAATGAGTAAAGCCGCCAAAGTAGCTGAGCTTTTTACAAAAACAATAGCCACAACAAAATGTTTTGATCAAAACTTAAGAAAGGTAAATAATTGCTCTTATATTAATGTACATTTTTAAATCAAATGGCACGTACGTACTGTTAGTTTATGTAATAATTCCGTAAATAATGTTATTGGTAAAAAGCTTATTTAATTTGAAAAATATCAACCATATAATTTTACACCTGTATCTTTTGATCAAGTTGACTCAGAAATTTGAATGTCTTGCAACTTTTAGATACTGCAGATCTGAATATTTGATGTTAATTTAAGTAAAGGACAAAAACTTGTCATGTGTCAAATATGAGAGCCCCAGTTACTGCTGGGTACATACCACAGTTTTCTGGTATTTATAATAGTATGATACTTCCTTACTTTTTATAGATTGTAAATAAATAAATCTATACTAATATATAAAGCTGAAGAGTTTGTTTGTTAATTTGATCCCACTAATCTGAGGAACTACTGGCCCGATTTAAAAAAATATTTCAGTCTTAGATAGCACATTTATCAAAAAAGGCTATAGGCTATATATCATCACGCTAAGCCCAATAGGAATGGATGATCATGGGCACAAAGTCGTAAGGGTCAGCTTGTGCTCTAATATTATGATAAATTATGCCTTTCGGGTTTCCTCTGATTTTTTCTAGTTTAGGAGAGGTCTGGGGAGTGTCCAGTTGTGTTTTCATTTCCTGGGTTTACCATTTTTAATGTTGTGTGGTTTTTAATAAAAATGCTGATATTATTTATCTATTTAGTAATCTTAATATAGATTGATGATCTATATTTAAACTAGTCTCCATAACCTCATGTATTTATTTTTAATTATCAACATATTCTGTTGTATAAATGTGATTTAAAATTGTAAATACAATTAGATTATAATCTATCTTGCGATATTGTGAATTTATAAAGGATTGTGAACTGTAAGATACTGCTGACAATTTAATACATAAATTTTTGGTAGATTATAGACTATCAAAGGGAAACCATCAAATTGTAAATCAGGATGAATTTACCATAGAGTTACAAAACTATTACATTTTTATACAAATAAAAAAGAGAACATTATAAAAAAATGTATTTTAACAGGTAAAAGTGGTATGCTGTGATAATGGCAGGCTGGTGACTCAATTTCAAGTAGGGCCGGAGCATCTAAACCAGCGTGGAACTTTACATGGGGGTTTTATAGCACATTTAGTAGATGCAATATCCACATATGCACTTACAGCTAATGAAAATGTTGAAACTAGGGGTGTGTCTATTGATCTCAGTATCAGGTAATGTTATTTATATTGTCTATATTAATTAATTTTAACTTATTTGTGGTAGCCATTACAATACTACAAACTTATATTAAGAACAAATAATATAAGTTTGTAGTATTGTAGTAGTGTAGTTATACACACAGTTTTTTTTATCTATTCTATGTACTTTAATTTAAACTTTGACTTCAAGTAACATTATCACTAATCATTCGTCAATTTAACGACGTTAACGCGTCGTAAAATTCTTTCGCTTTTTTTATTATTAAGCTTCAATATTTTTTCGTGAAAAATGATTTATGACCTTTACTAGCAATTCTTTAGGTTTCCCCATAATTAAAAAAAATCTGTTATAAAAAATTATTAAAATTAAATAACAATAGTCACAGCACAAAATCATCTCATCTCATGGTCCTACATGGTCATCAATGTTCCTAATATTTCTTTCGATTCTTGAAGTAAAGTTTCAGACAAATCTTAATCAGTACATCTAACTATTTCAGATCACATTGATAGTAGTCTTAATACCCTGTGCTTCTCGTGTGATATTTTAATTGAAATATAAAAGTAAAATGTTAGTAACAACTTTTTTTTTTTTTATTTATAATTATATGGCTTTGAATGTGCTTATGCACAAAGCATTCTGCCAGTGTCACGTATAATGAAAAAAACACGGAGGAATGTTAGTAACTTACTACTACTCTTTATAGACATTTTCTTCTGCTATGACTTTTGTACTACTTTTGACAGCAGTAATTCTGCCAGTGTCAATGTAGAAACATGTCCAAAATGATAATTCTAGTTTCTAGTCTATTAGTCCCTAAACACTAAACATTCGTCAAAATGACTACTTGTACGTTAACGTTAGTTATATAGAGTTAAAGACTAAATTATTTTGTTTCAGTTACATGAATGCTGCTAGAGAAGGTGATAATGTAGAAGTAGAGGCTATAACAAGGAAACTTGGTAAAAAAGTAGCTTTCCTTGAAGTTGAGGTCAGGAATAAGGACAAGAATCAGCTTTTAGCGACTGGTAGACATACTAAGTATGTGGGTGTATAAAATTGATTTTATTGTTAGTAGTTAGAGTTAGCAAATTGTGTATTTAAGTGTAATAAATGTAGCCTTTAAACCTGTTGTTTTATTTAAGAAATACGAGTAAATGAGCATTTAAGTTTATAGACTTCAGTATAATTTACGAGCGGCCTGCCCTCGCTTCGCCCCAGGGATTTTAAGGAATATTATAATTGATGTCCTTAAATTGTCACTCTGTAATTGAGTAGATTTTTATTATTTGGAATAAGTGAGAGTGAGAAAGGGCGCTAAAAAAAGAGAAAAGTGACAGATAACAAAAGAGCGAGAAGGACAGAGCAAAAATAAAAATTAAAGAAGAGAGTAGGAAGAGGATGAGAGAGAATGAAAGTATAAAAGAAGAAGAGAGACAGGTATACTTATAGATTTCTCTCAGTGAAAGAATTTTTAAAATTAGATCAGTAGCATCAAAATGGAAATATTTTGTTAATCAAAAAATTTATATGGCAACACTACATCACCTGTATAACTAGGGAACGGTGTAGTTATCTATCAGTGAAAGAATTTTTAGAATCGGGTCTGTTGTTCCAGAGAAAACATTCATTTTAAAAAATGGCCACGTTATGGCACTTTAACGGCCACATCTTTTAAATTATAATATTTATGGCAACACCACATAGCCTATGTTACCCGGAACAGATGTAGCCTTGTATCGGTGAAAGAATTTTCAAAATCGGTTCAGTAGTTTTTGTTTGTTTGTTTGTTTGTTCCGGTTAATCGTTGAAGTGGCTGGACAGATTTTGACGGGACTTTTACTGGTAGATAGCTGACGTAACAAGGAGTAACTTAGGCTATTTAACATCTGGCTACGAAATCACGCGGGTCGGCTAGTAACAAAATAAATTAAGGCATCGCCTGTCAGGCGGGAATAGTGTATCTTTTTAGTAGTGAAAGAATTTTCTAAATCAGATCAGTAATTCCAGAGATTATTTCCAACTTACAAATGACCATTTCTTTTTAAATATGATATTTATGGAAACACCACGTAGCCTATGTTACCCGGTAAGGATGTAGCCTTCCACCGGTAATGAATTACCAAAATTGATTAATTAATTGGCGAGCCTATTCGGAACAAACAAAATTTTAATAAAAAAAAGCAAGAAATCCTTGAAAAAGCAAGAAATAAAACATTTTAACAAAAAATTGAACCGTCTTCGAACTCTAAAAAATGCACTAAAAAGTAAGATATAATTAGCTTATTTATTAACCTCGCTTTATTAGGACAATAATATACAATAATTGATATTTTTGAAGTCGGTGCCAGCCAGGTAAACAGACGTGTACTGAGATAGAAAAGTAATAGGTAGGTATATCTATTGAACGAACCTGTAACGAAATAGTGTGTACGATTGTACTATTATACTACTAGGTTCTTATACGAACTTAAATCATTATCAAAATAATATTTTTTCGTTAAAAATGTTTTATTTCTTGCTTTTTAGTGAATATGTTCTGAAACTCATTTACCGCTCAGCCACTGATTTACTCTCTCATCTGTTTACTCATTCAATCACCCACTAAATCACCAATTCACCCATTGCCCATCTACGCATCCTTGCATATTTTACCCATTCACAAAGTGACTCACTCAATTTACCTATTTACAAAGTACCTACTCACTCAACCATCATCTCAACTACTAAACTGTACCACTCTACTCACCCTTCTTTTAATAAATTAAAGATAACAACCATCTAGATCATCTGAAATATCGAGTATAAACAATCGCACCAAAATGGGTTCATTTATCAGGTTATTACAATTTCACAGACAGACACACACATGACAACACACTGTTAAGCAATAAGACAATGTCATCTTGATCCCATTTATTTCACAAATAAATCCGCATCAAAATCGGGCCAGTGTTTCGGGAGTTACGATGTCACCGACAGATACACATAAACACTGTTAAACTTATAAAATGATGGCATATTGATCCCATCTGCTTCCACACAGAAAAATCCGCATAAAAATCAAACCAGTATTTCCAGAGCTACGATGTTACAGACAGACGAACATTACCATTAAAAAAATCACTTACAGCCAAAGTACACTTTAAGACAATTCCATTAAACCCAAACAGGACTAGTTTACGTTGTCCCATGCCTGTGTTCCATTACATACCTTCCGGTGTCATCATCAACTAATGGTAGATGAATCTACTGGTAACATCAACATGAAAATTACTTATTTAAAATTTCTCATAGTACTAGTTGCTTAACATTCTTAACCACATTATGGCTATCTGTTGTCTTCCTCATCAGCTCCACTTCAACAAATAATCAGTTCTGAATGCTAATGCTTGAAACCCTTCTGAAATTATCAAAATCACTATATTTGTGCCTATAACATTTGAGGAGTTCTCTCAATTACTTAAGGATCCTATCATCAGAACTGGATTTTGAAAAAAATGGGAACAATCTGTAGGCATACCCTACGAAATACAAAAATAAATTTCCAATTCAGTTCATAAATGACGGAGTTCTGATGTAACAAACATAAAAAAAAATACAACTGAATTGATAACCTCCTTTTTTTGAAGTCGGTTGAAAAAAATGAGTGTAGATTCTATTTGAAAATAGAATATCAAACTCCTTTATTTTTGAGATATTTATTTTACGTTTAATATTCACGATTATACTTAAGCAAATTTTATTTAAATTAGTGAAATTAAAATAAAAAATAAAAAAAAAAGTTATTACTTGGACTAATTCATATACTTATATTCTGTACTTTTATAACTGATTTTTAACTTTTTGTAATAGATTATTTACTCGGAGATAAATCTTAGCTAAAAAAAAATCACATTTCAGGTGCCTGAAAAATAACAACGCTTTAAAGTAGTGATTCTCAAAGAGGTCTATATTATCGATCCACAACGTTCGATGGCGAGTTGCAGAGGTTCCACGTAAAAGATTTTTTTCCTTTTGAATCAGTAGTCGGTAAGATGTAAAAAACAACGTTTACACTTCACCACTGATAAAAAAACTTTAACGTACTACTAGTATGTTCCCCTTATTATGACGACAGAGAAAATATTGAGAAAAAAAGAGAGAAAAGGAGAGTCGAAGATATTGTAGATTTCTATCGGTGAAAGAATTTTAAAAATCGGATAAGTAATCTATATCTATACTATTATATAAAAAGGAAAGATTTGATTGTTTGGTTTGATTGTTTCGAATAGGCTCGAAAACTACTGAACCTATTTTGATTTGTAGTTCCAGTGAACACCTTCAGTTTACAAAATAGCCACGTTATTTCACTTAAATGGGCATATCTTTTTAATTATAATATTTATGGCAACACCACATAATCTAATCTACCCGGAAAGGATGTAGCTTTCTATCATTGAAAGAATTATTAAAATCGGTTCAGTAGTTTTAGAGTCTATTCGCAACAAACAAAACATCAAATCATTCCTCTTTTTATTATAGTGTGGATGAAGTTTTTGCATCTTTCTTTATTAAGGGTGAGGCACGTAGGGCACGTGTCCTACGTGCAAATTCAGGTTATAAAGGGTCTATGCATCCAATCTCTTGTTAATCCGCTATTATTGCATAAGTAATTATTTATCTTTCTGAATAGTATTAATTGTGCTTTATTAATACAATGCCTTGCATTTTTATTTTATGAGTTTCGCTTTTTTATTTAATTGAATGTTAAAATTGGTGTAGATTTAGTCGAATTAGTGAAATATCAGGTATCTTTTTGAGAGTTTTTAAGAAATGAAACAATCATTTATTTTTTTATTTATTTTATTAGCACAAGCCTAAGCAACAAAAGTAATTGAAAACAGAAACAACACTTAAAATATTATGAGGGAAACAATAGAGGAGTTTAATATGGAAAACTGTTTAAACTTCCATAACTTTTCTATCGCTTTGTTTATTAAATATGCCGTTTAGATGTTATCATTTTGCCTGAGATGTTTTCACATAACAATTCTTCTATTTAATACAATACACGCTCGAACAAAAGTTTATTTAAGTACTCATATTTATGATGTTTGTAGATTTGAAACAGCTTATTTCTCATTAATAAAACACATATGGGAATAGTTTATACTGAAGTGTTGTTTCTGCTTAACTATGATAAACTCTAAGACTTCATGATAATATTAAATTACGTGTTACAAGTGATGTAAATTAAATTACTAAAGAGACTGTCGATTAGAATTGTGACGTTCCATTAGTGGTTTCTGTAGTCGACGTCAAGGCAGGATATCCGGTGATAAATTAGTGTACAATTGTGCAACGGTAGTCGATAAAATGAAAATGGCTTTGAAAATTTCACATTGGGATGCAAACCGGAAATGTGAAGCGTCCAATATCCGGCAGAAAAGGAATAGAGATGAATTTACGAAACCGCGCGCAATCAAAAAGACCAATTGGAGATTTTAAAGTAAAAAAAAATCATTAATACTTATATATTAAATAAATAATTTTCTCTTCTGTATCTGTGTTAAAATGGAAAAATTTCCCCAAATCTGTTTACTATAGGATTTGGAAAAAATCATAATATTTTTTAATTGTGTCTTTGCCTCCTTTTCTGCTCCCGGTATAGACTAGTGTATGAAATCTTTTTTACAATAACTCCGCGACTAAAAAAAACTATTCGTGTAACACGGAAAGTGCGATGAAATAAAAAACCTATATTTGTTGTTAGTAATTAACTGAAGACAGGCTACTTAAAACGAGGTATATATCTAACGAAATAAATTACAAGTAAAATTGTTAAATGTACGGTCCTTTTGCCGCCAAGATTTCATGAAGGTTAATTTAATATTTTTGGTTTAATTTTTTTCTAACATTTTACGATGTCAATTTGTATCAGACGTAAAGGTCTTTTCTAGTTATCTTATAGGATACATCGTCGTTCTTTTGAAATTTTATAATGACATGAAAGTTGTGTAACTTCGATATCAAGCTAATCACCACGAAGTCTCAGATAACTGTGTCGAAGCTAGAGTCATTGAGGTCAAAATCCAAAGTTCACGAGGGCCAAACTCGAGATTTGATATGATCTCGATTTCTTCTTCTTAAGAAATTATAGTTTCTTAAAAACATTACAATTAATTCGTATATTTTTGAGATGATGTATGCGAGAACAACTTTTTATCTATATATTATTTCTTTTTCTTTTGAAGAAGATCTTAACCATATTTTGCCTCTAGCTTTAACACTTACAATCAAAATTCACTGCAAGTTATAAGATAACGAATTGGTACTACATAGTCATAGGTACCAGTGATTATTATATTATTTAATACTACTTAATACAAATGCAGCAAATAATAAGAGCATATCCCGCATATTGCAGAACATTAAAAACAATTTTCTCTGTCTGTCGAAGCTAGGGCGAGTCGACTAGGTGTGTTACCTGCGGAAACCACTACGAGAGCTCACCATTTTTTGGACCGGTGCACCCTAGGCAACTACGATTAGCAATTTCCTTCTAACGGGGGATTACTATCCGGAGGCCAATATCCACAAACGAGGGGCGCGTAAGCGCAATTGACGGCAGCTGCGTTGCAGCGGAGTGTTAGAACAGTGTGGCCTACTGTGCCTTCGGTTATGGAGTAGCCAGTCAGTGGCCGGGTGTTCGTCCTTCGCTCCTGTCTCGGTGTACCGCAAGCTCTGAAATATGAGGAGTGGTTGGACAGGCCGGCGAGGAGGGTTGCGCCAAGGTTAGGCGCGGAGGTCGCTAGCGCTGGTGTGACGTAGGAGCCTTAAACATCAACGTCCACGGGGGTCTGGTGGCCGGAGGTACGGTCCGCTCCGGGTATTACTTTGTTTGCAGAGGAATATAGACCACTCCTGGCTCCTCCGGGGGCTGGATGTTTCAGTTGACTTACCCTGGCATCCCCCCTACATTAGGTGCTTGTTAATGCCAGCCCATGAGCGTGTCCAGTGGAATGCTTACGCGACCCTGCGGCACCTCACATATAGCACGGTCGGTGGGTGGTTATCAGAATTAATATTTTTTTTTTAGACAGTAAACTTTACCTTCTGCAATATGCGGTAAGTTTACACTAGTATTATTTTTAATAATTATTACTCCATAAACTGACTTCCAATTATTCATTATTATGATAGATGTTATTGAAGATATATAGCTATTTCTATAGTTTTACGGAAATAGTAGAAAAGCTGTTCCTTTAAACTTAAATTAATATTTCCACGTAAACGTCGGTTTTCGTAAAGTTCTATAAGTTTTATTCCCGCCAACGATTAGAACTGTAAAGCTACAAGTCCTTCAGGCACTTCGAATATTGTCTTACAATACAATTAACCACTTACGACCTATTAGTCAGTCTAACCTCTCCATTCGTTAGCTACAGTTCACAATACGTTGATGAGAGTAATACTAAACTGTATCGCAATCAACGTATGTACGTGAGACAAAATAATATTTTTTTATATTACTTGTGAAACTTAGTCTCACTTCCTAAAACTAGGAATTAAATATTGGCTATTATGGTGAAATGTCAGTGTAAGGTTCCCTTACTGGTCAGTCACTGATAATATGGCTAATTTAATTTATTATTGAAAAACAAGGTAGCTAAAGGTGTACGCGAGTACAATGAGATATCTTTAAACCTGCTCCTAGGTCTCAATACCCAGGTGCTATCCGGTTTTCTGTTTAAAGTGTACATTCACCTGTTACTGTAGGACTAAGGTCGCCATTATTGACATTATTTGTCTCACACCAAACTGAATAAAGTGCAGTAATGAATATTTCTTTAAACTTTAAAAATAATAAGAAGTTAAAATTGTATTAATTAAAAAACATAACTATGTAGTATTATAGTCAAATTATTTTGTTTATAGCAACTCTCTTTAAATTCAGTCGTAATACAATGCCTTTAAAGGTAGACTACACAAGATAATTGTAGTTTTTGAGAGTCCATCAAAGCTACATTTATATTTGATATCCATTTAACGACTGTGGAAGTCAGTTTTACAGATGTTCGGAGCAATAAAAGCACTTAAGTTATCTTAATTGCTAACACATATTACACCAATACATCGAATATATTAATTAGACGTAAACATTTATGGATTTCATTAGATTTATGTGAAGAGTACATATAGAATATTATATCTAAAATAACATGATAAAAGGTAATTCTAATATATAATGTTACATACAATTGAAGTAATTCAAACTTCAACATAAGAGTAAAAGGGAATAGACAAAGATTCTAAATGAGTCATACATTCTCCTTATTGAAAATTGCATATAATATTTGACGATGTTGCAATATTTTGAAGTTCCTTTTAATTAAATGTGTCCTCTTGTAATTTTGAAACACTCCTGGTTATTTAATGAGTTAAAACACCTTATTGTAAATTTAGAGTATTTCGTTGACAACTTAACTTTTTGAATTGTATTGTCTTTAACGTTATTCAATTAATTCCATTTACTGACACAGAAATCTATAAGTATCTATAAGATTTAATGGATTGCGCTATCTAGGTATTTTGATATACCTAAGTTTTATTCATAATTTCTTCAAATATTAAAAGCTGAAGTTAAAATTTGCGCAATCCGTTTAAATATTCTAATCTTAATTTAAAATTGATTATGCTACATCAAATACTTAGTGCAATTTACAATCGCGTAAACCAACGTTTATATATTATCCGCTCTCCAAAAATATTCAGACCTTATAAAATACGTTCGAAATTCGAGTCACGGACCTCAATATATTCAATTTAGGACGGATCTTGACCTTTCTTTCTTATGATCACTTACAAATCGATTTATTTACGAAAGAAGCAGATATTTGAAATATTCAAGCTATTAAATGCAAATCTATTTAATACTGAACTCCATTTATATATACTAATAAAATACTTAGCAATGGCACGTTACAGGATTCTTTGCAAAAGCTCACACTTATGATTTTTTTTGTAATTTATAACTTTTTCAATAATGTATATACCTTAACTGTACTTCTAAATTTAAGACTAGATTACGGTACATATAGACACCTAACACTGAAACTACTACTTTTATTTTCCGTTAACATTTCTAACACCAATATAATAAGTTGAAGAGGGAAGTATAGGAAATATAAGAATAAAATAAGAAAAAATACAAATTAAAATATTGAGAGTTAGTTATTAATTAAATGCTTGTGTCCAAAATATTAAGGTTTAGTTTAGTTTTATGAAAAATAACGTAGTTCTAGTTTATATGATCAAGTGATATCGCGTTTCAAGACATACAGAACTATCTGTTATCAACTATAGAAAAATATTGTTTTATTAATAGAAAGCACAGCCGCAACATTCTAGTGAAATTTAAAAGTTTAAATAGGGAATAAAAATACTAAAATATTGTCGAATATTTGCAATAAAAAATTCAAGATTGTATAAATAAATCTAAATAATTTAATTAGTTTTGAATGTCTGCAAGATACTTCTTTATTTTTTTTATTTTCATTCGTAAATATATGAGACGATAACTTTTAAATTATTTAAATATAAATAACTTTAATAAATATTAATATTAATGAACAAAACTATATTAATCTTTAACAAACTATTGTACCATGTAACAACTGAACATATAAATCTGCAAGTCTTTAGTTTTAGTTTCTTGTGTCGCTGTCACGTGTTGTTGGTAAATAGAGTTTTATGCATCGTAAATTTTATCCATCTTAAAAGCGTAGTAGAGCTTTTAAAGCATATTTGAAAAGGGTGTAATTTAAAATTAGGCAGCAGTAATCGCATTTTTCATAAAAACGGCTGTATGTGCCATGTAAGAATCTTAGGAATCATGGGATGATTCCCAGCAAAACCTATCGAAATTTATGGCGGCAGGCTTGCGCCTCTTCCGACTCTGCGTCCGGGTGCAGCGCACCTATTGAACGTTTAATGATGATAAAGACGGACCTGCTAATATTACAAAGCTGAAGGCTT
Organism: Limenitis camilla; assembly: GCA_905147385.1. Classification (NCBI taxonomy): domain Eukaryota; kingdom Metazoa; phylum Arthropoda; class Insecta; order Lepidoptera; family Nymphalidae; genus Limenitis; species Limenitis camilla. The sequence goes on from LR990224.1 coordinate 8,786,935, forward strand.
TCTATGTTTCAACGCGCTAATCTCAGGAATTAATAATCCAACTATTAAATTAAAGGCAAAAGTTATTTATTATAATATAAACTAGATCCAAACTTTATATAAGTTCATGTATATCTACTTGTAAAATTGCAAAAATACGTATATTGGGAAAAAAAATCTTAATTATTTGGACCACATAGAGAAGACTTAAATCTATGAAGATAAATTCTACATTAAATGGACAAATATAATATGTAAAGGGAGAAACATCTGATTTTTAAAAAAATATTTATACATATCTTAAAAATGGTAGACACAAACTTTTTTATATATTTTTTTGTTTGCGACATACATCGAAATAGCATTTTTTTTGTTAATTTTTTCTTTATGTATTTTTTTTGTTTTTATTTTTTTAAAACATCAAAATACACCTCAATAAAATATTACAGTTATCATGAACTAGGCCTGGTTACCGGGTAAAATCAGGTTTTAAATATCCATAAATTTTTGGTAATCGTATATATATAATAAATCGTACATTGTACAGTAAACACATTTTGTGTTATTGTTTTTAAGTTTTGTAGCGGTGATCTTCCAAATACTCAATTCGCTTCTTTAATGCAATGATAGTCTTCTTAAGTTCTTCATGAGAGTCTTCCAATGTGTTTAAGCGATGATCATTCTCAGTGAATTGAGTGTAAAGGTCAATTTGTGAAGAAATGTCTCTGCGAACTCGATTTGATTCAGTATCAAAGCTATCCTCACCACAAGATTCGCAATCCACCCAGAAACGAAGATCGATCGAAGGTAAATCATCACAAGATATGAGGCCATCTTGGATTTCAGGTAGCAAGAAAACGTTTTCGCTAACTGTGTCAATATTATCTCCATTGTCACATAATACTCTTGCTAGGTTTGTTTGTTTGATCTGTCGCAGTTGATCAGGGTGGAAGGTTGAAGGACTTTCGTACCAAAATCGATCACCATCTCTCAAACGTCTAAATTGTTCAATTAAAAGACAGCGAAAAAGAGGTCCAACTTTACCACCTTCCACTTGATCTTCTAAGATGCCACCGACCCAAACATCAATATTATGAACGGACCCATAAAGCTCCTTAAGCTTGTCCCTGACTGTTTTGTCAGAGATTTCACCAGCTAGATCTTCAAAGTCATTCGCTTCAGTCATGTTACATACTTGACGCCATTTTGTATACGGAGGTATAGCATGATCTCGTCCTCTTTGGATATTAATTGCAGCTAAATCTAGAGCAACAGCGTGCGCAGTATGAAATAGCTGTTCCGTAAGCTCCGAATTAAGATTTTGGGTGGATGTTTTCAGCTTAGCAGGCGTACTGAACATGCCTCTAAGTAAGGGATCAACTCCTCCCTCGTCAACTAATCTCCACGGTGAAAAGAATGCATTACGCAAAAGCAGATGTCCCTGAGGAATGGGCTCGAAATTTTCATCGTAGCGATGAAGAATTGGATTTATAATTGAGTGACCAAATCTCAAAGCAGCAGTGGCAAAAACGTTGGAGATGGAAGGATTGAGATTTGGATCATATTCTTTGTATTTACCCAATTGATTATATCCCTCTGGGCCAAGAATAAGTGGTAGCCAGTCTTGGTATGTTATAGCTTGCATTTCTGCTCCTACAATTTTTCTTGATTCTTGGTAAACTTTGTCGCCATCCCAGAAAGGATTCAAAGTCTTTAATTTAATAGCAATGCGATTATGTTCCCGCATCCAAATAGTATGCATAGCAGCTAAACCGATTTGTTCGTTGGCTCTGATGTCACCAGCCACGAAACAGTTACGAGTGCTTTCTTCTAGATTACGTCTACAATCCATTCCGTTCAGACCAGTAGTAGGTAACAAAGGCTTTTTACCTGGAAATACGGCACCGACACGGAGGGTGCCATTTTCATTACTCAAGTCACGGAGATCTTCGGAAACCGATTTTTCAAAACCATAAACTTGAGATGCGTCAATAAAGGATGTAAGTTGATTTATTTGTTCCCTTGGTTGAAGTCTTCCGAAAAGCGCAGAGGTCATTCCGGAGCCACAAACTGAACTTGTTCGAATAAAATCAATGCATCGACGGTTAGTTATACGAGGATCATTATCAGGTACATCAATGGGGAAACAAGGAGCAGCATAGTCACAAGTCTTCTTACAATCAACGCCATCCCATGTTTGCGAACTAACAGATGGTAAAGCATGGTCTAAATCATGATCTAACCATTGACCCCATTGCATAGTCATGTGTGTAATTTCAATGTCTATAGATATTTCTGTAGTACTTATAATTGTTGTAGATACTAATCGTGCACTTGGTAAGGCATATCCGTTATATTTCATTCCTTTGTTCCATCCTATTGGTTGACTGAAACCATTCTCATACTCGGGATAAAGAACTCTGCGGAAACTAGACAGGGAAACACCCCATGCAGGATTATCAAAATTGTTACAACTTCCATCAATACTTCGATATTTTTTATGATAACACATATCTGAACAATTTTTAGCTTCTCTATGGGCTACACAGCCGGACAAACGACCTATTACTTCTAAATGTTCAGCTGACACGATTTGTTCATACCTATATGGTTGAAGTGCGGTTATATTTGATCCAGACTGTGTAAATTGTCTTATTTTGTCCAGTGTGAGCTCATAAATTTCTGCTGCTCGAGCTAATTCTCTTTCTGGTGCATTTGGAAATCTAGCAATCCTATAAAGATCACGATAGTTTATATTCTGGCTTTTATTTTTAAATAAGTGTTCAATAGTCCTTGCAATAGCTTGATCTATATCTCTTGTAGCTTGTGTTAAAGCAATGTTGACATATTCATCTCCGGGTAAAATATGATCTTTCACGGTTAAAAATACTGAAGCAGTGTCACGTCCATATTGATTAAAAACAGAACATTCATAGCTACCTGCATCCGTAAGACTGATATTATTGATAATTAAACTTCCGATTAAAGATATTGTGATTCTGTTATTTGGTATTATTCGGTTTCCGTCCTTTCGCCATTCAATGGAAGCTGGTGGTTCACTTTCATGTTCACACGGCATTTGCACAGACGTTTCTTTAAATGCGTCAGTATCTTCTGGTTTTAACGTTATTTTAGGTACTATAATTGGATAATCTTGAACTTTAAGAACAGCTGATATCTCGGTAAGGCCTTCGGAATTTTCAGCTCGACAGTGATATAAACCACCGTCATCCTCAGACGTTTCAACGATCGTCAAATTTTGGTTTTGGTCGCTAAACAATATATTTTCACTGCTTGGCAAAACCATCGTATTTCTATACCATGTAATAACTGGCTTAGGTACTCCTCTAGCTGTGCATGTAAACTTTACTGTATCACCGATTGTAACAGTTTGATCCTTCGGGACTATAATAAACGCGGGGGCAACTATAACAAAACAAAATTTTAAGTGTATTTTATTTAATAAATAGTACAATAGAATGAGAGTTTTCTTAAGTAAATAATATTTACCCATAACTTCAAGTGTTGCTGATGCTTCTATCTTGCCATTGATATTTTCAGCTTGGCAAGTATACAACCCTGCATCTTCAATTTGAATATCTTCTATAACAACAGAACCATTGTGACGCATTGATATTCTGTCAGTTAGTAAAACTCTTTCCCCATTGTAATACCAAGAAATGTGTGGCAAAGGGTTGCCCTTTGCAACACAATCGAAGCGTGCAATAGGTTGATTTAATTTAACAACTTGTTTCCGAGGTAGTATTATAAATACTGGATAACCTGCAAGTAAAGTAATAGAATTTGATGTACATATAATAATATGTTAATATATATTATTAATATTACATATTAAAGTATATTATTAAAGATTAAGACTTCACTATAAAATCTTTACCATTATCGTCCGGTTTACTGTGCACCATCATTCTGGCTGGCTTAGATCGCACTTCACCAGCCGGGTTCTTGGCTGTACATTCGAATACCCCAATATCGTTTTCGTCGGCCTCATGAATCATAAGGGTACCATTATTCATTACTTCATATCGACTACTATCAATCGGCAAAACTGCTGAATCTCTAAACCATATAATCTCAGGATTTGGTTCACCTCTAACTACGCACGAGAACATGGCATCATCTCCGAAATTAACTACTACATCTTCTGGGTCAGATTCGATTTCAGGTCTCTCTGAAACCAATCCAAAATAAAAACAAAGTTAAGAATGTATATTTATTAGTTTTTAAAGTATTGGTTAAAAAAAATTAACTCACTACAGTGAAAATCCTTTTCTGTCATTGTAGCCAAAGATGTTCCAGTAGCTCCAGCAGGTTCGTAACAAGTGGCAGCGATACTCATTTCTCTGTGTTCATGGAGCATTCGGACAAACCAAAGCATAGCACAGTCACAGACCAGGGCATTACTATCCAATCGCAACTTATGCAGCTTTGATAAGCCTCGGAATGATCCAGGGGGAATTGTTTTTAATTTATTATTGTGTAGATACCTGATACAAAACATAACCCATATATAATAAAAATAAATACCGAATTGATAAAGTCATATAAAATTAAAAACTTACAGGCGTTCAAGACGTGGCAGATTGGAAAATGTTTCGGGTTCGATTTGATGAATTTCGTTCACGTGCAAGTACCTGTAAACAACATAAAAAATTAAGGACAATATATATGAAATTAATTTGCAATGTCGTAGTTGCGAACATCTGATAATTTATGATGACTAACATACGAACTGGACGAAAGTTACTTTCACAGTATGATGTCTTGTGGCATTGTGCTGTGGTGTAAGGCCGCGGACATTGAATTCATTTGAATACTTTTAAAGAGAGCTGTTCTAGCCATTTATAATATAAGCTTGCAAAATTCCCATAGAGATGTTTTTTTTAAAAAATTGGTTGCCTGTAAAGTCGGTATACGGGCGAAAGTTTTACGTGACAACGACTTTGAGTGGTAAAATAATTTTAATGTGAATATTCATTCGTATAGTAGGAAGAAGGATGAAATAATAGTAACAATTTAAAACATTTATTTATACAAAGAATTATATTTAAAACATTAATTTATACAAAGAATCTCGCACTGAATTTCATATTAACAAAATTTTATTTTTATGTCTGTCTCTCTCGCTCTTAGGCGGGCTAACCATGCCCGAGTGGAAGGGACGCGTGCCTCTCACTCGCTCTCATTGTGAGCGCATAACGTGAGCGGAGCGTAACGCAGTTTCTTGAAGTGTCACCCGGCAAACCAATTTATAAGACGTTGTCACGTCAAAATATCCTTACAGTACCATTTAATTACGTAAATTGTAATATTTTATCATTTACCAGAATATCGATTCATATTCAGAATACAGTGACAAACATTGTAACGCCGTACTTTTGTCTCCACTTTTGTTCACATCTAGGTATAGTGTGATTGTACGTCTATATTACATTTGCCACAACAACTTTACACAAATTTAAAACTCGAATCAAAAATTGTTGATAAATAAAGCATTCTACACAGTACAAAATTATTTAAATAATAATAACGTTTGGAATTGCTGTGACGTTGAGTCTCAAATGATTTGTATAAAAAAATATGTAAAAATGGCCTTTAAGAAGCTCGCAAGAACTGCCTTGCGAGCTTTTCTCAACAGATAAATGCTTTCCGACGTGGCGGTTGCTCCGAACAAACATACTGAACAACCAATTTTTGACGTGGCTTGAATAAAGTCTAAACCTTATATATAAAATTCTCATGTCACAATGTTAGTAAGCATACTGCTCCGAAACGGCTTGACCGATTTTTATGAAATTTTATATGCATATTTAATAGGTCTGAGAATCGGCTATTATCTATTTTTCATCCCCCTAAGTGATAAGGGTAGCCCACCCCAAATTTATATGGCAAAATAACGTTTGCCGGGTCAGCTAGTGAAATTATATATTTTGAGTCTGAATACTACATAACTGAAATTCCCTTTGAAATAAATCATCAAAAAGTCATCACTAATACTATGGAGAGTATAAAAACAACATTTTATTACGCAGGCTATTCCAAGAACAATTCATTATTTTTGTACCCATTGCATGATTTGTCATTTTGTTTATTTATGTCAACATACTTGACTTCGACAGTGACATCATTTCATGATAATTCGTTTAGCGGTCACTGTGTGTGTAACGAGCTTAGAATTTTATAATTAGATTTTTGCTTTTAAATTATACTGAATATTTGTATTACACAATGCGAATCATCTATTGAAGACATTATTTCAAAAGAAATAATCCTAATCTACAGGTAAGTTAACAACTACACTGACTTCTAAAAGTTGAGTATAATAACTCTAAAGAAACTAATTCCTTGACCAAAGATAATTCAGCCAAGTGCGAATGTGGAACTCGCGCTCTGAGGGTTCCGTACAATTTCAATAAAAGGACAAACACTATCAAATTTTAATTTTCGCGTGCGCGTATGCAATGCGTGCGCAATATTTTATATTATCAAAAGTAGTATTGGGGGGCATTACATTAGTAATGCCTGTTTAAATTGACATATTTATAATCTATATCTATACTATTATATAAAGAGGAAAGATTTGATTGTTTGTATGTTTGTATGCTTGTATGTTTGTTTGTTTGTTGCGAATAGACTCAAAAAGTAATGAACCGATTTTGAAAATTATTTCACCGATAGGAAGCTACATCCTTTCCGGGTAATATAGGCTATGTGGTGTTGCCATAAATACTCTAATTAAAAAGATATCACCATTAAATTCCCATAAGGTGGTCATTTTATAAATTGAAGAGTTTTTCAGAAACAAAAATTCGATTTAAAAACTCTTTCACCGATAGAAAACTACACTTTTCTTGAGTGACAAAGGTGATTTAGTGTTGCCATATACATTTTAAAATTAATAGAATATGGCCATTTAGTTGTTACTAATCCGATTTTAAAAACTCTTTCACCGATAGAAAACTACACTTTTCGTGAGTGACAAAGGTGATTTAGTGTTGCTATATACATTTTTTAATTAATAGAACATGGCCATTTTGCTGTTTCTAACCCGATTTTAAAAATTCTTTCACTGAGAGAAGTCTATAGTATTTCCGTCTCTCATCCTCTTGTAATACTATCACTCTCTTTTTTCTCGCTTTAATTTTTATCTTTATCTGTTCAGAATAATCAGTCTCCTTTCACTTTCTTTCTTTCGATTATATCTCCCATTTATAGTCTCAGCATTTTTACAACAGACATTGGAATAGCGAAGGGAGAGTTTTTGGTGGGGGTTTTCTAGACGTTTCTTCAGCCTATGATAATGTGCATCTTCCGTTACTCAGGAAAATGCACCAGCTGAGTTTACCGCCGAGGTTGTGCCACTTTACAGGTAATATGCTCTCTGGCAGAAGTTTATCGGTCAGACACCCACTTATTACTGTTCCTTCTAGAACTGTCTGGAAAGGCCTTCCCCAAGGCTCAGTTTTAAGCCCTCTGTTATATAGCCTATACACTCAGGATCTCGAATTGTCTGTGAATAATTTTTGTAACATCCTTCAATATGCTGATGATATCGTCCTCTTTATTACAGCTCAAAATCTGTAGAGGAAATACTTTCTCGAATCAACTCTACTTTGCACTACCTAAGCCTGTGGCTTTCTGATCATGGTTTGTCTTTGACCGTCCCGAAATGCCAGGCAGTTGTTTTCACAAAAAAACGTGTCATTCCTAATTTTGATTTTTCATTTGAGGGTCAGGATATTAAACTTGTAAATAAAGTAAAGTTTTTAGGTCTGGTTCTCGATAACAAACTGAACGGAATTTCTCATGCAGATTATATTAGTAAAAAGTGTGAAAGTGATGTTAATGCTATGCGCGCAGTGTCAGGTGTGTGGTGGGGTGCACACCCTTATACTCAAAAACTACTGTACAATGCTATTGTCCGCAGTCACATTGACTATGGGTTATTTGTCCTAGACCCCTTCAACAAAGCACCAAATGAAAAATTAAATAAAATTCAATACAAATGCCTTAGAATTATTTTAGGTGCAATGAAATCTTCCCCAATTAATGCATTGCAGGTTGAATGTGTTGACCCTCCGTTCCCTTTGCGCCGGCAGTATTTATGTGATCGTTTCGTAGCTAAATCCTTGCAGCTTTCATCTCACCCTCTCTGTAGTCGTTTGACTCAACTGTCTCAGATTTGTTCTTCAAATAGTCCTATCTCTTCTGTATTAAATAGTTAGATTAGCTAAACTACCACATCCTCTCACAAGTTTCCCAACCCATCCTTTATATTCTATCCCTTGTTTACATTCCCCCTATTTCAACTGATCTCGGTCTAATAAAAGGAGCACTTGACTGCAATTCAACATTACAAGATTTTCCATCAAAATTGGCCAAATCACTTACTTATTATTACAGACGCTTCTAAACTATCACCAGACGGCAATGTTGGCGCAGCCTGCTGGATCCCCAGATTCAAAATTGTCCTTCAATTCAAGTGCCCTCCTCAATCATCCATTTTTACAGGCGAGGCTGTTGCTTTGTATGAAGCTATACTGTTTTCGCTCTCCCATAATGTTAAACAGACAGTTATTCTTACCGACTCACTAAGTTTTTTGCTTACTATCAAAGATAACCCTTTTCGTAGTAAGTCGAAATTTTACCTCATTTTAAATATTCGTGAAGCTCTTTTTTCTTGCTACCAAAAAGGATTTGATATCCTTTTAGTCTGGATTCCGAGTCATTCGGGCATTAAGGGTAATGAAACTGCAGATACATGCGCGAAATCAGCTATCCAAACTGGCACTCTTCAGCATTTTTCTATTTCATCCCAAGATCTGTGTTGCCTTGCTAAAACTCATTTGGATAAATCCTGGAACGAGCAATGGGAATTATCGAAATCTTGCAAAGGTAAATTTTACGCCTCTTTTCAACCTGAAATACCGAGACGACCATGGTTTTTTACTCAAAAATCTACTGATCGATGGGTTATTACTACAATATGTCGTCTACGTCTCGGACACGCATGTACACCTGTGCACCTGGCTAAGATCAGAGTTAGGGATCACTTGTTGTGTGAATGCGGACTTGACGAAGGTTCTGCCTCTCACATTCTTTTTAATTGTAATAAACTTCTACACCGTTCTCTATGACGTTCTCCCTCGTAATGTCCCCCGTCCATTAAATGTTTAATGTTTATTGATGTTTGTGTTTAGTCCCTTATGTACATTTTTATGTAAATATGTGAAAATTAACAATATTAAATTATAAAACTAATTATTTGTTACAATATGATATCATTTGTATTTTATTTTATATATTATTATGGTTACTTTATTTATGCATAAATTTATTGTGTTGTCCATTTTGTTTTAGGTACTAACAATAAATACCACATACTCCTAAAATTTGGATATACAAGTTAAAGTGTAAAATTCTTTCCTAGAGGAAAGAGGAAAGCAAAGAGACCGTGTTCGGTAGACCGAACACGGTCTCTTTGGCTGCATTCTCCATTTCACGTGACATTGGCGGATTTAAATGTGCTCTACTGGCACGCCTAAAAGCCATACACCTAAAATTGAATTGAATAAAAAGATTTTGTAACTGTATCGAGGGGAGGTATATTGTATTACACATTCGAATATTTCGCAAAAATCGATTTTTTTTGTGTCTGCATATGTGGATTGGCCATAGGAATACTACTAGTTAGCACTTAAGAATAAATGGCCATATTTATTGATTGCTTACACTTAGAAGTTTGATTTTTTCACAGCTTTAAGATACTATAGACTTACATGTTTAATATAAGTTTCAACTTGATAACTTCACATATTTCTCAAATAATGCGTCATAACCTAAATCTATAAAATGTCATTTTTTTAGTGATGTAACAAAAAATTGGCATTTTTAGGATTTTTCCCCATACTAGTGCTATAAGAAGTTGCTTCTTACCAAAAATCATGTTCCTAGGTTAGAAGACGAAGCCTGAGAATTTTGATTTATCTCGGAAATCAAAATTGCAATAGATGAGATAAAAGCGGCTGTATCTTTTCATTAAATTGATTTAGCTGTTTGGTACCTTATAATTATGTGAGTGACCACATTAACGGTCATATATTTGCAATGGGTGGACTTAGAAGTTTGATTTTTTGCAAGTCGCAAGGGACCGCAGGCTTGAGTATTGGATATTAATGTCAACTTTATACCTCCACGGAATCCTGAGAAAAAGATAGACCGTGATAGCTAGACAGTTGAAATTTTCACAAATGATGTATTCCTGACTGACTTGATATAACAACAAATACTAATAACAGAATAAATTAGATATTTATTTAAATATTTACAACAAAAGTGATTTTTTTGCTAAATATTGGTACGGAACCTTTCGTGCGCGAGTCCGACACGCACTTGGCCGGTTTTTACCCTAATACAGCGAAGCCAAAAGGAAGGGTTGTGATTTTGGCAGTCTATATATGTATGTATCTTTTTTTTTAAAAGATTACTAGCAGTATGGATCACATACTATTAGTATTCCCTTTACCCCTCCAACTAAGCTAAATGCTTGTGCTAGGAGTGGGCCACGCCAGTAGTCCAATGTCCGAGATTTGAACCCACGAATTGTTGATCGTGAATCCAACGCCCCAACCACTGAGCTACTGACGCTTCAATGTATGTATGTTTGTATGTTCCACTCTAGCGCCTAAACTAATGAAACAATTTTCATGAATGTGTTGTCAATAGATTCGTAATATTGGCGCGGATGACGTAGGCTACAAAAATTTTATGATCATATAAATAACCGAGAATCATATAAATATTCATAGTAGGTATACATTAACCATATATTAACCATTTTTATACCGATGCATTTCTCGGTTTCTGTCTGAATTATTTTCTTCTTTCGTCCTTTTTAGACCACTTTTTTACCTAGTCGGGTTATAGTTTTTTAAACTTTATTTTTTTATTAAATTTATATTTTAAACTTGTCGAAAGTACTCGTGCATCAAAATAAATGTAATCAATAAAAAGGACTGTCCTTTCGCACCGTTGCTCTCTTTGATCGAAGAGATTAGTGTGCACAACGTGAATATGCATATACAGGTGCACTATCGAATCACTCTCTAAGCCAAAGTCCATTAAAACCCAGAGTGGTTTATACAAAATTTGTACGGATTTGTATGAGAGAGCATCGATGTGAGAACGGATGTCTGTCTATCTACAAGCGAGTAATATACTTAGGCAAATAAATTTATTAACATCTGAGGAATGATGACTAAAACGAAATCAATTAGCCTAAGACCATATTCCACTTAATATAAGCTATAGCTTGTTATGTACTAACATAGGATAACCTAATTCTACTCCCAGGCCTTTGGATATCTCTAGAGGCATCCAAAGGTATCCGTCTTTATTCCATAGACGTAAAACTACAACAGTATTAGACAAATCTGAAAAGTAATCATCATTCAGTTTTTAATACTTACAATTGCTCCAAATGCGCCAGTCCATGGAATACGTCGGATTCGATGTGCTGGATTCGGTTTCGATACAGGTAGAGGTACTTAAGACGTCGCAAACCATGGAAAGACCCAGACCGCAGTTCCCTCAACTGATTGTCGTTGAGTAGAAGAGACCGAAGCCGGTGAAGACGGCTGAACACACCGGGTGCTATATCGAAGATACGATTAAATCGCACATCCCTGTAACAAAAATTTAATCTTAAAATACTGTAGAAGATAGAGTATAGATAGTTCAATCCACGATGGCTACTATATTGACAGTTATTAGGCAAGTGGAGAGACTTCGTGAATTTAACGAACTATATCTATGTAGGCTATTTTTATACCCACCCCTGGGGCTATAAAGCCTTCTCCAGAAATTAATTTCTATGGCAAAACGTTTGCTGGGTCAGCTAGTTTACCTACAATTTGATTTTGTTTTAAAAAAATTTTGAAAAATGTATTATAATCAAATCTAGGTATATAGTAATTCCTATCAACTTGTATGTTGTGTAAAATTAGAAATTGAAATCGAAATAATTTAATATTGCACAGCAAAATACCTACTTAAATTAAAAAATATTTTTAGTTTGGAAATATAGAGCGCAAAGCATAATGCAGTATTGAATGCGTGTTATGTAATAAAATATGAACTAATAAATAATGTGAAATATTAAACTTCACAAAGTCATTCACAGTTTATAATTTGCATAGAAAATCTGTACATATTAGAATTTGGCTTTGCGTTCGATAGCTCATATCATTCCAATGCAAACGATTAAAATGGTCATCGAAAGTCGACATTGCTAGGGCGTATTTATTCGACAATCTGCCTGTTATGATTCTGTTTACTACTTCGCGACCGTCGTTGCCGTGCCGCATACGCGTGGAATAGGCAGGTCAAAAGCGTGAATGCCGCGCGGCTGCTACATTGTTGCAGTAGAATATCAAATACTGATGCGCATATTTGCCTAATAAATAAATGTAAATCAAAGAAATTGAAAACTGAAATTACTGCATTAAAAAAATATGTAAATTCTCAAGTATTTATTCCGAACTTGACGGCTGTTTGTTAATATAAGTTTAATATTTAACTAGCGGCCCCGCAGGCTCTCCCGCATTTCGGTGCCCCCTATCTCGCTGCGTTGCGAAATTCAGTGCTGCCAACTTGAAAAATTTTAACTAAATTTTTAGAAAATAATTCAGAACGAGGAACTTTTTAGGGGATATTATGTTGTACGATGATTTAGGTATTAAATAAATATTCTTATTTAAACAACTAAGCAATAGACATTAGAATCTCTTAATTTTAAATAAAAAAAATAGTGGGGAGGAATTTTCACCACATAATGCCCTTTTTTATAAAAGAAGATGTATAGAATGAATTATTAATGATTATGTCTTTCTTATAAGTAAAGGAAAATTTAAAAACATTACAACAGATAGAAAATAATGTTTTTTGGCCTGAAATACAAAAGAAAACAAAACCTTTGAGGAGATACATAATCTGTATGTTTTTTCAGTTCATATTTATTTGTATTTGCTTATTGATAATGATAAGATAGATTCTAGCTCAGAATTTAATCCTATCGAGTGTCGATAAGTTTGTATTGTTATTGGATTATCCTTAAAGCTGAGCTCGAATATTCCGCTTTTGATCTTTAGTCTAAGTCATAAAATGTAGTAGATTATATTGATTTATTTGTAATAAACATTTAATAACACAGCACATTACTTTATCATCACTAAAGACTTGACTAACAAGTGACAGCAATGAAATTTCAATATGGCGTGGCGACATGAAGAAATGTTGACGAACTACGACATATATTAAATGTGATATCACTAAATAAATGTCTTAAATCAATTAGTTTAGTAAGTTTCTCTCTCTAATTAAAATCTGTTAAAAGCCATTTTAAATAGTTTAATTTTAAAAAGATGGCATTAAAAATATATAAAGATTTATTTAAATATTAGTATAATTTTCAGAAACAATCAAATGCAAAAATGCCATCTTCCGTGTGTCATCAATAATAATAATTATTATACATTAATTAATTATTTAATTATATGACTTTGTATTTTTCGTTGATTATTGTAAGCATATTTCTTATTTAGTTGCTCTAGTGACTACGAGTAATGGCAGGAAATACAAGATGGCGGGAGAGCGTTGTTGCCTTTGATTATGCTGCAGAAAAAGAGTATAAAAAGGGCCATTTCTTGTCGAATGGTGCGGTTTTGTTATTTCTCATCTGACATTATAGGTAATTATAACCTAATTATAAAGTGAAGTGAGAAAAGGTTATAGTTTGTAAAAATAAAGTACAATTGTTATGAGTGAGTATACGGGTATATCTTATTTATTTCTTCGATAACCTAGTAAAGCCTATGCAAGCCAATGATTTCGGCCAGAATCCTACACGTGCGATTTTATTTTTATTAAATCTTTATAAAATTCTCGTGTTGCGGTGTTTGTTACCAAAATCCTCCGAAACGGCTTAACCGATTTTTATAAGATTTTATATGCATATTCAGTAGGTTTTAGAATCGGCTACTATCTATTTTTCATCCCCCTAAGTGATAAGGGTGGCCCACCCCAAATGTATATGGCAAAACAACGTTTGCCGGGTCAGCTACTCTAAAATATATAAAATTCTCGTGTCGCGGTGTTTGTTACCATACTCCTCCGAAACGGCTAAGGTGTAAAAAGTTATATATATCATTTTTAGAGCTAGAAGTTTGAAACTTATAGTCTACAAGTCTGAGAAATAACATAGGCTAATTTCAATGCGAAAAAAGGGTTTTAAGAGGTTGAAGGGGGGGGGGGGAGCTATATGGAAGTATCGCTTTTCCACGCGGATGTATGAAGTTGTAATAAAATCTCTTTGGCTATATTATTTGTATCTTGCTGGTTTTGGTATCATTACAAGTTTAAATTTTAAAGAAGATAATTCCAAATTCAAATTAGGAAAATGTGTGATTTTTATTTGTTTTTCGTACTGTGAAGATGAGTGAATCTAAAGAAGAAATTCGATACATTTTTAAATTTTACTACAAAAAATTTAAAAATGCAACGCAAGTCGCGAAAAAAAAGTTTGCGATGTTTATGGACCTAGTGCAGTGTTTGTGAGAGTAGCAATCACAACAACAAATTTGGTTTAAGCGTTTACAATCCGGAAATTTTGGATGTCAAAGATGCACCTCGCTCTGGTCGCCCTAATATGGATAAAATGGATGCCATTATTGAAAAAGTGGAGCAAGATCGAGATATCAGTAGTTACGACGTAGCTAAGGAACTAGGAACTGACCACAAAACAGTTTTGGCGCATTTGAAAAAAACTGGGTACACAAAAAAGCTCGATGTTTTGGTACCTCACGAGCTCACTGAAAGAGGCCTAATGAACTGTGTACTCATTTGTGATTCTTTATTACGACGTAATGAAACCAAAACATTTTTGGAGAAGCTGATAACTGGTGATGAAAAGTGGATGACGTACGACAAGAACGTGCGAAAAAGGTCGTGGTCAAAGGCCGGTCAGGCTTCACAGACTGTGGCGAAACCTGGGTTAACTCGCAACAAGGTGATGTGTGTGGTGGGATTGGAAGGGCATTCATTATGAACTGTTACCATCAGGCAGGACTATCGATTCTGAACTCTACTGCGAACAACTGATGAGATTAAAGCAAGAAGTTGAGAGAAAGCGGCCGGAATTAATCAACAGAAGGGGTGTGGTTTTTCATCATGATAACGCTAGACCTCACACATCTTTAGCCACTCAGCAAAAATTAAGAGAGTTTGGCTGGGAGGTTTTAATGCGTCCGCCGTATAGTCATGACCTTGCACCTTCAGATTTCCACCTGTTTCGATCTCTTCAGAATTCTTTAGGCAGTGTCAGGTTAACATCACGAGAGGACTGTCAAAACTACTTGTCCCGGTTTATTGATCAGAAGCCCCAAAATTTCTATAACAATGGGATCATGTCCCTATCTACAAGATGGCAAAAAGTTATCGAACAAAATGGTACCTACATACTTTAGTTAAATGTAAATAAACTATATTAAAAAATGTTTTGAATTTTCTTAAAAAATGCGAAGAAAGTTTTTCCCCAACCAAATATAATAGTGTCGCGTAGCAATCATTGCAATGCATAAACTTGATTAATTACTTATCAATCCCTCTCTAGGGGTCAATCAAATAACTTAATTAACACACTTTAATATGATTGCAAAGTTTTCGATAACTGCAATCAGATAAAACGGAATTGTAAACAAAAATGATTTCACGAAACGCGATAAGCTTTATAACTCTGATAGGGTTTATTTTTAAACAAATTTATTTATTATAGGATCAAGCATTTCAAAAATATAAAAGCATATTTTTTTATCATTGGATTTTATTTTGTAGTGCCGTTTCAAAAATTAATCTTCGTTATATATTTTAAACGTAATCAACGAATAAGGCACCGACTCTGACGTAACATAGCTAATAATAAATGAGATTCAATATTTTACAAGAAAAGCCTTTTTATATGTATTTTTACTGAGTAAAAATCAGCAATCTCTTTCACTTTCTATATTGTTACAGAAAAATTTGAATATATGTATTTATAACTCTAAGGAAAGGGAGAGGAAAAGGGGTATATTGAGAAACACTAAAAGGGGGGTGTGATATTGAATGAAGTATTGGGTAAACGCAACGTAGATACTGCTTCTAAATCGATAAATAAGTAAAAATTATGATCTCTAACAATTACGACAGGAACCTAAGCAGTGCCTTGGACTGGTGGCAAAGGTTTAATTTAATATATACGGAAATGAATCTGTAACAATTTGAATTTAAAAAAAATTGTGTTTAGATAAGGTTTTGATTCAAAAGGTTTTCTAAAAACAACGCATTTTTGCAGAACAAGAAGTGCATGGGCAATTTTTGGCCCTCGCTAGGAGATACAAGTGTCTTGCATTAAATAAACCAAATAGTCTTAAAGACAACTTATATGTATAAGATATCATACATACTAAGTGCCATCTTAAAAATCCTTGTAGCACTTGCATTTCGATGTAAGGTTATTTAAAGAAAATCAAAAAGCGACGATGGAACAGGAAGACAAGAATTCGCTTCTTTATCATAAAAATTATTACATTATCTTATGATATGAAATACTAATATTTTAAAAAAAAATTCCTCAACTTGTACTGCCTTTATAATTTTTTTATAATATAATAGGACGCTGGTAAACTACCTCAATAATCCAATCTACATCGATTAACTAACTTCATTACTACTACAATAACTATTGATTGCAGCTGGTTATTAGAGTATTCTGAGTTTCCCAATCGTCTAGTAGTCGGTTATCTAATAAAATGGATCTCGGAATTCGCCTTTGAATTCAGAAATCACTTATTCCTTAAATCAAATTATTCGGATAAAGCTGGCAATTAGAATGGAGATCGTAAAAATAATATTTTCTAAATGAAATATAATATTCTTATTTACATGTAAAAATGAATTGATGTTTGTTAGTCTCGCTAAAACTTAAGAACGGCTTGACAGATTTGGCAAATTTTAGTTTTTGAATATTTGTGGAAGTCCAAGGAAAGTTTAAAAGGTGAGAAATGCTAAAACGACTTTATAAAAATTTTACCTGTAGTCTAATACCTCAACGAAGCGAGGACGGGTCAGCTAGTTGGTATATAGACATTTCAGAGTAAGGAAGGTGAGAAGTGAAATTTTTTGAATATAGCAAAGCCAGGATGTATCACAGATAATGTAACGTTATATGTTTTGGATTTATTATTGTCTATTACTATTTGATTATCGGACATAGGTCGGTACTGATACAAACTGGAACTGGTTTAAAATAATTAGCTTTTTGGAA
Source organism: Limenitis camilla (assembly GCA_905147385.1). Lineage (NCBI taxonomy): Eukaryota > Metazoa > Arthropoda > Insecta > Lepidoptera > Nymphalidae > Limenitis > Limenitis camilla. Next base: position 8,804,294 of record LR990224.1, read on the forward strand.
CAACGAATGTAAATTTGGTAATTTCTTTTAAAGTAAAGTCGTTACGATTGTCTGTGTATAGACTGTATAGTTAATAACGATTTATAGAAAGAAGCTTAAATTACTGGAAAAAATCCAGTCTTCACCAAAGTACCGAGTATTGATGAATGTCAAAAATAACAAAAATGCCTAACAGGCAAAATACAGACAGTGATTGTTGGGACTTGAAACATCAATGTTATTTATATGCAATAAATATCTTTTCTAAAAGAGAACAAGAAGATGTACTCTGAGAGTAACACTAGCGAAAGGTAAAGGCAAAGGTATTAAGGAAAAACATGTTTCGACTTTAAAGACAAACACCTCGCTGAAATCCCCAAAGAAAATACAAGTAAGTCTAGGTTATATATTTTATTATATTGTGTTTATTTCGAGTAGCTCAGATTATGCGTAGAACTAACAAACTAAACCAAATATATAATTTTATTAAATTTTTCATTAATAAATACCGTTCCAATTTATGCCTCATTAAAAGAGACTGTCATCTAGTTTAGTTTTAATCAATACTAGCCGAGCAGTTCTCGCTTCGCTTAGGTGTATTCAAACTGTTAACTCACTCACTCATTTAGTGCAGCGTTCGTAAGAAACGTTTTCGTTCGATCATTTTTTCTCCGACTTACTTTGCAAATCCGACTACCACGAAAAAGTAATTTTATTTTTCCGGTTGATATATAGCCTATGATACTCACAAATAATGTGATAATCTATTGGTAGAAGAATTCAATCAATATCGGTTCAGTAGATCCATAGATTACCCCTACAATTTAACAAACTTTGCTGCTTTATAATATTACTCGAAGTATAAATTTACGAGTATAGTTTTAACACGTTTTGTCTGAACTGATAAATAATCAGTTTATAAATAGATTACACAATCTTGTGACTAAGTTATAACTTTATGATCGAAAGCTGCCAATTTGCTAAGTAACTTTTTTTATAAATACTTCGCGCTCTATCGATATTTAAATGAAAGTTTATTAAAAACTCTTTGTCCAGCAAACGCTGCAATGCAGAAAGGAATATGCAAAACGGCATTTATTATCTTTTACCTTTTAAAGTGAGATTTAACGTGAAAGCTAAATAAATATTCAAATATTTTAGTCTTAGATTAATAAAATACATTTATGAAAATGTTATAGTGTAACTGTAGATAACTTTGTATTTGCATGTATGTCGTTCCTTTTAAAGAAGAGATTTCTGTCTCGACAATCTATTTCCCAATAGATTTGAAGGAGTCTGTTAAGTGATTTCACACGGTAAACTTAATTAAAAGTTGGGAAACTAGTTTAATCTTGAGGTGCTTTTCATCATGGAAGATTAAGTGAGAGTATTAGTATGATATCTTACTAATACACGTGATAGTTTATATGATTGGATATTTGGATGTTTAGATGTTTGTTAATCAACCACGTAAAATCGGCTGAACGGATTTCAATGAAATTAGACACACAGATACCTTATAACCTGTATTAACACATTGGCTAATTTTTATCGCAATAAAAGTCAGATTTCCTGCGGGATATATGTTTAATGTCGAATGAAATGTTTTTTCTAATTATCTAAGGACAAAAAAAGGCCTTCTCGGTCACAAGCCCCAGCGATTGCTAGGCTTTGTATAAAATGCATGTTTTATACAGAAAATTATTTAATAGTATCGGTCTAAAATATTTCTTCAATTACAGTTAATACCTTATAATATATAAACAGAGAGTGAGTTTACATTTTTAGTATAATGAAACAACATGGAGGTCTTGCAGTTGACATGCTATTAACTTACAATACAAGCGAATTTACCGTTCAAAAGTTAGTTTATTTGTATTATTCTAGCCAACCTGCATCCTATTTAAAAGAAATATAATAATTTTTTTATAAACTATATTACACACTTAACGCTTTAATTTTTTTTATCCCCTTCCATCCTTTTGATGATCTATAATTTATTTTTTAAGTTATACTATTTTTTTGAAATTTTTTTTATTATTATTTTATTTATGGTAGATAAGGAACAAACGAACAGATGGTCCACCTGATGGTAAGTGGACACCATCGCTTATGCGTTGCATCCTCGATGATAGAGTTGGGAGGGGGAGTGAAGAAAATAATGCTGCAGTTTCAGTGGAGCCTGACCAAGAGCCCGCCAGATCCGTAGCTTTAATGGGATGGGAGAGGGGGGTAAGTCTGGCCCACACGCGGCTCGACCGGAACACTTGGCGGTCGGATTCGCATGCAGGTGGTCGCAAGCCAGTCGGGAAACAGATCCCCTACCACGAAGGGGGTGCTGGGTTACTCAGTTCTTACGAGATGCTCTCCCAGCGGCAGAGGGGAATAATATTATAACCCGTCCCCTCACGGGTCAATTCCAAATTATTAGGAACTCATAGGCTATTAAGTCTCAACATAATAAAAAAACTTCTTTTCTCTTTTTTATGACTCCCGTAGCTCCAGTCATCTACAAGTTATTGAAAAACTATGTTAAAGGGACATGTACATAGTTAATAATTTAAGAGAAACACAGACGCTAAATAGTTTCTATGAATTAACTTTGGCTTTTAATGAGTATGAATGAGTACGGAGATAAAATGAGTATCAGTGTCAATGTCACCATTTGTAGATAAATTGTGTATTCTGTAACATAATACATTACCATAGAAACGAGAACAATATTTGGGAGCGTCATTATAATCTGTTACAGGCCAATGGGTTCACCTTCGTTATCTACTATGGCCAGATCACAACTCCCAATATCTACTTATTATTACGCTCATACGTTTATACTTACGTAAATTTACCAAATGTTAGTTACAATTCACCATTTTCGAAATGCATTTCCATGTAATTGGGGTTGACGTAGCTGACATTCTTATTTACATTATCGACTTGCAGATCGCTAATATTAGCTCTGTCGCCAACATTAATTAAATCTTAGGTGTTCCTTCCTACTTGTCTTAGTAAATGTCGAAGTTGCTTTAGTTATATAACACAGTATTTACTTCAGTTTTATAGAAAAGCTTGTGTTTTTCATTAAAAGTTTTCTCATTTCTATCATTATAACAGCGAGAAGTAAGATAACTTACATTTCTATAGACATAAATAAGCCACAGATTGGCCATGGATGTAAATAATATTAATATTAAATTTCATGTTCATATTTGGATTTAAATTCATATAGAGTCAAATGCCGAAAAAAAGTATGTAAACCTTACATACAAGAAACATTATTTTATTAATACACATCTAACTCGATGTAAGTAAAATCGTACGTTCCTTTTGAACTCTAAAACGGCTATATCGATTCTGATGATATATTCAGAAGATGAGAACTAAGAAACGAACTCAGATGAGAACTAGGAAACGAATTCAAACAGCAAGTTATTTAAATTTTGTTACTACATAATACCAACAACAAAGATTTAAACATAAATACTTTTCTGATTTACTTTATAACTGTTAGGTGGTCACTAGTGTCGTTCATGACAGCCAATGGTAGATGCCTCTTTTCTATATATCCGACTAGTAGGACAGTGAGGGTTGGCAGACTTCACCACTCCACACCTTTGAGAACTTTTAGGGAACTCTAAGGGTGCAGGTTTCCTCACGTATTTAATTTTTTAAAACACACATAACTCAGAAAAAATAGAGGTGTGTGCCCAGGATCGAACACGGGTCTCCCAAGTAAGACACCAATGTCTTAACCACTGCATGTAAAAAAGTAGTTATAGTGACAGAACTACAATAGTTGGACATAATAATGGTGTCGCGCGAAGTTTTTTGTAGATATTGATACGATTTATAATATTGTAGAACATTTTTTTGTTCTATGATCAATTCTTTCCGCAGCGCATGCGATGAAAGACATTTTATGGCTAATTTCTTTACACCTTGAGTTGGTTTTAGTAAGACTTTCTGAGGAGTTCTAAATTTTTGTAGTAATAAATATAGCTTATGTTACTCAGTGATAATGTAGCTTTCTAATGAGAATAGAATTTTCTGTCTGAGTGTGTAATCCAGTACTTTTTAAGTTTATTCGTTACTTGCAAAAATAAAATCTTTCCTCTTCATAATATTAGTATAGTTAAAAAATAAAATAGCGCTAGAGCAGTAACACAAAGAGTAAATAAACACAAATATTAATCTACTAAATTCGCTATTTCCGTCAACAGCTGTACGAATTTCAAATGGGCTGTAATTTAGTTTCGAATTATGGCATGTAGAATATTTCATCATCATATTTTGAATGTTATTTGACATAAACTGTAAACGAGCTATTCACATTTACACTAATTTTGGAAATGCAATCCTATTTTGACATGTAGGTACTATCGCTTACGATCTACGTAATAAATAACGAGTATTCGAGAAATCAATTTTTTTTCACCCACGACTCCATACCTAATAAAGTTTAAATTCCGATAATTATATTATATGCCTATAATATTTTTAGGTATGGAGTCGTGAGTGGTGGGTCCCAAAACAAAATCCTTTTTTTCATGAAAGAAGAATTTCTTTAAATAGATTTCTTAAATCCCCTATTTAAGAATAATAATGTAATTACCATGCAGATCCTCTCAACCCCTATGTCATCAAAAATAACCAAAGCAAGGACCAAACCTCCCTCCCATCCCCGCTCCCTTTAATGGATATATAATACTTAAACGGCCCCATATGATGAAATATAATTTTTGTACTGAAACATGAGAAATAAGCGAATTGTGAAATTCTTTAAGTATAGTTTTCAAAAATTTTTACAACTAATGCACTTCACTAAAGGCTGACATTTAAGAAAGCAACTTTAAAATAAAATATAAATTCGGCAGCATAATTAAATTATTGTTATATATCGTATATTTTATGAGGGATTAGCTGCGCCCAGCGGTTTCAATTATAGGCTATGTGTTATTCTGATGTGTAAGCTATGATATTGTAAAGTTTCATCTAAATCCATTCAGTAGTTTTTGCGTGAAAGAGTAACAAACATAGATATATCCAGACATCCATACATTCTTACAAACTTTCTCGTTTATTATATTAGTAGGATACTCCCATGAGATGCACAGTAACGTGAATTATTTTAGGACCCATGAACTGTAGACATTTTCGCCAGTAATATATAATTCAACGGCCATCGTAATATATCTTATTCGGCAAAACCCGTTCAATGACGTATTTCATTCAAAGCGTCAGTTGCTTAGTGGTTCATGCGTTGATTTCATGATCGATAGGTCGTGGTTGCTTCCAGTCAATGGACTACTGACGTGGCCCACTCCTAACACAAGTATTTTACCTTAGAGCTTATCTTTTTTTAAATGAAGAACAGACGGACGGTTATAAATATGAAGGTTCTCTTTAAAACCCACTTTTAGACCGAAACGCAGCTTCTAAATCTCTTAGTCATAGAACAGCGAATAATATTCCTAGTCAATATTGAATGCATACCTATTGTAAGCTTTGAAGGCTTTATAGGAATTTGATTGGCAGCCGTTTGAACAGATTATGTTAGCGAATATAATATTTTATATGTTACGAATCATATATTATTTAGCTTCTAGGCTACACTCAACCTCCACTTGGAATGTATATGTCCACGTAAAATTGTAATCTCCGATTGACATAATATATCTCGCTAGATTTTAAGCTATCGAATTATTGTGAACCGAAAAATACTGCTGTACTCGTAACCGTAAAATTAGGCTTATAGTAGGCTGTTCTGTGCCCACAGAGGTAGGAATGATCCTAGGTCAAATAAAATAAATGTATTTCAAGAATTGTGACATAAAATATATTTATTATTTAGTAGTTAATCAATGCGGAGATGAGTGTATGTTTTCGCACTGTGTTACGCAAGGGTGAAGGGGCTACCCTTGTCAAAGTCCATTCTAATTTTCTTACTTTTTCAATATGTAATAGTTTTGTAACTCTATGGTAAACTAATCCTGATTCACAATTTGAGAGTATCAATTCCATAATCTGCCGAAAATTAATGAGTTAAAACTGTAAGCAGTAAGTTACGGTTCACAATTTTTCGATAGTTCACAATATCGCGAGATACATTATAATCTAACGGTGTTTACAATCTTACGGTTACATATATAAATAAATAATACACATTCATCAACATGAAACAAACATAAACGGACAAACAAACATTAAACAATATGAGCATAATCTCGAGTTGTTATTATTCCTAACGAAATATTTTACCTAAAGCTTTTATTTTTCTTATTTTTAATCCTTCATCTTTAACCCTTTTAAGAGTTAAACAAGGATGATGGATGGTAATTAGTGTAAAATATTTTAGCGGCTTTTTATTTCAAATAAACGTATTTATACAGTTAAATGTTAGAATAATCAGAAAGCTATTGTAATATACAAACCATTATGGATTTTATTATGACAAGATTTTAATCTTTACATAATAAACATAATATACATAATAAATATAAACATTTCCTCGTATTGAGCTCAAAGAGCTTGTTTGCTCAAATAAGATTCCATGTAGACTGAAGTCGAGTAATAAAATTTATTTGTTTAAGGATAATGTCGTACAAAAAATACCTAATATGTGTTTGATTTATAAGGACCCAGATAGACTATATAATAATTTGTTTACTATGTTTTTAAATGAATGTAATAACACATTTAAACAGTGCTATATCGCAGGTTCCTCAATGGTTTACGGTAAATAACTTAGTTCTTAATGCTAAAAAGACTAAATACATTGAGTTTGCTTTACCTAATGTTAAAAATTAAAAATGTGGCTGACTCACAGGTATTTCTGGGTATAAATTTAGATACAAAACTCCAGTGGAACCATTTATCATCTCTAGCGGGCAGACTCAGCTCAGCTGCCTACGCAGTGAGGAGATTCAGACTATTAATACTGCTAGGCAAGTTTACTTCAGTTACTTTCACAGTATTATGTCTTATGCCATTTTGCTGTGGGGTAGGGCCGTGGATATGAATCCATTTTTGTACTTCAAAAGAGAGAGCTGTTCGGGCTATTTATGATCTTAGAGCACGAGATATACTTAGAGATGTTTATAAAAAAATATACGTCCCTACATATATTGTAATATTTTTTTCATTTACCAGAATATCCATTTGTATTCAAAACACAGTGACAAACATAATGTTAATACTAGAAACAGAAATAAACTAGTAACGCCTTACTATCTACCACAAAGTCAGTAATAGTTTCATAAGGCTTGGTGTTCGCATCTTGATAAGATTTCACAGTCTACATCAAACCTCGTATTAAGAAATCTTTAATAAATAAAGCATACTGTGATGTACAGGATTACTTAAATGATGAGAATGCTTGGAATCTAAGTGACGTTGACTCTCAAGCTAAATGATTTGTATAAAAGGCTATGTAAACATGGATTTTTGAAAAGAGCGACTGTTGAGTTTCTGGCCGGCTCTTCTCAAAAGAAAACTGCTTTCCGAGCTGGTGGTAGCTTCAGACAAACTGACTGACCGACCAATTTTTGACGTATCAAAAGTACTTTTATACTAAAGTCTAATTGAAATAAAATATTTTGGGTTTGAGTTACATTTTCGAACTATAAATCATTGAACAACAATAACTATAAACACAATACATTCCACTCATTCTTTAATCTTTTTTCTTACTAGCCAACATACATATTAAATGCAAAAATTCAAATCCGGTATATATTTCCCGTGTGCATTCATACAGCTTTTCAATTTTATTGGAGTAGAGTAAGATATGACTTTATAAACTAATTTGATCCAATACCTATATTTTTATTTTATACTAAGCGATTCGCTCTCGCTTCGCTGAGGTGTATTCAAACTGTTCATTCACTCACATACACTCACTCATTTTTATACTCTACCCGCAACTATGAATCATATATTTTTATCTCTCATCGTTAAGGCAGCGTTCGTAAGAAACGATTTCTTTGCAAATTCGACTACCACGAAGAAGTCTTTTCATTTTTCGGGTGAATGTATAGCATACTAGCTGCGCTCCACGGTTTCACCCGCTATATTTTGGATAATTCATACTATATCATTATAAATTATAGCCTATATGTTATTCTGATGTGTAAGCTATATAATTGTAAAGTTTCATCAAAATCCATTCAGTATTTTTTGCGTGAAAGAGTAACAAACATACATCCAGACATCCATGCATCCGTACATGCATACATTCTTACAAATTTCGCGTTTATATTATTATTAGCAAGACATTCACAAATAATAAGTCTTTCTATTTGTAAAATAATTTTCAAAATCTGTTCAGTAGATCCTGAGATTACCCCTTACAACCCCACAAACATTACTCATTTATAACATTAATATAGATGGAGTCTTAGATTTCTCTATCTATGCTTATAAGCTAACTACAATGAAAACTAACACATAATATAGTATACTAGCTGACCCGGCAAACGTTGTTTTGCCATATAAATTTGGGGTGGGCCACCCTTATCACTTAGGGGGATGAAAAATAGATAGTAGCCGATTCTCAGACCTACTGAATATGCAAATAAAATGTCATAAAAATCGGTCTAGCCGTTTAGAAGGAGTAGGGTAACTAACATTGTGATACGAGAATTTTATATATAAGAATAGCTGACCCGGCAAACGTTGTTTTGCCATATAAATTTAGGGTGGGCCACTCTTATCACTAAGGGGGATGAAAAATAGATAGTAGCCGATTCTCAGACCTACTGAATATGCAAATAAAATGTCATAAAAATCGGTCGAGCCGTTTCGAAGGAGTAAGGTAACTAACATTGTGATACGAGAATTTTATATATAAGAATAGCTGACCCGGCAAACGTTGTTTTGCCATATACAAAGTTGGGGTGGGCCACCCTTATCACTTAGGGGGATGAAAAATAGATAGTAGCCGATTCTCAGACCTACTGAATATGCAAATAAAATGTCATAAAAATCGGTCGAGCCGTTTCGAAGGAGTAAGGTAACTAACATTGTGATACGAGAATTTTATATATAAGAATAGCTGACCCGGCAAACGTTGTTTTGCCATATAAATTTGGGGTGGGCCACCCTTATCACTTAAGACGATGAAAAATAGATAGTAGCCGATTCTCAGACCTACTGAATATGCAAATAAAATGTCATAAAAATCGGTCGAGCCGTTTCGAAGGAGTAAGGTAACTAACATTGTGATACGAGAATTTTATATATAAGAATAGCTGACCCGGCAAACGTTGTTTTGCCATATACAAAGTTGGGGTGGGCCACCCTTATCACTTAGGGGGATGAAAAATAGATAGTAGCCGATTCTCAGACCTACTGAATATGCAAATAAAATGTCATAAAAATCGGTCGAGCCGTTTCGAAGGAGTAAGGTAACTAACATTGTGATACGAGAATTTTATATATAAGAATAGCTGACCCGGCAAACGTTGTTTTGCCATATACAAAGTTGGGGTGGGCCACCCTTATCACTTAGGGGGATGAAAAATAGATAGTAGCCGATTCTCAGACCTACTGAATATGCAAATAAAATGTCATAAAAATCGGTCGAGCCGTTTCGAAGGAGTAAGGTAACTAACATTGTGATACGAGAATTTTATATATAAGAATAGCTGACCCGGCAAACGTTGTTTTGCCATATAAATTTGGGGTGGGCCACCCTTATCACTTAAGACGATGAAAAATAGATAATAGCCGATTCTCAGACCTACTGAATATGCAAATAAAATGTCATAAAAATCGGTCTAGCCGTTTAGAAGGAGTAGGGTAACTAACATTGTGATACGAGAATTTTATATATAAGAATAGCTGACCCGGCAAACGTTGTTTTGCCATATAAATTTAGGGTGGGCCACTCTTATCACTTAGGGGGATGAAAAATAGATAGTAGCCGATTCTCAGACCTACTGAATATGCAAATAAAATGTCATAAAAATCGGTCGAGCCGTTTCGAAGGAGTAAGGTAACTAACATTATGATACGAGAATTTTATATATAAGAATAGCTGACCCGGCAAACGTTGTTTTGCCATATACAAAGTTGGGGTGGGCCACCCTTATCACTTAGGGGGATGAAAAATAGATAGTAGCCGATTCTCAGACCTACTGAATATGCAAATAAAATGTCATAAAAATCGGTCGAGCCGTTTCGAAGGAGTAAGGTAACTAACATTGTGATACGAGAATTTTATATATAAGAATAGCTGACCCGGCAAACGTTGTTTTGCCATATAAATTTGGGGTGGGCCACCCTTATCACTTAAGACGATGAAAAATAGATAGTAGCCGATTCTCAGACCTACTGAATATGCAAATAAAATGTCATAAAAATCGGTTGAGCCGTTTCGAAGGAGTATGGTAACTAACATTGTGATACGAGAATTTTATATATAAGAATAGCTGACCCGGCAAACGTTGTTTTGCCATATAAATTTGGGGTGGGCCACCCTTATCACTTAGGGGGATGAAAAATAGATAGTAGCCGATTCTCAGACCTACTGAATATGCAAATAAAATGTCATAAAAATCGGTCGAGCCGTTTCGGAGGAGTAAGGTAACTAACACAGTGACACGAGAATTTTATATAATAGATTTAACTTATAATTGGTACAATTGGTATTAATTATTTAACTGATATAGTAATTGTGTTTAAATGCTGCAAACCGTTTAGGTTCACATTTTGCTAAATATGTTTTACTAGAGAAATTTAGAATGACTTGAAAATTTCAATTTCAAATTTTAACATAATCTGCAGTTTATTACGAATAGAGCCGAGGTGGTAAAAGACCCTTCCTATGTACTTATAAATTTAACTACTATAAAGTTACTTTGCACATTACTTGTGCTTGTTAACTATTATTAAATATTATTTACTAGTCAATCCGCCCCGGCTTCACATGGGTTTAACTTATCAATTTAATTTTTTAATATATTTCGATATTAAAAAATAAGGGCGTTCAATAAACATATTTTGTTATGATCCCGCAACAACTATGAATTTTTCAGGAATAAAAAGTAGCGTATGTGTTAATCCAGTTTATTAAGTATGTGCCAAATTGCATTGATATCCGTTCAGCCATTTTTGTGTAATTGAGAAACAAACATTCTAACATCCAAACTTTGACATTTATAATATTATAGTTAGATAAATCAAACAAACCCAAATCAAAATCAATACATTGAACTTATCAAAACGAATTCTATGATCTTATATTCCACTATAGGATTTCCTTCTAGTCATTGAAGAGTTTTACAATGCATCTTCTATCCAGATCAGAATTAAGATACCAAATATATTATAGTATTATAATATTATATATGTCGGGGTATATTTGGGGTAGGATAATAGTGGAGGTCGTGTCGGGCTATAATTAGAGTAGGATAATGAGAGAAAATTAATTGTCACTTTCGTCATGTCATTTTAATATTCAACGACTTTTAACAGTCTCAAACGAGTAAAAGATTATCGATTAATCGTGATGCCAGCGCCATACTTCCATTTTGTTGAATTACTTCGGATAATAATAAAGAAAATTAATCATCACTTTCGTCATGTCATTTTAATATTCAACGACTTTTAACAGTCTCAAACGAGTAAAAGATTATTGATTAATCGGAACGCCAGCGCCATACTTCCTTTTTGTTGAATTACTTCTCCCCACTAGTGGAGGACTCCGACTGACGCAATAGACTTTAGTATCTCGACGAGTCTCTTTGAGTGAACATCACCTGGAGTAACAAATAGTGTGTCGCATCACGGATATTGGACATATCGGACGAAGGATCATGTAAGTTCTTACGGCTTATTTATTATGAGTCTCTACATTGTAGTTAGATGTGTTAACACAACCTTAGGTTAGGTTTAGGTTAAGTTAGGTTAGCCTTATGTTAACCTAACCTAAGATTGACTGTGAGACCGAGCAGTGGAGTTGAGTTGAGTTGAGCTCCTTAAGCCTACACCTTGGTCACAACTCCAAGGCACTGCCTGGGTTTCTGTCCAAAAACTACGGAATCGTGATATTCGATTATTAATTCATTCAAATACGGCCTTCTCCATTAGATTCGATTTATTGATTTATCCAAATCGTCTCTCTGTTCTGACATATATATATAAAACCTCGTGTCAAAGTGTTTGTTATCGAACTCCTCCGAAACTGAGAAAAGAATAGATCGTAGGCTATATATACCCTTAGGTGATAAGAGTGTATTGTATTGTGTATTGAAAGTGGGCTCCTGTTTCCGCACTTAGACTCTAATTCGGTCCATTTTTCCTGGGAACTTCACAGGCTTCTTGGAGCTCATGTCTTTGACGATTTGTGCGACGCCCTCGCATTTCAGGACAATCGTCTCTTCTGCGTGCAGACAACTCAACAGATAGGACTGTCAGTCAAGCCTATGGTTAATAAGTGTTTGTTAAGTGGACAATGTCCCGACATTAACCCATTATTACTGTGGCGTTATTCCATCTTGCATTGTGCGTGTCTAGAGTAAACTGACGCAGCTATCGAAAAGTGCTAAAGGAGATAGGAAGGTGGTACAGGGCCTACCAGGTGGTTCAAGGCCTACCAAAGTAGTCATGGATCCTCTTCTCGCCAGTTTATCTGCTGCATCGTTCACCAAGAGATCCGCTATACCCCTTTATCCATTGTAGGACAACCCTGTTGACTGCAGCAATGCGTTGCAGTGCTAGGTGACATTTGTATATGAGGCTTGATGTGATGGAATTACTGCCAAGCGCTTGGAGAACAGCCTTGCTATCAGAGAGAATCCGGATTCCGGTAATAAGAGTGACCCTCTGCAAAAATTAATTTATATGGCAAAACAAACAAAAAAGTAGTTTGCCGGGTCAGCTAGTATCTTAAAAAATATTTACGTAACAACGTTTACTTATTTAAAAATACAAAGTTTTATTTCGCTACTACACATAGAAGTAAATTAAAACTTACTTCCAGGACATGATCAAATTAAGAATAAATTGAAACATAATTACGATACTATTTTTAGTCAACATCTCCTAATGATGCTGCAGTGGCGGAGTGAATCTTAGTAGAGTGAAATTTTAGTGACTACGTACATCTTACGATCTACGCTTGTGGATAATAGCAAGATAATCTTTAAATTCTTATTTTAAAATAAAAATACGAGCTGTTAGAAGGTCGTCCTTTAAACTTTCTTAGCATCAAGTGTTTATCATCTAAAACTGTCACGTTCACAGTACAGTTAGCAGCAAAAAGTATGTTATTATATTACAAATTATTATTTAATCATACACATGCATCTTCGTAGTAAATACCATATGTATCACAACTACTATTATATTTGAATTATGAACTGTAAAAAATTAGTTAGTGCAAGGTGGCCGCCCTGTCGGGTTATCCCACCTCCATATCAGTTACAATTAATTATCACTTACTTACACCTTACAAGAACGACAGAAACTCTTACAAGACTTGATATAGCTACCGGCACGTAAATATAGGTTTGAACTCGAATGCGCAGTCATTATTATCGAGGAGCACGGGGTGAAACACAGCGCCGCACACACTATTGGTTCTTATGCGACGTTTCAGTTCCCGCGCGTCTGCTGTTTATCAAAATAGTACACGTCTCGGATGGAACTGCCAATGCAGCACGCTCACAATGCGCAATTTTCCTCCACTATTTTTTGTGAAACGTAAAGTTAGCTGTCGGCTACTATACCAAGATGTAAGCTTGGAGGATCCTTTCATACAATTATAAATCTCACCATCCACCACTTGGCAAACCTTGGCCAAATTATCCAATCTAACCACTTGGCCAAATTATCCAATCTAACTATAACTCTTTTAAAATAACAAGACTACTTAAAAGTTAATATTCAAACTGTCTCAGTACTGTAAAATATTCTTAAATACATTTTAAACCATTATTTGTAAAATAATAAACGTGAAAGTTCCTAAAATGTAAAGCCGCCATTTAAATGATAGATTTCAAGTTATAATCAAAAATAGCGCCAATAAATATAACTTACGTGGTGGCATGGTAGATATTTGACAAAGCTTTTAATGGAAGTCGGAGTTAGACTGATCGGATTTATCATTAGATCGCAATGTAAGTCCAATTGAATAACTGTATTACTGTTTCTCTGTTAATGCAGTGCACTCTGGCCTAACTAAAAGATTAACATAATTAAAGAACAATACTCTACAGCTAAACATATAAACATTTGCATTCATGATTCCTTAATACCTTGATAGTGTCTACTTTATAAAATGACTTATCAGATTGCCTTAGTTCTATCAGGACTGAGGTTATAATATTATATTTTATCGAGCAAGTATTCTTAAATGTTACCGAGCAAGTATCACAAGTAACTCCAATTTATCTATAACGTTAGAAAAATATCACCATATATCAGAATATTATTAAAATATTATGTTGTTAACTGTACCCGTTTGAGCGAAGGTAGAAGAACATAGAGCTAAGTCTACACTTAAGCTGCTTAAAAATAGTGAATAAATATATTTTACTTATTACATTATCTATAATACACGGAAATCTTATTTAGAAATCATTGTCTACGAGACTAAAAGCTTTGAAGTAATATTCTTTAAACCATGTAACTACAAACAAACCAAACATATTCAGGTCACTGAAAAAGTAGAAAAATTCGTCATGTATAAGAAAAAAGTTGGCAACATAGCGAAATTAAAAAATGTAGGTGGCCAGATAAACGACAAAGAAAGTAGGTGTTTCATGCACTAACTACTGAAAGGGATATGGTTGTCCCTGACATCCTTTTACGCCACCGAAATAATAACTATTGCGTAAACATTTCGGGCCTTTACTATTAGCGACTTTTTGAAGAAATAATTTAATGTGTAATATATTCGGAGATACGGATTAATCTCTCAGTGTAATTTTTTTTAATCAGGTCCTACAATAGGAATTTCTTAGGTATCCGTTTAACGAAATATATCGAGTCTAACTAGCGTTAAAAAGCGGAGAATAAAAGAAACTGTGGGAAATATGGATTTTTTTTTTCAGATATATCTAATTAAATTACACCCCACAGAAACTCAAAAATTTAATACAGTCACCAAGTATATACCCGATACGATAACCACACGACATTGATTTACAAGAATCGATATAACGATAATAACTAATGATAGTTAAAATACTTATACGTACTTTTTAAAAGCTTGATACACAATTCCATTCGATACTCGATAGCATGGTATCGAGTAGTACCCTTTCATCTTTACTCAGTGTAAGCAATGTTAGTGTGTTACCATGGTTACATGTTAATATATTAATATGGTCAACTCTCAATTTAGAGATGAGCTGATAGTCTTCAAACGGTTGAACAGATCTTCACAAATTATAGCAAGACTTCATCAGAATCGGTCCAGTATCTTGGGCACATAAACGAGCTTCATGCCAAAAAATTAAATTGAGAAATGAAAAACAAAATGTTATCAGAACACAAGGCGTTCCATTATAATGTGAATATTACCGTAGAAGCCAGGGAAATATGTGAGGAAATATTAAATACATATTCCTCGCTAAAATGTTCTTAAAATATACTGCTTTCCAGTTTATAATAAGGTCTCCTACTCTTGCGGTAAAGTGGAAACTGTAATATACATTTATTGCTTACTCGTAGCGAGATGTTACGGGGTTACTAATGATGGAAATATCTAGTTTTCGTTATTTTTATCTAGCTTGGCAACTTTATGTTATAACACTTCAGACAGTGCGAGGACATGATATTAACTTCATGAGCTTATAAGCCACAGTATATTATGAGCTTACAAGTGAGCTTAAGAGTCATAGTATAAGTTACAATATGACAAAGACCATAATAATATTCACTTTAGACAGAAAATCGTGTAGTCGGTAAGAATAGTGGGTCGTGTTACCTAGATGCAGGTATAAGCGTGTCCTTTGCCTTACAACAACAATTACCATCCACTATTTCATCTCGTTACCGTCACCTTAATAAAGGAACAATCTACCTAATGATTTACGTTATTTTAAAATAATGAAAACACTCCACTATAATAAATAGATGTTTTTTTGATGAAATCACTCATACTACCGCTGAACTATCCAAACAGAGTTTCTAAATGCAATCTCAAGAATGTGCTGATCGCTTGAGATCGTCACATGACGCTCCCCAGGGCCATCCCATCTCCCCTCACCGAGTCAGTCTCTGCTCCCAACTTGAGCAGAGCACTCCTCTAATTTAAATTTATATTAATTAAATATGTAAAGAATTAAGAAAATATAGTTTTAATCACTGTATCTATACTGTTCTGTATCAAATAACAATTAATGTTAAATATATTCAAAAATATTATATATACTTAATGCAATTTAAGTATGAGAAGTTGCCAGGATCATTTATAACTTTGTGTTTGTTTTTCCTTTTAATTTTTCGCAAGTGTACCCACGTACAAAATATACAGTCGCGATTGCGGAAGATTCGGGCAATCTGTCAGGAAATGTCACACGGTGGACATTGAAGTGGTGAAGTGTAGTGTAGTTATGGAGTCTACTTCAACGTGGATTTGTCTTAAGAGATTACTGTTACTTCTTCACGAAATTGAAAACAGTTCACAATTGCAATGCTGCAGGTTTAAGTATTTATTTTATTTAAAAGTCAAACATGTTCCAGTCCAGCGAAGCTCGGGCGGAACGACAAGTATTTACATCATTATGCAATTCCGTCTTTACTATAAGGGCACTCGGGGCCAGTGCCCAGGGCCTCTTCAGAGAGCTCCAAAGGACCGACAATTTCACTTACATTTAATATCAAAATATTATGGTCGGGTCGAGCGTCGATAATTTATTACAGATTTATTCCAATCAATACATTTATATGAATAATTTGAGTGATTCGAACACCATTATAACTTACCATTTTTGTTATAATGTCTATTTTCAAATTACTTATTTGATTCTTTTTTTTTCAACTTTTCGAAATGTTGAAGTTGCTACAAGGATATTCCTTTGCCTAATTGTAGTGGGGAGCGTTCATTTTCGCATCTTAAGAAAATAAAAAATGAATTGCGAACAACAATGTTACAAGAACGGCTAAGTAATTTTTCAATTATGAGCATATAAAGTGATATTCTTCAGAAAATTAAGTTTGAGGATTTAATAGAAGATTGTGTTCAACAGAAATCTTGAAATAAATTATTATAGTTATCACAATAAAAAAAACAGTAGCATAAATACTAATATCATTAATAACATATTGTATTATTATAATATATTTGATTAATAAAGCAGATCATAATGAAAAAAAAATGTATAGGTCGCATTCTTTACATTCCAAAAGGGCCCCGAATTTGTGTGCCCAAGGGCCCCAGCATAGTTTAAGACGGCCATGTCAATATGAGAGCATTACTGCGAAGTAACATGTAAAACACAATAATAATATGCACTTCACCTATGACGGAAATCAAGCGTTTACATGAAACTTTAGTAATGGAGCATCGCGTCACTGAGCGAGACCGCGTGACAACTTGCTCAAATCTATCGGAACCGAGGTTATATTGTCTACACGTGGGTACACTTCAAACAAAATTAAAGGAACTTGCGAGTAAAAATTGGCCGACATATCATCAAATCATAACGAAAATTACAAATTTATTTTAACTTAGGATTTAGGATTTTTGGAAAATAACGAAAACATTAAAATCTCTTTGATGCGCAAAATTGATATGTTTTGCGCATCAAAGAGATTTTAATTACTATTATTACAGCCTTTGCAACATCGAGGAGTCTGATTTAGAGGTAATTATAATATGTTTGCAAAATCCTGGAGTGTCCGTCAGTTACTGAAAATTGATTCTTAAGTGGAAAAATAAATTAGTAATTTACGTCGTAATGACATGTTATTCCGTTCGTAGGCCATCTGGAGGATGGTTGTGGTCCTTTCTCTTTGAACTGGCTGTCATTACCAATTAGCTATTATACCTTATGAAATCTATAATATAGCATTCGATGAACAGCTTCGTGAAACATATCGACACAACTTCAAAGTGCCAACTACTAATATTGAATCCTGTTAAACATCCAACTAATGTACTGTAACTTGGAAATTGGTTTTGGGAGGTATTAGAAAGCTTATATATTAATTTTGGGAAATTCCTAAAATATGAAAGCATTGTTTATAACCTTTGAATAGCCAAAAGATCGTACTAGTTTATTGTATAGAAATGTTTTACTGTTATACATCAGCGGTAGTTGACAAGTAATTTCCTGGAGAAAATATTGACTAAAATATTGATTCATTGTAAAGTAGTATTACTGTACACTATAGTCCATATATAGTTAATAAATAAATTTGTTAAACCTTTACTTGCGCTTTCTAATCTAAGTAAAGTTAGTTAACTATTGAATTATTAAAGTTATGATGGTTACATTTAAAAAATATTCACTGTAAATTCAGTTCAGTAATTAAATCCTTACATTATATAGGTTTTAATCTGACTATTAATTAATTGGGCTGCATAAAGATTTGAACAATACTATTATTAATAATTAAAATCAAAATTTGAGTATGTAAGTCACAGTTTAGAATTGATCAGGCTTTACATTCATTACTGAATGGTAATTGTTCAACTGGCAACAAGAGTATTAAATTTCATTCTATCCGAACAATTGAGTATTGGGTACAATAGAGAGTAAAATATTTGCATTAATTTAATATTTCTACACGTTGAGTGCAAGCAACAAAATAATTTATAAATATAGTAGACCAGGTAAATTGGACAATAAATCTATTTTATTTACCAAGAATTTGAAGTACACTATTAAGTTTTCTGCGGATTGTTCAGCATTACAAGAACGAACAGATTTCTTTACGTCATAATAAGAAAATAATTTTCTTCACTCAAACCTGCAAACGAGCACCCATAGAATTCTGAAAATGTTGGCGTATAAATTAGATCCGCCGTTCCTAGATTACTCTATATAAGTACTTCAGATATACGTGACATCTTGATAATGGAGTTTATTTTGTTATTTTTTTAATAAATAGCTTTTGAATATGTTAGATCAGGAGTAAAATGAAAAAAAATTAAAGTTATGTATAATTGTGATATTTAGCGGAAAACAGAGTACATTCCCGATAAATAAAATAGTTAACGCTTACGCTAACATTTCCTTTTTATTTTTTAAATATGATGGGCAAAAGTTGATGAAAAGTACTAAAACAGAATTTTCAGTGTTGAGAAAACTATTTTGTAATTTGCTGGTTGTTCTGCCTAAGAAATGGGAGCTAGACAAAACCTCAACATTCGAGCATTTGCGGCTTTCTAGCAACTTGCTTCTGACCGAAACACGTTTAAGCTGATATTGTTATTATAAATTCATCAGGTACATTTACAAATAAACTGATTTTCTATTAAATTTTGAGTTTCAAAATTAATAATTAAGTATTTGTTTAGCGATTAATTAGTAAAGCCAAGTAGCTAAAAGTGGGTAAAATTGTAGGTACTTCAATTAAGTTATTCACCAAAAATTGGTAAACATCTATTATACTATTAAGTTCAGGTATTTATCGGTTTTACATCAATCTCGAAAAACGGAATAACTTTTTTCGTTAATTTTCATAAACAACTTATAAATAATTTAAAATTTATAAGTTGTTTCTGAGCTTTAGCTTCTTTGGGTTACAATATTTCCATGACCACAACTTTATTCCTGACATCCCATATCAATGAAAACCATACAAACAACATTTTAAAAATTATTTTTTTGCTTCTATTGGTGTTATAAAAACCGCTCACACTTTATAAGTTATATTTTTATAAACTAATTTAAAAATGTATTTCAAATGGCAACACAAAAGCAAACAGTACCGTTTAAAAATTGAAATGGCAATCAATTCCATTTAAAATCGAGTTGAATACTAAAAGTAACTTAATATAAAAGTTTCATATTGTAACTTTGAAGTCATTTTTCTTCCATTGAATATCAATTGAATTCGAACCAGCATGTACTATGTAGGTTTGTTCTGTTCCAGTTAAAAGAGTAATGTGTATAAGTCACGTGAAGCAGGTGATAAATGTTCCGGATAGGGCTCTTTCACATTGGAATCAACTGATTTTAAAAACAATCTGCTAGTGTTGCCAAAGCGTTTGTTTTTCTTTGACTTTCAGTCAATTGCCGAACCTGATATTGGACGAATAAAAAAACTGTTACTTGTTACTAAAGCTTTAGATTTAAATAATAATTTAAACCCAAAGCTTTAAATTGATAATTTTGTGTCTAGTTCAAAACATATGAAGAACACCAAAAAGACCTTTAATACTTCATATACCAAATCATCATGAGTTTTCTATAGCGTGGTTTAAAATGCTACACCGTCCAACATGAAACTTTTGTAATTTTAGATGTGATGGACCCATCGCACATTAATATAATTGCTACATACCTACTATAATTGAGGAATTAATGATTCTATGGTATTTTTTTAGTGAGTGTACCTCTAGGACATTTATCTTAATTAGAAAATTATAAAAAAATTTCATAATATGAGCCTCGTTAGTAGCTTTTCAATTTAATAAAAAAATTTCCAAAAATGATGTCTAACTAATAATAAAGCAAAAAAAATAACAGTAGTAATAGCCAAATATTTATGATCCGAGTATAGATACGTATACGTACGTAATATAGTACGAAAATTATTTCGAAATTGATAGTAACGTATTTATTATGACGTTGGAACTCATTGCAATCTCTTAAGTGTAAATTTTACTATTGCGTAAAAATTTAATTTTTTTGCTGGAAATTTACTCATCATCTACATAGAGTGACTGCCTTATACAGCATATGAGAAAACATATATTGAACGCAATGTTTTTTCAAGCTTGCAGGAAAATCATATGTATTAAAATCTCGTGTAACAGTGTTTACTATCGAACTCTTCCGAAACGGCTTGACCGAATATCATGAATATACCTAAATAAGTTACCGGAGCAGCAGGACAAGTTAAAGACCCATTATCTTCAAATATAATGTTGATATTCGTTTCTTGTTTTTTTAATGCATAGATGTGCTCAGTGTAGATTTTTAAATTTTTTATGTATGTATGAATATATGAAGGTATGTATGTATTGTCGGGTATTTCATTTCTGTATACACAATATATACAATATAAATATTTGAAAGTTGTTCTCCTATTGCACGCCTACACGATCTGTCTTACAAGTCCTTAGGTCGATTGGCACTTGACTCTCCTCTATATATAATATTTTCAACGTTTGCAAGCAGTTAAGGAAATTTGGTATAGAAACTGAGGAGGATCTCACTTTGAGCCTCAAGAGATTTACAAAATTAATAGTTAGGCAATCAGTTGCTCACAGATTGAGTCGTTAGACATTTCCCGGAACAAATTTAAATTAATTACAGATACTCCCATTTCTGAAATAAAACCAATGCAACCTTTGTAAAAGGTAGACAGTATTCCAACGGAAAAGTTTGTAGGTCAATCCTGATTGAATGGACCCCTAAGTACTTATTTGTATACGACTTGTAGTGAACTTTTTAAAGTTTTACTTGCTCCTTATTGCTTGATTACTTTGGCAACTTTCTTTTCCTATCTTGGGTATCTATAGTCTTCATGTTTGTACTAATACGTATTGTATATAACTTTGCCCTGACTTTATAAGAGTTGCCTTACAAATTCTAACCTTTAGATCCTATATAAATTACGGGCACAATATCCGCTTGCACAAAAGTCAACAGTTTTGTACTTTCCAAGATATTGTTTTCAAGTAGAAAATTGCATTCTTGGAAGTTGTAATGGATCTACAGAGTTTTGTATTACTTTGGAGGATGTTATTTTAATGGACTTGTTTGGATACATCAATTGCAAGTTTTCAATCCCTAAATTACGTAGAACCGTAGAACAATTATAGGAAGTAATATAGATAATACTTAAGAATACAAACCAAGCAAACGAAAATGCGATTTAATAGAAATTAAAATTGGAATTCGAAGAGAATCATATACTGCTCACGCCATCTATTGACGGATAGATGTATCTGTCTTTTCTATTACGCATTCACGCTTAAATCACTGATCCGATATTGATGAAATTTGATACAGAGATAGATTAGAGCTTAACATAGCCCATGTTTTATCGCGAAAAAAAAATACTTATACAAATGAGTCTTTGGAAGTTAGTCAAATATAAATTACGATGGTATTGAAAATTAAAATGTGATATTGCGAATTAGTGTTTTAAATGTGAAATTAGACCTAAATACACGTGGTAAACTGCACCCGGGCGAAGCCGAGACGAGATAAGATCATATAACACGGTCGCTCGGTTTCTGTATTAAGCCTTTACTGAGTAAATTAGTCTAGGATTTCGATACAAATCTGGCAACTGTTCAAGTAAGCTGTCAATCATCAGATACTGTGAGGTATTAACATCGGCTTTGAGAGGATTACTCTACGGATTCGTTGTCTAACAAAGCTTATATAGAGATGCATGATTCACTTAAATATATATAATAAAATATAAAGTTTCTAAACCGTTCGGAAATTATTCGGCAATAAAAAAAACAAGTGTTTATAGTTCAAAATAACAGTCTAGTCACTACATACCTTATTCTATGATCAGATCAGCCCACTGGTATTGTAATATATTTTTACATAGGCATTGAAAGTTAATAAAGAGCTTGAAAAACAAATAAAATATATTAGAAAGATATTAATATAGAATATGTGTACACTGTACAAACATTTTATTGTAAAAATATTACTTATTAAATATAAGTCGATAGAAGACTTTAAAAAAATGTGAGGGGCTTAAATATCAGCTATTATAAAAGCCAAAATAATATTTTTTTATCACACAAAAAATACCACATGAGATTGGATACAGTTTGCACAGTTCTATTGCTACAGGTTTAACTTAAAATATAGATTTTGTTTATTTAAATCGGATGTTAGGAAAAAGTAATTATCATTCAATCGACCGACGTGAGTTACGGTTTCACGCTTAAACCACTTAACCAAATTTGATGAAATTTGTGACGCTACTCGCAGACTTTAGCCTGAGAAATTACATAGGCTACATTTTATCGCGAAAAAAAGGCTTTAAATAGGGGATAAAAGTTTGCGGTTAGTTTAAAAGTGCATGTCGAGCTGTGTGACCGTTTAAATTCCTTAATTTTAAATGATATAGTAAGATGTGTCGCAAATTAAAATTTGAAATAAAGCTATAGCTTCATGTAGAGATATACCTGAAAAGAACAGAAAAAATCTGAATTCTGGGTCACCATGCAATCTTGCCTATAGACAATGACGAAAGCGTATTCTAACTTAAAAAGTCCGCAGCGACTAAAACAAATAAAAGAGGTTGCATAGGATATTTCGTACCTGACATTTGCCTATTCATGGCTGCTGACAATAAACTAATCTAGGATAAAGAAATGGCTCATAGTACACCTAAAGGTAAAGGCCTAAATGAAATCTTACCATTCCCGTCGATGTATGGTCAACAAAAGTTAAGTTTGGCCCTCAATCCAGATTGTACGAAGCCCGTTACGTGGGTTCCATTCGCACTTAGTCGATTTTAAAATTAAAGTACTATAACAATAGTCATCGGACAAATGCAGAATGTAAGCCTATCTGAATGGGTATTAAAACCTACTAACTGAATCATTTCAGTAAAGTAGATTACACATTGATAATGAAACAATAAGCCGCATTAAAGAGTCAAATTTTGAACTGATTGGGGTGATTATGTCTGTTAAAATAGGTTGTGGTGGTCGTTAATTATCGTGATGAGTATTAAAATTAAACAGCGAATTTACAGAGTTTATCAAGTGCTACATTTTTAGATTTTAAACTCACACTACCTAAGCATACCGAAGTAATAGTTAGCATTATACATAATATATGCACAATTGATATTTAAAAACTTATCAAAAGTTTTATTACTAGTATAATCAAAGATTAAAAAAAAATTCAAAACTAAACTTTTTTGTGCATAATTAGTTAATCGTAATCATACTAGTTACACGGCATAAACTCATTAAAACCGTAATGAAGCGAGGGCAAAGCTTCAATGCTTTTAAAATATAAACCTTTTTTTGGTACTGATGAACATGCGGCCGTGTGGCCTAATGGATAAGGCGTCGGACTTCGGATCCGAAGATTGCAGGTTCGAGTCCTGTCACGGTCGATAATTTTTTTTTAAATATTATTTTGTAACTAAGAACTGCCCACAACTTCGCTTGCGTGCATGTGTAGAATGAAATAGTAAGTAATATGATACATATTCTACGCAAAAATAGCAAAATATTTTTATATTGTTTCTAAAACTCGGAGAGTCCATTGTTACAGATAAATAAAACAATATTTTACATCTGAATATTTTCATTATTATATATCTCTTAATGGCGTGCTTTGTATTTTTTTCAGACGTTTTAAAAAATAAAACAGTTTGTAATCTTTTTTATATATAAAATTCTCGTGTCACAATGTTATTTACTATCTATTTTTTATCCCCCTAAGTGATAAGGGTGGCCCACCCCAAATTCGTATGGCAAAACAACTTTTGCCGGGTCAGCTAGTTGAATATGTAATTAACAACAAATTTTAGTTTTTACCGATACGACGAATATACGAATATTACATATTTATATTATTAGTTTCCCTATCGAGTTACACATATATATATGTATTCAAATTATTACTATTCATTATTTGTCTCTTACACAAACTTTGTAGCAACGGAAAGGCCAAGCCACATATTATATTGATTGAGGTGTAAAGGAAGCTTGACTCTACATAGAAATCTGATAACTTTTTGATAGTACGAGGTACGAGTTTAAATAGTCTCGTGTAGGCAACATTTTACATGAAAATGTTTTTTGTTGGGATATTATATTTGCTGTATTAGTCGACGCGGGTGGCTTCGTCCACGTAGTACCTAATTTTATTTAACTATGTTCGAATAATAACAAAAATCTGTTAAAAAATCGACTATGTGTAAGTCTGGCGCAACGAGGGTTTCGTCAATTTTGGATGGTTAACTTTGCCAAACTGTTGTCCTCAAACATCGACATAGGTCTCGGTCTATATACCAATTGCAAGAAACTGTTG
The DNA here is from genome assembly GCA_905147385.1 of Limenitis camilla. Lineage (NCBI taxonomy): Eukaryota > Metazoa > Arthropoda > Insecta > Lepidoptera > Nymphalidae > Limenitis > Limenitis camilla. The sequence goes on from LR990224.1 coordinate 8,829,424, forward strand.
ATGGCATATAGCATTTTTTTAATTATTCCTTTTACGAGCGTTTTTTGCATCTTATCCAATTTTATTGTATCGGGAAGTAGACATATGAACACATACGAATAACGTTTCACTTGCGTTGAGTTTATTGATCCATGTACACTAACTCAATATCTCACTCATACCTGCACCCACTCCCTCACACACTTTATTCCATAGGGACTGTCTTTCACTCCAAACAAAATTTCATTCGGATCCCTTAGCCTGTTCTAGCTTGAATAATAACCATTTATTATGTAATAAAAAAAACTAACTATTATTAGTTCCAGGTTATAAAGTAACCGTTGTACTAAATTTCATTGAAATCAGTCCAGCCCTTTTATCGTGATGCGTGCACAAATAAACAAACGACAAACCGACGTACGGACGGTCGTAAATACGTGCTTTTGTTTTTCGCATGATTAGGACCGAACACATATATATAAAAACATACAAACTGCCGCTTATATGTATTAGTTATATAAGTCATTAGAGACTTAAGTATAAATCTTATTTTTAAGTAAACTGAAACAAGACCGTGTGGCCTAATGGATAAGGCGTCGGACTTCGAATCCGAAGATTGCAGGTTCGAGTCCTGTCACGGTCGATGTTTATATATATATTTTAATTTTATTTTAATATATACGTATATATATTATTTTACTTTTTTGTATATTAATAAAACATGAGACTCACGAAAGAGGAATTGCGATTCAATTCACATGTCAATAATTTTAAATTAAAGTAAATTAAAAACATTTTTTATGCTGCGATGCCTGTAGACTTTGAGCAAGAATCCAGACTCCACTGGAACCCGAGCATTAATACGACAGGACTGGATCCCCTACCACCAAGGGGTGCTGGGTTACTCGCCCCTTACGAGATGCTCTACCAGCATCATAGGTAAATTGTAGTCTCACTCATCCCCTCAACCTCAACTCAACTTGAACTGTATCCATCTACTTTATTTTGGTAAAAAACAGATAAAAAGTTTTTACTTCACATGTTATTATATATCCATATATTATATTCTAATATATAGAGTTTTTCTGAGACAACATTTGAGAAAATAGAGAACTTATTTTAATAATTATGTATTTTCCTTAAATGTATTTATTTCTAATATTTTTAAAGTTACAGAAATTCCTGTGTAAGTCTATATCAAAATAAATTAAGACAGCAATAAAATATGGTATTATTCACTTGTATGTTTGTAATTTTGGGCGCGATTTTGACCCACTTTAAACGGCCAGATTTCATTCAAACTTTCTAGATTTATCGAGGACCGATGACAATATACTAATATTAAATATGAATTAATAATAGTACCTCTAAAGGGGTAAAACGCAGGTGCAAATTTAGTATGAAACTTTGCCGTTTTTAAGTTATTCAAATGAAATTCAGTATTAAGGTTTTTCATTAAAAGTCATGAAACACGTGAAAATTTATTTTCTGTTTTTTAGTTTGGTAACCCTGTCTAACATCTGACACAATAGATATATCTTTTATACTGCTAAAACTAAAGTAAATAATATTTTGAAAATATTTACATTTAAAATAGACCTACCAATGTATTTCATGTACATATTTAATTCTGAATTGAGATTGTTATTTTAATTTTAATCAAGCTGAAATCATGCGTCATAGTGACCTGTTATTGCTATTGTTAGCAACACTTTTATTACTTTTTATAATTGATATATAAATAATCCATGTTCAAATTGAACTGAGGGTGACTGCTAAGTGACTTAATAGAGTGAACATAGTCTAAAGTAGTGCAAGTAGTAAATTACTTAATTTTGTTTTATTGCTTAGTTGGGTCTTGCAGTGGTATGGTCAAGAAGTGAATATTGAGAATTACAGCGATGTAAAGAAACACCATGAACCTGCACACGAATCACAACCCTTAGGCACTGTTCAGCTTACTATCTTAAGTGTATATATTATATTTGTGTACAGTAAAAGTCATCATTTCTTACAATATGTACTTGTGAATATTCATTGATTTGCTAATGTGTTTCAATTTCGTCACTAACTCATGAATAGACAAGAAAGTGACCTGAATATTTATTGTACCTCATAAGTTTATTTCATTAGTGAAATATTCAATAGCAAAGTATTTTTACCAGATAAGTAAGTTTTAAACAATGCATAATTAAACTTACCTATCGTGTTTCCGACAAATTGGGTTTTCACTTCATTACCCGTTCCGTAAAGTTTACTATAGCAGCAAATATTTACGGTAAAATCCTTTTAAATTACATTGCATTGGTTCCCAAAAATCAATTCATATACGCGCATAGGATACGAGCGGACTAGTTTAATTATAAGTATAAGTAAGTTTTTATTTAAGTATAGTGTATTAAGTATTGTGGTTATTATTACTTGTAAGTACCTACTGCTTTCCAATTTTCCAATACAACGTTTTATGTAATAATCCTCTCATAAGCAATCCTTTGTACACTAAATGTCATGTCTACTAATTTTGTATATAGTTTACAAGAATATAAATAAGAAAGGAACAAAATTAAATAATCTGAGGCACGTGCCTAATTTGTTTACTCGTCAGAAACTAATTGGCAATTGAGTGAAATGATTGAAAATAGCTTTTCTGATAAATTATACTTCAATAGTCAATTTGTAAAATTATTTAGTATAATAAATCATAATACGGCGTCCTTATTAAAATCAAAAATAGATCAACAACAAATTCCTAATCAAGCACTAAGTATCTTTATGAAATTTATAGTGCTTATGCTCGTACGTGAAATGTTCAATAAATATGTTTGATACTAGTTTGATATTATGATTTACCGGAACAAAGATTTCGTCAGCCGCCGAGCCGAATAGATTCAGCAATAATGCAATGGAGTTTAATAATTCGGCCAAGTGCGAGTGTAGAACTCGCGCTCTGAGGGTTCGTTCGAGGGATTTTAGTGCGGGTTAAAATATTATGAAAAGTAGTTTTGGGGGACATTTACTCCAGACATAGACAATGCGTATTTCAATTGACATATTTATAATTACTTCCAAAAAGAATATAGGAAAATATAATACAACATTTTTTAAAAATGTAATAAAAATAATTTTAAAATCGGTGAACATAAATTAATAGAATATGTATTGTTAAATATAGAACCTCCTCCTTTTTTTGGAATCAGTTAAGGTACATAGTATAACATATTCGAATATTACTAACATCGCAAACATCGATTTTTTTCTTGTCCGCATTTATGTGGAATGCCTTATAGAGAAACTACTTGTTTTCACTTAAGAATAAATCGCCATATTTATTGATTGTTTACACATAGAAGTTTGATTCTTTCACAGTTTTAAGGTACTATAGACTTACATGTTTGATATTAATTTCAACTTGATAACTTCACGTATTCTTTAAACATTGCGTCAAAACTTAAATCTTTAAAAGATCATTTTTTTCATGATGTAACAATAAATTTCCATTTTTCGGATTTTTTCGAATATTAGTGCTACAAGACCTTGCTTTTTGCCAAAAATCATGTTCCTTTATCAAAAGACGAAGCCTGGGAATTTAGATTTATCGCGGAAATCAAAATTACAATACATGAGATAAAAGCGGCTGTATCTTTTCATTAAATTGACTTAGCAGTTTGATCTTTTTAAATATCTCAGACACTAGAGACTAAAATATTTAATATAAATTTCAAATTGATATCTTCTAGTTTTTTTGAGAAAAAGGGTCTTGCGTAAGTGCGTAGTAAAAAAATGTTAATTTTCTAGAGATCTAGAAAAAAATTTACAATGTATTATTTTTATCCTTTACTTGTGATACAAGACCTTACTTTATGCTAAATTTCACGACGCTAGGTCATTGAGAAGTATCTTACAATCATGTGACTGACCACATTAACGGTCATATCTTTTCAATGCGTAGACTTAGAAGTTTGATTTTTTTAAAAGCCGCAAGGGGACGCAGGCAGTAATTGATATTATTAAGAGTCTTGACAGAGAGACAGACAGACAGACAACTAAGTGATGATCCTATAAAGGTTCCTTTTTTTCCTTTTAACCTTAAAAAGTGAGTGAGATAGAATATAGTTAGTGAAAGATTGGTTCACGCATTTGCATTCAAAATGTATCATTTGGTGAACTGATAAAGTAAGTAATTATTTTTAACTTTTTAGTGCGATTTATAGAGTTTGAAGTTGGTAAATTTTTTTGTTAAAAAGAATAATTTGCTTCGTCTGATTCGTTACAATGATTAATAATTATATGATCAGCTATCAATCGAAGCAATACTATATACAACTGTTTTGATGTAATGCGATAACTTGTAAAATAATAAGAAGTATATTTCGTACCGCATACAACAAAATGTTATTTCTTACCAAAGGAAACACCAGAGCAATTAGGAGGTTAAGAATTCCCTTTTCTAAGGGAATTCTTAACCTTCTAATAAACCCTACAGAATATCCGATTTTCGGCCTATCTATAGCTAATAGTTCTTATTGTTTTCATCTAGTAAGTGCATAACTTAATTTAATTTTATACATTTTCTTCATTTTAGTTAGCAAACTTAAGTTAAAGACAGTTTTTCATTGTAAAATAATTTTATAGATTCACAAATGTAATGGGCTAGCAACACCGGATTTTATTTTAAGAGCTGAGAGCTAAACCTTGCAGAACTAGTCGAGCGTTAGAACAGTTAATCGTTTATTCAATACTAGCTGCGCCCCACGGTTTCACCCGCTATATATCATTATAAATTATAGCCTATATGTTATTCTGATGTGTAAGCTATATTATTGTAAAGTTTCATTAAAATCCATTCAGCAGTTTTTGCGTGAAAGAGTAACAAACATACATCCCGACATCTATACTTCTTACAAACTTTCGCGTTTATTATATTAGTAGGACTAGATGACCCACGTGACTTCGTCCGCGGAGAAGTATGATATGTCAAATTAAGTGTAATAATTGGAAAAGAATAATACAAGTAATGAGCATTGTACATGTGGGAGATTGTTTCACAATAGAGAAAACACAAAAATAGTTAGTATGCTGAATTATTTACTGCAATAGTTAGATTTAAACTTACAACACACGCACAATATAAGTAGGTGTATAAACAAACAGCAACGATGCCGTGCAATGGTCAAACATCTTGCCGAGGCCGGTAACTTAATACTTTGTATAATAAATTACCTCCGAGCCATTGCGTTAATCCTGGAATTATGTTATACAAGAAATGTCTCGAGATCACGATATTTCTTCTCTCCTTCATCTTTATATAATTTTACAGTATAACTCTAACAATATTTACTATTTATATCTATCCTACTAATATTACAAACGCGAAAGTTTGTAAGAATATCTGGATGGATGGATGTCTGGATGTATGTTTGTTAGTCTTTCACGCAAAAATTACTGAATGGATTTTGATGAAACTTTACAATAATATAGCTTACACATCAGAATAACGTATAGGCTATAATTTATAATAATATAGTGTGAATTATCCATAACATAGCAGGTGAAACCGATGGGTGCAGCTAGTTTATACATATAATAAAAATGTATAATAGATGCATTTGGCATCTATTCGATCATCATCATCACAACACGTAAATTCCCACTGCAGACCCGGGTCTGCCCCTCAGTATGAGGAGGGAGTAGCCTGTCTGTCCAAATGTTTATACGGACATGACGCAAAAACTATTGCTAAAAATTATCAAATTTTGTGCAGTTCTTACAGTTGCAGCTTCTGTTTCCACAGTTAGAAACTGCAACTCTAACTTAAAATATAGGCTATCTTTAATTCAAGTCGGGTCAGGGAAAATTCGTTGTCTAGTTTTATATAAAATGTTTTTTTTTTCAGGACTATGGTATTATGTCTATTTTGTATTACGACTTAAACTAATAACAAAGTTTAGATTAAAATAACTAAACAAAGAATATTCGTTAATTTAAAAACGATTTTAAAATAGATTGGTGATAACGTAAATATGTTAACCTGAACAATTTATGTACAGTTAACTTAATTTTGATTAGAGACGTACTACCAATGAACAATCTTATTTGGGTTGTTTACAAAAGAAGGAATTTTCAGCGGCTCAGCTAAAACATCATGAAAAAATTGTTATAATCTTATTTATCTGGATGACATACTGTATAAGAACTAATATCTCTAAAAATAATGTAGATTAAATATTATTTTCTTCATGAAACTTTTATTCAAAGCGTCAAATTTTCAGGACCCTCAAACAAAGTCGAGTCATAAGTGTGTCGTAATTTATTTACTACAACAGTGAGGTGATAAATCAAACCAAAATAAAGAAGTACTTATAATCGTTTCTTACCTGGGAGACATATTATTGTTTTATAGTATCAAAAATATTTCAAAATCCATTTCCAGAATTTGTCCCAACAGTTTTATGTCAGGATCCTGTTCAATGTAAAATAAGCGAATATTCGATTTTCTATTCGCCGAGCGATGTTGTCGTTAGGATAAGTCAGTTGTATTTACGACAACAAAATGAATACCGCCCATCTAATTGCACCTAGCGTGTTGTTTAGTTAGTCCGACGCAGTCAACGTAGGAAATCACGACGTAATCAATCAAGTTCACAGTATCCTGGTAAGATATTTACTTACGAAATAAATATAAATATATAGCAGTTTTAGCGTTTTCATATGTAAGTTGCTCGCTTAGTTATGCTAAATTTTGGTTAAATGCTATAAATCGATGTTTTATTTTAAATAATTCAAAAATTCTCAGGATACTGCAAGATATCCAAGATCCTGAGTGTTTATATTCAAATATTGTTTTTATTCAAGATAATTAATTACTTTTTTTTATTATACATTATAAAGTCAAAACAATAAAGTTTTTAACTAGTTCTTAGTAAGTACTGATCTACGAGTAAATAGAGCAATTCATATATAATCGTTTCCAAAGTCCAAACATCGGAATAACAAGATAAATATAAGATAATTGCACATTATTTTATGCCCGTGCCTAATACTATTCACATACACTAGTATTCTTAATTAAAAGTATATACCTGAAGATAGGCAACTCTAAACAACATTATTTAATCGCGATAGTGCAATTGTACGAAACTGTGATATTTTAAATTATAAGTTAAATTATTTTCATAATTTAAAAGGTCATTAAGTTGTTTAGTTGTACAAAAATGGCGAAACCAAAGAAAAAACCGATTAAGGAAGAAATATTAGAAAAATAGCAGCTGAAAAAGAGAAAAGAAATCAGAAGTAAGAAAAGAGAAAAAGAGCAACAATCCACCTGATGGAAAGTGACCACCATCGCCCATGGACATCGGCATAACTAGAGTTATTTTTTTTATGTTAGATAAGGTGCAAACAAGAGATACTCTATTGTCGATGCGTTGCATCCTTGAAGATAGAGTGGGGAGGGGGAGTGAAGAATAAATGCTGCGGTCTCAGCAGGCCCTGAGAAATAGCCCACAGTCCACTAGATCCGCAGCATTAATGGGATGGGGGAGGGAGGGGGTAAGTCTGGCCCACTGACACTTGGCAGTCGGATTCGCAAGCTGGTGGTCGCAAGCCGGTCGGGGAACAGATCTCCTACCACCAAGGAGGTGCTGGGTTATTTGCCTCTTACGAGATGCTCTCGCAGTGGCAGTGGGGAATAGTATAAAATAATTGTATTAAGTGTTGTTCAAATTTTAAGTCTCTAATACTTAAAAGAATAAAGTTTCGGTTGAAAACTGGCTTAGATAGAGAACTAGTCTATCAAATCAAGTGTATTTTCGAGATAGATACTTGGACTATTAGAAACCAATTATTACAAACATATTTTTTATTTGTGAAGTTAATAATAAATGAATGATTTCTGTTTATTTTCGTTTTGTTCCAGTTTCCTGGTTTCATTCTCAGTTTCCTGCTGCTGGATTTTCTTAAAATGGCCATAAATCAAACATTTTAGAACATTTTGACTGTTTCATTTAATATAGGCTAAAAGACGTTGTATTCTTTATGATAGACTAAATTTTGAAACCAGAATGTACAAAAAATGTCGGGCCGAAATCAGACTCATTTTCGTCCTTGTTTTGTTGAACCCATTTATATTATACATAAAAAAACTGTAAAATGTAATGTCAACATTTATTATTATCTGGTAATTTTTACCTTTTTCAATTAAATTGGTCCGGCATGTTAATTCTACCAAACAAAATTAACAGAGCCGATCGTTTTTAAACAAAATCATTTTCTCTATTATTTGATTTTTTTATACCATCGCTTTACTGAGGGCCATAATTTTAAGGATTTGTTGGCAGGAAATTAGCAGCAAAGGGGAATGGGACTTTTGGTTAACAAGTTGAAATATACTTTTTAAAAAAATGCTTATAATCTTCAATTAAAAAATACAACTAAAATCAGCGAAATAGAGATATTAGATAATCGATAAATATTATATCAATGCAATCGAAACTGACTCGATGACTTAAAAACAACCAGAAAAGTAAACATATGTATTTGTCGCTCGTTTATTTAGTTCACGTTAACTGAATACTCGAAATACCTGCCTAAATAAAAAATATTATTTCAGTAGAGAGAAAAGAAATTATTGGAAAAAAATTTTTGTCAATAAATCGATAGGCATAAAAAATCGATATAAACAAGATCGATTTTGCCTTAATGCTATGTGTGAGTTCTGTGATGACCATTGAAATCATAAACCCTAATGACATAACATTTGATTTGTTAACAACGTTGTCGGCAAATCTTATAATGGGCCAGATCACGAAATTGCTAGGCATTTCATGATTAGCTACTGATATAATCAGATCAGATCGCTGGCACTGTTGTGTCTGTCGCAGTCATTAGATGAATCTGCTATTTGATTGAATGACTAGCGCGTTCATTGAATGACAACATTCAATTGAGTGACTAGGCCAAACGTTGATTGAAAAAGCGTCACTCAACGTCCAACTAGTTAGAGAATTGTAACATAGGCCATTAAACAGAGCGGACGTAAAATTAGTCTGGTGATTGAAATTAAGTTCGTTTTTTCCCACTGCGTGCATAAATTTACTTTAAAGCGCGTTATTCGTAATAAAATAGCGTGACAGCATGGATTTACCTATTATTACACCGCCGCCGGCTACTTTTAAAGAAAAAAATATCAGTATTGCCTATCGTAAGACTTAAAATACAATATAAAATTATAATAAGGTGTGTCATGTCATGTTCTCATTTTTGTTATCGTATAAAGTAAGTTACCTTTTAAGTTCCGAACTTATGGTCACCCTAACCAAACATTACAAAGTCGGCTATATCCCATTCAACGACTATGCTATATGACGTTCAGTCAAGACGTTGAACGTTACATTAAACAATTTGACGAGTTGTCCTTTAGTCATTCAATTGAATGTTGTCATTCAATGAACGCGCTAGTCATTCAATCAAATAGCAGATTCAACCAGATGACTGCGACATGTCCACGTTACCAGCTATATTTACTGCGTTATGTTAAAGAAATTTTAAGAAGTGCCAATCAATTAAAAATTGTTATACTTCATCATCAATTACTCAAGTTCTGGATTGACAAATCAAGCAATATTTTGAGCTACGAATTGTTTAAATATCTGCTTTGAAATGTTGCTAGTTTCATTTCGTTACGTTCGTTACGTTACTCTATTTTGTGAAGCGTTTCAATCTGTCAGTTGATATTTTAAAAAAATATTTTTGTAAAAACAATTTTTAAATAACAATAGATCGAATATTTAAGCGGAGTTTGACAGTAGGTGTATAGAAAACTGTTTAAATGATAAAACCGGTGAGTTTTTTCAGCTTTCACCTTTTATATCCTAACTTTAAAATTCATATTTAATACTAGTTGAAACGTCCCGAGTACGTCTTGTTCTTTAAAGTTAACGGATTTAAAAATTAGGATAACTTTTTTCCATAAATTATTTATTAAGAATTAGATATATTATATACTTTGTGTTAAGTAACTAAAGTGCAACCTCAATATAACAAACCGGAAGGGAGCAAGTAAATATTCGTAACTAACTAATCGACAGATTTTGACGAAATTTAGTTTAGAGATATATTAAAGATTGGTAAATGACATAGGCTACCTTTGATCCCAAAAAAGGCTTAAAGAGGTTGAAATAGGGAATGAAAGTTTTTATAGGAGTTCATCATATATGTACATAAAAAGTTGAAAATTTAAATGTGTAAATTAATACTTAATAAAATTCATCCGAGCGAATTTGGGGCGGATCGATTAGTCTATACTATTATATAAAGAGGAAAGATTTGATTATTTGTATGTTTGTTTGTTTGTTGCGAATAGGCTCTAAAAGTACTGAACCGATTTTGAAAATACTTTCACCGATAGGAAGCTACATCCTTTCCGGGTAACATAGGCTATGTGGTGCCATAAATACTCTAATTAAAAAGATATGGCCATTTAAGTGGTCATTTTGTAAATTGAAGATTTTCTCAGGAACTACAAATCCGATTTAAAAAATTCTTTCACTGATAGATAACTACACTATTCGTGAGGGACAAAGGTGATTTAGTGTTGCCATATACATTTTTTAATTAATAGAATATGGCCACTTTGTTGTTTCTAATCTGATTTTAAAAATTCTTTCACTGTTAGAAAACTACACTATTCGTGAGGGACAAAGGTGATTTAGTGTTGTCATATACATTTTTTAATTAATAGAATATGGCCACTTTGTTGTTTCTAATCTGATTTTAAAAATTCTTTTACTGTTAGAAAACTACACTATTCGTGAGAGACAAAGGTGATTTAGTGTTGTCATATACATTTTTTAATTAATAGAATATGGCCACTTTGTTGTTTCTAATCTGATTTTAAAAATTCTTTCACTGTTAGAAAACTACACTATTCGTGAGGGACAAAGGTGATTTAGTGTTGTCATATACATTTTTTAATTAATAGAATATGGCCACTTTGTTGTTTCTAATCTGATTTTAAAAATTCTTTCACTGTTAGAAAACTACACTATTCGTGAGGGACAAAGGTGATTTAGTGTTGTCATATACATTTTTTAATTAATAGAATATGGCCACTTTGTTGTTTCTAATCTGATTTTAAAAATTCTTTCACTGATAGAAAACTACACTATTCGTGAGGGACAAAGGTGATTTAGTGTTGTCATATACATTTTTTAATTAATAGAATATGGCCACTTTGTTGTTTCTAATCTGATTTTAAAAATTCTTTCACTGTTAGAAAACTACACTATTCGTGAGGGACAAAGGTGATTTAGTGTTGCCATATACATTTTTTTATTAATAGAATATGGCCACTTTGTTGTTTCTAATCTGATTTTAAAAATTCTTTCACTGTTAGAAAACTACACTATTCGTGAGGGACAAAGGTGATTTAGTGTTGCCATATACATTTTTTAATTAATAGAATATGGCCACTTTGTTGTTTCTAATCTGATTTTAAAAATTCTTTCACTGTTAGAAAACTACACTATTCGTGAGGGACAAAGGTGATTTAGTGTTGCCATATACATTTTTTAATTAATAGAATATGGCCATTTTTTGCTACTGATCTGATTTTAAAAATTCTTTCACTGAGAGAAGTCTATAGTATTTCCGTCTCTCTTTCTCTTATAATACTATCATTGTCTCTCATCCTCTCTCTTTTTTCTCACTTTAATTTTTATTTTTATCTGTTCAAAATGATTAGCCTCTTCTCACTTTCTTTCTTTCGATAATTTCTCTCTTTCTCTCTTTCCTTTACCCATTCGATTTCAGTTCTGCTCTGTCCTCCCTCTTTTATCATCTGTCGCTTTTCTTTAATTTTTTCTATTATTTTTCTTTTTATAACTTTTTCTTACTCTCTCTAATTTTTCAAATAATAAAAAACTACACAATTACAGAATGACAATTTAAGGACATCAATTATAATATTGATTTAAATACCCGGAGCGAAGCGAGGGCAGCCCTCTAGTATTTTATATAAAAACAGTAATTTGGATTAGGTACATAATAATATTCTCGTTTCCTAAAAAGACAATATTATGTTAAAATATGATGAATGTTTATCTAACAAAAGCAAGAGCAATTTACAATTCCAAGCACGAACTAATTTGCAAATGTATAACTGTTCTGTAAAATAGGTTCATTGCACAATAAACATGTTTTGGGGATAATAATAACATGGAACAGGTAGGGCGGTTATTTTAGTAAATAGGCATAGCACATAATTACAACTTAGCAACCAAACTGTTTAACTAGTAGTAATTGCATATTAGAATAAACGCAAACAAATCTCGATGCTATATAAGTAGAGAATTAAAGCCTACGGAATTGTTTACCAGATAATTATATTTTGCCTTTGATTTTTAGGGTTTTTTACCCATAAACATCCTATACTTAAAACTCCATGATGCCAATCATCCATTATATTATACAGCACAAATCATGGACACATCTGTTGTGCTTAATATATGAGAGAGATATGATACCCATTACTGTACAGCAATACGTATACAATTGCAATTTAGACTGAGGCGAGCGGTGCCTGGGGCTTGAGACCCAGGAGCAGGTTTAAAGAGCTCTTTCCTAATATATTAACTCTCACCTACACCACTCGACCACGTTTACAAAATAGATAACAAAATAACTTACGTGGACCTCGAGAAGGGTAACCTTAATCACGATACTATACCACTAACTTCCATGTTCACTGCACGAAAACACCAGAGTGACTGAGACTAATCTATCGTATTAAAGGTAATATATTGTCTTCACGTCAGTATACTTGAAATAATATAAATCTACCCGCTACTACTACTTTATAAACAGTGTTGCTCACAGTTGATAGTTGAATTTGGACAGACCAATAAATCTTCAAAAAAATCTTTATTATAAACTTATCATTACGCTGACACTGACTGATTGACAATAGTTATTTATCGCTTCAGGAGCTAGTTTAAACCTAAGGTTAGGTTAACCTAAGCCTAACTCAAGTGGCATTATTATTAATTACTACCTTTTACCCGCGGCTTCGCTCGCATTGTAGCCATTAAATAAGTATCAGAGATCATTACAATAGAAATTTAAAAATTGTTTATCTTTCGAAATTTTTTTTCTTCTTATACCTTCGAGAATATGTGTACAAATTGTCATGATCAACGGTTAATTGTTTTCGCGTGAAGGCGTAACAAACAAACTTACATTCACATTTATAATATTAGTAGGGATATGATCTCAAAAAATAAAGTTGATAATTTTCTATTTCGTTACTATGTCTTATTATTATCAAGTGTTAAAAACAGAAGTCTGTATATTTAATATGAATTTACTTATATAATTAACATTTAGTTTATCTCTTTTACTGACAGAAAACTACACTTTCTGTGAGTGACCAAGGTGTTTTGTGTTGCCATATACCCTGCAATTAACAGAACATGGCCGTTTTGTTACTACTAATCCGATTTTATAAATTCTTTAACTGAGAGAAATCTATAATATTTCCGTCTCTCTTCCTCTTTTACACTATTATTTTTTCACATCTCTTTTATTTTCTTTTTTATTTGTATCATTTTTCTTTTTATAACTTTTTCTTACTCTCTCTTTTTTTAAATAATAAAGAACTACACAATTACAGAAAGACAAATTGAGGAAATTAGTAGGAGGGCAGTTAAAATATCTAGTTTCCAATTAGAAGTTATTTTTTCTGTACACAAATAAAAATAAACCCTTGGCGATGGCTGAGAATAAAAAAAAATATTGCTGAGGAATCGAATTTGTAGTCAGAATTTTTCAACAAAGTCCGAGTTATATTAATTTATTTTATTCGGTATAAAATGTAGCAACATTTTCGTGGATACGTTTACTCACAAATAAACTCATTTATTCATTCATACTCTACCCGCAACTGTGAATCCTATATCTCTTTAACTGTGAGATAAAAAAAGAAAATAAAAATAAAAAGATTGTGTATGTTTCTACAAACTCCAGACGTATGGAGAAATTTAGAGGTAGTATTATAGCAAAACTCTCTTGCTTAAATTTTGACAACAATGACACTATTATATAACACACTATTTAAATTAATAAAATCAGAGTTTTATTTACTACCAAGACATTCAATTTGGGAGGTCTCTTGTCATTTAATGATTGGGCAACTGTTGGTATTTATCGAACTAGACAAAAACTATATCAACGTTATAATGAGAGATAATACAACCATGCAGTCGTTTATAGCCTTTGTTAGAGCCTATGCAAAGTTATTTAAAAAAGTAAAAAAGTATTTTAAAAAAGGGTCTACCATGGCAAAGTCTCAAGACAAAATAAAAATGACATGGAATATTATCTGTTGGGAAACTGGAAGAGTCAGAGATCGTAACTTCAAGTATAATCTCATTTATAATAACATTAATATCAAAACTGATCTGGAAGTTGCAACCGTGTTTGAAAAATATTTCTCTGACATTCCAATCTCAAGAACGTGTTCTCTTATTTCGGCTACTAGCGTTGCTAAATCATTATTACTAGAAAATGTTAAAAAGTGTGATGTATTGTTTGAATTTAGTACTGTCAACAGTAAAGATATAGTTAAAACATTCAAAACCCTAGATATGAAGAAAACTGCTGATATTTGGGGTATTTCTGTTAAAATAATTAAGTCAGAAAGTCAGAAGTCAGTCAGAAAGCTACGACACTATGGCATCAAAGGACTGCGCTCGACCTTATGAACTCCTATCTCAACAATAGAGTTCAAAGGGTGAATGGCAAGAGATCTCCTGGGGCTCGTCTGGATATGGGGGTCCCCCAGGGTTCTATCTTTGGCCTATTTCTCTTCCTCATTTATATAAACGCCCTGTCAAAAAAACCTGTCTTGTAGAAAAAAAGAACAAGATAGTATTGTTTGCTGATGACGCTTCACTAATATTTAAAGTGAAACGCTATCAAACCGAATATGACGATGTAAACAAAGCTCCCTCTGATATTGTACATTGGTTCAGTGCTAATAATCTAATGTTAAATAGTAAGAAAACTAAATAAATAATAAATTTACGACACCAAATGTCAATCAAAATTATTCTATAGTTCAATTTAAAAAGTTAGTTAAAACACGTTTGTGTAACAAAGGCTATTATAACATTAAAGATTTTTTGGAAGATGTCACGCCTTGGGAATGATGCGTTCGCTCCAGGCTTTCTCAATTTATAAAATATATTTGTTATAAAAATTGGCAATAAAAAAAAATCAAAGATAAAAAGTAAAGTATCCAAAAGAAATAATCCCGCTGAGTTTCTTGCGCCCATTCTTCTCAGGTCTGGGTTAGGTCGTTTCCGAATGGGTGGTAGAATCCGATGTTCAATAAGAGAATGTAAATTCCAATATTGAATAAAAAATTTTGACTTTGTCTTTCTCATAGTTCGTAAGACACGTTTTCGTTCGACCGTTTTTTCTCCGACTTACTTAGCACATCCGACTACCACGAAAAGGTCTTTTCATTCTTTGGATTTACCTATGACACTTACTCTTAAATAATGTGGCTTTCTTTTTGTAAAGAATTTTCAAAATCGGTTCACTAGATCTGAGACCTGCAACCCACAAACTTTACGTCTTTATAAATATTAGTATAGATTTAATTTTGAAGAGTATTTTTTATAACAGTAGTAGTTATCCCGTCAATAGGTCAGTCAGTAAGTTCGTATGAAGTTACTAGCTCGGAAAGCACTTATTTTTTTAAAAAGTCTATGTAGTTTTTGTCGAATTACTTAAAATAAACGTGATTTCCGAACATTTTAGGAATTTAATTAAATACTTAATTAGGAATTGAATTGAATTAAATCTTGTAAATGAAATTTAACTTAATTCTAATAAAAAATTAAAATCGAAGTCAAACTTTTTGTGTATGTTTGGATGGCAATCCTGTAATTGTAGCTAACATGATGTAGGGTAAACTACTTCAGATTGAGTTTAAATGAAGTTTTGAAAAAAACAACAGACTGGACTATGTGTCGAGGAGTAGTTATCGGCTGGTTTTTCGTATATACTCGTATATCGTGGAGCATAGTTTTATTGAATCCAGAAAATTTAATTTTATAAGATAAATGTTTATGGTATACTAAATTTTCTAAGCTTAGTTTGATTATATTAAAAATTTCCTTTGAAGACATTTTCCTTCACAAATATATTCATCAATATGATTTTATGGATATATATAAACCCTTATCTTAAAGCTATTATATATTTATGTATGATAAAATTGTAAATTATTTAAACTTTACATAATACACAAGTTGAAAATGAAAAATGTATAAAAAAAAATTCGAGTTAGTTATATTATTTATAAGATCAAGATCACAAGATCTGCTGGACCGATTTTGATTACACTTGGTAATGAGATATACTAGAACTTTGGAAATAACATAGAATTCCTTTAATCCCGAAAAAAAGCTTGAAGGGGTTGAAGAAGAGGATGAACGTTAGTATGTGAGTTCGTCATGTGTATTTTGTATACGTTAGTATAATCGTCAAATTACAGCTTATAAATTACACATGAGCAATGCCGGGACGGGTCGACTAGATTTGTACAAAGGCTTTGCTTGACTTCAGTGGTATTATCCTCCTTCTATAAATCCGACTCAAATAAGTATCTTGTTCTCTAATGGATTTTTTAATTAACAGGTAGCTGTGTTTTATTATTCCTGTTAAGGCTAACTCATCTTATATAATAAATTTTGTTAACAGTACAGCTTTAATATTATAAATGTGAAAATTTGAATATTTGGA
This sequence comes from Limenitis camilla, assembly GCA_905147385.1. Taxonomy (NCBI): domain Eukaryota; kingdom Metazoa; phylum Arthropoda; class Insecta; order Lepidoptera; family Nymphalidae; genus Limenitis; species Limenitis camilla. The sequence goes on from LR990224.1 coordinate 8,846,209, forward strand.
TATTTGTTACTCATTTTAATAAAATTTTGTACACAAATACTTTATAACCTGGATTAATGCATAAGCTATTTTCATCCAAAGGAAAAGGTCGTGAGGAAACCTGCACGCACTCCTGAGAGTTCCCTAAAGTTCTCAAAAGTACGTGAAATCTGCCAACCCACACTGGACCAGCATGGTGGACAATGGCCTAACACCCTTCCTCACTTTGAGGAAGAGACCCGTCTCAGCAGTGGGTCATTAACAGGTTGTAATGATGATGATGAATAATAAAATGTTTATTGAACGCCTGAATATTTTTATATGGAAAATTAAATATTTCTTTGTTATAATAAAAAATATTTTTTTTATTTTTTGTAATAAAAATTCTTAGCGGCTGTTATGAGTTTCATAATATTAAAGGTATCATCACGACAAAATAATTATTACTTATTTGACAATTCAATAAGAAAACAAGAATTGGTTGAGAACTTATATACGAAAATTGCATGTTAAATAAAAGCTTACAAAAGAATTGCACTCTCACTCTTTACAACTGGGACTTAGTTTCATAAAAGTGTCGTTAATTTTAATAAAACAACGTATATAAGAGTATAATAAAAATCATGTAAATAATATAATAAGTAACATACTGTAAATGCCTGTATACTTAATTATTGCCAGTTGAAAATATTTTTTCTTTGTGTTTATATTCCCAAAATACTGGGGAAGTCTGGTAAACCTCAATATTTAGCGTTGTGCTATTTTAGCAGTCAGTAACAATATACAAACGAACAACTTATAAATTGTAGGTATGGCTTGATATCTTAGTATACGAGAATGATAATACGTTATTTATAAAAAGGTACATAAGTATCTATATCTGTACTATAATACTAGTATTAAAGAGGAAAGACTTGTATTTTTGTATGTAACGAATAAATTTAAAAACTACTGGACCGATTTCAAAAATTCTTTTACCGTTATAAAGCTACATTATCCCTGAGTAACATAGGCTATATTTATTACTAGAAAAAATTAGAGAAAATTCGCTGTTTGTATGTGTAATTGAGAAAAAACAATACTACTATCTATTTGCTGAAAATCTAGGCTGCTTTTCTAATCTGGAAATAATTTATATTCTCATAACTTCTAATTTCTACATCGTGTGCTCTATATAATACGAATAATTAAAGTAATTACGTATAATATGGGTTTAGCTAAAGTAAATTTTGTGCTTTGCAAAAAACCGAGCTAAGCGAAAGTGTATATCAACTTGTAAAAAAAAGTTTCCACTCTGATTACTTTCGAGAAAAAGTTCTTATCTGTTAAACTACGAGTATACTGATTATCTCTACATCTCGACTCATGCAACTAGAATTAAGGTTTAATCTTAGGAATCTCAATTTTCCCTCTACAATCTGCATCGTGGCCAGTAAGCCCAACTTTCCTGCTTCAATTAAGCATTTCTGTAAGTTGAAAATTAATTTTGCCATGCAAAATTTTTCGTCTGTTGATGCGTAAGGTACGTTTGGATTGATTGGAGGCTTCACTCGGGTGCAATTTATCACAATACTTATATTTATCAAAAAATATTTCATTTTTCAATATATTGTTGTTACCTATATAAAAATAATTTAGGCACAACGAAACAGGAATTCTGAATTTTCCAGGATAATATGTATTAATCCAGGTTATAAAGAACCTTTGTGTCAAAATTCATTGAAATCTGTTCAGCCGTTTTGGCGTGGTTGAATAACAAACATTCAGACATATAAACTTTCACATTTATAATATTAATAAAATTTAAAATGCATGCATAATTTTTCCCTATACGATTTAGTACAAGCACGTTTACATCGAATTTTATTTCCGAGCTCTCGTTTGATTCACTCGGATGTAATTCAATTCGTGGATTTCCAAAAGTCATTAATAAATTCAGATGGAGAAACCTTTTATTAAGGTTATGTAGTACTATAAATAATATTTTGATTATTGTTATATGGGTTACGATATAACTCATTGCACTTAGGCTCTCAATATTTTATTTCGATTTGACTTTTTATCAGAAGTCGCTCAGTAAGTTTGTAATTTGCATGAAGCAATCAGCAGCTCGGAAAGCTATATTATCTCTTGAGTAGACATGACAAGAAACTCTATAATTTCTCCTTTTAAAAGAGCTATTTTTATTTCATTTAGCTTTAAGAGTATTTCTGTTAGTCATAAGTCTTTAGTGATAAGTGTATTTCTGTTACTGTTATCAACTTAGTGTTTGTCACTGTGTTTTGAATAATATAAATACTAATGTTATAGTGAACGTTCAAAACATTACAATAGTCTATTGTGATGGAACGGTTCCTTATTATGTCTCAAAATAATCTTTTTTTTAATATACAAAACCGCTTTACAGATTTTGATGAAAAAAAAGCCATTATTTTGAAGTTGTCAATATGTTCTTTTGAAATTGTATTTAATCTTATAATGTCCGTCTTTTACGCTTTCGCGCTTAAACCACAGAATCGATTTTTATTTATTTTGCTACAGGGATAAACTAGGGCTTGGGAAAGGACATAGGCTTTGAAATACACGTCAAGATGAATGATCGTTTAGGGCTTTAGGAATTAGTCGTAAATCAATTATGTTGGTGTTGAAAATTAAAATGTAAAATATAGTGTTAATTATGATGTTGGCAACACTTATAATTTGAGTAGCGTCCTGTTATTTGAATTTGGTAGGATTGATATGAGTAGCATTTTTACTTTCTTGAATATTGGATTTTTACTTTCTTGATTAACAAACACAAATCAAAGAAGTAGGGATTTAAAAATTAATACGCCGTCACGTCAGAATATTGTCCATTATTCCAGCATCTGAAGCTCCGAGTCTAAAGTGTAACCCCCCCAGAAGCATATTCGAGTCAAACCGTCATGCTGTTACTTTGCATATAGAATACAACTCTACTTTTTAATTAACAACAGCGATATAAGAATAGGAGATGAAAGTTTTTATGGGGATTCGTCAAATATATTGCAAATTTAATTTTTAAAATTAAAATGTAAAATTAAACCTAAATACGGTAAATTACACCCGGACGAAGCCGGGGCGAGTTGACTAGTAAGAAAATATAGAAGTGGGCGTACTTGCAAATCAATAAAGTAATTACTGGCAACGTTTTGAAATATATATTATACATTCATAAGGCTTTACATCTTTTCAGTAGTCTTAAGTAACATTAATAAATTCATTTTTCCTCTCTTTAATGTCATTTAAATATTATCTAGTCTCCAACGGTCTATGTTTTCTATTACTCCGCAGCTTTGAACTATGCGCGTCAAAGGTACATAAATTTAAAATATTTAATAACTTTCCTGTAAAAGTGACTGTTCATTTTCTATAACCCTCTTCATAATTTAATAGAAAAATTAATCCGTTATGTTTATATAAGTAATGCTAATTGAACTACAGTTTCTCGTTACTGATATTTAAATTGGTAATAATCTAAATTTTATGAGTCTGTATTAGAAGAGAAAATTTTTAAAATAGTTGCCGCTTAGTAACGTATTAAATATGAATTCTCAAGTGCTTGATATAATTATTTGTACAAACTAAGAAAATCACAGTCGAGCGATAATTGTTTTAACACGTCAGTACCTGAAGGCAGTCGCTTACAAAAATTAGTAGTGGAAACATTTACATTATTAAAATACATCTACTAGCGTTCCGGCTTCGCAGGGTTTGTTTACTATAATATGTATGTATTTTCATCTCTATCTCAATATGAAATCCGAGTAAAATCGTTTAGTTTAAAAGATCTAAGCTAAGCGACTTGGTTTTATACTATGAAAAGATTATTTATCTATTTTCTCTATCCATATTTTTCCCAGAGTAATAAATTTCCTACATAGTTTTAGAAATAACTTTATCTACACTTATAATTATTAATGTATTATAGTAGTGGGTTAGCCACATAAACTTATTAAAGCACACCTAAATTATCTTGATTTGTATAGACAACAGAAAGAAAGAGTCAAGAAGTTTAAAAAATGTCAGACAAAATAACTGACTAAATACGTATTAAAAGTACTTTTGTAAAAGTCTAATTGAAATAAACTATTTTGTGTCTGACACACAAAACACTAAAATGCTATTTGTAAAGTATTTATGTTACCAATGTAAACTTATGTTGTTTTTTAACCGACTACAAAAAAGATCCCGACTAAAAAAAATATACCAATCTAATTGAGAACCTCTCAATTAGATTGGTATATTTTTTTATTTATTTTTTTAGTGCATTTTTTAGTTTGAAGTCGGTTTTTTTAATCTGTATACTAGTCGACCCGCCCGGCTCCTTGTGGTTGCAATTAACCACATGTACTTAGGTTCAACAAAATACATTTTACCTTCAATATATTGCCGTATAAACATTTTTTAGCGTACCACAGGATCTTTTTATTTTTGGAAAAATAAATTATTTATTTTTAATTATTATCGATCGAAGAGAATTCTGTATGAAAAATATTACGATTTATTCTTGTAATGTTATCCGAGTTTTATGCGTCATTTGAATCCCAAAAAAATTTCAGGAAATGTTAAATACCTATTATGTAACCCCACCTCTGAACAAACAGTGTCAAACATGTTACTGTAATATAACAATGTTATCATTTTGTCTGAGCTGCTTGCAAAACAAGAATGCATGACCTAAAACTGACTTGTTTATAGAAAGATAAACCTTCAGATACGAAATCCTCGTCGGTAGCCAGCCCTGCGACTGATATTATTTATGCGAAAGAGACTCACTTTGGATGTTGGTTGCTCAATCACACCAAAACGGTTGAACGGATTTCCATAAAATTTAGCGCACAGATACTTTATGATCTTGTTTAAATCATAGGCTACTTTATATCTCGGATAAATTTATAATTCTTTCAGGATAATAATAAAATGTGATAAAGTGGTTTCTGTTTTATCCTGAGTGCATGTGGTATAATCCAACCGTGCAAAGCCGGGGTGGGTACACATGTTTACATTGGTAACATACCTACGTTAGATACAGCACGTTTTATCAATAAAAACCATGTTATTCACAAATAAATGAGTTTTAAAGGACTTATCTACCCTGAATATGATATTTTAATTTTAAACAATTAAAATGTTGGATAATCTTTATATGTATGTAGTTTATTCATATTTATAAAGGAAGTAATTCTGTTTAGTAATAAATAGGCCAGTTGTATATATTTCAATCAAAACCATTACTATTTAATTTTTTGACTGTACTATTATATTTTAGGGTATTATTTGAAGAAGAGTGAATATGGCTTATATGGTTTAGAAATAACTGATTTAATAGCATGATTCCTCTTAACCGTTTGGTCAAAATTTAATGTTTTGTTTTGTATGTTTCTCTAGAAATTGCCTTTTATACGGTTGCAGCCGGATATTTTGTTATTAAGCCCGCTAGATCTATAATAAACTACATAAAATAAAAATATAACTTATCGAATGTATCTGTAAATATCTCGCGAACTACCTGTTACAATTTAAAAATACTTTTATAGATGGATAGCTGCGTAGCATTTACCAATACTAGCGAAATTCTATGCAAGCGAAGTCTGAATTGAATAAAACGATGTATTCATATTCACTATGAGACGTATAATGTCAATACAAGCAAAATACTACACGGAATAACTTTTTATCAATTTAAGAAAATTGAAAACATATTGGAAATAAATTATTAAAAGTCTACCTAGATACTAAAAGTAAAAAAATGGCCAGAAAATAAAATACATTATTTAAAAATCAAATTTTCACAATAAACACCTTGAAAATGAATTCGAAAATGAATAATTGATATACGAGTTAATCTTTACCGATAATATTTTATTTCATTTCAATTTTCAGTTTGCAGTTAATATTGAAAGCTAATTTTAAAGCCAAATGCTTTACTTCCAAAAATATTAATAATTTAACCGAAAAATGTGAAAAAAATTAAGTACAAGATTTTACTTCCTATGATAATAAAATACCTTAGGCTGAATCTGATCGTTCTACTTTTATCCGTATGCTAAGTTTCAGCTAAGTAGAATACAATAATTTACTGGACTTGCGTAAAAAACAACAAGTCCGCCATCTTGTGCCTTCCGCCATATTGAATTTAGAATGATGTCTCTTTGTTGGTCATCAATCTAAACTATAAGACGACAGAAGTTTACGGGATCATTCATGTCAAATCGACCAATGACTGTAAACGACCCGTCGAAAATCGTTCCAACTTTATTTGAAAGGAGTTATCTGGAGCTACTGAAAAATATATGTATTTTATTTCCAAAAATCGCTCTTTCTCAAGACTGGAAATTTTTGCTTTAATTTTTTTCTAAAGTATCTCTAACTGATCTCAAAGGATTCTGAAATTTTCAAAATGTCTTTTTTCAAAAGATATATCTTTAATAATTGAAGGTGGAGATTCATAATTATCATTTCATATTTTTTCTTACTTTATAATTGAAATCTCATGTGTTTGTTATCGAACTCCTCCGAAACGACTTGACCGCGTTTTATAAATTTTTTGGTGTATATTTGGTAGGTCTGAGAATAGGGCGCAAGCTATTTTTTGTACCCCTAGTTCATAATTAATTTATAAAGCAAAGCAACGTTCGGTTTATACCTTATAAGTATTTGAAATTGAGAAAATAAAGTTTAATTTGTTTTAAATCTTTTATTCTTATCCCTTCTCTTTTATTCTACCCCTTTCACCCAATCACACACATCATCTAAATCACTATCTCTCTATTTCCGCTATGTGAACATACAATAATTATACACAATTTACATAACAACATTACTAACATACAATTTTAATATAAGACATATTATAACCCAATTTAAGCTTTTAATTTCATCAGACTTAAGATACATTTCGGGAATATAACACTTATTCAAACTTTAGTTTAGTTTAAGTTTATAATAATCGATTTTAACTCCGACTTATGTGATAAAAAAAATCTGAAACAATAAAATGCTTTAAACCGAAATCTCGTTTTTATATAGAAGTAGAACTGCTGTTTTATTTGTTCGCGTTGAAAAATTCATTGTACTAGAAATATAAAGCTCTAAAATATAACCCTTAAGTATAAAAAACTAAGCAAAAGAATATTTTATTTCGATGGATATGGAGATTACGCCTGATGTCTTCATTAAATAGTGTTTTCGTGGGTCAACAACTGATTCTCAGAATTATATCTAAGTGATTGAAATTTAGCCGAGCAACATTATTAAGTGAACGTTACTAACTGATAATGGCGTTATATCATAAAATCTACAAATGTACTATATAATTACTTATTACAATATAAACCAACTGCTAACTTTCTTCTAAATTGATAGAGTCCGGTTCTAGCACAATTAGTCTTACACGCACGATAAAAATTTTAAAACTTAATATTTTTATAATTATACGGAACTACTTACTAATAACGATTAAAATTTCGACTATTCAATTGACTTTATACTTTTTACGAATTATACTTTAGCATCAAAGTTTACAAAACGAAACAATGACGCCGCGCCAAGGTTTTACGGGATATCCTGTTTTATAAACAAGTTCCTAAGAGTTTCTATAGTTCCAAAAATACGCGACTGAGTACGCAACTGTTGTTAATTAAAATATTGGATCTCTTATTCCGAGGACGCAAAGCTCAATCTCTTTCGCAATTACTTTCTGCACGCATATTTATACCGCATTATAAATAGACGTTAACAAAGTTTGAATACTCACAATGTGTGGGCATCGTCCGGCGTTTTGGGAATCGCCTGTAGATCTTGGTGAAGACAGCGGATGGAGTTGTGGATGCACTGGCATTTGGGTGGGCACTTTTCAGCGGAAGCTAGGAGAAGGAAGTTTAGGACAAAGAACTTAAAGAAGTTCGATGGAGCCATGGTGGGTGAAGGACCGCGATCGCAGTGCTCTGCCTGCGAGGGCCGCGATGCGAATGCGAGCGCTGACTGCTGAGCGCGGGCCGTGGACACACCAACACCGCTCCGCTCGTGGGCTGTGCGCGGCATCGGGACTGTGACGCCATAAGATAACCCATTACTGACTTATTATGTAATACATCCTTTATTCGACTTCGAATTTACCATTATTACTACTTTTTAGAAATTTGGGGAAAAAAACATTATCTACATATTTATATTTAGTTATTATTTATTTTTTACAATATGAAATAAATGTTATTGTTATTACTTATTACTACTATTTTTTTATTAAATTAAAACTTTATTAAAAATCTTAAATTCAGTAGTATTGAGAAAAAAAATATACAATATGTTTATTACATTTATTACTATTATTTTGAAAGGTATTTAAACACCTGTTTTTGCTTACTCAAACACTAAATAACAACTGCTGAATACAATTTGTCCGTGATGCATGATGCAACTATATGCATATACAATAGTAATACTTTTTGAAATTAAATTAATTAACGATCCGCCCGCTTTGCACTAGTGCAACTTATTCATAGACAAAATCATAAAACATTTTTAACAATAAATTGAACCGACTTCAAACTCTAAAATATGCACTAAAAAGTAAAAAATAAATAGCTTAATTATTAACCTCCTTTTATTAGGACAATAATATACAATAAATGATATTTTTAAGTCGGTGCCAGCCAGGTGAACAGACATGTACTGAGATGGAATTGTAATAAGTATATTTATTGAACGAACCTGTAACGAAATAGTATGTACGATTGTACTATTATACTACTACGTTCTGTACTATTGCTAACTTTATTAACCTCCAATAAATAAGCTAATTATTTTCTACTTTTTAGTACATTTTTTTCTGGATTTTGAAAAAAATGGTAGCAATCTGTAGCCATACCCTACGAAATACAAAAAGAAATTTCCAATTTAGTTCATAAATGACGGAGTTTTAAGGAAACAAACATAAAAAATACAACCGAATTGATAACCTCCTTTTTTTGAAGTCGGTTGAAGAGTGCATCCAATATTTTGATAAACTAATTGAACTTAAAATAATTTTGTTTAAACATTTTTAATTTGATAAAATATACCTACACAAATTAAAGTAGATTAACATTTTAAAGAAGAGTTTTTAGTATTACAAAGAAAGTATACTTTGACCTTTTATTGGTTATCCCCTCCTACGTTGCCTATTCAACCTCCGAGTAATACTTTTCTGAAATGATTCTAAATATAAATCTACCTACAACTTAAAAATAAATTCAAGTTATATAAGGAGAGTCATACTCAAAGAACAATATGAAGTCATCTTAAATTCAAATCGTCTTTCATCGTTGTCATAATTTACTGGCTTACTGCGCAGAATAATAAGCAACTATAAACTATTTTAATATTAAACACTAAACTTCTCGTCACTGACTTGTCAGAGTCAGTGTTGACCAGCTACTTAAGTGACGTGATTGGTGACTCACAGTACACATGTTGCCAGGCCTTCAATATTGCGCTGAACTGGATTAATAATTGTTTGCAAGATAAGTAGGAGGTCAACTGCTGCAATGCTGCATAGAAATATCTTGTAAATTAAGTCAAGTAAAACAAAAAAATACACATTTTATGCTTACAGTTATTATTATAATTTAAATACTCATTAAAAAGCGGTGATAGTCCAGTAGTTGAGACATCGGTGTCTTACTCCGGAGATCCGAGTTTGATCCTGGGCACACACTTCTGACTTTTCTAAGTTATGTGTGTTTTAAGCAATTAAATATCATTTGCTCTAACGGTGAAATAAAATATCGTGACGAAACCTGCACTCCTGAGAGTTCCCTAAAGTTCTCAAAGGTGTGTGTCCACCAACCCGCGCTGGGCCAGCGTGGTAAACTATGGCCTACCTCCCTCCTCTTTGTCAGGAAGAGACAGCAGCAGTGGGCCATTAATGGGTTGTGATGATGATGAAATATCCATCATGGGAAATTATAGGTGTTCTGCTGTGCGTGTATGTTCTAGAAATGCATTTATGCGTGTATAAGTGTTTGTATGTCTGCTTGAGTTTCTTTTTTTTTACGGAGAACGGATTATAATGCGGTTTTCATCTTAGACATAGTGATCAAAGAAGAATGTATGTATATATAGTACATGCATATTATAGTGCGAAGCCGGGGCAGATCGACTAGTTTCGTTACAAAAAAGTCAGTAAGATATTTAAAAAGTTACTTTGTGCAACCTTCTATAATGAATAATACAAAACTCAATACACAGTTAAATGTTACACGTCTGGCGTTGTCAGCCGCTGTACTAAATAAAAATAACACGAGTACGTTTAAAGAAATATTTGAAGACTTGCAGTTTGTCCGAACAAATATGTGTTACAGTTTGAAAAATAGCCAACATTTGACAAAATATTTCTATACGTAACTCTTTGTTCTATCAGTGACCAATAAGGAAAAACTACACAGATGATATATTTCTCTACTGATATAATATGTTTGTAACACAATCACATAAAAATAAATAATCATATTTTCTTGAAATTTCAATGATTGTTTGATTTCGTTAGTCAGTAAAAGTTTGAATGATTAAGTGAATGAGAGTTTAAATCGGTCTTTAAAATATCTACCATTTTTTATACTTCTAACCTTGAATACGCAGATAGTTACCATTAGGACCTTTTTGGCGGGGAGCGGAACGAGAGGGGCGCGCCACACGTTTGGTTCTTACGCGACGGTTCTGCCCAACTGCCTGCCAATTGTCAAAGTAGTAGACGTCGTGGATTGGACTATACAGCCACTCACCTTGCAATATTCTGCCTAATACTTTTGCTCAGCCGGCCACTATACCACATCGCAAATCTATATATATAAAAGGAGAAGCTGACTGACTGACTGACATATCAACGCAGAGCCTAATCTATAAGGGTTAGAAATTTTAATTTTTGCACAGGGATTCCTTTTATAACTTAGGGGAGCACTAAGAAAGGTTTTTTGAAAATTCACCCCCTAAGGGGGTAAAACGGGGGAGCAAAGTTAAAATGAAACTTTGCCGTTTTTGAAGTTATTCAAATGAAATTCAGTATGAAGGTTCTTCATTAAAAGTCATGAAACAGGGGTAAAATATTTTTTCGAAAATAATCCCTTAAGAGGCTAAAAGGGGGCTGCAATGTTAGTATGACTACATCATGAAATTATTAAATACTAGTCGACTACCGTGACTTCGTCTACGTTAAAGTATATGTTAAATTAAGAATATATGTACAAAAATAAAAATAAAGGACAGAGAGAGAGACTCTCGAAAAAAAAAACCGAACAGAGACTGACCATTCTGTACAGAGATAAAGATAAATATTAAAGAGAGAAAAAAGAGACAGGATGAGAGAGAATGATAGTATATAAGAGGAAGAGAGACAGAAATACTGTAGACTTCCTCAGTGAAAGAATTTTTAAAATCGGATCAGTAGCTACAAAACGGCCGTGTTCTATTAATTAAAAAATGCCATAAACACTATGGCAACACTGAATCACTTTTGTCACTCACGAAAAGTATAGTTTTCTATTAGCGGATGAATTTTTAAAATCGGGTTAGTTACGTCAAAATGGCCAAATTCGTGAATTAAAATATGTATATGGCAACACTGAATCACCTTTGTCACTCACGAAAAGTGCATTTTTCTATCAGTGAAAAAAAAATTAAAATCGTATTAGTAGTTCCTGAGAAACCCTTCAATTTACAAAATGGCCACCTTATGGCACTTAAATGGCCATATCTTTTTAATTAGAGTATTTATGGCAACACCACATAGCCTATGTTACCCGGAAAGGATGTAGCTTCCTATCGGTGAAAGAATTTTCAAAATCGGTTCAGTACTTTTCGAGCCTATTCGCAACAAACAAACAAACATACAAACAATCAAATCTTTCCTCTTTATATAATAGTATAGACTAGCGGGCTGCCCTCGCTTCGCTCCGGGTATTTAAAAAAATATTACAATTGATGCCCTTAAATTGTCACTCTGTAATTGTGTAGTTTTTATTATTTGAAAAAAGAGAGAGAGTGAGAATAAGTTATAAAAAGAAAAATAATAAAAACAAAAATAAAAGAAAACGACAGATGCTAAGACAGGGAGGACTGAGCAAAAATAAAATTGAATAGGTAAAGGAAAGAGAGAGAGAGGAGAGAGAGATAATCGAAAGAAAGAAAGTGAAAAGAGACTAATCATTCTGAAGAGATAAAAATAAAAATTAAAGAGAGAAAAAAGAGAGAGGATGAGAGATATTGATAGATTATAAGAGAAATAGAGACGGAAATACTATAGACTTCTCTCAATGAAAGAATTTTTAAAATCGGATTAGTAACATTAAAATGGCCATATTCTATTATTTAAAAAATGTATATGGCAACACTAATTCACTTTTGTCACTCACGAATAGTGTAGTTTTCTATTAGTGAAAGAATTTTTAAAATCGGATTAGTAACAACAAAATGACCATATTCTATTATTTAAAAAATATACATGGCAACACTAACTCACTTTTGTCACTCACGAATAGTGTAGTTTTCTAACAGTGATTGAATTTTTAAAATCGGATTAGTAACATTAAAATGGCCATATTCTATTATTTAAAAAATGTATATGGCAACACTAATTCACTTTTGTCACTCACGAATAGTGTAGTTTTCTATTAGTGAAAGAATTTTTAAAATCGGATTAGTAACAACAAAATGACCATATTCTATTATTTAAAAAATATACATGGCAACACTAACTCACTTTTGTCACTCACGAATAGTGTAGTTTTCTAAGAGTGATTGAATTTTTAAAATCGGATTAGTGACAACAAAATGACCATATTCTATTATTTAAAAAATGTACATGGCTACACTAATTCACTTTTGTCCCTCACGAATAGTGTAGTTTTCTAACAGTGATTGAATTTTTAAAATCGGATTAGTAACATTAAAATGGCCATATTCTATTATTTAAAAAATGTATATGGCAACACTAATTCACTTTTGTCACTCACGAATAGTGTAGTTTTCTATTAGTGAAAGAATTTTTAAAATCGGATTAGTAACAACAAAATGGCCATATTCTATTATTTAAAAAATGTACATGGCAACATTAATTCACTTTTGTCCCTTACGAATAGTGTAGTTTTCTAACAGTGACTGAATTTTTTAAAATCGGATTAGTGACAACAAAATGGCCATATTCTATTATTTAAAAAATGTACATGGCAACACTAATTCACTTTTGTCACTCACGAATATTGTAGTTTTCTATCAATAAAAAAAATTGTAAAATCGGATTTGTAGTTCCTGAGAAACTCTTCAATTTACAAAATGACCACCTTATGGCACTTAAATGACCATATCTTTTTAATTAGAGTATTTATGGCAACACCACATAGCCTATGTTACCCGGAAAGGATGTAGCTTCCCATCGGTGAAAAAATTTTCGAAATCGGTTCAGTACTTTTCGAGCCTATTCGCAACTAACAAACAAACATACAAACAATCAAATCTTTCCTCTTTATATAATAGTATAGATATAGATGTCTACAGACGATCTCCTGTAGGGTAATATAACTACCCTAATATCGCAAACAACGTTGCGGGTAAAAGCTAGTATAATAATAAATATCTTAACTCTTTAATATTCCACTCAAAAGTTCTAGTCTTAGATCCACGCGATCGGAAATCGTTTACCGTAACAATAAGTGCACGCAGATATTGCTCAAAGCTTTATAAAACTCTTTAAGAATGAACGGACGAGTTGCATCAAAGTAGATTTTATTATATATATGGTAGGTACTAGAATAAGAAATACAAAAATTAATTTAAAAAGAAAAACAAATAAACTCAAACTTAAATAGCTAGTTAGCTGTTAGAGAGTTTCTTTATCCATCTCCTGCGTCCATTATCGGATCCTCGACTCCTATTGCCATAATGACCTCATTATAATGAATCATGTGATCTTAAACCTTAACAAAAACTCTTTAAAGCCTCTACTTTAGCAGTCTTGTATCTTGTAATATCTTGTATGGTCCACTACTGTGTCGGGTCTCCTCCTCAGAATGAGGAGTTGGTTATGCCATAATCTACACCCACAGAACTCTCATTAGTACAGGTTTCCTCACGTTGTTTTTCTTCACCGCTAAAGTAAGTGATATTTGCTTAAAACACAGATAACTCAGAAAAGTCAGAGGTGTGCGCCCGGGATCGAACCGGACCTCCAAAATAAGACATCAAGTCGTGACTAAGTTATCACAGCTTTTATTATGTGTGTAATATCCTAAATTATGAACCCATAAATAAAAGAAACACCATGATAAGTTTCTTAGTATTACTATCTAATTTATTAATATGTAAGCTGTATTAAGTGACACTACTTCTAAGAAAATCGATTTATCGACTATTTAAATATGCATTGATTAGTTTTTTTGTTGTATGATATTAAGTGCTATGTTTTGGTGATGTATACAGAAAAAAATATATAGATCTAAGTCGAAAAAGTGGTTTTTGATAATATCTCGATAAAGAATTAAGTGATTTCTATATAACAACAGAAGTCAAAAAATAAATAACTCTCAATCCGGATGTATTTCTTTTAAATGTAAGCCCAGAAGTAGAAGTATTATTATATCCTATTTTTTCCAAAATCCAGTCTGATTATGATACACGTAAGGCACCCAAGGAACGCCATGAAATTTTTGTTTTAAAATGATGGTAATACCTACTTTTTGTTCAATAGAAGGAGAGAAACTATTCAAATTATCAAAATCTAAACTTTATTTAAAGTAATTATACTTTATTCGTTTCGTCCAGCAACTAGTAGAGTAAGGAGAGTTCTAGATAGAATATTTCTTTTTAATGTTACTACCAAACTCTTTTAATATCAACATTATAATATTTATAATGATAATGATTACTTAAATATGATTTCGCAGATAAAATTGAAAAAAAGTTAATAAAAGCAATCTAAACATTTCACGTTACGTTCATCATTATGAACTTCTTCACCATTGAGTCCCATCATCACGACATCACATGCTTTGCGCAACAATAATACTTACCGAGCGACATTCTTTTGACAACTGGCTCAACTCCATCAGAACAGAGGTTATATACCAACTTGGAATAAAATAAAAAGTCATAATCACGACCCGTCAATGGCCCACTGCTGGGCCGGGTCTCCGGGTCCAACGCGGGTTGGCAGACTTCACACACCTTTGAGAACTTTAGGGAGCTCTCAGGAGTGCAGGTTTCCTCACGATGTTTTCCTTCACCGTTAAAGCAAGTAATATTTAATTGCTTAAAACAATTAAATAAAAACTACCACCCCTGAATATAAAATTATCAAAGGTGTTGCTAACTGAATATAATTTTATTTTGTTTTTATTTGACTTTGTTCATTTTGCGTTGAAATAATATTCGTAACTTCGTAACGTAAGAATTTGAAGTATACTAATTGGACATTTCTATACTTCGTTCGTTATAACAATTTCCACACTCGTATTTATTTGATTTTATGTATAAAATTTTGTTTGATGTTGGTGTGATATTGATGTTAAGCTTGAAGTAATGATGTTGTTAGCTTATACAAATGTGCTTTATGAATTAAATTTTACTTCGATGATCAATAAGAACCATACATTAACTTGGGGAATAACTTCGCAGCATTTTTATATTTGTGCTAATCGTCTTTTTGAATAATTTAATTTTTAGGGTTCCGCACCTTTTTCAGGTATCAAGTTAAAATTACTATCCAATACTCAAGCCTGCGGTCCCTTGTGGCTGGCAAAGAATCAAACTTCTAAGTCCACGCACTGCAAAGATATGACCGTTAATGTGGTCACTCATATAATTATAAAGTACTTCCCAATGACCTAGCGACGTGAAATTTAGCAGGAAGTAAGGTCTCATAGCACATATACAGAATAAAATTAAAAAACCTGTAAATTTTTTTCTACTTCACTAGACAATTAACTTTTTTTGACTGTCACGCTAGGCCCCTTTTCTCAGAAAAACCTAAAGATATCAAGTTGAAATTTATACAAAATATTGCTGTCTCTAGGTCCTCAAATATGTAAAAATATCAAACTGCTAAGTCAATTTAATTAAAAGCCGCAGCCGCTTTTATCTCATGTATTGTAATTTTGATTTTCGAGATAAATCAAAATTCCCAGGCTTTGTCTTTTGACCTAGTAATATGATTTTTGGCAAGAAGCAAGGTCTCAGAGCACTGTCTCTCAGTATTATAATACTTATTATTTATACAAACATTTTTTTTACTCTAATTACTTATAATACAAAGAGCAAAAAATAAAAATTCTACTTAAATAGTTGACTGTGGTCTGTAATAAATAGTAGCCGATCCTGCACGACTTCGTTTGCGTCACATTCACCTGACAAACGAGAGAGAATGTGTTAGAGAGAGAGTGGAGCATATACCTATAATACATACTAGAAGAGCTGAAATCTTTTTTATTTTATTGCCGTTTACGCAGCGCTTACAACGAAAGCCAGCCAGTTTTTGCAATATTTTTTATTGATGCTCCACTCATGTGCTTTCCTCAATGAATGAGCTATTGGATAATACTAAAGTCCTGTCAGTGATGATAGTTCGATCCCAGTACAACGTGACATGACCATTTTCGAGAACTGGGTCGGGCGCATACCTATAGTACGGCACCTCAGACTCCACAAGGCCGTATCGAAGAGCAAGTTGTTGGTGGATAATCTTGGCCACTTGGTTGTGTCTGTGCAAATACTCGCCGTTAGCAAGACGAGGACAACCGGAAATAATATGTCTGAGTGATTCGCCCGAACTGTGACATGCCCGACATATGTCCACCGTGTCATCCCTCACAATATACCTCCGGTAGTTTCTCGTCATGATAACTTCGTCCATAATTGCACAGACAAAACCTTCGGTTTCCCCAAATAGGTTACCGAACCGTAGCCAAGATACGGATGCTTTAAAGTCGACCTCGTCCCCGTGAAGGGCACGGTAGAAGCGTCCGTGTAACTCCTTGCTCTTCCATACCTCCTTGCGGTTGTCGGTGCTAAGTACTATAGGTTTGCGCCAGTTCTCTTTTGCCAAGGAGAGCGGGGTCAGTCCCTTGTCCATTGCAACCACATCCCGATGCATTCCCACGTCGGTTTGGAGGAAATACTCCCTGAGATTGCACACCTCCCGGTTATGAAGAGTCTTAGCATTCAAAAAGCCTCGACCCCCACATTTCCGAGGGATGTACAATCTCATTACCGAAGATCGAGGGTGATGCATTCGATATGTGGTAAGCAATGCACGAACTTTTCTATCCAAGTCGTCTAGTTCTTTCTGAGTCCACTTGAGTATGCCGAAGGAGTACATGAGAATTGGCATGACCCAACTATTGTAGGCGCGCACCTTATTCCCTCCTGACAAAAGACTTTTCAATACTTTTCTCAGGCGGGCAAGAAAGCGTTCCCGCACTGATTGTTTCATGTCAATCTCGATAATCCCTAACGCCTCCGACATACCCAAGTACTTGTAGGTCTCGTCAGCAGAGAGTGATCTAAGGTTTACGGAATCCGACAGTTGGATCCCCTCGGATTCCTCAATCTTCCCTCGCTTCACATGCATGACCGCACACTTATCCACTCCAAATTCCATTCTAATAGAGTTACTAAAAGTTTTGGTTATTTTTAGTAACTCGATTAGTTGTAACTTGGTAGGAACGAACAGTTTTAGATCATCCATGTAAAGCAAGTGAGATATTACCTGACCACCTCTCCGCAAACGATAACCCAACCCTGAATTCTCCAGCAATGTACTAAGAGGGTTCAGGGCTAGGCAAAACCACAATGGGCTCAAACTATCGCCTTGGAATATACCCCGCTTAATCCTTATTGGTTCATTATTTCCCTGGATTGGTCGACACCCTGGATAACGAAGGACCGTCCGCCATTGCCTCATGCACGATCCCAAGAAAGCGCAAAGAGTTGCGTCCACTTTATACAACTCCAGCACCCTCATGAGCCACCCATGCGGCACGGAGTCATAGGCTTTCTTATAGTCTATCCAGCATGTCGACAAATCCTTTCGAGAACGACGAACCTGTTGGCTGATGGTCATGTCAATGAGGAGTAGCTCCTTAGTACCACGTGACCTATTCCTACATCCATTCTGAGAAACAGACATAATAGCATTTTTGGTTATATGGCTATCAATCTTATGTCTCAAAATGGATGTAAGAAGTTTATAGACCGTCGGTAAACATGTAATCGGTCTATAATTTTTTGGTTCTGTGGTACTGCCTGATTTGTGGAGCAAGTGGGTGATTCCGGTGGTAAGGAACTGTGGCAGCGACCCCGACTCAAGAGCCGACTGAAACTGAGATGCCAGGCAAGCATGCGAGCTGCGCAGCCACTTTAGCCAGAAGTTGTGCAGTCCATCTGGTCCCGGTGATTTCCAGTTAGGGACAGATCGTACTGCATCGGCTACGTCTTTGCAAGTGATGGATATATGTTCCATCGCTTGCAAAGGCTCACGCGTTTGCCTGATTTCTCGCATCCAGTCATCCTCAGTGTGATCAACAGAAACCGACCAGATGCTGCGCCAGAATTTATTGGTATCATCATCATCCGGTCGGTGAATGTCGTCCACATTCTGATCGGGACGCTCCCAAGTTCTATACACCCACTTTTGATCTTTCTGGAACATGCGATTCTGGGAATAGCGGTCCACCCGACGCCTGTACCGACGAATACGGTTCGCCCATGCATAAATTTTTTGCTTCAGGGTGTCTATGCGCTCCGTAACACGGGCCATATACTCTGGTGGACAAATTTCAGTCCCCGAGAACGCCCGCCTTACGAAGCGCATAACTCTTGGCCGAGTGTTGCCTTCTCTGAAGCTGTACAGTTTACCGATGAGCACCCTAGTCTCATCAATGCGTCGCTCAATCCTGCTCCGCCAAGCTGCTACGTCAGGTTTCGGTCGTGTAGTCTCAGTGTTTACTAGCTTTACATGAGCTACACGACAGACCGCCACAGCTGCGCAGAACAGAATTGAGTGCGTATCTTTAAGATCTTCACTACTTTCAAAATACATTGGTAGCAGTGAATCCAGGGTGCACACCAGCGCTCTGTTTTTTTTATGCATAGGCAAACGTGGTAATCGTGGTCTTATTTCGTCTGAAGTATACCTATATTCCCGAATCGCATCCTCCAGTGCACTCCTCAATAACTCGTCGTACTTCTTACCTGCAGTAATAGTCGTGTCATCCTCCTCTTCATCACGTTGGTTAGGACTAGGTGGTGATGGCCCTGGTAGCGTAGCTTGTATCGAAGAAGGAATGACACGGCTATCATGCACTTCTGAGCGTATCCGTTCAAGTACGGTATCATTTAGCCTGTGATTACGTAATATGATCCGCACCTGATCGGACAGTCGTTGGGCCGAGACGTTGATAGATGGTTCAAGTTTCTGAAACAAAGAGAGCATCCGGTCACGATACGCAGTGAGGTTAGTTCCCCCCTCTGTAGACCCATAATATGCGCGCATGACGTTCTCATTTATACATTGAGTCCATTTCATGCGCTGCACATAACCATCGATAGCGGGAACCTGTCTCGATGCCGGTTGGCCTCTAGGTCCCAAGCTCCTCGGTGGCCGGCCTCTCCCCGGCCGACGTACAGGTGACGGCGACGTTGGCGGAGAGAAGTACTCGTCAGATGAACTCGACACAACTGCTACCTTCTTCTGTGTGTTCCGGTACTTGCGAGGTGGAGTTATCTGACGAGCCCGGGGATGTTGGGCTGCGCACATTTTTCGCTCTGGCTCTGGTCAACATGATATTTAATATTGTTGGAGATGCATATCTATATCTTGTATTTCTTTGTTGTTATTTTTATTTTATATTTTTGACATTGTCACTCGTCTTGAATTGTTTTGTTGGTTTTCAATTTCATTTATATGCATTATTAATTTGTATTGAAATATATTTACTCATAAATTAATTATAATTCAAATATTTTGAAGTGGAATTTGCCAATATACAATAAGAAATAAATATTTTTATAAAATTTTTGCTAATGTTTTGATATTTCACTGTTGACACTTCGGTGGGTTGCCAGGTTATTTTCTTTTTTATTATAATGTTATTTTTTAAATAACTCTATCAAAAGTAAATTAATAATACCTTATAAATTCACGTGTAACATAAAGATTCTCCTCCTCACCTCCGACTTACCGTTACTTTTCGACTGGTATGGAAGATGACGAGGAAGAGCTTTATCAGCTCTCCTTTGGCTGTCCAACGAATCTTCATTCATAAATGTTATGCCAGGATTCATAACCAAATATTGGTTTTTAATGACAAATAAGGGGCAAACGAGTTGATGGTACGTGTGTGGCCATAGGGGCCCCTAAGCATCGCAGATACAGGAGAGTCTCTTGTTACCAAGCCGTCGCTAGGAAGAAAATAATGCTATGAGTAGCCCCTAAGCTTGAACGTAGAGACCACTTGAACCGCAGTATTGATAATATGGAAGAGGGAGAGGGAAGAAAGACACTTGGCAGTCGGTGGTCCTACTAACTATAAAATACATATACGTACAGGGACAATCGTAGGCTGGTCTCATCACTTCTTAGATAATAATTAAAAGATCTGGGTAATCTAAGTAAAATATAAAGAAAAGATTTATAATGGTTAAACATATTTATCTTTTTATAATTAAGTAAAGTTTGTTTAGTAGCAATAAACCCGTGATCCTTGACCGCCTAAGCTTAAATAGAACTTACAAACAAGAATTAACAATTTTGAAGAGCCCGCATTAAACCTAGCAAAGAATAATATACTCAATTTTTAGTCTTAAGTCTAGATAATTACTGTTTATTTTACCTTGAGATAGAAATTCTCAGACACAGACAGTAAGTGGAGAGATAAAAACTAAACCCTTTAGGAGTTGTGTAGCGTAGATACTAGAATACGAGTGTTTTGTCAAAAACAATATAACAACTCTGTAAAAGTAAACATAATATAGCAAATACAATAAATAACTTAATTTTTCATGATTCTTAAATTTTTGAAATGTTTGTAAATGTCTGTCTTCTTAATGATATTAATATTTAATTTCTAAATAATAATCTTTATTGGAACAAAATATAACATAGGAAATTAAGCAAAAGGAAATGACCAAAAATATCACTACATAGTATAAAACAAAGTCACTTCCCATCTGTCTGTCCCTGTGTATTCTTAGATCTTTAAAACTACCCAGCGGATATTGATGTGGTTTTTTTAAATAGATAGAGTATACTTGCACCCGTGCGAAGCCTTCGCGGGTCGCTAGTCTTATTTTATATATAAAAATCTCGCATTACGGTATTTCTTATCGGGCTCCTCCGAAATGGCTTGCACAATTTTTTTAAATTTTTTTTGTATATTTAGTAGTACTGACACTAGATCGTAGGCTATTTTTTATACCCCTAGGTGATAGGGGTGACTAAGTCCAGAAATCTATATCTATACTAATATTATAAAGAGGAAAGATTTGTATTTTTGTAAGTAACGAATAAACTTAAAACTACTGGACCAATTTAAAAAAATCTTTTGCCGTTAGAAAGCTACATTATCCCTAAGTAATTTAGGCTTTATTTATTACTAGAGATCTTCAGAAAGTCTTACTAAAAACAACCCAACCTTTAAAAAATTTAGTCATAAAATGTCTTTCATCGCATGCGCTGCGGAAAGTGTTGATGATAGAACAAAAAATGTTATACAATATTATAGAACCTATCAATATCTACAAATAACTTCGCGAGACCATATGTCCAACTATTGTAGTTATGTCACTATAACTACTTTTTTACGTTTTAAAAGTTGATAGAAATGCCTATCAAAATCAGACCATGTTATCCATACCTTTGTAATAATTCTTATCCAAATAAATTGTTTCGCATTCAAGACTTAAAAATGTCAATATAAACAAAAAATACGCGCCGATGTGACTCCACGCAGCGCAGCGAGCAAAAAGGTTCAAAGAAATTGTGTTTCTGTTTGTGTGTAATGTTTTAAAAAAATTACCCACCCGTGAAAAGCCGGGACAATTTATATAGCAAAACTACGTTCGCTGAGTCAGCTAGTATACTAATAATAAATAATTAGAAGAATATAACAAAAATTAATGCTAACTACGAACTACCCGTTCCTACGTACAAATTAAACCAAAAAACTCTGTATTATTTTTTAGAAACAATTCGAAAAGTTTTATTGATTTTTATTGTAATGAATTGATGTACCTTGCCTACTTAGCGAGAAAGTCTGGCAGTGGAGGCGTAGGTAAATCTCTAAAATTGCGGGGGTTTTTGATCTACAGTACATTATTAAATTATTTTTTAGAACAACAAAATTATCGTTAAAATACAAGAATTGGTAGAATTTTAATTGATAGACATTTTGAAAGGCATTTCATTAATGCCTAAAAATATATGAATTGTGAAGTTCATGCTGGTTTTACTTTAAACGGAATATAAGTTGAGCCATAACAGTAGACTAAAAGCGTTCGGATTCACGACAACTAACTGAACATCATAAATATTCGTTTTTGCATATTAGCGAGTATTTCTACCGACGTCAAAAAATCAAAAATAGGTAATAACTGTTGCCTCGGAACTTTATCCGTTATGAACCGAAATAGAATATTATTTGTGTTTTTGATAGGATTTGTTTACAGTGATTCATGAGACGACTAACGTACCTTTTTTATTGTCTTTTACGTGTTACTGATCTCTATGCAGTGTATATAGATAATATGAATTTTAGAGAGAACTCCTGTGATCCTTCATTCAAAGTTGATCTTTCCATTTATATTATTCTAAGAGAACGTACCCATAATAGGGGACCCGTTCTGAGGGGTCTTCAAAATACCACGCTTGGTCACAGGGGTGGGGAGGGAGTCTTATGTTTGTCACGTAGTTAATATATTCTAAGGAAATCATTACATATGCCGGGACGTTAGATGATTGAGAAGTAACAGTTTGTAGTGCAGTGTAGTTTTCAGCCACATTGCGGTTAATCTAAGCGAATAATGATTGATGAAAATTTAAATAAACTTTTATATGGACGTTTCACAGATGCGAGCGCACGAGTGTACATAATAAATACATTACGTTATAGCACAATTCTTGAAGTGCATTTATTTTATTTGACTGACACCAGTGTTTCAATCCTAACTCTGTGGACACAGAAGAGCCTACTGTAATATCGATCAATCAGAGGCCGCCTTCGGACAGCTGTGTCTTACGGTTTACAATCTATCGACAGTTCATAATATCGCGAGATAGATTGAAATCTAACGGTGTTGACAATTTCGCGGTGACATATACATACATACAAAGAAACAGCCATATAAAAAACATACGTATATCAGCCAAAAATGCTGAGCATCACGCAGACAGTCACGCGGATCGGTTGAATAAATCCAGTACCGCACTAAATGCAAAGTAAACGCGCACGCGTGTGTTATGAAGCTGTGTACGTTCACAAAAACAGTGAATCAAAACGCCACATTACGAGCAAGTGTGTTTATAAAGAAATTATAGTCTTTACGCAAACCATCAGTGTGACATCTAGGCTTGACTAGAATTTCCTTCTGGGGTTTATACTTTAGACTCAGATCAACAGCATTACTGCAAGAATACTCGCGAAGTAATCAATTAATCTGTCTTGTGGGCGTATTTGTTTTGCAGTCCCCATTTCAACATTCAAGAAAGTAAAAAAGCTACACATATCAATCCTACTAACATCATAAATAATACGATGCTACTGAAATTAGTGTTGCCAACACCATAATTAATAATATAAAACAAGACATAAACTATTAAGGAATTAATAAGACTATTAAGGAATTAATAAGGAAAACGATGTAAATGTTGTTTAACTTGAAAGATAAGATGTTTTCCCCATATTTTCTCAATAAATCAGAGAACCTAGACAGTGAAGGCGAGTGTCGGAATTGCTTAAAGATGCTCCTTAAACCTACATCTTTTCCACAAGTCCAAGGCACTGCTTGGGTTCCTGTCGTAATTGTAAGAGATCATAATGTTTAGTTGTTTATCGGTTCAGTAGCAGGATCTACATTACGTTGTGTTTACCCAATAGACCATTCAATATCACACCCCCCTCTTAATGTCATTCAATATACACCCTCCCCTTCTTTCCCTTCATATTTGAATGAAACTAATATAATACGAACGTTAAATTTTTCTTTTGCGAGAGCAATAAAGTGTTACCATTTAAAAGAAGTCTTATTCATCTCAGACGACGCTTCTGGCATGTTTTACTTAAAGAATTCTACAGAAAATAATTGAACAAAGTCGGCTAAGTGACTTTCTTTAACGCTAAAGTGAAGCATTCTCTCCCTGCTATAATTAGATTTGGTGTTCTTTTACTCTTTCTCTTTGTATTATTGTATTAAATTTGTATATTAAAGTAAATCAAAGGAGTACAAATTATTTTCTTAAAAGGAAAAGATAAAGTTAATATATTTGATTCATTTATTTCGGATATTTTAATCTGTTTTAAGAAGGTTAAATTCCAGGCTTTTTTTAATGCTAGATATGGAGCAAAAGAGCAAATGGTCTATCTGATGGTAAATGGCCACAATCGCCCGTGGCATCAGCAAAACAAAACTCTTGTTTTGTCGATGCGTTGCATCCTCGAAGATAGAGCGGGGAGGCGGAGTGAAGAAAAAAATGCTGCGGTTTCAGCGGACCCTGAGCAAAAGCCTAGAGTCCACTGGATCCACAGCATTGATGGGATGGCAGAGGGAGGGGGTAAGTCTGGCCCACATCCAGCTCGACCGTAACGTGTCTATGACACTTGGCGGCCGGATTCGCATGCAGATTCGGTCGCAAGCCAGTCGGGGAACAGAACCACTACCACCAAGAGCGTGCTGGCTTACTCGCCTTTTACGAGATACTCTGCCAGCGACTGAGGGGAATTGTATTCTAACCCATCCCCTCACGGGTAAAAGCTTCAATTATTTGAATTAAAAAAACCCTAACAAATTATCTTCCTCATTAATCACTTCATCTATTGGTGAAAACCGCATGATAATCTGTTTAATATTTGTAACGATATATAGATAGCCGTTCGATACTGCGTTCACACCGAAGATTAATCCGAGTGTTGTGCGTTTTTAGAAATTAAATATCACTTGCTGAAGTGAAGTGAGTAAAGGAAAACAACCTCAGGAAATCTGCTGGCGTAGTGGACTATTGTCTTAAATCCTCCTTACTTATAGTAGGAGAGCCAACTCATCATAGAGTCATAGATGGGATATGATGATAAGTGGTAGTGATGATGAAACTGCGGCTGAAGGTTGGAAAGTTTGTCTTTGTTATTGTCATTATTAGAGTAGTTACAGAAAATTAGGTTTATTATTTGTATAGTTGTAATAGTTAGCTTAATATCATTGAAAATCATACAATACTCATACTACTTACACGTTATTGAAATTCTCTGCTGCAATTGTTATTGCCAATATTATAAATTTATTTGCAATATATTTAATTGAAATAGAATTATACTATCATAATTTTACTATTATAATACTTAATATTCAATTGTGTAAATGATAATGAGAACATAAATTGTATGTAATAGATAAAATATTAAAATACTTATTTAGTAAGAAACACTGTTCATAACTGTATTTACGTGAGTTATTAATATTATACTTTGTTTTGTAAAATATCCTTCTGATGTCATTTATAAAATTATTATGCACTAGCGGGCCGTCCCGGCTTCGCACGGGTGGACATTTTTTTTAAACATTTTGGAATGAAAAAAGTAAGTTAACTTATAAGTATGCTAATTAAATAAACGTACCTACATGACTCAATTTTGTCCAAAATTAAAAACAAAGACTAACCTTAAAACTAATCTTCATTGAAGTAAATTAAAATTGTATTATTTATGTTTTTATTTTAAAGCTACTTAATTTAAAGTGTTTACATTTTCAGCTTCACTGTACACTATGTTGGCAGTGGTATTTGTAGATGGCAGCAAAACATATTGATTTTCAGGATATCATACTCGAGAAAGAGCAACATACAATTGCCTATGAGAAAAGCACTCTTTCCTTAGGTCGATCCCTCTTTCGCCGCCTTGCTTAAAATATATACATAGAATACATAAAAGTATAAATAAATAACGCAAGAAGAAGACGGCAGGGGGCTTAGCCAAGTTGACTTTCTACAATTGTTAACGAATATAGAAAACCTTAAAATGTATGGGAATGACATATGTCAACGATATTATATCAAGTGATCAAATTAAAATAACATGTAAAACGACAGTTCGCAATTAATGGGTCCGTTCCACTAAGCACTCACGAGGACGACGACCACACTCACGACCACGGTTTATCCATTTCTTCACGAGCGAACGATTGTATCGTTAACCAAAGTGGAATGTATTATTGAGCCGTTTTAAGCGCTAACGAAAATTATTCAAAGGGCGAGTTATAAATCAATAGTTTCAAGAAGTTGAGTTATTATTATTTGTAAGTCTTAACAATAAACTTCAATAATTATTGGTTAAATTAATTTATATACATATTTTTTATTGATTGATGATTGATTTTGATTTTTTATTTATATTTATAATTAAATTGAAACTAAAATTAATTTTACATAAATATATTTACATGTGGCAGTACGTTGAGCATCCGCTGCAGAAACATTCACTTCCACTAATAAATCTCTATTGTTATCAAATAAAATTATTTACACTCTAAAGCTATTTGGGCGTTGTGAACGCTTAGTGGAACGCACCAAATATGTCAACATGGCTTGTCAATACTTATCGCTTGAAATTGTAGAAAGAGAATAGAAACATAACGTTTGCAACTTGGCTAGACCCTCTGGTCTGTAACGGTTAATAATGCATTTATAAAATATTTAATTAGGCATGTGATCGTCTAGTTATGACCCTTAATACGTTGTGTAAATAATAACCATCAAAGTTCTTTTAGAGTATCAGAGGCATGAGTTCAATAGGTCATCAAAGAAGATAAATTAACCTAAATAAAGATCATTTTGCATTTTATTAAATTAATGTAATAACGATATTGTGATGACGCATAGATGTATAATAA
This sequence comes from Limenitis camilla, assembly GCA_905147385.1. NCBI lineage: Eukaryota > Metazoa > Arthropoda > Insecta > Lepidoptera > Nymphalidae > Limenitis > Limenitis camilla. The sequence continues at coordinate 8,873,329 of LR990224.1, forward strand.
TTTTATAAATAATGACATCAGAAGGATGTTAGTGATAAAGAAGATAGCTAAAGGTAACAGACTTTCCGTCTTCTTCTTGCGTTATTTTATCTATTGATATTTTTATGTATCTATTTTATAGAGGGTTAGCTCGAAATGGTTACAGGATCATTGCCTACTAACATTACTTGATATTGATAGGGATTTATAGATCGCATCAGTCCCCGTCAACGACATAGGCGTTTGCATATTGCTTTGAAATATAGTTTACAATATTCATACACTGTGTGTTAAACTCCATTTATTACTGTTTAAAACTGAAAATTCAAAAAGTGCTTAAAAATACTTTAAATAATAAATAACTTAAAATAAAAATTAAATCAGTGTTGTATATTAATAGTATTAAACAATGATATTCAACCGCTTGGAAAAGTTGTTCTACAATTTTCTCCATCAACGTCACTCTATCACATCACTATAATATCAGAAGTCACTTTCGCATTTTTTATTTCAATCTATTTTCCTTTACATTAAAATAATAATTTATAAATGACCAATTCCCGAAGACATATGCGATCACACAGCTCGGCATGCACTTTATCTCCTATATGAAGCTTTTTTTCACGATTTAAGTTAACTTTTTCTTTTCCCAAGCTTTAGTCTATCTCTGTACAAAATTTCATCAAAATCGGTTTATTGGTTTTAGCGTAACAGGCAGAAAGAGTTACAGTTACTTATAATATTAAATAATACAGTTAGGATCAAGGTCCAGACATGACTATGGATAACCAAATAAGGTAAAGCTATACTTCGGATAATTATACATTTACTTACCTTACTTACTTACCTATTGTTATTCCTGTCCACGAGAAATGGTAGCGAGAAAATATTTTCATTCCACGGGAGCAATTTAAAAGTGTACCTACATTTAATTTTTCAATATAAAAATATTCACTTCAATAAACAATTTATTATTAACCCGCATGAACAAGATTATTTTCCGGGATAAAAAGTAGGTATATCAGGTAGGTTACTCAAGTATCCGTGTGCCAAATTTCATCGTAATCGGATCAGCCGTTTGTATGTGATGGAGTAACAAACATCCAAATACTCAAACTCACATTTATAATATTATTAAGATGTAACGATCCACAATTACGCTTGATCCTTTGTTGGTTGTTAGACGCACCCAAAGTATGATTTAGCTGTATTGTCATATCTACATGTCACAGATGAAGATCTTTATCAAAAGGATCATTGTGTAGTAACAATGCATCGTACATCATTGTTAAGACTGTTCACTAAGTGAGGCGTGCCACATCAAGGACACAAAAATTTGACAATACTCGTGATATTCAGCAATGTGTAGGGCTAGGCATACAGGGAAAAAAATTACCATTCAGTTATTTTGAATTTTACTATGAAAAATAATTCTGCGAATGTGGAGTTCGCGCTCTGAGGGTTCCATACAATTTCACTAAAGGGACAAACACTATCAAATTTTGAATTTCGTGTGCGGGTTAAGATATTATCAAAAGTAGTATTTGGGGGCTAGCTCCCGACTCCTTAGTAATGCCTGTTTCAATTGACATTTACAATCACTTACGAATATACTATAAGAAAATATGATAAAATACTTAAAAAAAACGATTTCACTAAAATAATTTTAAAATCGGTGTAAATAATAAAATATATGTCGGAAACTAATTAAAAAGGATATAACTGGATGGCCTATCTCAAACGCTATATGGGCGCAATACGGTCAGGGTATAATTAATCGTTACGATCTCGCACTATTCCGACAAGAACTATTGTGACAGGAACCCAAGCAGTGCCTTGGACTTGTGACCAAGGTGTAGGCTTAAGAACGTCCTTTAAGTGATCACAACACTCGCCTCCACTGCTTAGTTTCACCGTCTAAACCTAAGATTAGACTAACATAAATCTAAGGCTAACCTAACCTAAACCTAACACACACCTCCGACATATATATATATTGTCAAATATAGGACCTCCTTTTTTTGGAGTCAATTAAAATAAATTTAAAAGGTTGTCATTTAACAACATGTCATATCTTCAACAGCTGTTCCTAGGATTCGCACTTCTTTAACTTTAGATTTATTTCACACGATACGACAACAAAAACGTACATGTTTGCGATGTCAGTAATATTCGAAATGTTGTACATTACACTCCTTCGGTACAAAATTAAACTCTGATAAACATTAAGCTTTAAAAATTGAGTAACTTGAAGCGGTGTCTTACTTTAAATATTATTGAACTGTTTTAAAAAATGAAAAATTTAATAAATTAATTAATAGAATTTATATTTTATTATCGTCATTTGTAAAGATTTTAAACGGTAATTTTTTGTATTGTAGTTTTACTTAAGTTTCAGCCGCATTCGGCGGCCTTCCTCAGAGAGTGGACCCACGCGCGTTGACGGCTCGGCGGACACTGCGCGCCGAAGCACGTAGAGCGCGTGAGGACAACGGTTGCGTAGTAGGAGAGGGCTCGGGAACGGATATAGTGTCTTCGTCAGAGGCACTTAGGAGCTCATTCTCACTGGATTCATCGTGGATGAATGGGATGTTCCAGCACAGAGAACTCACGACGTCTTCGCCAGTCTCACGGTGCACAGTTCTGACTTCTTGAAAACACGGTTTCCAAGTCGGCGGCAGTTTCCATCCTCCGTCTCTGTTGTATGTTGGACGCTTACTAATCTCTATGTTCATTTATTTGTTCGTAATCCTTTATGTTAACAATATCAGTTGCGTTGCCTTTATCAGCCGGCAAAACCAGCGTCAACGCGCGTGGGTCCACTCTCTGAGGAAGGCCGCCGAATGCGGCTGAAACTTAAGTAAAACTACAATACAAAAAATTACGTGAGTGTAAAATCTTTAAGAATTTATATTTTACCAAATGATCTTTTTAAATACATTTTTGCATTAAGTGCTAATTATTTCTTTCTTTCTTGGAATAAAATTTATTTAAAATTAATGGGAAGTACCTTATAATCATGTGACTGACCACATTAACGGTCATATCTTTTCAATGCGTAGACTTAGAAGTTTGATTTTTTGAAAGCTGCAAGAGACCGGAGGCTTGAGTATTTAATATTAATTTCAACTTGATACCTCCACGAGATCCTGAGAAAAAGGGTTTTGACAAACGAACAGACAGACAGACGGATAACGAAGTTATCGTATAAGGGTTCCTTTTTTCCTTTTAAGGTACGGAACCTAAAATTAAGTAAATCGAAAGATGAGTTTTAAAATTAAAAAAAACACTTTTATTTATAACCTAAATGAACCCATAAGTACGAGTAGAAAAGGGCCCAAGGGCATGTATCACATAGAAACCCGGCTATACCCTTTCTTGCTACGAAAACGTTACTACTCGGATTTATTGATACAAAATTACCTAATTGTTTCCTTGTAGGGAATATGGTAAAAATTTTTAATTAATTTAATAATGTGTGATTTTTTTCTTTTGCATGCCACTATTTGGCGGATTGTATAACCAATTATTATTATGCAACCGCATTGAACCAATCTTCAAATAATTCATACAAATAAGTAAAAATGGAGTGTCCTTTTGTAATATTAAAATAATCGCTTTTTACTAAGTGCATAGGACATATTAATTTTTTAATCACATCATAACAGCATCTTTTCAGTCAGAATACACACAGCCAGAGATAGCTCTATCTACGCAATAGAGATAGCTGTCTGACACTCATTGAAAAAAACAATACAAGTTTAGGGTGCCTATATATACCGGCTGTGTTTGTGGCTACCTCAATTGGCAATCTTTTATTTTTACCTATTGGAATAATGAAGACGCTCTAAAAAGCAATATTTTATTCGCTCTCTTACAATTTACAGAGACATTACACTTATTTTAAATTTTTAAACGTAATTTATATTCCCGGGATCTCTGGCGTATATTTCCCGGGATCGGGAGTGAAAAATTTCCAGGGAATTCCCGGGAATGGGAACTCGAGAACGAAACCCTAGTCTCTCTGTCTGTCGGTCTGTCTGTCTGTCTGCTTGTTCCGGCTAATCTCTGAAACGGCTGGAGCGATTTATGACGGGACTTTCACTGGCGTAACTGAGGCTATTTAACATCTCGCTACGACCCATAGGAGCGCAGCAACTAAAGAATATTATCTACGCTTGGGTACACTTGAGATAATAACTCACGAATACTAAGTTATCGACAGTGTTGCTAACTAAATAACACGGAAAAATATCTGGCCCGGTCAATAATCCAGAAATTGAGTTTTACGAATTAAATTTTATTCAGATAACATATAAATGTGAATGAAAAACAGTACCTATCAACACATACTTGTAAATCAATACATAAACATCTGTAGTTTGCCTCGTTACACTAACTTTCTGCAAGCTATCTTTCGTTGCAGATAATACACAAACTTTATTTTAGTACATTGTGTTATCTATATGGGAGCAACGGCACAGTAACACATAAAAGGCGATAGTAATCATATATAAATAATATCTTAGCTCCAATCCATCGGAACAGATTGTAATGTATGTAGCTGGCAAGTGACGTTAAAAACCATATGCTGTCGAACTTATAGAATGTCTTCTAAAAGATTTTGGCATTGTCATCGGGGTTTTTTCCTAGTCACAGCTTTTCATCAGAATGTTAGTATTTTAAGTGTTGTTCTCTGAATATACCATACAGGTCACAGATTATATACTGACTTGGAATAAAATGAAAGGCAATACCCTACTCGCGCTACTCAGGACCCAGACGCTACTCAGAATCGTGACGCTACTCAGATCCAAGGGGTTATTCAGATCCAAGGCGCTACTAAGATCCAAGGCACTACTCAGAATCGCGGCGCTACTTTGATCCAAGGCCCTACTCTGATCCAAGGCCTCACTCTGATCCACGTCGCTACTCTGTTCCAATTGTACCCGGCAAACGTTGTTTTGCCAAATAAATTTGGGGTGGGCCACCCTTATCACTTAGGGGGATGAAAAATAGATAGTAGCCGATTCTCAGATCTACTGAATATGCATATAAAATTTCATAAAAATCGGTCGAGCCGTTCGGAGGGGTATGCTAACTAACATTGTGACACGAGAATTTTATATATAAGACTAGCTGACCTGCCAAACGTTGTTTCGCCATATATTTTTGGGGTGGGCCACCCTTATCACTTAGGGGGATGAAAAATAGATAGTAGCCGATTCTAAGACCTACTGAATATGCATATAAAATTTCATAAAAATCGGTCGAGCCGTTTCGTAGGGGTATGCTAACTAACATTGTGTGACGAGAATTTTATATATAAGACTAGCTGACCTGCCAAACGTTGTTTCGCCATATATTTTTGGGGTGGGCCACCCTTATCACTTAGGGGGATGAAAAATAGATAGTGGCCGATTCTAAGACCTACTGAATATGCATATAAAATTTCATAAAAATCGGTCGAGCCGTTTCGTAGGGGTATGCTAACTAACATTGTGTGACGAGAATTATATATATAAGATGTCGAATTTCTCTAAATCGATCACTAGAGGATCAAATCGGATCATTAGAGAAGGGCTTGTCGTTTTCTGTGTATTTTTTGGTTGAGATAAAACATACCGGCATAATTATGAACGTTACGAACATTTTCCGATAAATCAATAATAATTAAGTAACCAAGTTTTAAGTTTTCAATCATATTAACTATACATACGTATATACACATATACATAGTTCGTTCCGAGCCATGCTTTCGTGCAAATACATATTCAATTAACGGAACCAATTTCAGAAAATTAATTAATATGGTGATGATACTTACTTTATAAAATTTGTTTAAAAAAATAAAATAGCTATTTTACTAAGACATTTTATAATTTACTAGCGACCCGCCGTATAGTTACAGCTAACGCATTCGGACGTAATACAACCACTCAAGTAAATAATATCGATGTATAGTTGAGTGGCTGTGTGACCAGTAATTGAACACTGAACAATGAACACAACGTTCTACAGCACAGCTAAACGACGCGACGCTCAGATAATTGTTGTATCTATTCTATACTCATTTTGTATGTTTGTAACGAATAAGCTCAAAAATTACTAGACCGATTTCAAAAATTCTTTCACCATTATAATGCTACATTATCCGTCATTTACTAAAATTTAAACAATGTAGCCCAAGATGTAAAAAAATTAGCAATAAAATGTGCTTCATCGCATGCGCTGCGGGGACTATTAAAGAATAAATCAATTTCTATTTAAAAAAAATTGCGATGCCATATGGTCCAATTTTATGATTATATCAGTATACCAACTTTTTTTATATTTGAAAAGTTAATAGAAATGTTGACTAAAATCAGACGGTGTGATCCATACATTTGTATGAATCCTTATCCAAATAAATTATCTCGTATTCAAGACAGTTTCAATACCTGTTGAGTACTTTTTGAATTATTTAAATCGGACATGCCATTCAAAAGAAATTACGATTTTAAAATGTTAATCAACATGGCACTAAGCAGCTCAGGGGGCAAAGCAGGGAGGCAGGGGGCACCGAAGTGTACATCTATCTATTGAGAAATAACAAACTATGCATTGTAGTCTCTGTTACGATTAAAAAGTTTATCGTAACAAATACTACCATGAGTTAAATGTAATACTGGAAATATATTTCATTTATTTATTTTCATGACAAAATGACTCACAATGAACAAAAACAATTTTGTTCTGTGAACAGAAACCATTTTGTGAATAAAACGAAAGCCGTTTGGAACGCCGAAATGTTTACAATTGCAATATTGATCGTGAAAAAGTTGTTAGATTATTGCCAATATAAAAGGGTTAAAAACTTTCCATTTCAATATATTGCTATATCAAAATATTGAATAAATATATTTTTAGGATTCCGTACATGTCCTTGCTCAAACTAGTCTATCTCTGTATTAAATTTCATCAAAATCAGTTCAGTGGTTTCAACGTGAAAGCGTCATAGACATAAGATTACCTACTTACGTATATATAAATTTAAGTTGTGATTAAGTACTTGTGACATGTAAAAATTATCATTAATCATTTATTATGTTTGTGAAAAGTGCAACAAAATAATATATTTTAGGAGTTAGAGTTAGTTAATAGCCAATTTAAAATGATTATGCTTACATAATAACTAAATAACTTTGGTCTTTACCGATCCAAAAGATGATAATTTAAGGTCATTGATACGATTCTTGGAACGCTAGAGGTTAGGTAAATAGTAATATAGGGTAAACCCATTGAAGAGAACGAGTAGTTTTGTTTATTCATTCTTTATCGTACACACATACATTCTAAAGAAATTTAAAAAATAGCACATTTTTCATCGTAGGTATGTGATGTGACGCGACGGGAAGCTGTGCCCGTCGCTTTTTTAATTTTCCTTTTCCTAGTAAAAATGCAAAGGATTTTCCACTTGCTGTTGTTTTACTCGTTTATTTTTACAGAACGCTTTATGATTGCATGTTATTTGAATTTACTAGACTTCCTTTATTTTAATTTTCTGCTTTCGTTATTGAATAGGTGAAGTTAACAAATGATTTATTTATTTTACCTATTTAAAATAGTTTTACTTACGAGTAATTGGTAGACTTGATGAGAAATTTCTTGATTAAGAAATAGTACCGAAAGAAACAGAAGTCATGCCCACTACATTATTGAGTATATAGACCTCTCACAGTATAAACTCAAAGCCCAATAGATTCATGATTCACCCGAATTTGAATATGCATCTATATTATGTTTACTAAAGAAGTAAATAATTAATAGTATTTAAAAATACAACTTTTTTTCAATTACACATTTTTGCGAAGTAGGTACTTTCGAAACTTCAGTACTAGTCAGCTAGCGCACTTGTCAGAAGCTACCACAAGCTCGGAAAGCAATTATCTGTTGATGAAAAGTTTCTTTTAAAAAACTCTATTGTTTACGATCATTCAGCTGCGTATCAACGTTCAAGTAGAACGAAGATGAAGCTTGGGATCTAAATTACCCTCCAGAAATCCTGTACAGAATATTTAATAAAAACTTTTGAAAGTAAGGATACTGCTATTATTGAGCAAATGCTACCTACTAGCGTGTGTACAGGACATGCTGCTATTAAGCATACGAAATCACTAGAAACCACAAAATACCATACTAAATCATAAGAAAACATACAAAACACATAAAACTACATAAACCGTTTTATCTAATAATTCTCTTCTATATCCAGGGGTTACTGGAAGACATCTCATCTAAGAGATAACACAACCCTTTGTACACTAGTTTTCATACCTACCGAATTTGTATATATTTTAAAGTACAAGAATAAATAAACATACAAATAATAAGAACAGAGCCATGAGCTAGTGCGGTAACAACTAACGTTACGGTCACAAATACAGTGGAATAAGTGCCATTACGAGCAAGGGTGTTCCAACACAACACGACGACAAGCAGCCATCATGGATTTGGTCTTTGTTCCACAAAAGAGATAATATAAGCAACACATAATTTTTGTCGAAGCTATGGCTATAAAGATTAGGTGTCTAGGGTTGAAAGAACAGCATACTATACAGGCAAAATTGAAGAAAATTGAAACTAAACATTGTTATGAAAACCTGAAAAAAAAATTCCATATAGGTATAAGTAGTTCGAGTTTTCGTCACTCAACTCAACTCAATGTGAATAGATCCTGGGATCGATTACCAGCACCCGCACCAGGATATGAAAACACCGAGTACTTTAATTTTTTTTCATTCTCATTTCAATTTGATATATTGTATAAACATTCAGTTTTGTTTTTATTTTTTTATTTTTACTGTCTGTAATAGGTTGTTCCGTAAGTCAGGTAGACTATATCATTTCGTTGCTTTTTATTGTCATTTATTGAATAGTAATTCTATTTTAAGTAGCTTGGGTAGGCCTACGAAAGAAATGGCAACTATTCTACATCTAATTAAAGAAGAATCACGTAAATCGGATCATAAATCACAGCGTAATAGGTGTACATCAATTAAAAAAAACATACCAATCGAATTGTGAACCTCGGCCTTTTTGAAGGTTCATAAAATTAAAACCACCGGGTCAAACTATGTAAAATTTTTTTAGGACCAAATAGTAACTATTCCACATTAAACAAAATAAGAATCACGTAAATCGAATTATAAATCTCAGCGTAATCAGTGTACAAACATAAAAAAGGTGCCGCGCGCCTTAAACAATATAGATCTCAAGATACGGAAACGGAAAAAATGTTCATAAATTTAAAACTACTGTTCCAGACTATGTTAATTTTTTAAGGGACTAAATGGCAACTATTCCACATCGAACTAAACAAGAATCACGTAAATCGGATTATAAATCTCAACGTAATTGATATACATAGATAAATAAACAATAAAAATCCCAAGGTACGGAAACGGAAAAAATGTTCATAAAATAAAAACTACTAGGCCAAACTATTTTAAATTTTTATGGGACCAAATGGCAACAATTCCGCATCAAATAAAAGAAGAATCACGTAAATCGGATCGGTAAATCTCAGCGTAATCGATATAGACACATAAAAATATAAATATCAATCGAATTGAGAACCTCCTCCATCCAGGCATCAGGAAATTTGCAAGAATTTATGGAATAATTTAATATACCAGTTAAAACGGGAATAATTGTATCTAAGATAAAAATAATCATATTACGACTAATGGCGTCAATACCGACGGCATTCGATGTCACAGACATTATGTTTCTTTTAACATCACATTCAGTGAAAGGAGAGGACGTAAAAGGTGGAAAATTTGGAGATGGCATCGACGAAAGAATTTGCAGTGTGATCTTTCTTAGAACTGTCTATCACATTAGAAGATGTAAAAAGTTTATTAAGGATATCGATATCAATATTAATTAAAGTGTTGTGAGAAGATTTACCAACTCCAATAAACTCTAAGAATTACCAGGATTTTGCCATGTTGGCGTTTTCGACAGAACTATGAATAAGGCGTCGTTGAGCATCCCTACATGACGCATTGCAGCGATTCCGTGCTTCTCTATACTTATTACTATTGGTGTCCGAATTATTGAGCTTGAACTTGTATTTCGCTCGGCAACCACGGCGCTGGCAGATGCAGATGCCGGTCTGTTCGACGCACATTCTCTAATGAACGATCCCTGTCCATTCCTCCATAATTACGCTGCAGAAGGATTTTCGATTTAGATTTAGGAGGACGCATTTTATACGAAAAAAAAATCAAGTCATGATATAAAAACGCATCAGCAGGACACTGGCCAAAATCTGGAGATGAAACCATAATAAGGTCAAAATACGAAGGAATACAGCCAAGCAGTGTTAAAGTTTCACATGATAATTGAGTGGGTATAAATAGGGAGTGGGTATAATTAGGAATTGGTCTAAAATATATTCAAAATTTTATAAATGTTAAACAAATGTGAGGGATTATAAAATACACCAAGGAGAGTCTTATTGTGAAAAAGTTCTACTTCAATAAACAAATGTTCGGCTGAATCGGGAGGAGGCGAACTAACTATAGAAAAAGGAAAGAAAGAACATAGATATTTCGCTATCCCATCTCCTCTTCTCCCGATGCCGTCATTACGAATCAATTGAAAACCAGGTAATGAGTATGAAGTAGAAGGCAAACAAGGCCTAAAGCAAGACTCAGATATGAGGATGGCATTAATATTACGTGAGTGAAATGATGCGAGCATATCAGGATAATGAGCCGGAATACTTTGTACGTTGATGTGAATTATGTTAAAATTTTTCAAACAATCTGAGAAGTGAGAACTAATGGCGACATTTAAAGAAGGAAGAGTTGTGCTGTGAAAGCTATCATCACTGGACAAGTTATTATCAGACGAAGTAAAAGATAAAAAGTGATCACTATCATCATTACATTGCAACGACATTATAAAATACATAATAAAATACTTATAGAAACATTATAAAACTTACAAGTATAGCTAAATAATTAAAAGGCTGATACTAATTTAATGAAATAAATATTCAAACCCTCCCACCAGCTGTACTGAACACAGTTGAAGATTTATGCAAAATTCATTTGTATAGAATAAATATATATTAATAACACTAAAATATCAAGAACTAACAAAGTAAAATATAAAACTGCCATAACAAACATAAGAGAAGTATTATTTAATTACTAGGTATATCTAAACGCAGATACGCAGTCATAACGCCAATTGAGCTACGTCCCCCGCCCGGTGACGCTGTCGAGGCCAGTAGGGCCAACAGCTTACTCAGTCCGAAAAAAAAAAAAAAAACAGTCATAACGTCTGTGTCGTGTATGACAGATGATAGAGGCTGTCATTGTCAGTGAGTTCAAGAGTTGTGAAGTCTATTTACCTATATTAAAATTTTACAAAATAAAATAGTACACAATATGCTGCTAGTGCAGTTTAAAACTCTATTACCTACTAATTTAAATAATAGTAACTAGAACTATTAATAGAACTAGCTGATTAATATTAGTGAGATTGGTCAAAAGAAAAGAAAACAAAGCAAAAAACTTCTACTTCCTCAAAACCCTTTTCGTTCTTATATTAATAGCCTTAGAATTAGAAGGCTTTGGGGCTTTCACATCAGCAGTACCTATGGGGGGGCACATCCTGACTTCCAACTGATACTGAGATTACCTCTAGCTCTGACATGGTTGTAATTCTGTGCTTTGTTCCCTCCGCATCTAACATCTAAAAGCAGCTACAAAGATGTTGTGACGTGCCTTGGTCAGAAATTCTGAAATTGTCACTCCCGTACCTTTCAAACTAGTCTTAGATGACCAAACTGTAGGTTTTAGCGAAATGTCCTTAAATTTTATAAGTATGGCACGAGGTTTATCACCTGTATTGCGTCCCAAACGATGACAACGGCTAATATAGGCAGGCGTAATCTGAGGCAACTTGAGTTTCTCACTTAATAAGCTTGATACACACATGGTAGTGTTCTCTTTTTCACCTTCGGAAACATCATGAATCGGAAACATCATGATTTTCTTCCTTGTGAACATATCCATTTCATCCTGCTGCCTTAAAAGGACTTGAACTTGAAGCTGAAGATTTTCAAGAACATTAGTGACAAATGTACGGAAGGAGTTAATATTTGATGTGGGACTGGTGGCAGGAATAGCACATCTTATCCCTTTGAAAATCATCCATCGTGGTATGGAAGTATGCAGTGAGCATATCTAGTTTTAACAGTGAAGATTTTGTAGTGTAGAAACTTTTTAATCCGGCAAGCAGGCAAAATTAAACAGAGTGCAAAATTCACAACCTTTTATATCTATGACTACCCACCAAAATTTTAGTACTTTTATGATTACCTACAAAATTTCTTACAACTTCGTTAAAAATTTTTAAATCAATTTAACTTAAATTTTCATCAAATTTTGTATCCCAAACTTTCAAGCCAAGAAAAACATCAAGCCTTTGAATTTAATTTTCTATGTTTATAAGTGTTTTTTCTATTATTTAGGTAAAGAAGAAGGAACCATAAGGATAAGCGAAGTTGTGTATCGAGATGACTGCGCTCCGCTGAGTAGAAGTATCTGCGCGCCTGTGAACTGCACTATTACTTGCTGGTGAGCATTATATAACCAGAAATATTTGAATTTATGTATTATGAAACCACTGAAATCGATCAAGATGAATTTTACACCGGTATAGCTTTATCTGAATTTGCAAACTGGTAAAAGAAGCAAGCAAAGATGGTCTTATTGCATATAAGTAACCTCTTCCCTGTGTAACATTTCAATTGTTCATAATATTTTTTTTGTTATTTATAATACCAAAACGGTCTACTAACATTACCGTTTGCATTTTAAATATTTATATAGATTTGTTCCTTTATATGTCTATGTATGTATTTGTTTTATTTTGTAATAAATACATTTTTTGACTTTCTTAAAGCATACTTTAATAGTACACTATATCTAATATATGTAATTTATTTTCTCTACTTTGTTAGCAGGGAGAGATGGCTTATATAAGAGAGCGATAAGGCCGCCGTTCATACAAATCTGATTTGATTTATGTATTTTAATATACGGACGGATAGATGGTCTGTCTGTCTTTTAAGTTTTTACCCTTAAATCACGGAACCGATTTTTATGAAATTTGGTACAGAAATAGACTCGAGCTTGGAGAAGGCTATGTTTTATTGCGAAAATATAAGTGTGTTTATATTATTTTTTTTACATTATTTGTAGAATTATTATATAAATGTAGGAGATTGTTCATTTTTTTTATTTTTCAAGACATCAGAGTAGAGTTGTGGTTCTTGTTGTTCTTCATGATGTGGTCGGTTATCTGTGGGAACAGTTTTTCTTGGTACTTCTCGTATTCTACTCTTAAGCAATGGATTTTTTGCCATACGTCTCTCTAGGATCTCTTTGTAGACTTTGCAGCCTTTATAATTGGCTGGGTGAGCGCCTTGGCAAAGGGCACATTGTGCTGGTGTGTTACGGTCTTTCTTTGGGCAATCTGCAGTTTTATGTCCCTGGGCACATTTTACACATCTGTATGGTCTCAAGCAGTAATTTTTTGAATGACCATATTGTTGGCGTCTTTGACATTGTGGCAATGTTGTTTTCTTTTTTGGATCTTCGATTATTACCGACTTGTGGTAGATATATTTATTATTTTTCACTGCAGCATTGTTAGCTCCTGGTTCTATATTGACAAAGAATGTAGAAGTTGGTTTTTTGTCTGGTCCAAATTTTGAGTTTATTATTTCACCATACACTTTGTTTCCAGTGTTTTAATTTCTTGTATGATTGCACTATGTGGAGTTGTATAGTGTAAATTTTTTATGACTACTCTTTAGCAGCGTTGGTCTTTCAAATTGAAGATATGTCCTATGAGTCCTTTGTCGCGGACTAGAGTAATAACATTCTTGTATATCGCTGTGTCCACACAGGTTACTCTTAGTTGGTTTCTGTTGACAATTTTTATTATGAAGCTGTCTTTCTCTGCAGTGGACTGTAGCAATTCTACAAGTTTGTTAACATCTTCAATGCCATATAATATTATAGGCGGTGGTTTAATAGGCCGTTTTTCTGTTGTTTTTTTGGAGCTTCTTTGGGATCAAGGGGTAATCCACTAAACATATTGTTTGTTGTGGTTTTTTCTGGCGAATGCGATTGGATTTTCTGCTTTTTTCGGTTGTGATTTCTGCTTATAGGAACTCTTTGCCAGTCTGGTGGTTGTGGCGATGGCATGAGGGATTATTGTTTTGTGTCATAGTAGTGACTGTGTCTAGCTGGGAGATACTTTCCAGTGATGAGCTTCTAGTACTTGTAAACATGCTAGGATGGAATGCCTGTCGAATAAGTCGTTTTCCATTAATTTTATATAAATCATATAATTTATTAAACTTATTCTCTGAGCCGACTCGTGTTGGTGACACATTTGCCACGTGTATAGACAATGTATTTTGTGACTGTGAAGTGTTTGGGATATTGATAATGAAAAACTTAACTTCGGATCATTAATGGTGGACAGTAATGCACATTAGTAGACCAAGAATTTAAAAATTCAAATAAGATTACATGTAGACCAAAGTTGAGTAATAAAATTAACTTGTTTAAGAATAATGTATTACAAAAAATACCTAATTTGTGTTTGATTTATAAGGACCCAGCTAAACTATATAATAATTTATTTACTATGATTTTGAAACAATTTAATAACACGTTTAAAATAAAAACTTTTAGTGAAAATTTAAAACTGTAATTTAGTGACAGTTTCGGACTTCTATGCAGTGAGGACGGTCAGAGGAATGATCGATATTAATACTGCTAGGCTAGTTTACTTCAGTTACATTACACAGTATTATGTCTTATGGCATTTTACTGTGGGGTAAGGACGCGGACATTAAATCCATTTTTATTCATCAAAATAGAGCTGTTCGGGCCATTTATGACTTAAGAGCGCGGGATTCCCGAAAATATGAGTTGAGATGGGACTGTAAGGACGTCTATTTGTTTATAAAAAAATAGACGTCCTTACAGTCCCATCTCAATTCATATATTGTAATATTTTGTTCATTTACCAGAATATCCATTTTTATTCAAAAAACAGTGACAAACATAATGTAAGTACTAGAAACAGAAATAAACTTGTAACGCCTTACTATCGTCTTCACAAAGTCAGTAACAGCTTCATGAGGTTTGGTGTTCGCATCTATAATAAGATTCCACAGCCTATATTAGACTTGCCAATTCAACAATTTAAAACTCGGATCAAGAAATCTCCAACCAATTTTTGACGTTACAAAAGTGCTTTTTAAAAAAAGTCTAGTTAAAATAAATAATTTTGAGTTGGGTTGAGATTTTTTCTACTAATGTGCTTATTTGTGAATTATACAGAAATTCAAAGTCCAAATCCAGAACTTGCTACTGGAAGCCATAAGAGTCAGTATCCCGTCGCATCATGGATGAGGTGGGATATTGAGACAGACCCAGAAACAGAGGATGGAGAAGCTCCTGAGACCAAGGGAACGGAGACACCTGACGGACGAGCTCTCGCGAGACTTGTTACCTGTCTGGCCGAGGAGTTTAAGGCGTGTGGTATGAGGAATAAGAGGTTTGTGAAAAGAATTTAGAAATGTATGAATTCAAAACATTGATGTTAATAACTATAATATAAGCAAACTCGTTCGTTTCACAACCATATTATATATGTGGGATTGACTGTTTCTGAACGAATTGTGTGAGTGAAAGCGGACACAATGTTAGTATGAGTGAAAGAGTAAGATAGTGATGACGAATGAAGCTGGTGTGATTAGTATAGTTGGAGTCAGTGAGTAAGGATTGACATAAGAGGCGTAAAGCGTTGGATTAAGGTGAACCAATAATTAATTTGTGTAATAAAACTATTTTCAGAAATTCAGTGCAGTCTGCATCTCTCGGTGCCTGGGGGCAACACTGCTCAGCTGCTGAAGCCAGTTAAGGTGCTTGCTTGCTTGGCTTTGTTGAGAGAGAAAAGGGATGATCTCCGAAGGTTATGGGCAGGCGCTAGGACACATCATCATGCTCATAGGATGCTAACAGACATGTTGGTAGGTATTAAAACCTTAGACATTAGTTTATTAAGTTTCACAGATTTAGGGCATTGTGCCTAACCATTGTTACAATATAGACATCGATCGATCTTTGTAAGACTCAACAGTGCAGGTGGAGATTCCATTGAAGACTAGGATGTAGTAATTAAATGAGAACAAGTAAAACTGTACTTTTTAGTGTGTTTGTGGAGAAGTCATTTACTTTGAAGTTGTTAGAACAATTAAAGGTAGTATTCTTAGTATGTTTAGTGTTTCCATCAGTAAGCACACTAAGAAAACTGAGTTTATTTGTCATAACGTCACCACCATCGCATACAGTAAGAAGAAAGAAGATCATTGGATAATTCCTCTTCATTTAGATGAGTTAGATAAGTTAAGTTTTTTTTTTAAATTTTATTTAGACAATCACAAGACATTTTTTTTTTAATAATACAAACGATTAAAATATAATGTATTTAAAGAGGCTGATGTTGTAAAGATCTAAATTGTAGATCAGAAACTATTGTTAATAGATGTTAACACTCCATGTTGCAAAGTTTATAATAATCCTTAAATATTCCAGAAAGGGAGACAGTAACTAAATAAAATACATGCAATGCATAAATGAAAAAAGAAAAAGTCCAAAGTCCAAAGAATAATAAAGAAGAAGGTATAGGGAGTTTAAATATTCCTCATGATTCCAATATAACATGTATCAGACGATTTTTGAAAACATTACACAATTAACCTTCTTTCGTCTATTTACTATGTTTTTTCTTAAACTTGTGGTTATTGCATATGTATTACTAATAATATTCTCAGCTATAAATAAATTAAGAGATGGATGTCTATTGGTCAGCATTAAAAGTGCTTGGCTGTCAGGGTTGTGTCTGTTCATCAACAGTGTTCATATTCCGGGCACTAAAAACTTGTTGAAACATTGGCCAGGTCTACAAATTTCAAATAGCACTTTTATGATTCCCTACAACATTTCTTATTTTCAATAAATATATTTTTTGATTTTATCTTATATATGAAATTATTTTCTTTTATCTCGGAGAGATCGCTAATTTAAGAGTGCGATTTGTTTTATGTATTTTAATATACGGACGGATAGACGGTCTGTCTGTCTTTTAAGTTTTCACGCTTAAATCACGGAACCGATTTTTTTGAAATTTGGTACAGAGATAGACTAGAGCTTGGAGAAGGCTATGTTTTATCGCTTAAATATAAGTGTGTGTTTATATTATTTTTAGAGCTGATAAAAAATGAAGACGTAACTGACGCATACCTGCAGGATAACACTCCTGAGTACGAAGCATCCTTGCCTGAGGAAGACAAGACCTTCGAGAGTACCGTCATGATATCTCTGGAGGCGTTGGGAGTCTTGGAACAACTGAACGAGGCTACTGAGGTACGGTCACTATTAAAAATGACTTTCTCGTTCATATAATTGTAGAATTTGTTAGTTACCAGTGGTTGGTTAGTGAATTTTGTTCTGACTATTTTAACACAATGGTTAAAACGAATTTGAAGTTATCAAAACTATCAAATTAATTACACATTTATAATGTAAAGTTCTAGAATATTTTTTACTTCTTTCTTAGGCTGGTACTGTTGGAAATGACAAGCAAAATTGATATGTGAATTGCCATTTTTTTGCTGTCTTTTGTATTATGAAACTAAAATAACATAACTCATGTACAAGCATCTGATGCTGTCGGGATTAAATTCTACACATCCAGGAATTATAGAACTGCGTATAGATGTATCTCAAGAATATGGAAATAGATTAGTTGGTGATAATGAACGAGAAGTGACAAAAGTGCGATTGCCCTGCTGGAGAGAAATGTTAAAACATATTAGCTATCGTGCTGTATCTCTCAAGGTTTGTGAATTGATCAACTACATTTATATCCATTTGTATCTTTCCTAATCCATACAATGAATACTATAGATGTTATAGTATTTAACTCTGACGGTCCGTTACACTTTTACAGCTAGGTCAGATCATATAAAGTACTTCTTAAGTACTAAAATTTTCGATAAATTTGAAATTTTTGATTTTGATTGATTTGGTACACTTAAATCAGCATTGAAAGAATATGAGGCAAAATCATTGTCAGAAATGTGTCAAGTGAAAGGACAACGGGACATCTATGTCAAAACAATGCCAGAAGTCACTGAAAAGATCTTGAAGAATGAAATTAATGCAATGTAAATACTTGTAAAGCATCAGAGGATACGGCACGTATCTGTAAAACATCAATTCAATAAAACATTTTATATTGGCAGATTAGAATATAAACTAGAATGAAGTTTATAAAATGATTATCGTCAGATATTTCAGGCATTTTGTACGAGTAGGTGATGGACTTGGTGATCAGGGTGAAAGGGTAATTACTAGAAGTGTAGTAATTTTGTACATCACAAAATTGTTTATGTTTTGTTATGTAAGTAGGTATTTTTTTTAATTTGAATAAAAATGACATCTCTCGGCCATAAAAAAAATAGGGAGCCATCTACAGATATTCCGAGAAACTACTACGGTCTATAAAATAGAGAGCCATCTACAGAAATTCCGAGAAACTACTACACTATTTATTCATAAGAGTGGGTTCCTATATTTTCTTGTTTTATTTCCTTCAGTTTTAGTGAGATGGCACTGATTTTTGAAATTTTCTACAAAAATGCCACATATAATTCTAGTTTTCATCAATTTATAATGGGGGACGTAGCTCAGTTTGTAGAGGGCTCAACTCAATGTGAAAGGATTCTGGGTTCGATTCCCAGCACCCTCACTAGTATATGAGAACACTAAACAATAGAGGTGATTTTTTTTTATCCTCATTTCAATTCGGTATATATATGATACAGCGAAAGTGATAAATCAAAAAATTATGTATACTATCTAGATAGTGTATTTAATATCAATGCAATTCAGAAATAGTGATAATTGGAACAGAATTGTTCAAATTTTTTGTTATTTTATATAATATTTAGTCCTACTTAGATAAAGTAATAATTTGAAACAAACAGGTTTTCATTACAATGTTTAGTTTCAATTTATTTAAATTTTTACTGCATAATATGTAATCTCTATGATGCTCTTCCTCTATCTATCCCTCGTCCTTTTAGTAGATTTCTATTTTTTTTAGTAAATTTGAAGTAAATAAGACGATAATCTAGAGCAGAGTGTGATCTTTCTCAGAACTGTCTATCACATAAGAAGATGTAAAATGTTTATTGAGGATATCGATATCAATATTAATTAAAGTGTTGTGAGAAGATTTACCAACTCCAATAGACTCTAAGAACTATGAATGTGGCGTCGTTGAGCATCCCTACATGACGCATAGCAGCTATTACGTGCTTCTCTATACTTATTACAGTACATTATTAAAAATATCTACTTTCTGATCAATTGTATTGGCAGTAGAGATTGTAGAGCAGTCTATTCGACGCGCATTCTCCAGTGAACGATGACTGTCCATTACTCCAAAATTACGCTGCAGAAGGATTTTCGATTTAGATTTAGGAGGACGAATTTTATACGAAAGGAAAATCAAGTCATGATATGAAAACGCATCAGCAGGACACTGGCCATGTTTGAAAGCAAAAGCTGGAGATGAAACCATAATAACCATAAGATACGATGGAATACAGCCAGGAAAAAAATGGGTAGCTCTAAGTGGCATAATATGCAGATTACGGGATTCGACTATGTCTGTCAGTTTGTTACTATGTACGTCGCCTTTAAGTAAACAGGTGTTAGTCTCCCATGATAATTGATTGGTTATAAATAGGGAGTAATTTGTCTAAAATATTTTCAAAATTTGGATAAGAGTTAAACAAATGTGAGGGATTATAAAATACACCAAGGAGAGTTTTATTGTGAGAAAGTTCTACTTCAATGAACAAATATTCGGCTGAATCGGGAGGAGGCGAGCTAACTATAGAAAAAGGAATGTAAGAACGTAGATATTTCGCCACCCCATCAGTTGAAAACCAGGTAATGAATATCAAGTAGAAGGCAAACAAGGCTTAAGCGAAGACTCAGATATGAGGATTAGGATTAGGCATTAATGTTACGTGAGTCAAATGATGCAAGCACATCAGGAAAATGAGCCGGAATACTTTGTGCGTTGATGTGAATCATTATGCTCATAGGATGTTAACAGATATGTTGGTAGGTATTAAAACCATAGACATTAGTTTATTAAGTTTCACAGATTTAGGGTATTGTACCTAACCAATGTTACAATATAGACATCGATCGATTTTTGTAAGAATCAACAGTGCAGGAGGAGTTCCATTGAAGACCAGGAAGTAGTAATTAAAGGAGAACAAGTAAAACTGTACTTTTTAGTGTGTTTTCTATAAACATGTTTGTGGAGAAGTCTTCGTATATTTACTGTTTCCATCAGTAAGCACACTAAGAAAACTGAATTTAGTTGTCATAACGTCACCACCATCGCATACAGTAAGAAGAAAGAAGATCATTGGATAATTCCTCTTCATTTAGATGAGTTAGATAAGTTAAGTTTTTTTTTAAATTTTATTTAGACAATCACAAGACTTTTATTTTTAATAATACAAAGAATTAAAATATAATGTGTATAGCGTAATCTGAGGCAACTTGAGTTTCTCACTTAATAAGCTTGATACACACATGGTAGTGTCTGTCTGTTACATCTTCGGAAACACCATGAACCAGGAGCATTTTCCTCCTTGTGAACATATCCATTTCACTCTGATGTCTTGAAAGGACTTAAACTTGAAGCTTAAGATTTTTAAGAACATTCATGACAAATGTTTGGAAGGAGTTAAATTGGGAGTTAATATTTGACGTGGGACTGGTGGCAGGAATAGCACATCTTATCTCCCTTTTAAAATCATCCATCCTGGTATGGAAGTAAGCAGTGAGCACAACTAGTGAATTTTTAAATTATTCCATTATGTTTGAACAGTGTGTACATTGAACATGTAACATTGAAGATTTTGTAGTGTAGAAACTTTTAAATCAGTGAATTGCTGTATTAATATGAGTAAGGCAGGCAAATACTAGTCACAGGTACATAATTTGTTAAATTATTATTTTTTTTTTTTTAAATTATACAGCAAAAAGCAAAATTCACAACCTTTTATATCTATGCGTACCCACCGAAATTTTAGTACTTTTATGATTACCTACAAAATTTCTTACAATTTCCTTAGAAAATTTTAAATCAATTTTACTCACTACATCAAATTTTGTATCCCTAACTTTATCAAGATTTGAAAAAAATCAAGGCTCCGCATTTAATTTTCTATGTTTATAAGTGTTTTTGCTATTATTTAGGTAAAGAAGAAGGAAGTATAAGGACAAGCGAAGTTGTGTATCGAGATGACTGCGCTCCGCTGAGTAGACAAGTGTCTGTGCGCCGGCGAACTGCACTATTACTTGCTGGTGAGTATTCTATAACCAGAAATATTTGAATTTACGTATTATATTTATTATTTATCTGAATTTTACAAACTGTTAAAAGTAGCAAGAAAAGGTGGTCTTATTGCTATAAATAATCTCTTCCAGACAAGACCTAGTCTGTGTAACATTTCAATCATTCGTAATATTTTTTCTGTTATCTATAATACCAAAACGGTCTACCAACATTACCGTTTGCATTTTAAATATTTATATAGATTTGTTCCTTTGTATGTATTTGTTTTTTTTTTAATAAATATAATTTTTGACTTTATTAAAGCATACTTTAATGGTACACTATATCTAATATATAGAAGTTAACAAAATGTCAGACAAGCAAAATTAACGTGGGAATTGCCATTTTGTTGCTGTCTTTTGTATTATGAAGTTAAAACATATTGTTTGGATTAAAAAAGAAACTCATGTATTTGCATTAAAAATAAGTCTATAATCGTGTGTGGAGACTTTAATATAGATACATTGATTGACACAACTCATAATCGTCGGCTGTTAAATTTATTTAAATCATATAATTTATTAAACTTATTCTCTGAGCCGACTCATGTTGGTGACACGTTTGCCACGTGTGGCAGAGAACAATGTATTTTGTGACTGTGAAGTGTTTGGGACATTGATAACGAAAAACTAAACTTCGGATCATTATGGACAGAAATACACATTAGTAGACCAAAGTCGAGTAATAAAATTAACTTGTTTAAAAATTATGTAGTGCAAAAAATACCTAATTTGTGCTTGATTTATAAGGACCCAGCTAAAGGTACCCCTAGGTATATTTAGTAGTAGAGATAAATTATATGAATTATATGGTATGAGGCTGTATAATCGGGATCCAGTATTTTAAAACGCGTTAGATGTAATTCAAAGTTCTTTAAAAGTGTTTGCATCCAGGCAAAGGCAATTTTTATTAGAAACAAAATCCTTAACTCTGACGATAAAATAAAGGCTACCTGGGATATTATTAATAGCATAACTGGAATAAAATAGAAAGTAATATATTAATTAATACCGAAAAGGAAGTGGCAAGCACGTTTGAAAAATTCTTTACAGATATACGTATCACAGTAACATCTGCATTAAAATCATCGCCCTCAGATGCTATTTCAATACATAAAAATAAACTCCCAGGCTGTGCTAATTACTTTGAGTTTAAACATATTACATCATTTGTTATTATTAAGAATCTCAGAACACTTAACATAAAAAAAACTGGTGATTTATGGGACATTTCAGTAAAAATAATAAATACAATTATAAATAATATTGCCCCTCATCTAGCTGATATTTTTTATAAATGTGTCGATACAGAAGAGTTTCCGGACTTAATGAAGCACAGTAAAGTAATACCACTATTTTAAAAATGGAAACAGGAACGATCCCAGTAACTATAGACCAATCTCTATATTACCATCACTGAGTAAAGTTTTTAAAAATTTTAATGAAATTAAACTATTTCACAGTCAACAGTACGGTTTTACTAGGGGTAGGTCAACAAGAGATGCTGATGTTGCACTTCTTTAGCATATTTATGAAGCGTGGGTGAAATCGCAAAATGCGATTAGTGTATTTTGTGATTTGTCCAAAGCCTTTGATTGTGTTCAACATGAAACACATTTAAAAAAACTTAATATTATTGTATAGGTGGTGTTTCACTGGATCTAATTGCCTCATACCTAAATCAGAGAATCCAGAGGATTACTATTAATGGTCTAAAATCTTCTGGATCTTTGTAACAAATGGGCGTTCCATAGGGATAAACAGAAATAAACTTGTAACGCCTTACTTTCGTCTCCACAATGTCAGTAATAGCTTACTTGCCAATTCAACAATTTAAAACTCGGATCAAGAAATCTCCAACCAATTTTTGACGTTACAAAAGTGCTTTTTAAAAAAAGTCTAGTTAAAATAAATAATTTTGAGTTGGGTTGAGATTTTTTCTACTAATGTGCTTATTTGTGAATTATACAGAAATTCAAAGTCCAAATCCAGAACGTGCTACTGGAAGCCATAAGAGTCAGTATCCCGTCGCATCATGGATGAGGTGGGATATTGAGACAGACCCAGAAACAGAGGATGGAGAAGCTCCTGAGACCAAGGGGACGGAGACACCTGACGGACGAGCTCGCGCGAGACTTGTTACCTGCCTGGCCGAGGAGTTTAAGGCGTGTGGTATGAGGAATAAGAGGTTTGTAAAAAAAAATTTAGAAATGTATGAATTCAAAACTTTGATGTTAATAACTAAAATATAAGCAAACTCTTTCGTTTCACAACCATATTATATATGTGGGATTGACTGTTTCTGAACGAATCGTGTGAGTGAAAGTGAACAAAATGTTAGTATGAGTGAAAGAGTAAGATAGTGATGACGAATGAAGCTGGTGTGATTAGTATAGTTGGAGTCAGTGAGTAAGGATTGACATAAGAGGCGTAAAGCGTTGGATTAAGGTGAACCAAAAATTAATTTGTGTAATAAAACTATTTTCAGAAATTCAGTGCAGTCTGCGTCTCTCGGTGCCTGGGGGCAACAGTGCTCAGCTGCTGAAGCCAGTTAAGGTGCTTGCTTGCTTGGCTTAGTTGAGTGAGAAAAGGGATGATCTCCGAAGGATATGGGCAGGCGCTAGGACACATCATCATGCTCATAGGATGCTAACAGATATGTTGGTAGGTATTAAAACCTTGGACATTAGTTTATTAAGTTTCACACATTTAGGGTATTGTACCTAACCAATGTTACAACATAGACATGGATCGATCTTTGTAAGACTCAACAGTGCAGGTGGAGTTCCATTGAAGACCTAGATGTAGTAATTAAGGGAGAACAAGTAAAACTGTACTTTTTAGTGTGTTTTCTATAAACATGTTTGTGGAGAAGTCATTTATTTTGAAGTTGTTAGAACAATTAAAGGTAGTATTGTTAGTATGTTTAGTATTGCCATCAGTAAGCACACTAAGAAAACTGAGTTTAGTTGTCATAGCGTCACCACCATCGCATACAGTAAGAAGAA
Organism: Limenitis camilla; assembly: GCA_905147385.1. Lineage (NCBI taxonomy): Eukaryota > Metazoa > Arthropoda > Insecta > Lepidoptera > Nymphalidae > Limenitis > Limenitis camilla. Next base: position 8,897,894 of record LR990224.1, read on the forward strand.
AGAAGATCATTGGATAATTCCTCTTCATTTAGATGAGTTAAGTTTTTTTTTATTTTATTTAGACAATCACATGACATTTATTTTATTTTTAATAATACAAGGGATTAAAATATAATGTATTTAAAGAGGCTGATGTTGTAAAGTTCAATTTAGATCAGAAACTATTGTCAATACATGTCAAAACATTGCATGTTGCAAAGTTTATAATAATCCTTAAATATTACAAAAAGGGACATAGTAACTAAATAAAATACGTGCAATGTATAAATGAAACAAGAAAAAGCTATAGCCCAAAGAATAATAAAGAAGAAGGTATAGCGAGTTTAAATATTCGTGATTCCAATATAACATGTACCAGACGATTTTTGAAAACATTACACAATCAATCTCCTTTCGTCTATTTACTGTGTTTTTTCTTAAACTTGTGGTTATTGCATATGTATTACTAATAATATTCTCAACTATAAATAAATTAAGAGATGGATGTCTATTGGGCAGCAATAAAAATGCTTGGCTGTCAGGGTTGTGTCTGTTCATCAACAACGTTCATATTCCAGGCACGAAAAACTTGTTGAAACATTGGGCAGGTCTACAAATTTCAAATAGCACTTTTATGATTCTCTACAAAATGATTACTCTTTGATTTTATCTAATATATGAAATTATTTTCTTTTATCTGGGAGAGATCGCTAATTTAAGAGTGCGATTTGTTTTATGTATTTTAATATACGGACGGATAGACGGTCTGTCTGTCTTTTAAGTTTTCACGCTTAAATCACGGAACCGATTTTTTTGAAATTTGGTACAGAGATAGACTAGAGCTTGGAGAAGGCTATGTTTTATCGCCTAAATATAAGTGTGTGTTTATATTATTTTTAGAGCTGATAAAAAATGAAGACGTAACTGACGCATACCTGCAGGATATCACTCCCGAGTACGAGGCATCCTTGCCTGAGGAAGACAAGACCTTCGAGAGTACCGTCATGATATCTCTGGAGGCGTTGGGAGTCTTGGAACAACTGAACGAGGCTACTGAGGTACGGTCACTATTAAAAATGACTTTCTCGTTCATATAATTGTAGAATTTGTTAGTTACCAGTGGTTGGTTAGTGAATTTTGTTCTGACTATTTTAACACAATGGTTAAAACGAATTTGAAGTTATCAAAACTATCAAATTAATTACACATTTATAATGTAAAGTTCTAGAATATTTTTTACTTCTTTCTTAGGCTGGTACTGTTGGAAATGACAAGCAAAATTGATATGTGAATTGCCATTTTTTTGCTGTCTTTTGTATTATGAAACTAAAATAACATAACTCATGTACAAGCATCTGATGCTGTCGGGATTAAATTCTACACATCCAGGAATTATAGAACTGCGTATAGATGTATCTCAAGAATATGGAATAGATTAGTTGGTGATAATGAAGGAGAAGTGACAAAAGTGCGATTGCCCTGCTGGAGAGAAATGTTAACACATATTAGCTATCGTGCTGTATCTCTTAAGGTTTGAGAATTGATCAACTACTTTTATATCCATTTGTATCTTTCCTAATCCATACAATGAATACTGTAAATGTTATAGTATTTAACTCTGACCGTCCGTTACACTTTTACAGCTAGGTAATAGATCATATAAAGTACTAAAATTTTTGAACATATTATTGTAAATCTGAGTTGTACGGATATTGAGAAACAATGTGGTACACTTAAATCAGCATTAAAGGAATATGATAGCCAAAACAACGGGACATCTATGTCAAAACAATGCCAGAAGTCACTGAAAAGATCTTGAAGAATGAAATTAATGCAATGTAAATACTTGTAAAGCATCAGAGGATACGGCACGTATCTGTAAAACATCAATTCAATAAAACATTTTATATTGGCAGATTAAAATATAAACTAGAATGAAGTTTATAAAATGATGAATGAACTAGAAAATACAATAATTGTTATAAAAACAGACATAACTGATCATTACACAGTGTTAGCTAATATTTCCAAAACAAAGGCCAAAAATGACAAAGAGTTCAAAACAGTTAAAAAGATAAATTATGAATCAGCACTTAAAGAGTTACAAAACACCGATGGGTTTTTTATACTAAACTTATACGATGTAAATATTTCAACTAATGAATTTCTAAATTTCTTACATACAATTATTAAAAGACATACTACATACATTAAAGTTCCTAGTTCTAAAGTAGTGAAAAAACCCTGGATAACGCCAGGACTTCTCAAATCAATAAGAAAACGTGATAAACTCCATAAAAAATTGCGCAAAAATCCTGATGATGCAAAACTACAGAACATCTATAAAAACTATCGGAACTTGTGTAATATTGTTATAAAAAATACTAAAAGAAAATACGAACAAAAATTACTTAACAATTCTCTGAACACGATAAAAACTATGTGGAAAAATATAAAAACCCTGTGTTATTTAGTTAAAAAGCAGAATAATAACAATAGTCTTCTTAGCCTATGTGAAACGGCACACGAATCCATTAATTATGTAAATAATTATTTTGCAAACATAGGATTTTCTTTGGCTCAAATAATAATAAATAGCTCTTTCGAATATCAAAATAGTGATAGTAATAACATAAAGAATAATGTGTCCCCTAATACATCTTTTGCTTTTATCCCAACGTCGGAGCTAGAAATTAGAGATATAATAAGCACACTTATATTGAAAAGTGCTCCTGGCTGGGATGGCATATCGAGCGACTTTTACAAACGTGCTAAATATTTTTTGGCTATGCCTATTGCACACATATGTAATATCTGTATCCAGGCAGGCGTTTTTCCCCAAGATCTAAAGAAGTCAATAATATGTCCGATATACAAGAGTGGAGATAGTGACTGTGTCTCAAACTACCGACCGATATCACTACTTCCATCATTATCAAAAATAATTGAGAAACTTATTAAAAAGAGGTTGGTAAGCTTTTTAGAAGTTAATAACATTATATCAGCAAATCAGTTTGGTTTTCGTAATAAACGGTCTACAGTTGATGCAGTAACACTAGTTATTAAAGAAATAGCAAATAAACTAGACTGTGGCAAAAAATGCTTGGGAGTATTTCTGGACTTATCTAAGGCTTTCGACACAGTCTCTATTTCTATCCTACTAAAGAAGCTTGAACATATTGGAGTAAGGGGACAACAACTTGAATTATTTGAAAGTTACTTGTCTCAACGGAGACAAACTGTTAAAATAGGAGACAACATCAGTGATGAGGCTGAGGTCACTTTTGGAGTGCCCCAAGGTAGTATACTTGGCCCAACACTTTTCAATATATATATCAATGAATTGTGTAGTTTGCATATTCCTAACGCTATAATTTCAACTTATGCAGACGACACCGCGTTAATTTTTTCTGGAGATACTTGGGAAGATGTAAAAAGATCTACCGAAAAAGGATTAATGCAAGTAGGTTCTTGGCTAAGGAAGAATATTTTAACAATAAATATAGAGAAAACTAAATTCATCCCATTCTCAATTTCAAACAAAAGCAATCCAAATCCAAATTTTCAGATTAAAATGCATTCTTGCACCAATTTCACGAATACTACTTCGTGTAATTGTCCAATTTTAATGTCAAAGGATAAAATTAAATATTTAGGTTTATATTTAGATAAGCACTAAAAGTGGGACATGCATATTATTAATCAAACGGAAAGAATAAGAAAACTAATATATATTTTTAAAAATCTCCGACACATGGCAAACCAAGATCTCTTGACAAGAATTTATATAGCTTTAGCACAACCACTTCTCACTTATTGTCTATCTGTATGGGGTGGGGCTTACAAAAGTCATTTTGTGGATATCGAAAGAGCTCAGCGATGTATACTAAAGGTATTGTACTTTAAACCCTACAGATATTGTACACAACAACACTATGATAAATGTCAATTATTATCAGTAAGACAATTATATATTTTAAATTTAGTATTATATCAGCATAGCCAAATTAACTACGATGACGTATGTAATAAAATTGAAGAGAAAAGACGTAAACAAAACGTCTGCTCACTACCAAATGTAAGAACCATGTTTATAATTCGACAAATAAACTTTTTATCTCAGTATCTCTATAACAGGATTAATAAGGAAATTAACATTATACACTTGTCTAAATATAAATTAAAACATACATTACATAATTGGCTTAAACAACTAAATTACGAAGAAACTGAGAACCTGCTCAAAATATTAAAATAATAAAATTTACTACATTAAAAATAAACGAAAATTTAAAGAGTGTTTATTAAATATTTTTTATATTAAATAGTAGCAGAGATCAACATTTAATTAAAGTAATTACTAACTAAAAGAAATATTAAAATAAATTACTGCAAGTTAAATAAAAAGTATAAATGAATATAAATAAGAATATCTATAACTAAACACATAAATATTTTTAACTAACGGACAACATTTGTCTAAATCTTAACTTTACGTAGGTACTTCATATACTATAATGAACCACTTCCAATATTCATTATTCTAAGGCCCCCTGTCAGTTAGTTACCGATGACGCGCTAACGCTTTTATAAAACAACAGAGGGTATTTGATGGACGACGTGCAACTAACAATTATTTGAATATTTATTATTTTATTTAAGTAATAGCATTGTTATCTTCAAGTTTATTTAAAAGATTTTTTTTTATTTTCATTTATATTATATATTTAAAAAGAAAAGAAAAATTGTTAGTATAATATTTTATATTAAGATAATATTTAAAATATTGAAAACACTGCTACTATTTACATACTTTTTAGTAGTAAACAAAGTAGGCCAATTTATAACAAAATGTACTCTTTAGTGAGGGCAGGAGAAAACTAATATCCTAAACACAGGGAAACCTAGTTAGGAGTTAGGTCTCAACCATGTACTGAACTTAGAGTCCTAAACAGCATGAGCCAGATTTTATTAAAATGTATAGTTATATACATTGAAAATGTGCGTAATCAATGTTTGTCTTTTTCTGCAAATAAATAAATTGTAAAATTGTAATTGATTATTGTCAGATATTTCAGGCACATCAAATAGTGAATATACTGTTTTTACAAGTTTTTTGCGAATAGGTGATGGACTTGGTGATCAGGGTGAAAGGGTAATTAGTAGAAGTGTAGTAATTTTGTACATCACAAAATTGTTTATGTTTTGTTATGTAAGTAGGTATTTTTTTTAATTTGAATAAAAATGATATCTCTTGGCCATAAAAAAAATAGGGAGCCATCTACAGATATTCCGAGAAACTACTACACTATTTATTCATAAGAGTGGGTTCCTATATTTTCTTGTTTTATTTCCTTCAGTTTTAGTGAGATGGCATTGATTTTTGAAATTTTCTACAAAAATGCCACATATAATTCTAGTTTTCATCAATTTATAATGGGGGACGTAGCTCAGTTTGTAGAGGGCTCAACTTAATGTGAAAGGATTCTGGGTTCGATTCCCAGCACCCTCACTAGTATATGAAAACACTAAACAATAGAGGTGATTTTTTTTTTATCCTCATTTCAATTCGGTATATATATGACACAGCGAAAGTGATAAATCAAAAAATTATGTATACTATCTAGATAGTGTATTTAATATCAATGCAATTCAGACATAGTGATAATTGGAACAGAATTGTTCAAATTTTTTGTTATTTTATATAATATCTAGTCCTACTTAGATAAAGTAATAATTTGAAACAAACAGGTTTTCATTACAATGTTTAGTTTCAATTTATTTAAATTTTTACTGCATAATATGTAATCTCTATGATGCTCTTCCTCTGTCTATCCCTCGTCCTTTTAGTAGATTTCTACTTTTTTTAGTAAATTTGAAGTAAATAAGACGATAATCTAGAGCAGAGTGTGATCTTTCTCAGAACTATCTATCACATAAGAAGATGTAAAATGTTTATTGAGGATATCGATATCAATATTAATTAAAGTGTTGTGAGAAGATTTACCAACTCCAATAGACTCTAAGAATTTCCAGGTTTTTGCCATGTCGCCGTTTACGACAGAACTATGAATGTGGCGTCGTTGAGCATCCCTACATGACGCATTGCAGCGATTACGTGCTTCTCTATACTTATTACTATTGGTGTCCGAATTATTGAGCTTGAACGTTGTATTTCGCTCGATTCTTCTTCTCAATCAACAATTTAATGTCATCAGACAACCACGGCGCTGGCAGATGCTTCATTTTTACGGGCTTTATAGGCGCATGTGTATCATATAACTGAGTCGGTACATTATTAAAAATATCTACTTTCTGATCAATCGTATTGGCAGTAGAGATTGTAGAGCAGTCTATTCGACGCGCATTCTCTAGTGAACGATGACTGTCCATTACACCAAAATTACGCTGCAGAAGGATTTTCGATTTAGATTTAGGAGGACGAATTTTATACGAAAGGAAAATCAAGTCATGATATGAAAACGCATCAGCAGGACACTGGCCATGTTTGAAAGCAAAAGCTGGAGATGAAACCATAATAACCATAAGATACGATGGAATACAGCCAGGAAAAAAATGGGTAGCTCTAAGAGGCATAATATCCAGATTACGGGATTCGACTATGTCTGTCAGTTTGTTACTATGAACGTCGCCTTTAAGTAAACAGGTGTTAGTCTCCCATGATAATTGATTGGTTATAAATAGGGAGTAATTTGTCTAAAATATTTTCAAAATTTGGATAAGAGTTAAACAAATGTGAGGGATTATAAAATACACCAAGGAGAGTTTTATTGTGAGAAAGTTCTACTTCAATGAACAAATATTCGGCTGAATCGGGAGGAGGCGAGCTAACTATAGAAAAAGGAATGTAAGAACGTAGATATTTCGCCACCCCATCAGTTGAAAACCAGGTAATGAATATCAAGTAGAAGGCAAACAAGGCTTAAGCGAAGACTCAGATATGAGGATTAGGATTAGGCATTAATGTTACGTGAGTCAAATGATGCAAGCACATCAGGAAAATGAGCCGGAATACTTTGTGCGTTGATGTGAATCATTATGCTCATAGGATGTTAACAGATATGTTGGTAGGTATTAAAACCATAGACATTAGTTTATTAAGTTTCACAGATTTAGGGTATTGTACCTAACCAATGTTACAATATAGACATCGATCGATTTTTGTAAGAATCAACAGTGCAGGAGGAGTTCCATTGAAGACCAGGAAGCAGTAATTAAAGGAGAACAAGTAAAACTGTACTTTTTAGTGTGTTTGTGGAGAAGTCTTCGTATGTTTACTGTTTCCATCAGTAAGCACACTAAGAAAACTGAATTTAGTTGCCAGAACGTTTTTTTTAAAATTTTATTAAGACAATCACAAGACATTTATTTTATTTTTAATAATACATATACTTAAAATATAATGTGTATAAAGTAATCTGAGGCAACTTGAGTTTTCACATAATAAGCTTGATACACACATGGTAGTGTCTGTCTGTTACATCTTCGGAAACACCATGAACCAGGAGCATTTTCCTCCTTGTGAACATATCCATTTCACCCTGATGTCTTGAAAGGACTTAAACTTGAAGCTTAAGATTTTTAAGAACATTCATGACAAATGTTTGGAAGGAGTTAAATTGGAAGTTAATATTTGACGTGGGACTGGTGGCAGGAATAGCACATCTTATCTCCCTTTAAAAATCATCCATCCTGGTATGGAAGTATGCAGTGAGCACAACTAGTGAATTTTTAAATTATTCTATTATGTTTGAACAGTGTGTACATTGAACACGTAACATTGAAGATTTTGTAGCGTAGAAACTTTTAAATCAGTGAATTGCTGTATTAATATGAGTAAGGCAGGCAAATACTAGTCACAGGTACATAATTTGTTAAATTATTATTTTTTTTTTTTAAATTATACAGAGAGCAAAATTCACAACCTTTTATATCTATGCGGACCCACCGAAATTTTAGTACTTTTATGATTATTTACAAAATTTCTTACAATTTCCTTAGAAAATTTTAAATCAATTTTACTCACTACATCAAATTTTGTATCCCTAACTTTATCAAGATTTGAAAAAAATCAAGGCTCCGCATTTAATTTTCTATGTTTATAAGTGTTTTTGCTATTATTTAGGTAAAGAAGAAGGAAGTATAAGGACAAGCGAAGTTGTGTATCGAGATGACTGCGCTCCGCTGAGTAGACAAGTGTCTGTGCGCCGGCGAACTGCACTATTACTTGCTGGTGAGTATTATATAACCAGAAATATTTGAATTTACGTATTATGAATATTTATTTATCTGAATTTTACAAACTGTTAAAAGTAGCAAGCAAAGGTGGTCTTATTGCTATAAATAATATCTTCCAGACAAGACCTAGTCTGTGTAACATTTCAATCATTCGTAATATTTTTTCTGTTATCTATAATACCAAAACGGTCTACCAACATTACCGTTTGCATTTTAAATATTTATATAGATTTGTTCCTTTATATGTCTATGTATGTATTTGTTTTTTTTTTAATAAATATATTTTTGACTTTCTTATAGCATACTTTAATGGTACACTATATCTAATATATAGAAGTTAACAAAATGTCAGACAAGCAAAATTAACGTGGTAATTGCCATTTTGTTGCTGTCTTTTGTATTATGAAATTAAAACATATTGTTTGGATTAAAAAAGAAACTCATGTATTTGCATTAAAAATAAGTCTATAATCGTGTGTGGAGACTTTAATATAGATACATTGATTGACACAACTCATAATCGTCGGCTGTTAAATTTATTTAAATCATATAATTTATTAAACTTATTCTCTGAGCCGACTCATGTTGGTGACACGTTTGCCACGTGTGGCAGAGAACAATGTATTTTGTGACTGTGAAGTGTTTGGGACATTGATAACGAAAAACTTAACTTCGGATCATTATGGACAGAAATACACATTAGTAGACCAAAGTCGAGTAATAAAATTAACTTGTTTAAGAATTATGTAGTACAAAAAATACCTAATTTGTGTTTGATTTATAAGGACCCAGCTGAACTATATAATAATTTATTTACTATGGTTTGAAATAATTTAATAGCACATATAAAATAAAAACTTTTAGTAAAAGTTTAAAACTGAAAATTAGTGACAGGGCTACCTAGGTATATTTAGTAGTAGAGATAAATTATATGAATTATATGGTATGAGGCTGTATAATCGGGATCCAGTATTTTAAAACGCGTTAGATGTAATTCTAAGTTCTTTAAAAGTGTTTGCATCCAGGCAAAGGCAATTTTTATTAGAAACAAATCCTTAACTCTGACGATAAAATAAAGGCTACCTGGGATATTATTAATAGCATAACTGGAATAAAATAGAAAGTAATATATTAATTAATACCGAAAAGGAAGTGGCAAGCACGTTTGAAAAATTCTTTACAGATATACGTATCAAAGTAACATCTGCATTAAAATCATCGCCCTCAGATGCTATTTCAATACATAAAAATAAACTCCCAGGCTGTGCTAATTACTTTGAGTTTAAACATATTACATCATTTGTTATTATTAAGAATCTCAGTACACTTAACATAAAAAAAAACTGGTGATTTATGGGACATTTCAGTAAAAATAATAAATACAATTATCAATAATATTGCCCCTCATCTAGCTGATATTTTTTATAAATGTGTCGATACAGAAAAGTTTCCGGACTTAATGAAGCACAGTAAAGTAATACCACTATTTTAAAAATGGAAACAGGAACGATCCCAGTAACTATAGATCAATCTCTATATTACCATCACTGTTTTTAAAAATTTTAATGAAATTAAACTATTTCACAGTCAACAGTACGGTTTTACTAGGGGTAGGTCAACAAGAGATGCTGGAGTTGCACTTCTTTAGCATATTTATGAAGCGTGGGTGAAATCGCAAAATGCGATTAGTGTATTTTGTGATTTGTCCAAAGCCTTTGATTGTGTTCAACATGAAACACATTTAAAAAAACTTAATATTATTGTATAGGTGGTGTTTCACTGGATCTAATTGCCTCATACCTAAATCAGAGAATCCAGAGGATTACTATTAATGGTCTAAAATCTTCTGGATCTTTGTAACAAATGGGCGTTCCATAGGGATAAACAGAAATAAACTTGAACCGCCTTACTTTCGTCTCCACAATGTCAGTAATAGCTTACTTGCCAATTCAACACTTTAAAACTCGGATCAAGAAATCTCCAACCAATTTTTGACGTTACAAAAGTGCTTTTTAAAAAAAGTCTAGTTAAAATAAATAATTTTGGGTTGGGTTGAGATTTTTTCTACTAATGTGCTTATTTGTGAATTATACAGAAATTCAAAGTCCAAATCCAGAACGTGCTACTAGAAGCCATAAGAGTCAGTATCCCGTCGCATCATGGATGACGTGGGATATTGAGACAGACCCAGAAACAGAGGATGGAGAAGCTCCTGAGACCAAGGGGACGGAGACACCTGACGGACGAGCTCTCGCGAGACTTGTTACCTGCCTGGCCGAGGAGTTTAAGGCGTATGGTATGAGGAATAAGAGGTTTGTGAAAAGAATTTAGAAATGTATGAATTCAAAACTTTGATGTTAATAACTAAAATATAAGCAAACTCTTTCGTTTCACAACCATATTATATATGTGGGATTGACTGTTTCTGAACGAATCGTGTGAGTGAAAGCGAACAAAATGTTAGTATGAGTGAAAGAGTAAGATAGTGATGACGAATGAAGCTGGTGTGATTAGTATAGTTGGAGTCAGTGAGTAAGGATTGACATAAGAGGCGTAAAGCGTTGGATTAAGGTGAACCAAGAATTAATTTGTGTAATAAAACTATTTTCAGAAATTCAGTGCACTCTGCATCTCTCGGTGCCTGGGGGCAACACTGCTCAGCTGCTGAAGCCAGTTAAGGTGCTTGCTTGCTTGGCTTAGTTGAGTGAGAAAAGGGATGATCTCCAAAGGATATGGGCAGGCGCTAGGACACATCATCATGCTCATAGGATGCTAACAGATATGTTGGTAGGTATTAAAACCTTGGACATTAGTTTATTAATTTTCACACATTTAGGGTATTGTACCTAACCAATGTTACAACATAGACATGGATCGATCTTTGTAAGACTCAACAGTGCAGGTGGAGTTCCATTGAAGACCTAGATGTAGTAATTAAGGGAGAACAAGTAAAACTGTACTTTTTAGTGTGTTTTCTATAAACATGTTTGTGGAGAAGTCATTTATTTTAAAGTTGTTAGAACAATTAAAGGTAGTATTGTTAGTATGTTTAGTATTTCCATCAGTAAACACACTAAGAAAACTGAGTTTAGTTGTCATAGCGTCACCACCATCGCATCTTCATTTAGATGAGTTAAGTTTTTTTTTATTTTATTTAGACAATCACATGACATTTATTTTATTTTTAATGATACAAGGGATTAAAATATAATGTATTTAAAGTGGCTGATGTTGTAAAGTTCAATTTAGATCAGAAACTATTGTCAATACATGTCAAAACATTGCATGTTGCAAAGTTTATAATAATCCTTAAATATTACAAAAAGGGACATAGTAACTAAATAAAATACGTGCAATGTATAAATGAAACAAGAAAAAGCTATAGCCCAAAGAATAATAAAGAAGAAGGTATAGCGAGTTTAAATATTCCTGATTCCAATATAACATGTACCAGACGATTTTTGAAAACATTACACAATCAATCTCCTTTCGTCTATTTACTGTGTTTTTTCTTAAACTTGTGGTTATTGCATATGTATTAGTAATAATATTCTCAACTATAAATAAATTAAGAGATGGATGTCTATTGGGCAGCAATAAAAATGCTTGGCTGTCAGGGTTGTGTCTGTTCATCAACAATGTTCATATTCCAGGCACGAAAAACTTGTTGAAACATTGGGCAGGTCTACAAATTTCAAATAGCACTTTTATGATTCTCTACAAAATGATTACTCTTTGATTTTATCTAATATATGAAATTATTTTCTTTTATCTGGGAGAGATCGCTAATTTAAGAGTGCGATTTGTTTTATGTATTTTAATATACGGACGGATAGACGGTCTGTCTGTCTTTTAAGTTTTCACGCTTAAATCACGGAACCGATTTTTTTGAAATTTGGTACAGAGATAGACTAGAGCTTGGAGAAGGCTATGTTTTATCGCCTAAATATAAGTGTGTGTTTATATTATTTTTAGAGCTGATAAAAAATGAAGACGTAACTGACGCATACCTGCAGGATATCACTCCCGAGTACGAGGCATCCTTGCCTGAGGAAGACAAGACCTTCGAGAGTACCGTCATGATATCTCTGGAGGCGTTGGGAGTCTTGGAACAACTGAACGAGGCTACTGAGGTACGGTCACTATTAAAAATGACTTTCTTGTTCATATAATTGTAGAATTTGTTAGTTACCACTGGTTGGTTAGTGAATTTTGTTCTGACTATTTTTACACAATGGTTAAAACGAATTTGAAGTTATCAAAACTATTGAATTAATTACACATTTATAATGTAATTAATTACACATTGGTACTGTTGGAAATGTTTTTTGCTGTCTTTTGTATTATGAAACTTAAATAACGTAACTCATGTACAAGCATCTGATGCTGTCGGGATTAAATTCTACACATCCAGGAATTATAGAACTGCGTATAGATGTATCTCAAGAATATGGAAATAGATTAGTTGGTGATAATGAAGGAGAAGTGACAAAAGTGCGATTGCCCTGCTGGAGAGAAATGTTAAAACATATTAGCTATCGTGCTGTATCTCTCAAGGTTTGTGAATTGATCAACTACATTTATATCCATTTGTATCTTTCCTAATCCATACAATGAATACTATAGATGTTATAGTATTTAACTCTGACCATCCGTTACACTTTTACAGCTAGGTAATAGATCATATAAAGTACTTCTTAAGTACTAAAATTTTCGATAAATTTGAAAGTTTTGATTTTGATTGATTTGGTACACTTAAATCAGCATTGAAGGAATATGAGGCAAAATCATTGTCAGAAATGTGTCAAGTGAAAGGACAACGGGACATCTATGTCAAAACAATGCCAGAAGTCACTGAAAAGATCTTGAAGAATGAAATTAATGCAATGTAAATACTTGTAAAGCATCAGAGGATACGGCACGTATCTGTAAAACATCAATTCAATAACACATTTTATATTGGCAGATTAAAATATAAACTAGAACGAAGTTTATAAAATGATTATCGTCAGATATTTCAGGCATTTTGTGCGAATAGGTGATGGACTTGGTGATCAGGGTGAAAGGGTAATTACTAAAAGTGTAGTAATTTTGTACATCACAAAATTGTTTATGTTTTGTTATGTAAGTAGGTATTTTTTTTAATTTGAATAAAAATGACATCTCTCGGCCATAAAAAAAATAGGGAGCCATCTACAGATTTTCCGAGAAACTACTACGGTCTATAAAATAGAGAGCCATCTACAGATATTCCGAGAAACTACTACGGTCTATAAAATAGAGAGCCATCTACAGAAATTCCGAGAAACTACTACACTATTTATTCATAAGAGTGGGTTCCTATATTTTCTTGTTTTATTTCCTTCAGTTTTAGTGAGATGGCACTGATTTTTGAAATTTTCTACAAAAATGCCACATATAATTCTAGTTTTCATCAATTTATAATGGGGGACGTAGCTCAGTTTGTAGAGGGCTCAACTCAATGTGAAAGGATTCTGGGTTCGATTCCCAGCACCCTCACTAGTATATGAGAACACTAAACAATAGAGGTGATTTTTTTTAATCCTCATTTCAATTCGGTATATATATCACAGCGAAAGTGATAAATCAAAAAATTATGTATACTATCTAGATAGTGTATTTAATATCAATGCAATTCAGACATAGTGATAATTGGAACAGAATTGTACAAATTTTTTGTTATTTTATATAATATCTAGTCCTACTTAGATAAATTAATAATTTGAAACAAACAGGTTTTTATTACAATGTTTAGTTTCAATTTATTTAAATTTTTACTGCATAATATGTAATCTCTATGATGCTCTTCCTCTATCTATCCCTCGTCCTTTTAGTAGATTTCTATTTTTTTTAGTAAATTTGAAGTAAATAAGACGATAATCTAGAGCTGAGTGTGATCTTTCTCAGAACTGTCTATCACATAAGAAGATGTAAAATGTTTATTGAGGATATCGATATCAATATTAATTAAAGTGTTGTGAGAAGATTTACCAACTCCAATAGACTCTAAGAATTTCCAGGTTTTTGCCATGTCGCCGTTTACGACAGAACTATGAATGTGGCGTCGTTGAGCATCCCTACATGACGCATAGCAGCTATTACGTGCTTCTCTATACTTATTACTATTGGTGTCCGAATTATTGAGCTTGAACTTGTATTTCGCTCGATTCTTCTTCTCAATCAATAACCTAATGTCATCAGACAACCACGGCGCTGGCAGATGCTTCATTTTTACGGGCTTTATAGGCGCATGTGTATCATATAACTGAGTCAGTACATTATTAAAAATATCTACTTTCTGATCAATCGTATTGGCAGTAGAGATTGTAGAGCAGTCTATTCGACGCGCATTCTCTAGTGAACGATGACTGTCCATTACACCAAAATTACGCTGCAGAAGGATTTTCGATTTAGATTTAGGAGGACGAATTTTATACGAAAGGAAAATCAAGTCATGATATGAAAACGCATCAGCAGAACACTGGCCATGTTTGAAAGCAAAAGCTGCAGATGAAACCATAATAACCATAAGATACGATGAAATACAGCCAGGAAAAAAATGGGTAGCTCTAAGAGGCATAATATCCAGATTACGGGATTCGACTATGTCTGTCAGTTTGTTACTATGTACGTCGCCTTTAAGTAAACAGGTGTTAGTCTCCCATGATAATTGATTGGTTATAAATAGGGAGTAATTTGTCTAAAATATTTTCAAAATTTGGATAAGAGTTAAACAAATGTGAGGGATTATAAAATACACCAAGGAGAGTTTTATTGTGAGAAAGTTCTACTTCAATGAACAAATATTCGGCTGAATCGGGAGGAGGCGAGCTAACTATAGAAAAAGGAATGTAAGAACGTAGATATTTCGCCACCCCATCAGTTGAAAACCAGGTAATGAATATCAAGTAGAAGGCAAACAAGGCTTAAGCGAAGACTCAGATATGAGGATTAGGATTAGGCATTAATGTTACGTGAGTCAAATGATGCAAGCACATCAGGAAAATGAGCCGGAATACTTTGTGTGTTGATGTGAATCATTATGCTCATAGGATGTTAACAGATATGTTGGTAGGTATTAAAACCATAGACATTAGTTTATTAAGTTTCACAGATTTAGGGTATTGTACCTAACCAATGTTACAATATAGACATCGATCGATTTTTGTAAGAATCAACAGTGCAGGAGGAGTTCCATTGAAGACCAGGAAGTAGTAATTAAAGGAGAACAAGTAAAACTGTACTTTTTAGTGTGTTTTCTATAAACATGTTTGTGGAGAAGTCTTCGTATATTTACTGTTTCCATCAGTAAGCACACTAAGAAAACTGAATTTAGTTGTCATAACGTCACCACCATCGCGTACAGTAAGAAGAAAGAAGATCATTGGATAATTCCTCTTCATTTAGATGAGTTAGATAAGTTAAGTTTTTTTTTTTAATTTTATTTAGACAATCACAAGACTTTTATTTTTAATAATACAAAGAATTAAAATATAATGTGTATAGCGTAATCTGAGGCAACTTGAGTTTCTCACTTAATAAGCTTGATACACACATGGTAGTGTCTGTCTGTTACATCTTCGGAAACACCATGAACCAGGAGCATTTTCCTCCTTGTGAACATATCCATTTCACTCTGATGTCTTGAAAGGACTTAAACTTGAAGCTTAAGATTTTTAAGAACATTCATGACAAATGTTTGGAAGGAGTTAAATTGGGAGTTAATATTTGACGTGGGACTGGTGGCAGGAATAGCACATCTTATCTCCCTTTAAAAATCATCCATCCTGGTATGGAAGTATGCAGTGAGCACAACTAGTGAATTTTTAAATTATTCCATTATGTTTGAACAGTGTGTACATTGAACACGTAACATTGAAGATTTTGTAGCGTAGAAACTTTTAAATCAGTGAATTGCTGTATTAATATGAGTAAGGCAGGCAAATACTAGTCACAGGTACATAATTTGTTAAATTATTATTTTTTTTTTTAAATTATACAGAGAGCAAAATTCACAACCTTTTATATCTATGCGGACCCACCGAAATTTTAGTACTTTTATGATTACCTACAAAATTTCTTACAATTTCCTTAGAAAATTTTAAATCAATTTTACTCACTACATCAAATTTTGTATCCCTAACTTTATCAAGATTTGAAAAAAATCAAGGCTCCGCATTTAATTTTCTATGTTTATAAGTGTTTTTGCTATTATTTAGGTAAAGAAGAAGGAAGTATAAGGACAAGCGAAGTTGTGTATCGAGATGACTGCGCTCCGCTGAGTAGACAAGTGTCTGTGCGCCGGCGAACTGCACTATTACTTGCTGGTGAGTATTATATAACCAGAAATATTTGAATTTACGTATTATGAATATTTATTTATCTGAATTTTACAAACTGTTAAAAGTAGCAAGCAAAGGTGGTCTTATTGCTATAAATAATATCTTCCAGACAAGACCTAGTCTGTGTAACATTTCAATCATTCGTAATATTTTTTCTGTTATCTATAATACCAAAACGGTCTACCAACATTACCGTTTGCATTTTAAATATTTATATAGATTTGTTCCTTCGTATGTATTTGTTTTTTTTTTTAATAAATATATTTTTTGACTTTATTAAAGCATACTTTAATGGTACACTATATCTAATATATAGAAGTTAACAAAATGTCAGACAAGCAAAATTAACGTGGGAATTGCCATTTTGTTGCTGTCTTTTGTATTATGAAGTTAAAACATATTGTTTGGATTAAAAAAGAAACTCATGTATTTGCATTAAAAATAAGTCTATAATCGTGTGTGGAGACTTTAATATAGATACATTGATTGACACAACTCATAATCGTCGGCTGTTAAATTTATTTAAATCATATAATTTATTAAACTTATTCTCTGAGCCGACTCATGTTGGTGACACGTTTGCCACGTGTGGCAGAGAACAATGTATTTTGTGACTGTGAAGTGTTTGGGACATTGATAACGAAAAACTTAACTTCGGATCATTATGGACAGAAATACACATTAGTAGACCAAAGTCGAGTAATAAAATTAACTTGTTTAAAAATTATGTAGTACAAACAATACCTAATTTGTGCTTGATTTATAAGGACCCAGCTAAACTATATAATAATTTATTTACTATGGTTTGAAATAATTTAATAGCTCATTTAAAATAAAAACTTTTAGTAAAAGTTTAAAACTGAAAATTAGTGACAGGGCTACCTAGGTATATTTAGTAGTAGAGATAAATTATATGAATTATATTGTATGTGGCAGTATAATCGGGATCCAGTATTTTAAAACGCGTTAGATGATATTCTAAGTTCTTTAAAAGTGTTTGCATCCGGGCAAAGGCAATTTTTATTAAAAACAAATTCCTTAACTCTGACGATAAAATAAAGGCTACCTGGGATATTATTAATAGCATAACTGGAATAAAATAAAAAGTAATATATTAATTAATACCGAAAAGGAAGTGGCAAGCACGTTTGAAAAATTCTTTACAGATATACGTATCAAAGTAACATCTGCATTAAAATCATCGCCCTCAGATGCTATTTCAATACATAAAAATAAACTCCCAGGCTGTGCTAATTACTTTGAGTTTAAACATATTACATCATTTGTTATTATTAAGAATCTCAGTACACTTAACATAAAAAAAAACTGGTGATTTATGGGACATTTCAGTAAAAATAATAAATACAATTATCAATAATATTGCCCCTCATCTAGCTGATATTTTTTATAAATGTGTCGATACAGAAAAGTTTCCGGACTTAATGAAGCACAGTAAAGTAATACCACTATTTTAAAAATGGAAACAGGAACGATCCCAGTAACTATAGATCAATCTCTATATTACCATCACTGTTTTTAAAAATTTTAATGAAATTAAACTATTTCACAGTCAACAGTACGGTTTTACTAGGGGTAGGTCAACAAGAGATGCTGGAGTTGCACTTCTTTAGCATATTTATGAAGCGTGGGTGAAATCGCAAAATGCGATTAGTGTATTTTGTGATTTGTCCAAAGCCTTTGATTGTGTTCAACATGAAACACATTTAAAAAAACTTAATATTATTGTATAGGTGGTGTTTCACTGGATCTAATTGCCTCATACCTAAATCAGAGAATCCAGAGGATTACTATTAATGGTCTAAAATCTTCTGGATCTTTGTAACAAATGGGCGTTCCATAGGGATAAACAGAAATAAACTTGAACCGCCTTACTTTCGTCTCCACAATGTCAGTAATAGCTTACTTGCCAATTCAACACTTTAAAACTCGGATCAAGAAATCTCCAACCAATTTTTGACGTTACAAAAGTGCTTTTTAAAAAAAGTCTAGTTAAAATAAATAATTTTGGGTTGGGTTGAGATTTTTTCTACTAATGTGCTTATTTGTGAATTATACAGAAATTCAAAGTCCAAATCCAGAACGTGCTACTAGAAGCCATAAGAGTCAGTATCCCGTCGCATCATGGATGACGTGGGATATTGAGACAGACCCAGAAACAGAGGATGGAGAAGCTCCTGAGACCAAGGGGACGGAGACACCTGACGGACGAGCTCTCGCGAGACTTGTTACCTGCCTGGCCGAGGAGTTTAAGGCGTATGGTATGAGGAATAAGAGGTTTGTGAAAAGAATTTAGAAATGTATGAATTCAAAACTTTGATGTTAATAACTAAAATATAAGCAAACTCTTTCGTTTCACAACCATATTATATATGTGGGATTGACTGTTTCTGAACGAATCGTGTGAGTGAAAGCGAACAAAATGTTAGTATGAGTGAAAGAGTAAGATAGTGATGACGAATGAAGCTGGTGTGATTAGTATAGTTGGAGTCAGTGAGTAAGGATTGACATAAGAGGCGTAAAGCGTTGGATTAAGGTGAACCAAGAATTAATTTGTGTAATAAAACTATTTTCAGAAATTCAGTGCACTCTGCATCTCTCGGTGCCTGGGGGCAACACTGCTCAGCTGCTGAAGCCAGTTAAGGTGCTTGCTTGCTTGGCTTAGTTGAGTGAGAAAAGGGATGATCTCCAAAGGATATGGGCAGGCGCTAGGACACATCATCATGCTCATAGGATGCTAACAGATATGTTGGTAGGTATTAAAACCTTGGACATTAGTTTATTAAGTTTCACACATTTAGGGTATTGTACCTAACCAATGTTACAACATAGACATGGATCGATCTTTGTAAGACTCAACAGTGCAGGTGGAGTTCCATTGAAGACCTAGATGTAGTAATTAAGGGAGAACAAGTAAAACTGTACTTTTTAGTGTGTTTTCTATAAACATGTTTGTGGAGAAGTCATTTATTTTAAAGTTGTTAGAACAATTAAAGGTAGTATTGTTAGTATGTTTAGTATTTCCATCAGTAAGCACACTAAGAAAACTGAGTTTAGTTGTCATAGCGTCACCACCATCGCATCTTCATTTAGATGAGTTAAGTTTTTTTTTATTTTATTTAGACAATCACATGACATTTATTTTATTTTTAATGATACAAGGGATTAAAATATAATGTATTTAAAGTGGCTGATGTTGTAAAGTTCAATTTAGATCAGAAACTATTGTCAATACATGTCAAAACATTGCATGTTGCAAAGTTTATAATAATCCTTAAATATTACAAAAAGGGACATAGTAACTAAATAAAATACGTGCAATGTATAAATGAAACAAGAAAAAGCTATAGCCCAAAGAATAATAAAGAAGAAGGTATAGCGAGTTTAAATATTCCTGATTCCAATATAACATGTACCAGACGATTTTTGAAAACATTACACAATCAATCTCCTTTCGTCTATTTACTGTGTTTTTTCTTAAACTTGTGGTTATTGCATATGTATTAGTAATAATATTCTCAACTATAAATAAATTAAGAGATGGATGTCTATTGGGCAGCAATAAAAATGCTTGGCTGTCAGGGTTGTGTCTGTTCATCAACAATGTTCATATTCCAGGCACGAAAAACTTGTTGAAACATTGGCCAGGTCTACAAATTTCAAATAGCACTTTTATGATTCTCTACAAAATGATTACTCTTTGATTTTATCTAATATATGAAATTATTTTCTTTTATCTGGGAGAGATCGCTAATTTAAGAGTGCGATTTGTTTTATGTATTTTAATATACGGACGGATAGACGGTCTGTCTGTCTTTTAAGTTTTCACGCTTAAATCACGGAACCGATTTTTTTGAAATTTGGTACAGAGATAGACTAGAGCTTGGAGAAGGCTATGTTTTATCGCCTAAATATAAGTGTGTGTTTATATTATTTTTAGAGCTGATAAAAAATGAAGACGTAACTGACGCATACCTGCAGGATATCACTCCCGAGTACGAGGCGTCCTTGCCTGAGGAAGACAAGACCTTCGAGAGTACCGTCATGATATCTCTGGAGGCGTTGGGAGTCTTGGAACAACTGAACGAGGCTACTGAGGTACGGTCACTATTAAAAATGACTTTCTTGTTCATATAATTGTAGAATTTGTTAGTTACCACTGGTTGGTTAGTGAATTTTGTTCTGACTATTTTTACACAATGGTTAAAACGAATTTGAAGTTATCAAAACTATTGAATTAATTACACATTTATAATGTAAAGC
Source organism: Limenitis camilla (assembly GCA_905147385.1). NCBI lineage: Eukaryota > Metazoa > Arthropoda > Insecta > Lepidoptera > Nymphalidae > Limenitis > Limenitis camilla. The sequence continues at coordinate 8,918,776 of LR990224.1, forward strand.
TCTAGAATATTTTTTACTTCTTTCTTAGGCTGGTACTGTTGGAAATGTTTTTTGCTGTCTTTTGTATTATGAAACTAAAATAACGTAACTCATGTACAAGCATCTGATGCTGTCGGGATTAAATTCTACACATCCAGGAATTATAGAACTACGTATAGATGTATCTCAAGAATATGGAAATAGATTAGTTGGTGATAATGAAGGAGAAGTGACAAAAGTGCGATTGCCCTGCTGGAGAGAAATGTTAAAACATATTAGCTATCGTGCTGTATCTCTCAAGGTTTGTGAATTGATCAACTACATTTATATCCATTTGTATCTTTCCTAATCCATACAATGAATACTATAGATGTTATAGTATTTAACTCTGACCATCCGTTACACTTTTACAGCTAGGTAATAGATCATATAAAGTACTTCTTAAGTACTAAAATTTTCGATAAATTTGAAAGTTTTGATTTTGATTGATTTGGTACACTTAAATCAGCATTGAAGGAATATGAGGCAAAATCATTGTCAGAAATGTGTCAAGTGAAAGGACAACGGGACATCTATGTCAAAACAATGCCAGAAGTCACTGAAAAGATCTTGAAGAATGAAATTAATGCAATGTAAATACTTGTAAAGCATCAGAGGATACGGCACGTATCTGTAAAACATCAATTCAATAACACATTTTATATTGGCAGATTAAAATATAAACTAGAACGAAGTTTATAAAATGATTATCGTCAGATATTTCAGGCATTTTGTGCGAATAGGTGATGGACTTGGTGATCAGGGTGAAAGGGTAATTACTAAAAGTGTAGTAATTTTGTACATCACAAAATTGTTTATGTTTTGTTATGTAAGTAGGTATTTTTTTTAATTTGAATAAAAATGACATCTCTCGGCCATAAAAAAAATAGGGAGCCATCTACAGATTTTCCGAGAAACTACTACGGTCTATAAAATAGAGAGCCATCTACAGATATTCCGAGAAACTACTACGGTCTATAAAATAGAGAGCCATCTACAGATATTCCGAGAAACTACTACACTATTTATTCATAAGAGTGGGTTCCTATATTTTCTTGTTTTATTTCCTTCAGTTTTAGTGAGATGGCACTGATTTTTGAAATTTTCTACAAAAATGCCACATATAATTCTAGTTTTCATCAATTTATAATGGGGGACGTAGCTCAGTTTGTAGAGGGCTCAACTCAATGTGAAAGGATTCTGGGTTCGATTCCCAGCACCCTCACTAGTATATGAGAACACTAAACAATAGAGGTGATTTTTTTAAATCCTCATTTCAATTCGGTATATATATCACAGCGAAAGTGATAAATCAAAAAATTATGTATACTATCTAGATAGTGTATTTAATATCAATGCAATTCAGACATAGTGATGATTGGAACAGAATTGTACAAATTTTTTGTTATTTTATATAATATCTAGTCCTACTTAGATAAATTAATAATTTGAAACAAACAGGTTTTTATTACAATGTTTAGTTTCAATTTATTTAAATTTTTACTGCATAATATGTAATCTCTATGATGCTCTTCCTCTATCTATCCCTCGTCCTTTTAGTAGATTTCTATTTTTTTTAGTAAATTTGAAGTAAATAAGACGATAATCTAGAGCTGAGTGTGATCTTTCTCAGAACTGTCTATCACATAAGAAGATGTAAAATGTTTATTGAGGATATCGATATCAATATTAATTAAAGTGTTGTGAGAAGATTTACCAACTCCAATAGACTCTAAGAATTTCCAGGTTTTTGCCATGTCGCCGTTTACGACAGAACTATGAATGTGGCGTCGTTGAGCATCCCTACATGACGCATAGCAGCTATTACGTGCTTCTCTATACTTATTACTATTGGTGTCCAAATTATTGAGCTTGAACTTGTATTTCGCTCGATTCTTCTTCTCAATCAATAACCTAATGTCATCAGACAACCACGGCGCTGGCAGATGCTTCATTTTTACGGGCTTTATAGGCGCATGTGTATCATATAACTGAGTCAGTACATTATTAAAAATATCTACTTTCTGATCAATCGTATTGGCAGTAGAGATTGTAGAGCAGTCTATTCGACGCGCATTCTCTAGTGAACGATGACTGTCCATTACACCAAAATTACGCTGCAGAAGGATTTTCGATTTAGATTTAGGAGGACGAATTTTATACGAAAGGAAAATCAAGTCATGATATGAAAACGCATCAGCAGAACACTGGCCATGTTTGAAAGCAAAAGCTGCAGATGAAACCATAATAACCATAAGATACGATGAAATACAGCCAGGAAAAAAATGGGTAGCTCTAAGAGGCATAATATCCAGATTACGGGATTCGACTATGTCTGTCAGTTTGTTACTATGTACGTCGCCTTTAAGTAAACAGGTGTTAGTCTCCCATGATAATTGATTGGTTATAAATAGGGAGTAATTTGTCTAAAATATTTTCAAAATTTGGATAAGAGTTAAACAAATGTGAGGGATTATAAAATACACCAAGGAGAGTTTTATTGTGAGAAAGTTCTACTTCAATGAACAAATATTCGGCTGAATCGGGAGGAGGCGAGCTAACTATAGAAAAAGGAATGTAAGAACGTAGATATTTCGCCACCCCATCAGTTGAAAACCAGGTAATGAATATCAAGTAGAAGGCAAACAAGGCTTAAGCGAAGACTCAGATATGAGGATTAGGATTAGGCATTAATGTTACGTGAGTCAAATGATGCAAGCACATCAGGAAAATGAGCCGGAATACTTTGTGCGTTGATGTGAATCATTATGCTCATAGGATGTTAACAGATATGTTGGTAGGTATTAAAACCATAGACATTAGTTTATTAAGTTTCACAGATTTAGGGTATTGTACCTAACCAATGTTACAATATAGACATCGATCGATTTTTGTAAGAATCAACAGTGCAGGAGGAGTTCCATTGAAGACCAGGAAGTAGTAATTAAAGGAGAACAAGTAAAACTGTACTTTTTAGTGTGTTTTCTATAAACATGTTTGTGGAGAAGTCTTCGTATATTTACTGTTTCCATCAGTAAGCACACTAAGAAAACTGAATTTAGTTGTCATAACGTCACCACCATCGCGTACAGTAAGAAGAAAGAAGATCATTGGATAATTCCTCTTCATTTAGATGAGTTAGATAAGTTAAGTTTTTTTTTTTAATTTTATTTAGACAATCACAAGACTTTTATTTTTAATAATACAAAGAATTAAAATATAATGTGTATAGCGTAATCTGAGGCAACTTGAGTTTCTCACTTAATAAGCTTGATACACACATGGTAGTGTCTGTCTGTTACATCTTCGGAAACACCATGAACCAGGAGCATTTTCCTCCTTGTGAACATATCCATTTCACTCTGATGTCTTGAAAGGACTTAAACTTGAAGCTTAAGATTTTTAAGAACATTCATGACAAATGTTTGGAAGGAGTTAAATTGGGAGTTAATATTTGACGTGGGACTGGTGGCAGGAATAGCACATCTTATCTCCCTTTAAAAATCATCCATCCTGGTATGGAAGTATGCAGTGAGCACAACTAGTGAATTTTTAAATTATTCCATTATGTTTGAACAGTGTGTACATTGAACACGTAACATTGAAGATTTTGTAGCGTAGAAACTTTTAAATCAGTGAATTGCTGTATTAATATGAGTAAGGCAGGCAAATACTAGTCACAGGTACATAATTTGTTAAATTATTATTTTTTTTAAAAAATTATACAGAGAGCAAAATTCACAACCTTTTATATCTATGCGGACCCACCGAAATTTTAGTACTTTTATGATTATTTACAAAATTTCTTACAATTTCCTTAGAAAATTTTAAATCAATTTTACTCACTACATCAAATTTTGTATCCCTAACTTTATCAAGATTTGAAAAAAATCAAGGCTCCGCATTTAATTTTCTATGTTTATAAGTGTTTTTGCTATTATTTAGGTAAAGAAGAAGGAAGTATAAGGACAAGCGAAGTTGTGTATCGAGATGACTGCGCTCCGCTGAGTAGACAAGTGTCTGTGCGCCGGCGAACTGCACTATTACTTGCTGGTGAGTATTATATAACCAGAAATATTTGAATTTACGTATTATGAATATTTATTTATCTGAATTTTACAAACTGTTAAAAGTAGCAAGCAAAGGTGGTCTTATTGCTATAAATAATATCTTCCAGACAAGACCTAGTCTGTGTAACATTTCAATCATTCGTAATATTTTTTCTGTTATCTATAATACCAAAACGGTCTACCAACATTACCGTTTGCATTTTAAATATTTATATAGATTTGTTCCTTCGTATGTATTTGTTTTTTTTTTTAATAAATATATTTTTTGACTTTATTAAAGCATACTTTAATGGTACACTATATCTAATATATAGAAGTTAACAAAATGTCAGACAAGCAAAATTAACGTGGGAATTGCCATTTTGTTGCTGTCTTTTGTATTATGAAGTTAAAACATATTGTTTGGATTAAAAAAGAAACTCATGTATTTGCATTAAAAATAAGTCTATAATCGTGTGTGGAGACTTTAATATAGATACATTGATTGACACAACTCATAATCGTCGGCTGTTAAATTTATTTAAATCATATAATTTATTAAACTTATTCTCTGAGCCGACTCATGTTGGTGACACGTTTGCCACGTGTGGCAGAGAACAATGTATTTTGTGACTGTGAAGTGTTTGGGACATTGATAACGAAAAACTTAACTTCGGATCATTATGGACAGAAATACACATTAGTAGACCAAAGTCGAGTAATAAAATTAACTTGTTTAAAAATTATGTAGTACAAACAATACCTAATTTGTGCTTGATTTATAAGGACCCAGCTAAACTATATAATAATTTATTTACTATGGTTTGAAATAATTTAATAGCTCATTTAAAATAAAAACTTTTAGTAAAAGTTTAAAACTGAAAATTAGTGACAGGGCTACCTAGGTATATTTAGTAGTAGAGATAAATTATATGAATTATATTGTATGTGGCAGTATAATCGGGATCCAGTATTTTAAAACGCGTTAGATGATATTCTAAGTTCTTTAAAAGTGTTTGCATCCGGGCAAAGGCAATTTTTATTAAAAACAAATTCCTTAACTCTGACGATAAAATAAAGGCTACCTGGGATATTATTAATAGCATAACTGGAATAAAATAGAAAGTAATATATTAATTAATACCGAAAAGGAAGTGGCAAGCACGTTTGAAAAATTCTTTACAGATATACGTATCAAAGTAACATCTGCATTAAAATCATCGCCCTCAGATGCTATTTCAATACATAAAAATAAACTCCCAGGCTGTGCTAATTACTTTGAGTTTAAACATATTACATCATTTGTTATTATTAAGAATCTCAGTACACTTAACATAAAAAAAAACTGGTGATTTATGGGACATTTCAGTAAAAATAATAAATACAATTATCAATAATATTGCCCCTCATCTAGCTGATATTTTTTATAAATGTGTCGATACAGAAAAGTTTCCGGACTTAATGAAGCACAGTAAAGTAATACCACTATTTTAAAAATGGAAACAGGAACGATCCCAGTAACTATAGATCAATCTCTATATTACCATCACTGAGTAAAGTTTTTAAAAATTTTAATGAAATTAAACTATTTCATAGTCAACTGTACGGTTTTACTAGGGGTAGGTCAACAAGAGATGCTGGAGTTGCACTTCTTTAGCATATTTATGAAGCGTGGGTGAAATCGCAAAATGCGATTAGTGTATTTTTTTGATTGTGTTCAACATGAAACACATTTTAAAAAACTTAATATTATTTTATAGGTGGTGTTTCACTGGATCTAATTGCCTCATACCTAAATCAGAGAATCCAGAGGATTACTATTAATGGTCTAAAATCTTCTGGATCTTTGTTACAAATGAGCGTTCCATAGGGATAAACTGAAATAAACTTGTAACGCCTTACTTTCGTCTCCACAATGGCAGTAATAGCTTCATGAGGTTTGGTGTTCGCATCTATAATGAGATTCCACATTAGACTTGCCAATTTAAAACTCGGATCAAGAAATCTCCAACCAATTTTTGACGTTACAAAAGTGCTTTTTAAAAAAAGTCTAGTTAAAATAAATACTTTTGAGTTGGGTTGAGATTTTTCTACTAATGTGCTTATTTGTGAATTATACAGAAATTCAAAGTCCAAATCCAGAACGTGCTACTGGAAGCCATAAGAGTCAGTATCCCGTCGCATCATGGATGACGTGGGATATTGAGACAGACCCAGAAACAGAGGATGGAGAAGCTCCTGAGACCAAGGGGACGGAGACACCTGATGGACGAGCTCTCGCGAGACTTGTTATCTTCCTGGCCGAGGAGTTTAAGGCGTATGGTATGAGGAATAAGAGGTTTGTGAAAAGAATTTAGAAATGTATGAATTCAAAACTTTGATGTTAATAACTAAAATATAAGCAAACTCTTTCGTTTCACAACCATATTATATATGTGGGATTGACTGTTTCTGAACGAATCGTGTGAGTGAAAGCGGACAAAATGTTAGTATGAGTGAAAGAGTAAGATAGTGATGACGAATGAAGCTGGTGTGATTAGTATAGTTGGAGTCAGTGAGTAAGGATTAACATAAGAGGCGTAAAGCGTTGGATTAAGGTGAACCAAGAATTAATTTGTGTAATAAAACTGTTTTCAGTAATTCAGTGCAGTCTGCATCTCGCGGTGCCTGGGGGCAACACTGCTCGGCTGATGAAGCCAGTTAAGGTGCTTGCTTGCTTGGCTTTGTTGAGAGAGAAAAGGGATGATCTCCGAAGGACATGGGCAGGCGCTAGGACACATCATCATGCTCATAGAATGCTAACAGATATGTTGGTAGGTATTAAAACCTCAGACATTAGTTTATTAAGTTTCACACATTTAGGGTATTGTACCTAACCAATGTTACAACATAGACATGGATCGATCTTTGTAAGACTCAACAGTGCAGGTGGAGTTCCATTGAAGACCTAGATGTAGTAATTAAGGGAGAACAAGTAAAACTGTACTTTTTAGTGTGTTTTCTATAAACATGTTTGTGGAGAAGTCATTTATTTTGAAGTTGTTAGAACAATTAAAGGTAGTATTCTTAGGGCCGGTTGCATTGACAGTTTTTAACGAACACGTAATCGTCAAATATGACGTTCACGAACGTTAGTGACATTGGGCCGCTTGCAGCAACAGTGTTTAACGGACATGTAATCGTAAAATATGACGTTCACGAACGTTAGTGACATAAAAATGATGTTTTACTCGATATTACTGTTACCTATCGTCAAAAGATAACGTTTACGTTAACCGGAGAACCTAGCACTGTTTATCGTCAAATTACCAAATAGTGAAACAAATAAACAAGTTTAGAGACAATTTTCATCATGAATTCACTTTTATGCAATGTTATTCTCGAAAACAGTTTATTCGCAGATTAAATAAATAATTTAGAAAAATAATAAAGTGTTTCGTAAGCATATTTATAAATATAACATATATATTTTTATTTGCTTAAACGAGTAAATAACTGAAACGACTGGAGCGCGCGAACTGTACGATCGCATTTGAAACATATATTTTGACTTTACAAATATAAACAATATGATATATATACATATTTGTAATGTGCTCAGCAAAAGCTTTCTTTTGAAAGTAATACCATACACGTGATGAATATCTCAGTTTAATTCTTTTCAAGGTTAGAACCTGATGGTTAAATTCCGTGATAAAAAATATATACATATATATAGCCTATGTCACCAGCGCCATTATTATGAATCTATTTACACCTCATTTATTAAAATTGGTTCAGTAGTTTAGGCGCTAGGGTGAAACATACAATCGTACATAGACACATACTTACATACATACATAGACAACCAAAATCATTACCTTTCCTTTAAAAAAGGTAACACAGAAAAGTAATTATTTAAAATGACGTTTATATGGTATATAATAAGAGAAATTTCTTTAACAAAAGTGGTAATGATATTTATAAATTCAATTTTAGGTTTCTTTTTCTTAATTATGGCTTTGAAATTTTAGGTTTATGACGTTTATGATATATATATATATATGATTTCAAGAATGCTTCTGTCACTTTTAAAATGAATAATTGACAATATTTTCCTGTATGTTGCTGTTATAAAAATAATTTCCCTAAAAATATTAAGCTAATGCGAACTTTATAACAGGCAACCCGAATAACAATTACCGACCGTTTTTTTACGATGGATCAACGATGTCACTTAGACAACTAGTTCGCTCTTTTAGTTCGTTAGTTCGTTTTTAAATAATTTGGAAAAAATCTTTAGTTCACAATCCAATGGAGAACTAGTTCGCATTTTTAGGTCTTTTTTAAAATAATTTATTAAAAATAATTAATTAAAAAGAAAAAAAAAATATATTCTCAAAAGTGAAACATCGATGTTAAAAATGTCGATAATTATGAACAGTGTATTGATATTTCTATGACCATTTAAATTTATGAGTATATATCGATTTTTTATTAGAAATAAACCACTATTTTAATTTATTACACATTTATTTTTATAAAAAACAAGTAGTCAAATATTTATGAAACATAATCATCCCTAGAAGTAAATTATTGGATTTAAAAAAAAATATAAGAACTAAAAAGAACTAAGAGCGAGATCGTCTACGAACTAGTTCGTATAGTTCACCTAAAGGAGTGCTCTTTTGAACTAGGTCGTTCGCGAACTACCCAAGACTAGTCACGAACGTTATAGATTTTACGAGTACGTAATCTTTAACGTAGCTTACGATGACAGGCTGTTTGAAACAACCGGCCCTGAGTATGTTTAGTGTTTCCATCAGTAAGCACACTAAGAAAACTGAGTTTAGTTGTCATAACGTCACCACCATCGCATACAGTAAGAAGAAAGAAGATCATTGGATAATTCCTATACATTTAGATGAGTTAAGTTTTTTTTTATTTTATTTATATAATCACATGACATTTATTTTATTTTTAATAATACAAGGGATTAAAATATAATGTATTTAAAGAGGCTGATGTTGTAAAGTTCAATTTAGATCAGAAACTATTGTCAATAGATGTCAACATTGCATGTTGCAAAGTATATAATAATCCTTAAATATTACAAAAAGGGACATAGTAACTAAATAAAATACGTGCAATGTATAAATGAAACAAGAAAAAGCTATAGCCCAAACAATACTAAAGATATACGGAAAAACAGAAAAAGGTATAGGGAGTTTAAATATTCCTCAAGATTCCAATATAACATGCACCAGACGCTTTCCACAATCACAACAACAATTTGACATTACACAATTATTCTTCTTTCGTCTATTTACTATGTTTTTTCTTAAACTTGTGGTTATTGCATATTTATTACTAATAATATTCTCAGCTATAAATAAATTAAGAGATGGATGTCTATTGGGCAGCAATAAAAGTGCTTGGCTGTCAGGATTGTGTCTGTTCATCAACAGTGTTTATATTCCGGGCACTAAAAACTTGTTGAAACATTGGCCAGGTCTACAAATTTCAAATAGCACTTTTATGATTCCCTACAACATTTCTTATTTTCAATAAATATATTTTTTGATTGAAGAGTGCGATTTGTTTTATGTATTTTAATATACGGACGGATAGACGGTCTGTCATTAAGTTTTCACGCTTAAATCACGGAACCGATTTTTTTTTAATTTGGTACAGAGATAGACTAGAGCTTGGAGAAGGACGTGGAGAAGGCTATGTTTTATCGCTTAAATATAGTGTGTGTTTATGTTATTTTTAGAGCTGATAAAAAATGAAGACGTAACTGACGTATACCTGCAAGATATCACTCCTGAGTACGAAGCATCCTTGCCTGAGGAAGACAAGACCTTGGAGAGTACCATCATGATATCTCTGGAGGCATTGGGAGTCTTGGAACAACTGAACGAGGCTACTGAGGTACGGTCACTATTAAAAATGACTTTCTCGTTCATATAATTGTAGAATTTTTTGTTACAGTGGTTGTTGTAGTGGTTGATTAGTGAATTTTGTTCTGACTATTTTTACACAATGGTTAAAACGAATTTGAAGTTATCAAAACTATCGAATTAATTACACATTTATAATGTAAAGCTCTAGAATATTTTTTACTTCTTTCTTAGGCTGGTACTGTTGGAAATGTTTTTTGCTGTCTTTTGTATTATGAAACTAAAATAACGTAACTCATGTACAAGCATCTGATGCTGTCGGGATTAAATTCTACACATCCAGGAATTATAGAACTGCGTATAGATGTATCTCAAGAATATGGAAATAGATTAGTTGGTGATAATGAAGGAGAAGTGACAAAAGTGCGATTGCCCTGCTGGAGAGAAATGTTAACACATATTAGGTATCGTGCTGTATCTCTCAATGTTTGTGAATTTATCAACTACTTTTATATCCATTTGTATCTTTCCTAATCCATACAATGAATACTATAAATGTTATAGTATTTAACTCTGACCGTCCGTTACACTTTTACAGCTAGGTAATAGATCATATAAAGTACTTCTTAAGTACTAAAATTTTTGATAAATTTGAAATTTTTGATTTTGATTGATTTGGTACACTTAAATCAGCATTGAAGGAATATGAGGCAAAGTCACTGTCAGAAATGTGTCAAGTGAAAGGACAACAGGACATCTATGTCAAAACAATGCCAGAAGTCACTGAAAAGATCTTGAAGAATTAAATTAATGCAATGTAAATACTTGTAAAGCATCAGAGGATACGGCACGTATCTGTAAAACATCAATTCACTAAAACATTTTATATTGGCAGGTTAAAATATAAACTAGAATGAAGTTTATAAAATGATTATTGTATATTTCAGGCACATCAAATAGTGAATATACTGTTTTTACAAGTTTTTTGCGAATAGGTGATGGACTTGGTGATCAGGGTGAAAGGGTAATTAGTAGAAGTGTAGTAATTTTGTACATCACAAAATTGTTTATGTTTTGTTATGTAAGTAGGTATTTTTTTTAATTTGAATAAAAATGATATCTCTCGGCCATAAAAAAAATAGGGAGCCATCTACAGATATTCCGAGAAACTACTACGGTCTATAAAATAGAGAGCCATCTACAGAATTCCGAGAAACTACTACACTATTTATTCATAAGAGTGGGTTCCTATATTTTCTTGTTTTATTTCCTTCAGTTTTAGTGAGATGGCATTGATTTTTGAAATTTTCTAGCAAAATGCCACATATAATTCTAGTTTTCATCAATTTATAATTGGGGACGTAGCTCAGTTTGTAGAGGGCTCAACTCAATGTGAAAGGATTCGGGGTTCGATTCCCAGCACCCTCACTAGTATATGAAAACACCAAACAATATAGGTGATTTTTTTTTATCCTCATTTCAATTCGGTATATATATGACACAGCGAAAGTGATAAATTAAAAAAATTATGTATACTATCTAGATAGTGTATTTAATATCAATGCAATTCAGACAGTGATAATTGGAACAGAATTATTCAAATTTTTTGTTATTTTATATAATATCTAGTCCTACTTAGATAAAGTAATAATTTGAAACAAACAGGTTTTCATTACAATGTTTATTTTCAATTTATTTAAATTTTTACTGCATAATATGTAATCTCTATGATGCTCTTCCTCTATCTATCCCTCGTCTTTTTAGTAGATTTCTACTTTTTTAGTAAATTTGAAGCAAATAAAACGATAATCTAGAGCAGAGTGTGATCTTTCTCAGAACTGTCTATCACATAAGAAGATGTAAAATGTTTATTGAGGATATCGATATCAATATTAATTAAAGTGTTGTGAGAAGATTTACCAACTCCAATAGACTCTAAGAATTTCCAGGATTTTTCCATGTCGCCGTTTACGACAAAACTATGAATGTGGCGTCGTTGAGCATCCCTACATGACTCATTGCAGCGATTACGTGCTTCTCTATACTTATTACTATTGGTGTCCGAATTATTGAGCTTGAACTTGTATTTCGCTCGATTCTTCTTCTAAATCAACAACTTAATGTCATCAGACAACCACGGCGCTGGCAGATGCTTCATTTGTACGGGCTTTATAGGCGCATGTGTATCATATAACTGAGTCAGTACATTATTAAAAATATCTACTTTCTGATCAATTGTATTGGCAGTAGAGATTGTAGAGCAGTCTATTCGACGCGCATTCTCTAGTGAACGATGACTGTCCATTACTCCAAAATTACGCTGCAGAAGGATTTTCGATTTAGATTTAGGAGGACGAAATTTATACGAAAGGAAAATCAAGTCATGATATGAAAACGCATCAGCAGGACACAAAGCTGGAGATGAAACCATAATAACCATAAGATACGATGGAATACAGCCAGGAAAAAAATGGGTAGCTCTAAGAGGCATAATGTGCAGATTACGGGATTCGACTATGTCTGTCAGTTTGTTACTATGTACGTCGCCTTTTAGTAAACAGGTGTTAGTCTCCCATGATAATTGAGTGGTTATAAATAGGGAGTAATTTGTCTAAAATATTTTCAAAATTTGGATAAGAGTTAAACAAATGTGAGGGACTATAAAATACACCAAAGAGAGTTTTATTGTGAGAAAGTTCTACTTCAGTGAACAAATATTCGGCTGAATCGGGAGGAGGCGAGCTAACTATAGAAAAAGGAATGTAAGAACGTAGATATTTCGCCACCCCATCAGTTGAAAACCAGGTAATGAATATGAAGTAGAAGGCAAACAAGGCTTAACCGAAGACTCAGATATGTGGATTAGGATTAGGCATTAATGTTACGTGAGTCAGATGATGCAAGCACATCAGGAAAATGAGCCGGAATACTTTGTGCGTTGATGTGAGTCATTATGCTCATAGGATGTTAACAGATAGGTTGGTAGGTATTAAAACCATAGACATTAGTTTATTAAGTTTCACAGATTTAGGGTATTGTACCTAACCAATGTTACAATGTAGACATCGATCGATTTTTGTAAGAATCAACAGTGCAGGAGGAGTTCCATTGAAGACCAGGAAGTAGTAATTAAAGGAGAACAAGTAAAACTGTACTTTTTAGTGTGTTTTCTATAAACATGTTTGTGGAGAAGTCTTCGTATATTTACTGTTTCCATCAGTAAGCACACTAAGAAAACTGAATTTAGTTGTCATAACGTCACCACCATCGCATACAGTAAGAAGAAAGAAGATCATTGGATAATTCCTCTTCATTTAGATGAGTTAGATAAGTTAAGTTTTTTTTTAAATTTTATTTAGACAATCACAAGACTTTTATTTTTAATAATACAAAGAATTAAAATATAATGTGTATAGCGTAATCTGAGGCAACTTGAGTTTCTCACTTAATAAGCTTGATACACACATGGTAGTGTCTGTCTGTTACATCTTCGGAAACACCATGAACCAGGAGCATTTTCCTCCTTGTGAACATATCCATTTCACTCTGATGTCTTGAAAGGACTTAAACTTGAAGCTTAAGATTTTTAAGAACATTCATGACAAATGTTTGGAAGGAGTTAAATTGGGAGTTAATATTTGACGTGGGACTGGTGGCAGGAATAGCACATCTTATCTCCCTTTAAAAATCATCCATCCTGGTATGGAAGTATGCAGTGAGCACAACTAGTGAATTTTTAAATTATTCCATTATGTTTGAACAGTGTGTACATTGAACACGTAACATTGAAGATTTTGTAGCGTAGAAACTTTTAAATCAGTGAATTGCTGTATTAATATGAGTAAGGCAGGCAAATACTAGTCACAGGTACATAATTTGTTAAATTATTATTTTTTTTAAAAAATTATACAGAGAGCAAAATTCACAACCTTTTATATCTATGCGGACCCACCGAAATTTTAGTACTTTTATGATTACCTACAAAATTTCTTACAATTTCCTTAGAAAATTTTAAATCAATTTTACTCACTACATCAAATTTTGTATCCCTAACTTTATCAAGATTTGAAAAAAATCAAGGCTCCGCATTTAATTTTCTATGTTTATAAGTGTTTTTGCTATTATTTAGGTAAAGAAGAAGGAAGTATAAGGACAAGCGAAGTTGTGTATCGAGATGACTGCGCTCCGCTGAGTAGACAAGTGTCTGTGCGCCGGCGAACTGCACTATTACTTGCTGGTGAGTATTATATAACCAGAAATATTTGAATTTACGTATTATATTTATTATTTATCTGAATTTTACAAACTGTTAAAAGTAGCAAGCAAAGGTGGTCTTATTGCTATAAATAATATCTTCCAGACAAGACCTAGTCTGTGTAACATTTCAATCATTCGTAATATTTTTTCTGTTATCTATAATACCAAAACGGTCTACCAACATTACCGTTTGCATTTTAAATATTTATATAGATTTGTTCCTTCGTATGTATTTGTTTTTTTTTTTAATAAATATATTTTTTGACTTTATTAAAGCATACTTTAATGGTACACTATATCTAATATATAGAAGTTAACAAAATGTCAGACAAGAAAAATTAACGTGGGAATTGCCATTTTGTTGCTGTCTTTTGTATTATGAAGTTAAAACATATTGTTTGGATTAAAAAAGAAACTCATGTATTTGCATTAAAAATAAGTCTATAATCGTGTGTGGAGACTTTAATATAGATACATTGATTGACACAACTCATAATCGTCGGCTGTTAAATTTATTTAAATCATATAATTTATTAAACTTATTCTCTGAGCCGACTCATGTTGGTGACACGTTTGCCACGTGTGGCAGAGAACAATGTATTTTGTGACTGTGAAGTGTTTGGGACATTGATAACGAAAAACTTAACTTCGGATCATTATGGACAGAAATACACATTAGTAGACCAAAGTCGAGTAATAAAATTAACTTGTTTAAAAATTATGTAGTACAAAAAATACCTAATTTGTGCTTGATTTATAAGGACCCAGCTAAAGGTACCCCTAGGTATATTTAGTAGTAGAGATAAATTATATGAATTATATGGTATGAGGCTGTATAATCGGGATCCAGTATTTTAAAACGCGTTAGATGTAATTCTAAGTTCTTTAAAAGTGTTTGCATCCAGGCAAAGGCAATTTTTATTAGAAACAAAATCCTTAACTCTGACGATAAAATAAAGGCTACCTGGGATATTATTAATAGCATAACTGGAATAAAATAGAAAGTAATATATTAATTAATACCGAAAAGGAAGTGGCAAGCACGTTTGAAAAATTCTTTACAGATATACGTATCACAGTAACATCAGCATTAAAATCATCGCCCTCAGATGCTATTTCAATACATAAAAATAAACTCCCAGGCTGTGCTAATTACTTTGAGTTTAAACATATTACATCATTTGTTATTATTAAGAATCTCAGAACACTTAACATAAAAAAAAACTGGTGATTTATGGGACATTTCAGTAAAAATAATAAATACAATTATCAATAATATTGCCCCTCATCTAGCTGATATTTTAGATTTATAAATGTGTCGATACAGAAAAGTTTCCGGACTTAATGAAGCACAGTAAAGTAATACCACTATTTTAAAAATGGAAACAGGAACGATCCCAGTAACTATAGACCAATCTCTATATTACCATCACTGAGTAAAGTTTTTAAAAATTTTAATGAAATTAAACTATTTCACAGTCAACAGTACGGTTTTACTAGGGGTAGGTCAACAAGAGATGCTGGAGTTGCACTTCTTTAGCATATTTATGAAGCGTGGGTGAAATCGCAAAATGCGATTAGTGTATTTTGTGATTTGTCCAAAGCCTTTGATTGTGTTCAACATGAAACACATTTAAAAAAACTTAATATTATTGTATAGGTGGTGTTTCACTGGATCTAATTGCCTCATACCTAAATCAGAGAATCCAGAGGATTACTATTAATGGTCTAAAATCTTCTGGATCTTTGTAACAAATGGGCGTTCCATAGGGATAAACAGAAATAAACTTGTAACGCCGTACTTTCGTCTCCACAATGTCAGTAATAGCTTACTTGCCAATTCAACAATTTAAAACTCGGATCAAGAAATCTCCAACCAATTTTTGACGTTACAAAAGTGCTTTTTAAAAAAAGTCTAGTTAAAATAAATAATTTTGAGTTGGGTTGAGATTTTTTCTACTAATGTGCTTATTTGTGAATTATACAGAAATTCAAAGTCCAAATCCAGAACGTGCTACTGGAAGCCATAAGAGTCAGTATCCCGTCGCATCATGGATGAGGTGGGATATTGAGACAGACCCAGAAACAGAGGATGGAGAAGCTCCTGAGACCAAGGGGACGGAGACACCTGACGGACGAGCTCGCGCGAGACTTGTTACCTGCCTGGCCGAGGAGTTTAAGGCGTGTGGTATGAGGAATAAGAGGTTTGTGAAAAGAATTTAGAAATGTATGAATTCAAAACTTTGATGTTAATAACTAAAATATAAGCAAACTCTTTCGTTTCACAACCATATTATATATGTGGGATTGACTGTTTCTGAACGAATCGTGTGAGTGAAAGTGAACAAAATGTTAGTATGAGTGAAAGAGTAAGATAGTGATGACGAATGAAGCTGGTGTGATTAGTATAGTTGGAGTCAGTGAGTAAGGATTGACATAAGAGGCGTAAAGCGTTGGATTAAGGTGAACCAAAAATTAACTTGTGTAATAAAACTATTTTCAGAAATTCAGTGCAGTCTGCGTCTCTCGGTGCCTGGGGGCAACAGTGCTCAGCTGCTGAAGCCAGTTAAGGTGCTTGCTTGCTTGGCTTAGTTGAGTGAGAAAAGGGATGATCTCCGAAGGATATGGGCAGGCGCTAGGACACATCATCATGGTCATAGGATGCTAACAGATATGTTGGTAGGTATTAAAACCTTGGACATTAGTTTATTAAGTTTCACACATTTAGGGTATTGTACCTAACCAATGTTACAACATAGACATGGATCGATCTTTGTAAGACTCAACAGTGCAGGTGGAGTTCCATTGAAGACCTAGATGTAGTAATTAAGGGAGAACAAGTAAAACTGTACTTTTTAGTGTGTTTTCTATAAACATGTTTGTGGAGAAGTCATTTATTTTGAAGTTGTTAGAACAATTAAAGGTAGTATTGTTAGTATGTTTAGTATTGCCATCAGTAAGCACACTAAGAAAACTGAGTTTAGTTGTCATAGCGTCACCACCATCGCATACAGTAAGAAGAAAGAAGATCATTGGATAATTCCTCTTCATTTAGATGAGTTAAGTTTTTTTTTATTTTATTTAGACAATCACATGACATTTATTTTATTTTTAATAATACAAGGGATTAAAATATAATGTATTTAAAGAGGCTGATGTTGTAAAGTTCAATTTAGATCAGAAACTATTGTCAATACATGTCAACATTGCATGTTGCAAAGTTTATAATAATCCTTAAATATTACAAAAAGGGACATAGTAACTAAATAAAATACGTGCAATGTATAAATGAAACAAGAAAAAGCTATAGCCCAAAGAATAATAAAGAAGAAGGTATAGGGAGTTTAAATATTCCTGATTCCAATATAACATGTACCAGACGATTTTTGAAAACATTACACAATCAATCTCCTTTCGTCTATTTACTGTGTTTTTTCTTAAACTTGTAGTTATTGCATATGTATTAGTAATAATATTCTCAACTATAAATAAATTAAGAGATGGATGTCTATTGGGCAGCAATAAAAATGCTTGGCTGTCAGGGTTGTGTCTGTTCATCAACAATGTTCATATTCCAGGCACGAAAAACTTGTTGAAACATTGGCCAGGTCTACAAATTTCAAATAGCACTTTTATGATTCTCTACAAAATGATTACTCTTTGATTTTATCTAATATATGAAATTATTTTCTTTTATCTGGGAGAGATCGCTAATTTATGAGTGCGATTTGTTTTATGTATTTTAATATACGGACGGATAGACGGTCTGTCTGTCTTTTAAGTTTTCACGCTTAAATCACGGAACCGATTTTTTTGAAATTTGGTACAGAGATAGACTAGAGCTTGGAGAAGGCTATGTTTTATCGCCTAAATATAAGTGTGTGTTTATATTATTTTTAGAGCTGATAAAAAATGAAGACGTAACTGACGCATACCTGCAGGATATCACTCCCGAGTACGAGGCATCCTTGCCTGAGGAAGACAAGACCTTCGAGAGTACCGTCATGATATCTCTGGAGGCGTTGGGAGTCTTGAAACAACTGAACGAGGCTACTGAGGTACGGTCACTATTAAAAATGACTTTCTCGTTCATATAATTGTAGAATTTGTTAGTTACCACTGGTTGGTTAGTGAATTTTGTTCTGACTATTTTTACACAATGGTTAAAACGAATTTGAAGTTATCAAAACTATTGAATTAATTACACATTTATAATGTAAAGCTCTAGAATATTTTTTACTTCTTTCTTAGGCTGGTACTGTTGGAAATGTTTTTTGCTGTCTTTTGTATTATGAAACTAAAATAACGTAACTCATGTACAAGCATCTGATGCTGTCGGGATTAAATTCTACACATCCAGGAATTATAGAACTGCGTATAGATGTATCTCAAGAATATGGAAATAGATTAGTTGGTGATAATGAAGGAGAAGTGACAAAAGTGCGATTGCCCTGCTGGAGAGAAATGTTAAAACATATTAGCTATCGTGCTGTATCTCTCAAGGTTTGTGAATTGATCAACTACATTTATATCCATTTGTATCTTTCCTAATCCATACAATGAATACTATAGATGTTATAGTATTTAACTCTGACCATCCGTTACACTTTTACAGCTAGGTAATAGATCATAGAAAGTACTTCTTAAGTACTAAAATTTTCGATAAATTTGAAAGTTTTGATTTTGATTGATTTGGTACACTTAAATCAGCATTGAAGGAATATGAGGCAAAATCATTGTCAGAAATGTGTCAAGTGAAAGGACAACGGGACATCTATGTCAAAACAATGCCAGAAGTCACTGAAAAGATCTTGAAGAATGAAATTAATGCAATGTAAATACTTGTAAAGCATCAGAGGATACGGCACGTATCTGTAAAACATCAATTCAATAAAACATTTATATTGGCAGATTAAAATATAAACTAGAATGAAGTTTATAAAATGATTATTGTCAGATATTTCAGGCACATAAAATAGTGAATATACTGTTTTTACAAGTTTTTTGCAAATAGGTGATGGACTTGGTGATCAGGGTGAAAGGGAAATTAGTAGAAGAGTAGTAATTTTGTACATCACAAAATTGTTTATGTTTTGTTATGTAAGTAGGTATTATTTTTAATTTGAATAAAAATGATATCTCTCGGCCATAAAAAAAATAGGGAGCCATCTACAGATATTCCGAGAAACTACTACGGTCTATAAAATAGAGAGCCATCTACAGATATTCCGAGAAACTACTACGGTCTATAAAATAGAGAGCCATCTACAGAAATTCCGAGAAACTACTACACTATTTATTCATAAGAGTGGGTTCCTATATTTTCTTGTTTTATTTCCTTCAGTTTTAGTGAGATGGCACTGATTTTTGAAATTTTCTACAAAAATGCCACATATAATTCTAGTTTTCATCAATTTATAATGGGGGACGTAGCTCAGTTTGTAGAGGGCTCAACTCAATGTGAAAAGATTCTGGGTTCGATTCCCAGCACCCTAACTAGTATATGAAAACAGGTGATTTTTTTTTATCCTCATTTCAATTCGGTATATATATGACACAGCGAAAGTGATAAATCAAAAAATTATGTATACTATCTAGATAGTGTATTTAATATCAATGCAATTCAGACATAGTGATAATTGGAACAGAATTGTTCAAATTTTTTGTTATTTTATATAATATCTAGTCCTACTTAGATAAAGTAATAATTTGAAACAAACGGGTTTTCATTACAATGTTTAGTTTCAATTTATTTAAATTTTTACTGCATAATATGTAATCTCTATGATGCTCTTCCTCTGTCTATCCCTCGTCCTTTTAGTAGATTTCTACTTTTTTTAGTAAATTTGAAGTAAATAAGACGATAATCTAGAGCAGAGTGTGATCTTTCTCAGAACTGTCTATCACATAAGAAGATGTAAAATGTTTATTGAGGATATCGATATCAATATTAATTAAAGTGTTGTGAGAAGATTTACCAACTCCAATAGACTCTAAGAATTTCCAGGTTTTTGCCATGTCGCCGTTTACGACAGAACTATGAATGTGGCGTCGTTGAGCATCCCTGCATGACGCTATTAGCAGCTATTACGTGCTTCTCTATACTTATTACAGTACATTATTAAAAATATCTACTTTCTGATCAATTGTATTGGCAGTAGAGATTGTAGAGCAGTCTATTCGACGCGCATTCTCTAGTGAACGATGACTGTCCATTACTCCAAAATTA
Organism: Limenitis camilla; assembly: GCA_905147385.1. NCBI lineage: Eukaryota > Metazoa > Arthropoda > Insecta > Lepidoptera > Nymphalidae > Limenitis > Limenitis camilla. The sequence continues at coordinate 8,939,211 of LR990224.1, forward strand.
CGCTGCAGAAGGATTTTCGATTTAGATTTAGGAGGACGAATTTTATACGAAAGGAAAATCAAGTCATGATATGAAAACGCATCAGCAGGACACAAAGCTGGAGATGAAACCATAATAACCATAAGATACGATGGAATACAGCCAGGAAAAAAATGGGTAGCTCTAAGAGGCATAATGTGCAGATTACGGGATTCGACTATGTCTGTCAGTTTGTTACTATGTACGTCGCCTTTTAGTAAACAGGTGTTAGTCTCCCATGATAATTGAGTGGTTATAAATAGGGAGTAATTTGTCTAAAATATTTTCAAAATTTGGATAAGAGTTAAACAAATGTGAGGGACTATAAAATACACCAAAGAGAGTTTTATTGTGAGAAAGTTCTACTTCAGTGAACAAATATTCGGCTGAATCGGGAGGAGGCGAGCTAACTATAGAAAAAGGAATGTAAGAACGTAGATATTTCGCCACCCCATCAGTTGAAAACCAGGTAATGAATATGAAGTAGAAGGCAAACAAGGCTTAACCGAAGACTCAGATATGTGGATTAGGATTAGGCATTAATGTTACGTGAGTCAGATGATGCAAGCACATCAGGAAAATGAGCCGGAATACTTTGTGCGTTGATGTGAATCATTATGCTCATAGGATGTTAACAGATATGTTGGTAGGTATTAAAACCATAGACATTAGTTTATTAAGTTTCACAGATTTAGGGTATTGTACCTAACCAATGTTACAATATAGACATCAATCGATTTTTGTAAGAATCAACAGTGCAGGAGGAGTTCCATTGAAGACCAGGAAGTAGTAATTAAAGGAGAACAAGTAAAACTGTACTTTTTAGTGTGTTTTCTATAAACATGTTTGTGGAGAAGTCTTCGTATATTTACTGTTTCCATCAGTAAGCACACTAAGAAAACTGAATTTAGTTGTCATAACGTCACCACCATCGCATACAGTAAGAAGAAAGAAGATCATTGGATAATTCCTCTTCATTTAGATGAGTTAGATAAGTTAAGTTTTTTTTAAAATTTTATTTAGACAATCACAAGACTTTTATTTTTAATAATACAAAGAATTAAAATATAATGTGTATAGCGTAATCTGAGGCAACTTGAGTTTCTCACTTAATAAGCTTGATACACACATGGTAGTGTATGTCTGTTACATCTTCGGAAACACCATGAACCAGGAGCATTTTCCTCCTTGTGAACATATCCATTTCACTCTGATGTCTTGAAAGGACTTAAACTTGAAGCTTAAGATTTTTAAGAACATTCATGACAAATGTTTGGAAGGAGTTAAATTGGGAGTTAATATTTGACGTGGGACTGGTGGCAGGAATAGCACATCTTATCTCCCTTTAAAAATCATCCATCCTGGTATGGAAGTATGCAGTGAGCACAACTAGTGAATTTTTAAATTATTCCATTGTTTGAACAGTGTGTACATTGAACACGTAACATTGAAGATTTTGTAGCGTAGAAACTTTTAAATCAGTGAATTGCTGTATTAATATGAGTAAGGCAGGCAAATACTAGTCACAGGTACATAATTTGTTAAATTATTATTTTTTTTTAAAAATTATACAGAGAGCAAAATTCACAACCTTTTATATCTATGCGGACCCACCGAAATTTTAGTACTTTTATGATTACCTACAAAATTTCTTACAATTTCCTTAGAAAATTTTAAATCAATTTTACTCACTACATCAAATTTTGTATCCCTAACTTTATCAAGATTTGAAAAAAATCAAGGCTCCGCATTTAATTTTCTATGTTTATAAGTGTTTTTGCTATTATTTAGGTAAAGAAGAAGGAAGTATAAGGACAAGCGAAGTTGTGTATCGAGATGACTGCGCTCCGCTGAGTAGACAAGTGTCTGTGCGCCGGCGAACTGCACTATTACTTGCTGGTGAGTATTATATAACCAGAAATATTTGAATTTACGTATTATATTTATTATTTATCTGAATTTTACAAACTGTTAAAAGTAGCAAGAAAAGGTGGTCTTATTGCTATAAATAATATCTTCCAGACAAGACCTAGTCTGTGTAACATTTCAATCATTCGTAATATTTTTTCTGTTATCTATAATACCAAAACGGTCTACCAACATTACCGTTTGCATTTTAAATATTTATATAGATTTGTTCCTTCGTATGTATTTGTTTTTTTTTTTAATAAATATATTTTTTGACTTTATTAAAGCATACTTTAATGGTACACTATATCTAATATATAGAAGTTAACAAAATGTCAGACAAGCAAAATTAACGTGGGAATTGCCATTTTGTTGCTGTCTTTTGTATTATGAAGTTAAAACATATTGTTTGGATTAAAAAAGAAACTCATGTATTTGCATTAAAAATAAGTCTATAATCGTGTGTGGAGACTTTAATATAGATACATTGATTGACACAACTCATAATCGTCGGCTGTTAAATTTATTTAAATCATATAATTTATTAAACTTATTCTCTGAGCCGACTCATGTTGGTGACACGTTTGCCACGTGTGGCAGAGAACAATGTATTTTGTGACTGTGAAGTGTTTGGGACATTGATAACGAAAAACTTAACTTTGGATCATTATGGACAGAAATACACATTAGTAGACCAAAGTCGAGTAATAAAATTAACTTGTTTAAAAATTATGTAGTACAAACAATACCTAATTTGTGCTTGATTTATAAGGACCCAGCTAAACTATATAATAATTTATTTACTATGGTTTGAAATAATTTAATAGCTCATTTAAAATAAAAACTTTTAGTAAAAGTTTAAAACTGAAAATTAGTGACAGGGCTACCTAGGTATATTTAGTAGTAGAGATAAATTATATGAATTATATTGTATGTGGCAGTATAATCGGGATCCAGTATTTTAAAACGCGTTAGATGATATTCTAAGTTCTTTAAAAGTGTTTGCATCCGGGCAAAGGCAATTTTTATTAAAAACAAATTCCTTAACTCTGACGATAAAATAAAGGCTACCTGGGATATTATTAATAGCATAACTGGAATAAAATAGAAAGTAATATATTAATTAATACCGAAAAGGAAGTGGCAAGCACGTTTGAAAAATTCTTTACAGATATACGTATCAAAGTAACATCTGCATTAAAATCATCGCCCTCAGATGCTATTTCAATACATAAAAATAAACTCCCAGGCTGTGCTAATTACTTTGAGTTTAAACATATTACATCATTTGTTATTATTAAGAATCTCAGTACACTTAACATAAAAAAAAACTGGTGATTTATGGGACATTTCAGTAAAAATAATAAATACAATTATCAATAATATTGCCCCTCATCTAGCTGATATTTTTTATAAATGTGTCGATACAGAAAAGTTTCCGGACTTAATGAAGCACAGTAAAGTAATACCACTATTTTAAAAATGGAAACAGGAACGATCCCAGTAACTATAGATCAATCTCTATATTACCATCACTGAGTAAAGTTTTTAAAAATTTTAATGAAATTAAACTATTTCATAGTCAACTGTACGGTTTTACTAGGGGTAGGTCAACAAGAGATGCTGGAGTTGCACTTCTTTAGCATATTTATGAAGCGTGGGTGAAATCGCAAAATGCGATTAGTGTATTTTTTTGATTGTGTTCAACATGAAACACATTTTAAAAAACTTAATATTATTTTATAGGTGGTGTTTCACTGGATCTAATTGCCTCATACCTAAATCAGAGAATCCAGAGGATTACTATTAATGGTCTAAAATCTTCTGGATCTTTGTTACAAATGAGCGTTCCATAGGGATAAACTGAAATAAACTTGTAACGCCTTACTTTCGTCTCCACAATGGCAGTAATAGCTTCATGAGGTTTGGTGTTCGCATCTATAATGAGATTCCACATTAGACTTGCCAATTTAAAACTCGGATCAAGAAATCTCCAACCAATTTTTGACGTTACAAAAGTGCTTTTTAAAAAAAGTCTAGTTAAAATAAATACTTTTGAGTTGGGTTGAGATTTTTCTACTAATGTGCTTATTTGTGAATTATACAGAAATTCAAAGTCCAAATCCAGAACGTGCTACTGGAAGCCATAAGAGTCAGTATCCCGTCGCATCATGGATGACGTGGGATATTGAGACAGACCCAGAAACAGAGGATGGAGAAGCTCCTGAGACCAAGGGGACGGAGACACCTGATGGACGAGCTCTCGCGAGACTTGTTACCTTCCTGGCCGAGGAGTTTAAGGCGTATGGTATGAGGAATAAGAGGTTTGTGAAAAGAATTTAGAAATGTATGAATTCAAAACTTTGATGTTAATAACTAAAATATAAGCAAACTCTTTCGTTTCACAACCATATTATATATGTGGGATTGACTGTTTCTGAACGAATCGTGTGAGTGAAAGCGGACAAAATGTTAGTATGAGTGAAAGAGTAAGATAGTGATGACGAATGAAGCTGGTGTGATTAGTATAGTTGGAGTCAGTGAGTAAGGATTAACATAAGAGGCGTAAAGCGTTGGATTAAGGTGAACCAAGAATTAATTTGTGTAATAAAACTGTTTTCAGTAATTCAGTGCAGTCTGCATCTCGCGGTGCCTGGGGGCAACACTGCTCGGCTGATGAAGCCAGTTAAGGTGCTTGCTTGCTTGGCTTTGTTGAGAGAGAAAAGGGATGATCTCCGAAGGACATGGGCAGGCGCTAGGACACATCATCATGCTCATAGAATGCTAACAGATATGTTGGTAGGTATTAAAACCTCAGACATTAGTTTATTAAGTTTCACACATTTAGGGTATTGTACCTAACCAATGTTACAACATAGACATGGATCGATCTTTGTAAGACTCAACAGTGCAGGTGGAGTTCCATTGAAGACCTAGATGTAGTAATTAAGGGAGAACAAGTAAAACTGTACTTTTTAGTGTGTTTTCTATAAACATGTTTGTGGAGAAGTCATTTATTTTGAAGTTGTTAGAACAATTAAAGGTAGTATTCTTAGGGCCGGTTGCATTGACAGTTTTTAACGAACACGTAATCGTCAAATATGACGTTCACGAACGTTAGTGACATTGGGCCGCTTGCAGCAACAGTGTTTAACGGACATGTAATCGTAAAATATGACGTTCACGAACGTTAGTGACATAAAAATGATGTTTTACTCGATATTACTGTTACCTATCGTCAAAAGATAACGTTTACGTTAACCGGAGAACCTAGCACTGTTTATCGTCAAATTACCAAATAGTGAAACAAATAAACAAGTTTAGAGACAATTTTCATCATGAATTCACTTTTATGCAATGTTATTCTCGAAAACAGTTTATTCGCAGATTAAATAAATAATTTAGAAAAATAATAAAGTGTTTCGTAAGCATATTTATAAATATAACATATATATTTTTATTTGCTTAAACGAGTAAATAACTGAAACGACTGGAGCGCGCGAACTGTACGATCGCATTTGAAACATATATTTTGACTTTACAAATATAAACAATATGATATATATACATATTTGTAATGTGCTCAGCAAAAGCTTTCTTTTGAAAGTAATACCATACACGTGATGAATATCTCAGTTTAATTCTTTTCAAGGTTAGAACCTGATGGTTAAATTCCGTGATAAAAAATATATACATATATATAGCCTATGTCACCAGCGCCATTATTATGAATCTATTTACACCTCATTTATTAAAATTGGTTCAGTAGTTTAGGCGCTAGGGTGAAACATACAATCGTACATAGACACATACTTACATACATACATAGACAACCAAAATCATTACCTTTCCTTTAAAAAAGGTAACACAGAAAAGTAATTATTTAAAATGACGTTTATATGGTATATAATAAGAGAAATTTCTTTAACAAAAGTGGTAATGATATTTATAAATTCAATTTTAGGTTTCTTTTTCTTAATTATGGCTTTGAAATTTTAGGTTTATGACGTTTATGATATATATATATATATGATTTCAAGAATGCTTCTGTCACTTTTAAAATGAATAATTGACAATATTTTCCTGTATGTTGCTGTTATAAAAATAATTTCCCTAAAAATATTAAGCTAATGCGAACTTTATAACAGGCAACCCGAATAACAATTACCGACCGTTTTTTTACGATGGATCAACGATGTCACTTAGACAACTAGTTCGCTCTTTTAGTTCGTTAGTTCGTTTTTAAATAATTTGGAAAAAATCTTTAGTTCACAATCCAATGGAGAACTAGTTCGCATTTTTAGGTCTTTTTTAAAATAATTTATTAAAAATAATTAATTAAAAAGAAAAAAAAAATATATTCTCAAAAGTGAAACATCGATGTTAAAAATGTCGATAATTATGAACAGTGTATTGATATTTCTATGACCATTTAAATTTATGAGTATATATCGATTTTTTATTAGAAATAAACCACTATTTTAATTTATTACACATTTATTTTTATAAAAAACAAGTAGTCAAATATTTATGAAACATAATCATCCCTAGAAGTAAATTATTGGATTTAAAAAAAAATATAAGAACTAAAAAGAACTAAGAGCGAGATCGTCTACGAACTAGTTCGTATAGTTCACCTAAAGGAGTGCTCTTTTGAACTAGGTCGTTCGCGAACTACCCAAGACTAGTCACGAACGTTATAGATTTTACGAGTACGTAATCTTTAACGTAGCTTACGATGACAGGCTGTTTGAAACAACCGGCCCTGAGTATGTTTAGTGTTTCCATCAGTAAGCACACTAAGAAAACTGAGTTTAGTTGTCATAACGTCACCACCATCGCATACAGTAAGAAGAAAGAAGATCATTGGATAATTCCTATACATTTAGATGAGTTAAGTTTTTTTTTATTTTATTTATATAATCACATGACATTTATTTTATTTTTAATAATACAAGGGATTAAAATATAATGTATTTAAAGAGGCTGATGTTGTAAAGTTCAATTTAGATCAGAAACTATTGTCAATAGATGTCAACATTGCATGTTGCAAAGTATATAATAATCCTTAAATATTACAAAAAGGGACATAGTAACTAAATAAAATACGTGCAATGTATAAATGAAACAAGAAAAAGCTATAGCCCAAACAATACTAAAGATATACGGAAAAACAGAAAAAGGTATAGGGAGTTTAAATATTCCTCAAGATTCCAATATAACATGCACCAGACGCTTTCCACAATCACAACAACAATTTGACATTACACAATTATTCTTCTTTCGTCTATTTACTATGTTTTTTCTTAAACTTGTGGTTATTGCATATTTATTACTAATAATATTCTCAGCTATAAATAAATTAAGAGATGGATGTCTATTGGGCAGCAATAAAAGTGCTTGGCTGTCAGGATTGTGTCTGTTCATCAACAGTGTTTATATTCCGGGCACTAAAAACTTGTTGAAACATTGGCCAGGTCTACAAATTTCAAATAGCACTTTTATGATTCCCTACAACATTTCTTATTTTCAATAAATATATTTTTTGATTGAAGAGTGCGATTTGTTTTATGTATTTTAATATACGGACGGATAGACGGTCTGTCATTAAGTTTTCACGCTTAAATCACGGAACCGATTTTTTTTTAATTTGGTACAGAGATAGACTAGAGCTTGGAGAAGGACGTGGAGAAGGCTATGTTTTATCGCTTAAATATAGTGTGTGTTTATGTTATTTTTAGAGCTGATAAAAAATGAAGACGTAACTGACGTATACCTGCAAGATATCACTCCTGAGTACGAAGCATCCTTGCCTGAGGAAGACAAGACCTTGGAGAGTACCATCATGATATCTCTGGAGGCATTGGGAGTCTTGGAACAACTGAACGAGGCTACTGAGGTACGGTCACTATTAAAAATGACTTTCTCGTTCATATAATTGTAGAATTTTTTGTTACAGTGGTTGTTGTAGTGGTTGATTAGTGAATTTTGTTCTGACTATTTTTACACAATGGTTAAAACGAATTTGAAGTTATCAAAACTATCGAATTAATTACACATTTATAATGTAAAGCTCTAGAATATTTTTTACTTCTTTCTTAGGCTGGTACTGTTGGAAATGTTTTTTGCTGTCTTTTGTATTATGAAACTAAAATAACGTAACTCATGTACAAGCATCTGATGCTGTCGGGATTAAATTCTACACATCCAGGAATTATAGAACTGCGTATAGATGTATCTCAAGAATATGGAAATAGATTAGTTGGTGATAATGAAGGAGAAGTGACAAAAGTGCGATTGCCCTGCTGGAGAGAAATGTTAACACATATTAGGTATCGTGCTGTATCTCTCAATGTTTGTGAATTTATCAACTACTTTTATATCCATTTGTATCTTTCCTAATCCATACAATGAATACTATAAATGTTATAGTATTTAACTCTGACCGTCCGTTACACTTTTACAGCTAGGTAATAGATCATATAAAGTACTTCTTAAGTACTAAAATTTTTGATAAATTTGAAATTTTTGATTTTGATTGATTTGGTACACTTAAATCAGCATTGAAGGAATATGAGGCAAAGTCACTGTCAGAAATGTGTCAAGTGAAAGGACAACAGGACATCTATGTCAAAACAATGCCAGAAGTCACTGAAAAGATCTTGAAGAATTAAATTAATGCAATGTAAATACTTGTAAAGCATCAGAGGATACGGCACGTATCTGTAAAACATCAATTCACTAAAACATTTTATATTGGCAGGTTAAAATATAAACTAGAATGAAGTTTATAAAATGATTATTGTATATTTCAGGCACATCAAATAGTGAATATACTGTTTTTACAAGTTTTTTGCGAATAGGTGATGGACTTGGTGATCAGGGTGAAAGGGTAATTAGTAGAAGTGTAGTAATTTTGTACATCACAAAATTGTTTATGTTTTGTTATGTAAGTAGGTATTTTTTTTAATTTGAATAAAAATGATATCTCTCGGCCATAAAAAAAATAGGGAGCCATCTACAGATATTCCGAGAAACTACTACGGTCTATAAAATAGAGAGCCATCTACAGAATTCCGAGAAACTACTACACTATTTATTCATAAGAGTGGGTTCCTATATTTTCTTGTTTTATTTCCTTCAGTTTTAGTGAGATGGCATTGATTTTTGAAATTTTCTAGCAAAATGCCACATATAATTCTAGTTTTCATCAATTTATAATTGGGGACGTAGCTCAGTTTGTAGAGGGCTCAACTCAATGTGAAAGGATTCGGGGTTCGATTCCCAGCACCCTCACTAGTATATGAAAACACCAAACAATATAGGTGATTTTTTTTTATCCTCATTTCAATTCGGTATATATATGACACAGCGAAAGTGATAAATTAAAAAAATTATGTATACTATCTAGATAGTGTATTTAATATCAATGCAATTCAGACAGTGATAATTGGAACAGAATTATTCAAATTTTTTGTTATTTTATATAATATCTAGTCCTACTTAGATAAAGTAATAATTTGAAACAAACAGGTTTTCATTACAATGTTTATTTTCAATTTATTTAAATTTTTACTGCATAATATGTAATCTCTATGATGCTCTTCCTCTATCTATCCCTCGTCTTTTTAGTAGATTTCTACTTTTTTAGTAAATTTGAAGCAAATAAAACGATAATCTAGAGCAGAGTGTGATCTTTCTCAGAACTGTCTATCACATAAGAAGATGTAAAATGTTTATTGAGGATATCGATATCAATATTAATTAAAGTGTTGTGAGAAGATTTACCAACTCCAATAGACTCTAAGAATTTCCAGGATTTTTCCATGTCGCCGTTTACGACAAAACTATGAATGTGGCGTCGTTGAGCATCCCTACATGACTCATTGCAGCGATTACGTGCTTCTCTATACTTATTACTATTGGTGTCCGAATTATTGAGCTTGAACTTGTATTTCGCTCGATTCTTCTTCTAAATCAACAACTTAATGTCATCAGACAACCACGGCGCTGGCAGATGCTTCATTTTTACGGGCTTTATAGGCGCATGTGTATCATATAACTGAGTCAGTACATTATTAAAAATATCTACTTTCTGATCAATTGTATTGGCAGTAGAGATTGTAGAGCAGTCTATTCGACGCGCATTCTCTAGTGAACGATGACTGTCCATTACTCCAAAATTACGCTGCAGAAGGATTTTCGATTTAGATTTAGGAGGACGAAATTTATACGAAAGGAAAATCAAGTCATGATATGAAAACGCATCAGCAGGACACAAAGCTGGAGATGAAACCATAATAACCATAAGATACGATGGAATACAGCCAGGAAAAAAATGGGTAGCTCTAAGAGGCATAATGTGCAGATTACGGGATTCGACTATGTCTGTCAGTTTGTTACTATGTACGTCGCCTTTTAGTAAACAGGTGTTAGTCTCCCATGATAATTGAGTGGTTATAAATAGGGAGTAATTTGTCTAAAATATTTTCAAAATTTGGATAAGAGTTAAACAAATGTGAGGGACTATAAAATACACCAAAGAGAGTTTTATTGTGAGAAAGTTCTACTTCAGTGAACAAATATTCGGCTGAATCGGGAGGAGGCGAGCTAACTATAGAAAAAGGAATGTAAGAACGTAGATATTTCGCCACCCCATCAGTTGAAAACCAGGTAATGAATATGAAGTAGAAGGCAAACAAGGCTTAACCGAAGACTCAGATATGTGGATTAGGATTAGGCATTAATGTTACGTGAGTCAGATGATGCAAGCACATCAGGAAAATGAGCCGGAATACTTTGTGCGTTGATGTGAATCATTATGCTCATAGGATGTTAACAGATATGTTGGTAGGTATTAAAACCATAGACATTAGTTTATTAAGTTTCACAGATTTAGGGTATTGTACCTAACCAATGTTACAATATAGACATCAATCGATTTTTGTAAGAATCAACAGTGCAGGAGGAGTTCCATTGAAGACCAGGAAGTAGTAATTAAAGGAGAACAAGTAAAACTGTACTTTTTAGTGTGTTTTCTATAAACATGTTTGTGGAGAAGTCTTCGTATATTTACTGTTTCCATCAGTAAGCACACTAAGAAAACTGAATTTAGTTGTCATAACGTCACCACCATCGCATACAGTAAGAAGAAAGAAGATCATTGGATAATTCCTCTTCATTTAGATGAGTTAGATAAGTTAAGTTTTTTTTAAAATTTTATTTAGACAATCACAAGACTTTTATTTTTAATAATACAAAGAATTAAAATATAATGTGTATAGCGTAATCTGAGGCAACTTGAGTTTCTCACTTAATAAGCTTGATACACACATGGTAGTGTATGTCTGTTACATCTTCGGAAACACCATGAACCAGGAGCATTTTCCTCCTTGTGAACATATCCATTTCACTCTGATGTCTTGAAAGGACTTAAACTTGAAGCTTAAGATTTTTAAGAACATTCATGACAAATGTTTGGAAGGAGTTAAATTGGGAGTTAATATTTGACGTGGGACTGGTGGCAGGAATAGCACATCTTATCTCCCTTTAAAAATCATCCATCCTGGTATGGAAGTATGCAGTGAGCACAACTAGTGAATTTTTAAATTATTCCATTGTTTGAACAGTGTGTACATTGAACACGTAACATTGAAGATTTTGTAGCGTAGAAACTTTTAAATCAGTGAATTGCTGTATTAATATGAGTAAGGCAGGCAAATACTAGTCACAGGTACATAATTTGTTAAATTATTATTTTTTTTTAAAAATTATACAGAGAGCAAAATTCACAACCTTTTATATCTATGCGGACCCACCGAAATTTTAGTACTTTTATGATTACCTACAAAATTTCTTACAATTTCCTTAGAAAATTTTAAATCAATTTTACTCACTACATCAAATTTTGTATCCCTAACTTTATCAAGATTTGAAAAAAATCAAGGCTCCGCATTTAATTTTCTATGTTTATAAGTGTTTTTGCTATTATTTAGGTAAAGAAGAAGGAAGTATAAGGACAAGCGAAGTTGTGTATCGAGATGACTGCGCTCCGCTGAGTAGACAAGTGTCTGTGCGCCGGCGAACTGCACTATTACTTGCTGGTGAGTATTATATAACCAGAAATATTTGAATTTACGTATTATATTTATTATTTATCTGAATTTTACAAACTGTTAAAAGTAGCAAGAAAAGGTGGTCTTATTGCTATAAATAATATCTTCCAGACAAGACCTAGTCTGTGTAACATTTCAATCATTCGTAATATTTTTTCTGTTATCTATAATACCAAAACGGTCTACCAACATTACCGTTTGCATTTTAAATATTTATATAGATTTGTTCCTTCGTATGTATTTGTTTTTTTTTTTAATAAATATATTTTTTGACTTTATTAAAGCATACTTTAATGGTACACTATATCTAATATATAGAAGTTAACAAAATGTCAGACAAGCAAAATTAACGTGGGAATTGCCATTTTGTTGCTGTCTTTTGTATTATGAAGTTAAAACATATTGTTTGGATTAAAAAAGAAACTCATGTATTTGCATTAAAAATAAGTCTATAATCGTGTGTGGAGACTTTAATATAGATACATTGATTGACACAACTCATAATCGTCGGCTGTTAAATTTATTTAAATCATATAATTTATTAAACTTATTCTCTGAGCCGACTCATGTTGGTGACACGTTTGCCACGTGTGGCAGAGAACAATGTATTTTGTGACTGTGAAGTGTTTGGGACATTGATAACGAAAAACTTAACTTCGGATCATTATGGACAGAAATACACATTAGTAGACCAAAGTCGAGTAATAAAATTAACTTGTTTAAAAATTATGTAGTACAAACAATACCTAATTTGTGCTTGATTTATAAGGACCCAGCTAAAGGTACCCCTAGGTATATTTAGTAGTAGAGATAAATTATATGAATTATATGGTATGAGGCTGTATAATCGGGATCCAGTATTTTAAAACGCGTTAGATGTAATTCTAAGTTCTTTAAAAGTGTTTGCATCCAGGCAAAGGCAATTTTTATTAGAAACAAAATCCTTAACTCTGACGATAAAATAAAGGCTACCTGGGATATTATTAATAGCATAACTGGAATAAAATAGAAAGTAATATATTAATTAATACCGAAAAGGAAGTGGCAAGCACGTTTGAAAAATTCTTTACAGATATACGTATCACAGTAACATCAGCATTAAAATCATCGCCCTCAGATGCTATTTCAATACATAAAAATAAACTCCCAGGCTGTGCTAATTACTTTGAGTTTAAACATATTACATCATTTGTTATTATTAAGAATCTCAGAACACTTAACATAAAAAAAAACTGGTGATTTATGGGACATTTCAGTAAAAATAATAAATACAATTATCAATAATATTGCCCCTCATCTAGCTGATATTTTAGATTTATAAATGTGTCGATACAGAAAAGTTTCCGGACTTAATGAAGCACAGTAAAGTAATACCACTATTTTAAAAATGGAAACAGGAACGATCCCAGTAACTATAGACCAATCTCTATATTACCATCACTGAGTAAAGTTTTTAAAAATTTTAATGAAATTAAACTATTTCACAGTCAACAGTACGGTTTTACTAGGGGTAGGTCAACAAGAGATGCTGGAGTTGCACTTCTTTAGCATATTTATGAAGCGTGGGTGAAATCGCAAAATGCGATTAGTGTATTTTGTGATTTGTCCAAAGCCTTTGATTGTGTTCAACATGAAACACATTTAAAAAAACTTAATATTATTGTATAGGTGGTGTTTCACTGGATCTAATTGCCTCATACCTAAATCAGAGAATCCAGAGGATTACTATTAATGGTCTAAAATCTTCTGGATCTTTGTAACAAATGGGCGTTCCATAGGGATAAACAGAAATAAACTTGTAACGCCGTACTTTCGTCTCCACAATGTCAGTAATAGCTTACTTGCCAATTCAACAATTTAAAACTCGGATCAAGAAATCTCCAACCAATTTTTGACGTTACAAAAGTGCTTTTTAAAAAAAGTCTAGTTAAAATAAATAATTTTGAGTTGGGTTGAGATTTTTTCTACTAATGTGCTTATTTGTGAATTATACAGAAATTCAAAGTCCAAATCCAGAACGTGCTACTGGAAGCCATAAGAGTCAGTATCCCGTCGCATCATGGATGAGGTGGGATATTGAGACAGACCCAGAAACAGAGGATGGAGAAGCTCCTGAGACCAAGGGGACGGAGACACCTGACGGACGAGCTCGCGCGAGACTTGTTACCTGCCTGGCCGAGGAGTTTAAGGCGTGTGGTATGAGGAATAAGAGGTTTGTGAAAAGAATTTAGAAATGTATGAATTCAAAACTTTGATGTTAATAACTAAAATATAAGCAAACTCTTTCGTTTCACAACCATATTATATATGTGGGATTGACTGTTTCTGAACGAATCGTGTGAGTGAAAGTGAACAAAATGTTAGTATGAGTGAAAGAGTAAGATAGTGATGACGAATGAAGCTGGTGTGATTAGTATAGTTGGAGTCAGTGAGTAAGGATTGACATAAGAGGCGTAAAGCGTTGGATTAAGGTGAACCAAAAATTAACTTGTGTAATAAAACTATTTTCAGAAATTCAGTGCAGTCTGCGTCTCTCGGTGCCTGGGGGCAACAGTGCTCAGCTGCTGAAGCCAGTTAAGGTGCTTGCTTGCTTGGCTTAGTTGAGTGAGAAAAGGGATGATCTCCGAAGGATATGGGCAGGCGCTAGGACACATCATCATGGTCATAGGATGCTAACAGATATGTTGGTAGGTATTAAAACCTTGGACATTAGTTTATTAAGTTTCACACATTTAGGGTATTGTACCTAACCAATGTTACAACATAGACATGGATCGATCTTTGTAAGACTCAACAGTGCAGGTGGAGTTCCATTGAAGACCTAGATGTAGTAATTAAGGGAGAACAAGTAAAACTGTACTTTTTAGTGTGTTTTCTATAAACATGTTTGTGGAGAAGTCATTTATTTTGAAGTTGTTAGAACAATTAAAGGTAGTATTGTTAGTATGTTTAGTATTGCCATCAGTAAGCACACTAAGAAAACTGAGTTTAGTTGTCATAGCGTCACCACCATCGCATACAGTAAGAAGAAAGAAGATCATTGGATAATTCCTCTTCATTTAGATGAGTTAAGTTTTTTTTTATTTTATTTAGACAATCACATGACATTTATTTTATTTTTAATAATACAAGGGATTAAAATATAATGTATTTAAAGAGGCTGATGTTGTAAAGTTCAATTTAGATCAGAAACTATTGTCAATACATGTCAACATTGCATGTTGCAAAGTTTATAATAATCCTTAAATATTACAAAAAGGGACATAGTAACTAAATAAAATACGTGCAATGTATAAATGAAACAAGAAAAAGCTATAGCCCAAAGAATAATAAAGAAGAAGGTATAGGGAGTTTAAATATTCCTGATTCCAATATAACATGTACCAGACGATTTTTGAAAACATTACACAATCAATCTCCTTTCGTCTATTTACTGTGTTTTTTCTTAAACTTGTGGTTATTGCATATGTATTAGTAATAATATTCTCAACTATAAATAAATTAAGAGATGGATGTCTATTGGGCAGCAATAAAAATGCTTGGCTGTCAGGGTTGTGTCTGTTCATCAACAATGTTCATATTCCAGGCACGAAAAACTTGTTGAAACATTGGCCAGGTCTACAAATTTCAAATAGCACTTTTATGATTCTCTACAAAATGATTACTCTTTGATTTTATCTAATATATGAAATTATTTTCTTTTATCTGGGAGAGATCGCTAATTTATGAGTGCGATTTGTTTTATGTATTTTAATATACGGACGGATAGACGGTCTGTCTGTCTTTTAAGTTTTCACGCTTAAATCACGGAACCGATTTTTTTGAAATTTGGTACAGAGATAGACTAGAGCTTGGAGAAGGCTATGTTTTATCGCCTAAATATAAGTGTGTGTTTATATTATTTTTAGAGCTGATAAAAAATGAAGACGTAACTGACGCATACCTGCAGGATATCACTCCCGAGTACGAGGCATCCTTGCCTGAGGAAGACAAGACCTTCGAGAGTACCGTCATGATATCTCTGGAGGCGTTGGGAGTCTTGAAACAACTGAACGAGGCTACTGAGGTACGGTCACTATTAAAAATGACTTTCTCGTTCATATAATTGTAGAATTTGTTAGTTACCACTGGTTGGTTAGTGAATTTTGTTCTGACTATTTTTACACAATGGTTAAAACGAATTTGAAGTTATCAAAACTATTGAATTAATTACACATTTATAATGTAAAGCTCTAGAATATTTTTTACTTCTTTCTTAGGCTGGTACTGTTGGAAATGTTTTTTGCTGTCTTTTGTATTATGAAACTAAAATAACGTAACTCATGTACAAGCATCTGATGCTGTCGGGATTAAATTCTACACATCCAGGAATTATAGAACTGCGTATAGATGTATCTCAAGAATATGGAAATAGATTAGTTGGTGATAATGAAGGAGAAGTGACAAAAGTGCGATTGCCCTGCTGGAGAGAAATGTTAAAACATATTAGCTATCGTGCTGTATCTCTCAAGGTTTGTGAATTGATCAACTACATTTATATCCATTTGTATCTTTCCTAATCCATACAATGAATACTATAGATGTTATAGTATTTAACTCTGACCATCCGTTACACTTTTACAGCTAGGTAATAGATCATAGAAAGTACTTCTTAAGTACTAAAATTTTCGATAAATTTGAAAGTTTTGATTTTGATTGATTTGGTACACTTAAATCAGCATTGAAGGAATATGAGGCAAAATCATTGTCAGAAATGTGTCAAGTGAAAGGACAACGGGACATCTATGTCAAAACAATGCCAGAAGTCACTGAAAAGATCTTGAAGAATGAAATTAATGCAATGTAAATACTTGTAAAGCATCAGAGGATACGGCACGTATCTGTAAAACATCAATTCAATAAAACATTTATATTGGCAGATTAAAATATAAACTAGAATGAAGTTTATAAAATGATTATTGTCAGATATTTCAGGCACATAAAATAGTGAATATACTGTTTTTACAAGTTTTTTGCAAATAGGTGATGGACTTGGTGATCAGGGTGAAAGGGAAATTAGTAGAAGAGTAGTAATTTTGTACATCACAAAATTGTTTATGTTTTGTTATGTAAGTAGGTATTATTTTTAATTTGAATAAAAATGATATCTCTCGGCCATAAAAAAAATAGGGAGCCATCTACAGATATTCCGAGAAACTACTACGGTCTATAAAATAGAGAGCCATCTACAGATATTCCGAGAAACTACTACGGTCTATAAAATAGAGAGCCATCTACAGAAATTCCGAGAAACTACTACACTATTTATTCATAAGAGTGGGTTCCTATATTTTCTTGTTTTATTTCCTTCAGTTTTAGTGAGATGGCACTGATTTTTGAAATTTTCTACAAAAATGCCACATATAATTCTAGTTTTCATCAATTTATAATGGGGGACGTAGCTCAGTTTGTAGAGGGCTCAACTCAATGTGAAAAGATTCTGGGTTCGATTCCCAGCACCCTAACTAGTATATGAAAACACTAAACAATATAGGTGATTTTTTTTTATCCTCATTTCAATTCGGTATATATATGACACAGCGAAAGTGATAAATCAAAAAATTATGTATACTATCTAGATAGTGTATTTAATATCAATGCAATTCAGACATAGTGATAATTGGAACAGAATTGTTCAAATTTTTTGTTATTTTATATAATATCTAGTCCTACTTAGATAAAGTAATAATTTGAAACAAACGGGTTTTCATTACAATGTTTAGTTTCAATTTATTTAAATTTTTACTGCATAATATGTAATCTCTATGATGCTCTTCCTCTGTCTATCCCTCGTCCTTTTAGTAGATTTCTACTTTTTTTAGTAAATTTGAAGTAAATAAGACGATAATCTAGAGCAGAGTGTGATCTTTCTCAGAACTGTCTATCACATAAGAAGATGTAAAATGTTTATTGAGGATATCGATATCAATATTAATTAAAGTGTTGTGAGAAGATTTACCAACTCCAATAGACTCTAAGAATTTCCAGGTTTTTGCCATGTCGCCGTTTACGACAGAACTATGAATGTGGCGTCGTTGAGCATCCCTGCATGACGCTATTAGCAGCTATTACGTGCTTCTCTATACTTATTACAGTACATTATTAAAAATATCTACTTTCTGATCAATTGTATTGGCAGTAGAGATTGTAGAGCAGTCTATTCGACGCGCATTCTCTAGTGAACGATGACTGTCCATTACTCCAAAATTACGCTGCAGAAGGATTTTCGATTTAGATTTAGGAGGACGAAATTTATACGAAAGGAAAATCAAGTCATGATATGAAAACGCATCAGCAGGACACAAAGCTGGAGATGAAACCATAATAACCATAAGATACGATGGAATACAGCCAGGAAAAAAATGGGTAGCTCTAAGAGGCATAATGTGCAGATTACGGGATTCGACTATGTCTGTCAGTTTGTTACTATGTACGTCGCCTTTTAGTAAACAGGTGTTAGTCTCCCATGATAATTGAGTGGTTATAAATAGGGAGTAATTTGTCTAAAATATTTTCAAAATTTGGATAAGAGTTAAACAAATGTGAGGGACTATAAAATACACCAAAGAGAGTTTTATTGTGAGAAAGTTCTACTTCAGTGAACAAATATTCGGCTGAATCGGGAGGAGGCGAGCTAACTATAGAAAAAGGAATGTAAGAACGTAGATATTTCGCCACCCCATCAGTTGAAAACCAGGTAATGAATATGAAGTAGAAGGCAAACAAGGCTTAACCGAAGACTCAGATATGTGGATTAGGATTAGGCATTAATGTTACGTGAGTCAGATGATGCAAGCACATCAGGAAAATGAGCCGGAATACTTTGTGCGTTGATGTGAATCATTATGCTCATAGGATGTTAACAGATATGTTGGTAGGTATTAAAACCATAGACATTAGTTTATTAAGTTTCACAGATTTAGGGTATTGTACCTAACCAATGTTACAATATAGACATCAATCGATTTTTGTAAGAATCAACAGTGCAGGAGGAGTTCCATTGAAGACCAGGAAGTAGTAATTAAAGGAGAACAAGTAAAACTGTACTTTTTAGTGTGTTTTCTATAAACATGTTTGTGGAGAAGTCTTCGTATATTTACTGTTTCCATCAGTAAGCACACTAAGAAAACTGAATTTAGTTGTCATAACGTCACCACCATCGCATACAGTAAGAAGAAAGAAGATCATTGGATAATTCCTCTTCATTTAGATGAGTTAGATAAGTTAAGTTTTTTTTAAAATTTTATTTAGACAATCACAAGACTTTTATTTTTAATAATACAAAGAATTAAAATATAATGTGTATAGCGTAATCTGAGGCAACTTGAGTTTCTCACTTAATAAGCTTGATACACACATGGTAGTGTATGTCTGTTACATCTTCGGAAACACCATGAACCAGGAGCATTTTCCTCCTTGTGAACATATCCATTTCACTCTGATGTCTTGAAAGGACTTAAACTTGAAGCTTAAGATTTTTAAGAACATTCATGACAAATGTTTGGAAGGAGTTAAATTGGGAGTTAATATTTGACGTGGGACTGGTGGCAGGAATAGCACATCTTATCTCCCTTTAAAAATCATCCATCCTGGTATGGAAGTATGCAGTGAGCACAACTAGTGAATTTTTAAATTATTCCATTGTTTGAACAGTGTGTACATTGAACACGTAACATTGAAGATTTTGTAGCGTAGAAACTTTTAAATCAGTGAATTGCTGTATTAATATGAGTAAGGCAGGCAAATACTAGTCACAGGTACATAATTTGTTAAATTATTATTTTTTTTTAAAAATTATACAGAGAGCAAAATTCACAACCTTTTATATCTATGCGGACCCACCGAAATTTTAGTACTTTTATGATTACCTACAAAATTTCTTACAATTTCCTTAGAAAATTTTAAATCAATTTTACTCACTACATCAAATTTTGTATCCCTAACTTTATCAAGATTTGAAAAAAATCAAGGCTCCGCATTTAATTTTCTATGTTTATAAGTGTTTTTGCTATTATTTAGGTAAAGAAGAAGGAAGTATAAGGACAAGCGAAGTTGTGTATCGAGATGACTGCGCTCCGCTGAGTAGACAAGTGTCTGTGCGCCGGCGAACTGCACTATTACTTGCTGGTGAGTATTATATAACCAGAAATATTTGAATTTACGTATTATATTTATTATTTATCTGAATTTTACAAACTGTTAAAAGTAGCAAGAAAAGGTGGTCTTATTGCTATAAATAATATCTTCCAGACAAGACCTAGTCTGTGTAACATTTCAATCATTCGTAATATTTTTTCTGTTATCTATAATACCAAAACGGTCTACCAACATTACCGTTTGCATTTTAAATATTTATATAGATTTGTTCCTTTGTATGTATTTGTTTTTTTTTTAATAAATATATTTTTTGACTTTATTAAAGCATACTTTAATGGTACACTATATCTAATATATAGTAGTTAACAAAATGTCAGACAAGCAAAATTAACGTGGGAATTGCCATTTTGTTGCTGTCTTTTGTATTATGAAGTTAAAACATATTGTTTGGATTAAAAAAGAAACTCATGTATTTGCATTAAAAATAAGTCTATAATCGTGTGTGGAGACTTTAATATAGATACATTGATTGACACAACTCATAATCGTCGGCTGTTAAATTTATTTAAATCATATAATTTATTAAACTTATTCTCTGAGCCGACTCATGTTGGTGACACGTTTGCCACGTGTGGCAGAGAACAATGTATTTTGTGACTGTGAAGTGTTTGGGACATTGATAACGAAAAACTTAACTTCGGATCATTATGGACAGAAATACACATTAGTAGACCAAAGTCGAGTAATAAAATTAACTTGTTTAAAAATTATGTAGTGCAAAAAATACCTAATTTGTGCTTGATTTATAAGGACCCAGCTAAAGGTACCCCTAGGTATATTTAGTAGTAGAGATAAATTATATGAATTATATGGTATGAGGCTGTATAATCGGGATCCAGTATTTTAAAACGCGTTAGATGTAATTCTAAGTTCTTTAAAAGTGTTTGCATCCAGGCAAAGGCAATTTTTATTAGAAACAAAATCCTTAACTCTGACGATAAAATAAAGGCTACCTGGGATATTATTAATAGCATAACTGGAATAAAATAGAAAGTAATATATTAATTAATACCGAAAAGGAAGTGGCAAGCACGTTTGAAAAATTCTTTACAGATATACGTATCACAGTAACATCAGCATTAAAATCATCGCCCTCAGATGCTATTTCAATACATAAAAATAAACTCCCAGGCTGTGCTAATTACTTTGAGTTTAAACATATTACATCATTTGTTATTATTAAGAATCTCAGAACACTTAACATAAAAAAAAACTGGTGATTTATGGGACATTTCAGTAAAAATAATAAATACAATTATCAATAATATTGCCCTTCATCTAGCTGATATTTTAGATTTATAAATGTGTCGATACAGAAAAGTTTCCGGACTTAATGAAGCACAGTAAAGTAACACCACTATTTTAAAAATGGAAACAGGAACGATCCCAGTAACTATAGACCAATCTCTATATTACCATCACTGAGTAAAGTTTTTAAAAATTTTAATGAAATTAAACTATTTCACAGTCAACAGTACGGTTTTACTAGGGGTAGGTCAACAAGAGATGCTGGAGTTGCACTTCTTTAGCATATTTATGAAGCGTGGGTGAAATCGCAAAATGCGATTAGTGTATTTTGTGATTTGTCCAAAGCCTTTGATTGTGTTCAACATGAAACACATTTAAAAAAACTTAATATTATTGTATAGGTGGTGTTTCACTGGATCTAATTGCCTCATACCTAAATCAGAGAATCCAGAGGATTACTATTAATGGTCTAAAATCTTCTGGATCTTTGTAACAAATGGGCGTTCCATAGGGATAAACAGAAATAAACTTGTAACGCCTTACTTTCGTCTCCACAATGTCAGTAATAGCTTACTTGCCAATTCAACAATTTAAAACTCGGATCAAGAAATCTCCAACCAATTTTTGACGTTACAAAAGTGCTTTTTAAAAAAAGTCTAGTTAAAATAAATAATTTTGAGTTGGGTTGAGATTTTTTCTACTTATGTGCTTATTTGTGAATTATACAGAAATTCAAAGTCCAAATCCAGAACGTGCTACTGGAAGCCATAAGAGTCAGTATCCCGTCGCATCATGGATGAGGTGGGATATTGAGACAGACCCAGAAACAGAGGATGGAGAAGCTCCTGAGACCAAGGGGACGGAGACACCTGACGGACGAGCTCGCGCGAGACTTGTTACCTGCCTGGCCGAGGAGTTTAAGGCGTGTGGTATGAGGAATAAGAGGTTTGTGAAAAGAATTTAGAAATGTATGAATTCAAAACTTTGATGTTAATAACTAAAATATAAGCAAACTCTTTCGTTTCACAACCATATTATATATGTGGGATTGACTGTTTCTGAACGAATCGTGTGAGTGAAAGTGAACAAAATGTTAGTATGAGTGAAAGAGTAAGATAGTGATGACGAATGAAGCTGGTGTGATTAGTATAGTTGGAGTCAGTGAGTAAGGATTGACATAAGAGGCGTAAAGCGTTGGATTAAGGTGAACCAAAAATTAATTTGTGTATTAAAACTATTTTCAGAAATTCAGTGCAGTCTGCGTCTCTCGGTGCCTGGGGGCAACAGTGCTCAGCTGCTGAAGCCAGTTAAGGTGCTTGCTTGCTTGGCTTAGTTGAGTGAGAAAAGGGATGATCTCCGAAGGTTATGGGCAGGCGCTAGGACACATCATCATGCTCATAGGATGCTAACAGATATGTTGGTAGGTATTAAAACCTTGGACATTAGTTTATTAAGTTTCACACATTTAGGGTATTGTACCTAACCAATGTTACAACATAGACATGGATCGATCTTTGTAAGACTCAACAGTGCAGGTGGAGTTCCATTGAAGACCTAGATGTAGTAATTAAGGGAGAACAAGTAAAACTGTACTTTTTAGTGTGTTTTCTATAAACATGTTTGTGGAGAAGTCATTTATTTTGAAGTTGTTAGAACAATTAAAGGTAGTATTGTTAGTATGTTTAGTATTGCCATCAGTAAGCACACTAAGAAAACTGAGTTTAGTTGTCATAGCGTCACCACCATCGCATACAGTAAGAAGAAAGAAGATCATTGGATAATTCCTCTTCATTTAGATGAGTTAAGTTTTTTTTTATTTTATTTAGACAATCACATGACATTTATTTTATTTTTAATAATACAAGGGATTAAAATATAATGTATTTAAAGAGGCTGATGTTGTAAAGTTCAATTTAGATCAGAAACTATTGTCAATACATGTCAACATTGCATGTTGCAAAGTTTATAATAATCCTTAAATATTACAAAAAGGGACATAGTAACTAAATAAAATACGTGCAATGTATAAATGAAACAAGAAAAAGCTATAGCCCAAAGAATAATAAAGAAGAAGGTATAGCGAGTTTAAATATTCATGATTCCAATATAACATGTACCAGACGATTTTTGAAAACATTACACAATCAATCTCCTTTCGTCTATTTACTGTGTTTTTTCTTAAACTTGTGGTTATTGCATATGTATTAGTAATAATATTCTCAACTATAAATAAATTAAGAGATGGATGTCTATTGGGCAGCAATAAAAATGCTTGGCTGTCAGGGTTGTGTCTGTTCATCAACAATGTTCATATTCCAGGCACGAAAAACTTGTTGAAACATTGGCCAGGTCTACAAATTTCAAATAGCACTTTTATGATTCTCTACAAAATGATTACTCTTTGATTTTATCTAATATATGAAATTATTTTCTTTTATCTGGGAGAGATCGCTAATTTATGAGTGCGGTACAGAGATAGACTAGAGCTTGGAGAAGGCTATGTTTTATCGCCTAAATATAAGTGTGTGTTTATATTATTTTTAGAGCTGATAAAAAATGAAGACGTAACTGACGCATACCTGCAGGATATCACTCCCGAGTACGAGGCATCCTTGCCTGAGGAAGACAAGACCTTCGAGAGTACCGTCATGATATCTCTGGAGGCGTTGGGAGTCTTGAAACAACTGAACGAGGCTACTGAGGTACGGTCACTATTAAAAATGACTTTCTCGTTCATATAATTGTAGAATTTGTTAGTTACCACTGGTTGGTTAGTGAATTTTGTTCTGACTATTTTTACACAATGGTTAAAACGAATTTGAAGTTATCAAAACTATTGAATTAATTACACATTTATAATTTAAAGCTCTAGAATATTTTTTACTTCTTTCTTAGGCTGGTACTGTTGGAAATGTTTTTTGCTGTCTTTTGTATTATGAAACTAAAATAACGTAACTCATGTACAAGCATCTGATGCTGTCGGGATTAAATTCTACACATCCAGGAATTATAGAACTGCGTATAGATGTATCTCAAGAATATGGAAATAGATTAGTTGGTGATAATGAAGGAGAAGTGACAAAAGTGCGATTGCCCTGCTGGAGAGAAATGTTAAAACATATTAGCTATCGTGCTGTATCTCTCAAGGTTTGTGAATTGATCAACTACATTTATATCCATTTGTATCTTTCCTAATCCATACAATGAATACTATAGATGTTATAGTATTTAACTCTGACCATCCGTTACACTTTTACAGCTAGGTAATAGATCATATAAAGTACTTCTTAAGTACTAAAATTTTCGATAAATTTGAAAGTTTTGATTTTGATTGATTTGGTACACTTAAATCAGCATTGAAGGAATATGAGACAAAATCATTGTCAGAAATGTGTCAAGTGAAAGGACAACGGGACATCTATGTCAAAACAATGCCAGAAGTCACTGAAAAGATCTTGAAGAATGAAATTAATGCAATGTAAATACTTGTAAAGCATCAGAGGATACGGCACGTATCTGTAAAACATCAATTCAATAAAACATTTATATTGGCAGATTAAAATATAAACTAGAATGAAGTTTATAAAATGATTATTGTCAGATATTTCAGGCACATAAAATAGTGAATATACTGTTTTTACAAGTTTTTTGCAAATAGGTGATGGACTTGGTGATCAGGGTGAAAGGGAAATTAGTAGAAGAGTAGTAATTTTGTACATCACAAAATTGTTTATGTTTTGTTATGTAAGTAGGTATTATTTTTAATTTGAATAAAAATGATATCTCTCGGCCATAAAAAAAATAGGGAGCCATCTACAGATATTCCGAGAAACTACTACGGTCTATAAAATAGAGAGCCATCTACAGATATTCCGAGAAACTACTACGGTCTATAAAATAGAGAGCCATCTACAGAAATTCCGAGAAACTACTACACTATTTATTCATAAGAGTGGGTTCCTATATTTTCTTGTTTTATTTCCTTCAGTTTTAGTGAGATGGCACTGATTTTTGAAATTTTCTACAAAAATGCCACATATAATTCTAGTTTTCATCAATTTATAATGGGGGACGTAGCTCAGTTTGTAGAGGGCTCAACTCAATGTGAAAAGATTCTGGGTTCGATTCCCAGCACCCTCACTAGTATATGAAAACACTAAACAATATAGGTGATTTTTTTTTATCCTCATTTCAATTCGGTATATATATGACACAGCGAAAGTGATAAATCAAAAAATTATGTATACTATCTAGATAGTGTATTTAATATCAATGCAATTCAGACATAGTGATAATTGGAACAGAATTGTTCAAATTTTTTGTTATTTTATATAATATCTAGTCCTACTTAGATAAAGTAATAATTTGAAACAAACGGGTTTTCATTACAATGTTTAGTTTCAATTTATTTAAATTTTTACTGCATAATATGTAATCTCTATGATGCTCTTCCTCTGTCTATCCCTCGTCCTTTTAGTAGATTTCTACTTTTTTTAGTAAATTTGAAGTAAATAAGACGATAATCTAGAGCAGAGTGTGATCTTTCTCAGAACTGTCTATCACATAAGAAGATGTAAAATGTTTATTGAGGATATCGATATCAATATTAATTAAAGTGTTGTGAGAAGATTTACCAACTCCAATAGACTCTAAGAATTTCCAGGTTTTTGCCATGTCGCCGTTTACGACAGAACTATGAATGTGGCGTCGTTGAGCATCCCTACATGACGCATAGCAGCTATTACGTGCTTCTCTATACTTATTACAGTACATTATTAAAAATATCTACTTTCTGATCAATTGTATTGGCAGTAGAGATTGTAGAGCAGTCTATTCGACGCGCATTCTCTAGTGAACGATGACTGTCCATTACTCCAAAATTACGCTGCAGAAGGATTTTCGATTTAGATTTAGGAGGACGAATTTTATACGAAAGGAAAATCAAGTCATGATATGAAAACGCATCAGCAGGACACAAAGCTGGAGATGAAACCATAATAACCATAAGATACGATGGAATACAGCCAGGAAAAAAATGGGTAGCTCTAAGAGGCATAATGTGCAGATTACGGGATTCGACTATGTCAGTCAGTTTGTTACTATGTACGTCGCCTTTTAGTAAACAGGTGTTAGTCTCCCATGATAATTGAGTGGTTATAAATAGGGAGTAATTTGTCTAAAATATTTTCAAAATTTGGATAAGAGTTAAACAAATGTGAGGGACTATAAAATACACCAAAGAGAGTTTTATTGTGAGAAAGTTCTACTTCAATGAACAAATATTCGGCTGAATCGGGAGGAGGCGAGCTAACTATAGAAAAAGGAATGTAAGAACGTAGATATTTCGCCACCCCATCAGTTGAAAACCAGGTAATGAATATGAAGTAGAAGGCAAACAAGGCTTAACCGAAGACTCAGATATGTGGATTAGGATTAGGCATTAATGTTACGTGAGTCAGATGATGCAAGCACATCAGGAAAATGAGCCGGAATACTTTGTGCGTTGATGTGAATCATTATGCTCATAGGATGTTAACAGATATGTTGGTAGGTATTAAAACCATAGACATTAGTTTATTAAGTTTCACAGATTTAGGGTATTGTACCTAACCAATGTTACAATATAGACATCGATCGATTTTTGTAAGAATCAACAGTGCAGGAGGAGTTCCATTGAAGACCAGGAAGTAGTAATTAAAGGAGAACAAGTAAAACTGTACTTTTTAGTGTGTTTTCTATAAACATGTTTGTGGAGAAGTCTTCGTATATTTACTGTTTCCATCAGTAAGCACACTAAGAAAACTGAATTTAGTTGTCATAACGTCACCACCATCGCATACAGTAAGAAGAAAGAAGATCATTGGATAATTCCTCTTCATTTAGATGAGTTAGATAAGTTAAGTTTTTTTTTAAATTTTATTTAGACAATCACAAGACTTTTATTTTTAATAATACAAAGAATTAAAATATAATGTGTATAGCGTAATCTGAGGCAACTTGAGTTTCTCACTTAATAAGCTTGATACACACATGGTAGTGTATGTCTGTTACATCTTCGGAAACACCATGAACCAGGAGCATTTTCCTCCTTGTGAACATATCCATTTCACTCTGATGTCTTGAAAGGACTTAAACTTGAAGCTTAAGATTTTTAAGAACATTCATGACAAATGTTTGGAAGGAGTTAAATTGGGAGTTAATATTTGACGTGGGACTGGTGGCAGGAATAGCACATCTTATCTCCCTTTAAAAATCATCCATCCTGGTATGGAAGTATGCAGTGAGCACAACTAGTGAATTTTTAAATTATTCCATTATGTTTGAACAGTGTGTACATTGAACACGTAACATTGAAGATTTTGTAGCGTAGAAACTTTTAAATCAGTGAATTGCTGTATTAATATGAGTAAGGCAGGCAAATACTAGTCACAGGTACATAATTTGTTAAATTATTATTTTTTTAAAAAAATTATACAGAGAGCAAAATTCACAACCTTTTATATCTATGCGGACCCACCGAAATTTTAGTACTTTTATGATTACCTACAAAATTTCTTACAATTTCCTTAGAAAATTTTAAATCAATTTTACTCACTACATCAAATTTTGTATCCCTAACTTTATCAAGATTTGAAAAAAATCAAGGCTCCGCATTTAATTTTCTATGTTTATAAGTGTTTTTGCTATTATTTAGGTAAAGAAGAAGGAAGTATAAGGACAAGCGAAGTTGTGTATCGAGATGACTGCGCTCCGCTGAGTAGACAAGTGTCTGTGCGCCGGCGAACTGCACTATTACTTGCTGGTGAGTATTATATAACCAGAAATATTTGAATTTACGTATTATATTTATTATTTATCTGAATTTTACAAACTGTTAAAAGTAGCAAGCAAAGGTGGTCTTATTGCTATAAATAATATCTTCCAGACAAGACCTAGTCTGTGTAACATTTCAATCATTCGTAATATTTTTTCTGTTATCTATAATACCAAAACGGTCTACCAACATTACCGTTTGCATTTTAAATATTTATATAGATTTGTTCCTTCGTATGTATTTGTTTTTTTTTTTAATAAATATATTTTTTGACTTTATTAAAGCATACTTTAATGGTACACTATATCTAATATATAGAAGTTAACAAAATGTCAGACAAGAAAAATTAACGTGGGAATTGCCATTTTGTTGCTGTCTTTTGTATTATGAAGTTAAAACATATTGTTTGGATTAAAAAAGAAACTCATGTATTTGCATTAAAAATAAGTCTATAATCGTGTGTGGAGACTTTAATATAGATACATTGATTGACACAACTCATAATCGTCGGCTGTTAAATTTATTTAAATCATATAATTTATTAAACTTATTCTCTGAGCCGACTCATGTTGGTGACACGTTTGCCACGTGTGGCAGAGAACAATGTATTTTGTGACTGTGAAGTGTTTGGGACATTGATAACGAAAAACTTAACTTCGGATCATTATGGACAGAAATACACATTAGTAGACCAAAGTCGAGTAATAAAATTAACTTGTTTAAAAATTATGTAGTGCAAAAAATACCTAATTTGTGCTTGATTTATAAGGACCCAGCTAAAGGTACCCCTAGGTATATTTAGTAGTAGAGATAAATTATATGAATTATATGGTATGAGGCTGTATAATCGGGATCCAGTATTTTAAAACGCGTTAGATGTAATTCTAAGTTCTTTAAAAGTGTTTGCATCCAGGCAAAGGCAATTTTTATTAGAAACAAAATCCTTAACTCTGACGATAAAATAAAGGCTACCTGGGATATTATTAATAGCATAACTGGAATAAAATAGAAAGTAATATATTAATTAATACCGAAAAGGAAGTGGCAAGCACGTTTGAAAAATTCTTTACAGATATACGTATCACAGTAACATCAGCATTAAAATCATCGCCCTCAGATGCTATTTCAATACATAAAAATAAACTCCCAGGCTGTGCTAATTACTTTGAGTTTAAACATATTACATCATTTGTTATTATTAAGAATCTCAGAACACTTAACATAAAAAAAAACTGGTGATTTATGGGACATTTCAGTAAAAATAATAAATACAATTATCAATAATATTGCCCCTCATCTAGCTGATATTTTAGATTTATAAATGTGTCGATACAGAAAAGTTTCCGGACTTAATGAAGCACAGTAAAGTAATACCACTATTTTAAAAATGGAAACAGGAACGATCCCAGTAACTATAGACCAATCTCTATATTACCATCACTGAGTAAAGTTTTTAAAAATTTTAATGAAATTAAACTATTTCACAGTCAACAGTACGGTTTTACTAGGGGTAGGTCAACAAGAGATGCTGGAGTTGCACTTCTTTAGCATATTTATGAAGCGTGGGTGAAATCGCAAAATGCGATTAGTGTATTTTGTGATTTGTCCAAAGCCTTTGATTGTGTTCAACATGAAACACATTTAAAAAAACTTAATATTATTGTATAGGTGGTGTTTCACTGGATCTAATTGCCTCAGACCTAAATCAGAGAATCCAGAGGATTACTATTAATGGTCTAAAATCTTCTGGATCTTTGTAACAAATGGGCGTTCCATAGGGAAATAAACTTGTAACGCCTTACTTTCGTCTCCACAATGTCAGTAATAGCCTATTTGCCAATTCAACAATTTAAAACTCGGATCAAGAAATCTCCAACCAATTTTTGACGTTACAAAAGTGCTTTTTAAAAAAAGTCTAGTTAAAATAAATAATTTTGAGTTGGGTTGAGATTTTTTCTACTAATGTGCTTATTTGTGAATTATACAGAAATTCAAAGTCCAAATCCAGAACGTGCTACTGGAAGCCATAAGAGTCAGTATCCCGTCGCATCATGGATGAGGTGGGATATTGAGACAGACCCAGAAACAGAGGATGGAGAAGCTCCTGAGACCAAGGGGACGGAGACACCTGACGGACGAGCTCGCGCGAGACTTGTTACCTGCCTGGCCGAGGAGTTTAAGGCGTGTGGTATGAGGAATAAGAGGTTTGTGAAAAGAATTTAGAAATGTATGAATTCAAAACTTTGATGTTAATAACTAAAATATAAGCAAACTCTTTCGTTTCACAACCATATTATATATGTGGGATTGACTGTTTCTGAACGAATCGTGTGAGTGAAAGTGAACAAAATGTTAGTATGAGTGAAAGAGTAAGATAGTGATGACGAATGAAGCTGGTGTGATTAGTATAGTTGGAGTCAGTGAGTAAGGATTGACATAAGAGGCGTAAAGCGTTGGATTAAGGTGAACCAAAAATTAATTTGTGTAATAAAACTATTTTCAGAAATTCAGTGCAGTCTGCGTCTCTCGGTGCCTGGGGGCAACAGTGCTCAGCTGCTGAAGCCAGTTAAGGTGCTTGCTTGCTTGGCTTAGTCGAGTGAGAAAAGGGATGATCTCCGAAGGATATGGGCAGGCGCTAGGACACATCATCATGCTCATAGGATGCTAACAGATATGTTGGTAGGTATTAAAACCTTGGACATTAGTTTATTAAGTTTCACACATTTAGGGTATTGTACCTAACCAATGTTACAACATAGACATGGATCGATCTTTGTAAGACTCAACAGTGCAGGTGGAGTTCCATTGAAGACCTAGATGTAGTAATTAAGGGAGAACAAGTAAAACTGTACTTTTTAGTGTGTTTTCTATAAACATGTTTGTGGAGAAGTCATTTATTTTGAAGTTGTTAGAACAATTAAAGGTAGTATTGTTAGTATGTTTAGTATTGCCATCAGTAAGCACACTAAGAAAACTGAGTTTAGTTGTCATAGCGTCACCACCATCGCATACAGTAAGAAGAAAGAAGATCATTGGATAATTCCTCTTCATTTAGATGAGTTAAGTTTTTTTTTATTTTATTTAGACAATCACATGACATTTATTTTATTTTTAATAATACAAGGGATTAAAATATAATGTATTTAAAGAGGCTGATGTTGTAAAGTTCAATTTAGATCAGAAACTATTGTCAATACATGTCAACATTGCATGTTGCAAAGTTTATAATAATCCTTAAATATTACAAAAAGGGACATAGTAACTAAATAAAATACGTGCAATGTATAAATGAAACAAGAAAAAGCTATAGCCCAAAGAATAATAAAGAAGAAGGTATAGGGAGTTTAAATATTCATGATTCCAATATAACATGTACCAGACGATTTTTGAAAACATTACACAATCAATCTCCTTTCGTCTATTTACTGTGTTTTTTCTTAAACTTGTGGTTATTGCATATGTATTAGTAATAATATTCTCAACTATAAATAAATTAAGAGATGGATGTCTATTGGGCAGCAATAAAAATGCTTGGCTGTCAGGGTTGTGTCTGTTCATCAACAATGTTCATATTCCAGGCACGAAAAACTTGTTGAAACATTGGCCAGGTCTACAAATTTCAAATAGCACTTTTATGATTCTCTACAAAATGATTACTCTTTGATTTTATCTAATATATGAAATTATTTTCTTTTATCTGGGAGAGATCGCTAATTTATGAGTGCGGTACAGAGATAGACTAGAGCTTGGAGAAGGCTATGTTTTATCGCCTAAATACAAGTGTGTGTTTATATTATTTTTAGAGCTGATAAAAAATGAAGACGTAACTGACGCATACCTGCAGGATATCACTCCCGAGTACGAGGCATCCTTGCCTGAGGAAGACAAGACCTTCGAGAGTACCGTCATGATATCTCTGGAGGCGTTGGGAGTCTTGAAACAACTGAACGAGGCTACTGAGGTACGGTCACTATTAAAAATGACTTTCTCGTTCATATAATTGTAGAATTTGTTAGTTACCACTGGTTGGTTAGTGAATTTTGTTCTGACTATTTTTACACAATGGTTAAAACGAATTTGAAGTTATCAAAACTATTGAATTAATTACACATTTATAATGTAAAGCTCTAGAATATTTTTTACTTCTTTCTTAGGCTGGTACTGTTGGAAATGTTTTTTGCTGTCTTTTGTATTATGAAATTAAAATAACGTAACTCATGTACAAGCATCTGATGCTGTCGGGATTAAATTCTACACATCCAGGAATTATAGAACTGCGTATAGATGTATCTCAAGAATATGGAAATAGATTAGTTGGTGATAATGAAGGAGAAGTGACAAAAGTGCGATTGCCCTGCTGGAGAGAAATGTTAAAACATATTAGCTATCGTGCTGTATCTCTCAAGGTTTGTGAATTGATCAACTACATTTATATCCATTTGTATCTTTCCTAATCCATACAATGAATACTATAGATGTTATAGTATTTAACTCTGACCATCCGTTACACTTTTACAGCTAGGTAATAGATCATATAAAGTACTTCTTAAGTACTAAAATTTTCGATAAATTTGAAAGTTTTGATTTTGATTGATTTGGTACACTTAAATCAGCATTGAAGGAATATGAGGCAAAATCATTGTCAGAAATGTGTCAAGTGAAAGGACAACGGGACATCTATGTCAAAACAATGCCAGAAGTCACTGAAAAGATCTTGAAGAATGAAATTAATGCAATGTAAATACTTGTAAAGCATCAGAGGATACGGCACGTATCTGTAAAACATCAATTCAATAAAACATTTATATTGGCAGATTAAAATATAAACTAGAATGAAGTTTATAAAATGATTATTGTCAGATATTTCAGGCACATAAAATAGTGAATATACTGTTTTTACAAGTTTTTTGCAAATAGGTGATGGACTTGGTGATCAGGGTGAAAGGGAAATTAGTAGAAGAGTAGTAATTTTGTACATCACAAAATTGTTTATGTTTTGTTATGTAAGTAGGTATTATTTTTAATTTGAATAAAAATGATATCTCTCGGCCATAAAAAAAATAGGGAGCCATCTACAGATATTCCGAGAAACTACTACGGTCTATAAAATAGAGAGCCATCTACAGATATTCCGAGAAACTACTACGGTCTATAAAATAGAGAGCCATCTACAGAAATTCCGAGAAACTACTACACTATTTATTCATAAGAGTGGGTTCCTATATTTTCTTGTTTTATTTCCTTCAGTTTTAGTGAGATGGCACTGATTTTTGAAATTTTCTACAAAAATGCCACATATAATCATAGTTTTCATCAATTTATAATGGGGGACGTAGCTCAGTTTGTAGAGGGCTCAACTCAATGTGAAAAGATTCTGGGTTCGATTCCCAGCACCCTCACTAGTATATGAAAACACTAAACAATATAGGTGATTTTTTTTTATCCTCATTTCAATTCGGTATATATATGACACAGCGAAAGTGATAAATCAAAAAATTATGTATACTATCTAGATAGTGTATTTAATATCAATGCAATTCAGACATAGTGATAATTGGAACAGAATTGTTCAAATTTTTTGTTATTTTATATAATATCTAGTCCTACTTAGATAAAGTAATAATTTGAAACAAACGGGTTTTCATTACAATGTTTAGTTTCAATTTATTTAAATTTTTACTGCATAATATGTAATCTCTATGATGCTCTTCCTCTGTCTATCCCTCGTCCTTTTAGTAGATTTCTACTTTTTTTAGTAAATTTGAAGTAAATAAGACGATAATCTAGAGCAGAGTGTGATCTTTCTCAGAACTGTCTATCACATAAGAAGATGTAAAATGTTTATTGAGGATATCGATATCAATATTAATTAAAGTGTTGTGAGAAGATTTACCAACTCCAATAGACTCTAAGAATTTCCAGGTTTTTGCCATGTCGCCGTTTACGACAGAACTATGAATGTGGCGTCGTTGAGCATCCCTACATGACGCATAGCAGCTATTACGTGCTTCTCTATACTTATTACAGTACATTATTAAAAATATCTACTTTCTGATCAATTGTATTGGCAGTAGAGATTGTAGAGCAGTCTATTCGACGCGCATTCTCTAGTGAACGATGACTGTCCATTACTCCAAAATTACGCTGCAGAAGGATTTTCGATTTAGATTTAGGAGGACGAATTTTATACGAAAGGAAAATCAAGTCATGATATGAAAACGCATCAGCAGGACACAAAGCTGGAGATGAAACCATAATAACCATAAGATACGATGGAATACAGCCAGGAAAAAAATGGGTAGCTCTAAGAGGCATAATGTGCAGATTACGGGATTCGACTATGTCTGTCAGTTTGTTACTATGTACGTCGCCTTTTAGTAAACAAATTAGTCTCCCATGATAATTGAGTGGTTATAAATAGGGAGTAATTTGTCTAAAATATTTTCAAAATTTGGATAAGAGTTAAACAAATGTGAGGGACTATAAAATACACCAAAGAGAGTTTTATTGTGAGAAAGTTCTACTTCAATGAACAAATATTCGGCTGAATCGGGAGGAGGCGAGCTAACTATAGAAAAAGGAATGTAAGAACGTAGATATTTCGCCACCCCATCAGTTGAAAACCAGGTAATGAATATGAAGTAGAAGGCAAACAAGGCTTAACCGAAGACTCAGATATGAGGATTAGGATTAGGCATTAATGTTACGTGAGTCAAATGATGCAAGCACATCAGGAAAATGAGCCGGAATACTTTGTGCGTTGATGTGAATCATTATGCTCATAGGATGTTAACAGATATGTTGGTAGGTATTAAAACCATAGACATTAGTTTATTAAGTTTCACAGATTTAGGGTATTGTACCTAACCAATGTTACAATATAGACATCGATCGATTTTTGTAAGAATCAACAGTGCAGGAGGAGTTCCATTGAAGACCAGGAAGTAGTAATTAAAGGAGAACAAGTAAAACTGTACTTTTTAGTGTGTTTTCTATAAACATGTTTGTGGAGAAGTCTTCGTATATTTACTGTTTCCATCAGTAAGCACACTAAGAAAACTGAATTTAGTTGTCATAACGTCACCACCATCGCATACAGTAAGAAGAAAGAAGATCATTGGATAATTCCTCTTCATTTAGATGAGTTAGATAAGTTAAGTTTTTTTTTAAATTTTATTTAGACAATCACAAGACTTTTATTTTTAATAATACAAAGAATTAAAATATAATGTGTATAGCGTAATCTGAGGCAACTTGAGTTTCTCACTTAATAAGCTTGATACACACATGGTAGTGTATGTCTGTTACATCTTCGGAAACACCATGAACCAGGAGCATTTTCCTCCTTGTGAACATATCCATTTCACTCTGATGTCTTGAAAGGACTTAAACTTGAAGCTTAAGATTTTTAAGAACATTCATGACAAATGTTTGGAAGGAGTTAAATTGGGAGTTAATATTTGACGTGGGACTGGTGGCAGGAATAGCACATCTTATCTCCCTTTAAAAATCATCCATCCTGGTATGGAAGTATGCAGTGAGCACAACTAGTGAATTTTTAAATTATTCCATTATGTTTGAACAGTGTGTACATTGAACACGTAACATTGAAGATTTTGTAGCGTAGAAACTTTTAAATCAGTGAATTGCTGTATTAATATGAGTAAGGCAGGCAAATACTAGTCACAGGTACATAATTTGTTAAATTATTATTTTTTTTAAAAAATTATACAGAGAGCAAAATTCACAACCTTTTATATCTATGCGGACCCACCGAAATTTTAGTACTTTTATGATTACCTACAAAATTTCTTACAATTTCCTTAGAAAATTTTAAATCAATTTTACTCACTACATCAAATTTTGTATCCCTAACTTTATCAAGATTTGAAAAAAATCAAGGCTCCGCATTTAATTTTCTATGTTTATAAGTGTTTTTGCTATTATTTAGGTAAAGAAGAAGGAAGTATAAGGACAAGCGAAGTTGTGTATCGAGATGACTGCGCTCCGCTGAGTAGACAAGTGTCTGTGCGCCGGCGAACTGCACTATTACTTGCTGGTGAGTATTATATAACCAGAAATATTTGAATTTACGTATTATATTTATTATTTATCTGAATTTTACAAACTGTTAAAAGTAGCAAGAAAAGGTGGTCTTATTGCTATAAATAATATCTTCCAGACAAGACCTAGTCTGTGTAACATTTCAATCATTCGTAATATTTTTTCTGTTATCTATAATACCAAAACGGTCTACCAACATTACCGTTTGCATTTTAAATATTTATATAGATTTGTTCCTTTGTATGTATTTGTTTTTTTTTAATAAATATATTTTTTGACTTTATTAAAGCATACTTTAATGGTACACTATATCTAATATATAGAAGTTAACAAAATGTCAGACAAGCAAAATTAACGTGGGAATTGCCATTTTGTTGCTGTCTTTTGTATTATGAAGTTAAAACATATTGTTTGGATTAAAAAAGAAACTCATGTATTTGCATTAAAAATAAGTCTATAATCGTGTGTGGAGACTTTAATATAGATACATTGATTGACACAACTCATAATCGTCGGCTGTTAAATTTATTTAAATCATATAATTTATTAAACTTATTCTCTGAGCCGACTCATGTTGGTGACACGTTTGCCACGTGTGGCAGAGAACAATGTATTTTGTGACTGTGAAGTGTTTGGGACATTGATAACGAAAAACTTAACTTCGGATCATTATGGACAGAAATACACATTAGTAGACCAAAGTCGAGTAATAAAATTAACTTGTTTAAAAATTATGTAGTGCAAAAAATACCTAATTTGTGCTTGATTTATAAGGACCCAGCTAAAGGTACCCCTAGGTATATTTAGTAGTAGAGATAAATTATATGAATTATATGGTATGAGGCTGTATAATCGGGATCCAGTATTTTAAAACGCGTTAGATGTAATTCTAAGTTCTTTAAAAGTGTTTGCATCCAGGCAAAGGCAATTTTTATTAGAAACAAAATCCTTAACTCTGACGATAAAATAAAGGCTACCTGGGATATTATTAATAGCATAACTGGAATAAAATAGAAAGTAATATATTAATTAATACCGAAAAGGAAGTGGCAAGCACGTTTGAAAAATTCTTTACAGATATACGTATCACAGTAACATCAGCATTAAAATCATCGCCCTCAGATGCTATTTCAATACATAAAAATAAACTCCCAGGCTGTGCTAATTACTTTGAGTTTAAACATATTACATCATTTGTTATTATTAAGAATCTCAGAACACTTAACATAAAAAAAAACTGGTGATTTATGGGACATTTCAGTAAAAATAATAAATACAATTATCAATAATATTGCCCCTCATCTAGCTGATATTTTAGATTTATAAATGTGTCGATACAGAAAAGTTTCCGGACTTAATGAAGCACAGTAAAGTAATACCACTATTTTAAAAATGGAAACAGGAACGATCCCAGTAACTATAGACCAATCTCTATATTACCATCACTGAGTAAAGTTTTTAAAAATTTTAATGAAATTAAACTATTTCACAGTCAACAGTACGGTTTTACTAGGGGTAGGTCAACAAGAGATGCTGGAGTTGCACTTCTTTAGCATATTTATGAAGCGTGGGTGAAATCGCAAAATGCGATTAGTGTATTTTGTGATTTGTCCAAAGCCTTTGATTGTGTTCAACATGAAACACATTTAAAAAAACTTAATATTATTGTATAGGTGGTGTTTCACTGGATCTAATTGCCTCATACCTAAATCAGAGAATCCAGAGGATTACTATTAATGGTCTAAAATCTTCTGGATCTTTGTAACAAATGGGCGTTCCATAGGGAAATAAACTTGTAACGCCTTACTTTCGTCTCCACAATGTCAGTAATAGCCTATTTGCCAATTCAACAATTTAAAACTCGGATCAAGAAATCTCCAACCAATTTTTGACGTTACAAAAGTGCTTTTTAAAAAAAGTCTAGTTAAAATAAATAATTTTGAGTTGGGTTGAGATTTTTTCTACTAATGTGCTTATTTGTGAATTATACAGAAATTCAAAGTCCAAATCCAGAAC
This sequence comes from Limenitis camilla, assembly GCA_905147385.1. Classification (NCBI taxonomy): domain Eukaryota; kingdom Metazoa; phylum Arthropoda; class Insecta; order Lepidoptera; family Nymphalidae; genus Limenitis; species Limenitis camilla. The sequence continues at coordinate 8,977,590 of LR990224.1, forward strand.
GTGCTACTGGAAGCCATAAGAGTCAGTATCCCGTCGCATCATGGATGAGGTGGGATATTGAGACAGACCCAGAAACAGAGGATGGAGAAGCTCCTGAGACCAAGGGGACGGAGACACCTGACGGACGAGCTCGCGCGAGACTTGTTACCTGCCTGGCCGAGGAGTTTAAGGCGTGTGGTATGAGGAATAAGAGGTTTGTGAAAAGAATTTAGAAATGTATGAATTCAAAACTTTGATGTTAATAACTAAAATATAAGCAAACTCTTTCGTTTCACAACCATATTATATATGTGGGATTGACTGTTTCTGAACGAATCGTGTGAGTGAAAGTGAACAAAATGTTAGTATGAGTGAAAGAGTAAGATAGTGATGACGAATGAAGCTGGTGTGATTAGTATAGTTGGAGTCAGTGAGTAAGGATTGACATAAGAGGCGTAAAGCGTTGGATTAAGGTGAACCAAAAATTAATTTGTGTAATAAATTTTCATAAAACTATTTTCAGAAATTCAGTGCAGTCTGCGTCTCTCGGTGCCTGGGGGCAACAGTGCTCAGCTGCTGAAGCCAGTTAAGGTGCTTGCTTGCTTGGCTTAGTTGAGTGAGAAAAGGGATGATCTCCGAAGGATATGGGCAGGCGCTAGGACACATCATCATGCTCATAGGATGCTAACAGATATGTTGGTAGGTATTAAAACCTTGGACATTAGTTTATTAAGTTTCACACATTTAAGGTATTGTACCTAACCAATGTTACAACATAGACATGGATCGATCTTTGTAAGACTCAACAGTGCAGGTGGAGTTCCATTGAAGACCTAGATGTAGTAATTAAGGGAGAACAAGTAAAACTGTACTTTTTAGTGTGTTTTCTATAAACATGTTTGTGGAGCAGTCATTTATTTTGAAGTTGTTAGAACAATTAAAGGTAGTATTGTTAGTATGTTTAGTATTGCCATCAGTAAGCACACTAAGAAAACTGAGTTTAGTTGTCATAGCGTCACCACCATCGCATACAGTAAGAAGAAAGAAGATCATTGGATAATTCCTCTTCATTTAGATGAGTTAAGTTTTTTTTTATTTTATTTAGACAATCACATGACATTTATTTTATTTTTAATAATACAAGGGATTAAAATATAATGTATTTAAAGAGGCTGATGTTGTAAAGTTCAATTTAGATCAGAAACTATTGTCAATACATGTCAAAACATTGCATGTTGCAAAGTTTATAATAATCCTTAAATATTACAAAAAGGGACATAGTAACTAAATAAAATACGTGCAATGTATAAATGAAACAAGAAAAAGCTATAGCCCAAAGAATAATAAAGAAGAAGGTATAGCGAGTTTAAATATTCGTGATTCCAATATAACATGTACCAGACGATTTTTGAAAACATTACACAATCAATCTCCTTTCGTCTATTTACTGTGTTTTTTCTTAAACTTGTGGTTATCGCATATGTATTACTAATAATATTCTCAACTATAAATAAATTAAGAGATGGATGTCTATTGGGCAGCAATAAAAATGCTTGGCTGTCAGGGTTGTGTCTGTTCATCAACAACGTTCATATTCCAGGCACGAAAAACTTGTTGAAACATTGGGCAGGTCTACAAATTTCAAATAGCACTTTTATGATTCTCTACAAAATGATTACTCTTTGATTTTATCTAATATATGAAATTATTTTCTTTTATCTGGGAGAGATCGCTAATTTAAGAGTGCGATTTGTTTTATGTATTTTAATATACGGACGGATAGACGGTCTGTCTGTCTTTTAAGTTTTCACGCTTAAATCACGGAACCGATTTTTTTGAAATTTGGTACAGAGATAGACTAGAGCTTGGAGAAGGCTATGTTTTATCGCCTAAATATAAGTGTGTGTTTATATTATTTTTAGAGCTGATAAAAAATGAAGACGTAACTGACGCATACCTGCAGGATATCACTCCCGAGTACGAGGCATCCTTGCCTGAGGAAGACAAGACCTTCGAGAGTACCGTCATGATATCTCTGGAGGCGTTGGGAGTCTTGGAACAACTGAACGAGGCTACTGAGGTACGGTCACTATTAAAAATGACTTTCTCGTTCATATAATTGTAGAATTTGTTTGACTATTTTTACACAATGGTTAAAACGAATTTGAAGTTATTAAAACTATCAAATTAATTACACATTTATAATGTAAAGCTCTAGAATATTTTTTACTTCTTTCTTAGGCTGGTACTGTTGGAAATGTTTTTTGCTGTCTTTTGTATTATGAAACTAAAATAACGTAACTCATGTACAAGCATCTGATGCTGTCGGGATTAAATTCTACACATCCATTATAGAACTGCGTATAGATGTATCTCAAGAATATGGAAATAGATTAGTTGGTGATAATGAATTAGAAGTGACAAAAGTGCGATTGCCCTGCTGGAGAGAAATGTTAAAACATATTAGCTATCGTGCTGTATCTCTCAAGGTTTGTGAATTGATCAACTACATTTATATCCATTTGTATCTTTCCTAATCCATACAATGAATACTATAGATGTTATAGTATTTAACTCTGACCATCCGTTACACTTTTACAGCTAGGTAATAGATCATATAAAGTACTTCTTAAGTACTAAAATTTTCGATAAATTTGAAAGTTTTGATTTTGATTGATTTGGTACACTTAAATCAGCATTGAAGGAATATGAGGCAAAATCATTGTCAGAAATGTGTCAAGTGAAAGGACAACGGGACATCTATGTCAAAACAATGCCAGAAGTCACTGAAAAGATCTTGAAGAATGAAATTAATGCAATGTAAATACTTGTAAAGCATCAGAGGATACGGCACGTATCTGTAAAACATCAATTCAATAACACATTTTATATTGGCAGATTAAAATATAAACTAGAACGAAGTTTATAAAATGATTATCGTCAGATATTTCAGGCATTTTGTGCGAATAGGTGATGGACTTGGTGATCAGGGTGAAAGGGTAATTACTAAAAGTGTAGTAATTTTGTACATCACAAAATTGTTTATGTTTTGTTATGTAAGTAGGTATTTTTTTTAATTTGAATAAAAATGACATCTCTCGGCCATAAAAAAAATAGGGAGCCATCTACAGATTTTCCGAGAAACTACTACGGTCTATAAAATAGAGAGCCATCTACAGATATTCCGAGAAACTACTACGGTCTATAAAATAGAGAGCCATCTACAGAAATTCCGAGAAACTACTACACTATTTATTCATAAGAGTGGGTTCCTATATTTTCTTGTTTTATTTCCTTCAGTTTTAGTGAGATGGCATTGATTTTTGAAATTTTCTACAAAAATGCCACATATAATTCTAGTTTTCATCAATTTATAATGGGGGACGTAGCTCAGTTTGTAGAGGGCTCAACTCAATGTGAAAGGATTCTGGGTTCGATTCCCAGCACCCTCACTAGTATATGAAAACACTAAACAATAGAGGTGATTTTTTTTTATCCTCATTTCAATTCGGTATATATATGACACAGCGAAAGTGATAAATCAAAAAATTATGTATACTATCTAGATAGTGTATTTAATATCAATGCAATTCAGACATAGTGATAATTGGAACAGAATTGTTCAAATTTTTTGTTATTTTATATAATATTTAGTCCTACTTAGATAAAGTAATAATTTGAAACAAACAGGTTTTCATTACAATGTTTAGTTTCAATTTATTTAAATTTTTACTGCATAATATGTAATCTCTATGATGCTCTTCCTCTATCTATCCCTCGTCCTTTTAGTAGATTTCTATTTTTTTTAGTAAATTTGAAGTAAATAAGACGATAATCTAGAGCAGAGTGTGATCTTTCTCAGAACTGTCTATCACATAAGAAGATGTAAAATGTTTATTGAGGATATCGATATCAATATTAATTAAAGTGTTGTGAGAAGATTTACCAACTCCAATAGACTCTAAGAATTTCCAGGTTTTTGCCATGTCGCCGTTTACGACAGAACTATGAATGTGGCGTCGTTGAGCATCCCTACATGACGCATAGCAGCGATTACGTGCTTCTCTATAGTTATTACTATTGGTGTCCGAATTATTGAGCTTGAACTTGTATTTCGCTTGATTCTTCTTCTCAATCAACAACTTAATGTCATCAGACAACCACGGCGCTGGCAGATGCTTCATTTTTACGGGCTTTATAGGCGCATGTGTATCATATAACTGAGTCAGTGCATTATTAAAAATATCTACTTTCTGATCAATTGTATTGGCAGTAGAGATTGTAGAGCAGTCTATTCGACGCGCATTCTCCAGTGAACGATGACTGTCCATTACTCCAAAATTACGCTACAGAAGGATTTTCGATTTAGATTTAGGAGGACGCATTTTATACGAAAGGAAAATCAAGTCATGATATGAAAACGCATCAGCAGGAAACTGGCCATGTTTGAAAGCAAAAGCTGGAGATGAAACCATAATAACCATAAGATACGATGGAATACAGCCAGGAAAAAAATGGGTAGCTCTAAGAGGCATAATATCCAGATTACGGGATTCGACTATGTCTGTCAGTTTGTTACTATGTACGTCGCCTTTAAGTAAACAGGTGTTAGTCTCCCATGATAATTGATTGGTTATAAATAGGGAGTAATTTGTCTAAAATATTTTCAAAATTTGGACAAGAGTTAAACAAATGTGAGGGATTATAAAATACACCAAGGAGAGTTTTATTGTGAGAAAGTTCTACTTCAATGAACAAATATTCGGCTGAATCGGGAGGAGGCGAGCTAACTATAGAAAAAGGAATGTAAGAACGTAGATATTTCGCCACCCCATCAGTTGAAAACCAGGTAATGAATATGAAGTAGAAGGCAAACAAGGCTTAAGCGAAGACTCAGATATGTGGATTAGGATTAGGCATTAATGTTACGTGAGTCAGATGATGCAAGCACATCAGGAAAATGAGCCGGAATACTTTGTGCGTTGATGTGAATCATTATGCTCATAGGATGTTAACAGATATGTTGGTAGGTATTAAAACATTAGTTTATTAAGTTTCACAGATTTAGGGTATTGTACCTAACCAATGTTACAATGTAGACATCGATCGATTTTTGTAAGAATCAACAGTGCAGGAGGAGTTCCATTGAAGACCAGGAAGTAGTAATTAAAGGAGAACAAGTAAAACTGTACTTTTTAGTGTGTTTTCTATAAACATGTTTGTGGAGAAGTCTTCGTATATTTACTGTTTCCATCAGTAAGCACACTAAGAAAACTGAATTTAGTTGTCATAACGTCACCACCATCGCATACAGTAAGAAGAAAGAAGATCATTGGATAATTCCTCTTCATTTAGATGAGTTAGATAAGTTAAGTTTTTTTTTAAATTTTATTTAGACAATCACAAGACTTTTATTTTTAATAATACAAAGAATTAAAATATAATGTGTATAGCGTAATCTGAGGCAACTTGAGTTTCTCACTTAATAAGCTTGATACACACATGGTAGTGTCTGTCTGTTACATCTTCGGAAACACCATGAACCAGGAGCATTTTCCTCCTTGTGAACATATCCATTTCACTCTGATGTCTTGAAAGGACTTAAACTTGAAGCTTAAGATTTTTAAGAACATTCATGACAAATGTTTGGAAGGAGTTAAATTGGGAGTTAATATTTGACGTGGGCCTGGTGGCAGGAATAGCACATCTTATCTCCCTTTAAAAATCATCCATCCTGGTATGGAAGTATGCAGTGAGCACAACTAGTGAATTTTTAAATTATTCCATTATGTTTGAACAGTGTGTACATTGAACACGTAACATTGAAGATTTTGTAGCGTAGAAACTTTTAAATCAGTGAATTGCTGTATTAATATGAGTAAGGCAGGCAAATACTAGTCACAGGTACATAATTTGTTAAATTATTATTTTTTTTTTTTAAATTATACAGAGAGCAAAATTCACAACCTTTTATATCTATGCGGACCCACCGAAATTTTAGTACTTTTATGATTACCTACAAAATTTCTTACAATTTCCTTAGAAAATTTTAAATCAATTTTACTCACTACATCAAATTTTGTATCCCTAACTTTATCAAGATTTGAAAAAAATCAAGGCTCCGCATTTAATTTTCTATGTTTATAAGTGTTTTTGCTATTATTTAGGTAAAGAAGAAGGAAGTATAAGGACAAGCGAAGTTGTGTATCGAGATGACTGCGCTCCGCTGAGTAGACAAGTGTCTGTGCGCCGGCGAACTGCACTATTACTTGCTGGTGAGTATTCTATAACCAGAAATATTTGAATTTACGTATTATATTTATTATTTATCTGAATTTTACAAACTGTTAAAAGTAGCAAGAAAAGGTGGTCTTATTGCTATAAATAATCTCTTCCAGACAAGACCTAGTCTGTGTAACATTTCAATCATTCGTAATATTTTTTCTGTTATCTATAATACCAAAACGGTCTACCAACATTACCGTTTGCATTTTAAATATTTATATAGATTTGTTCCTTTGTATGTATTTGTTTTTTTTTAATAAATATATTTTTTGACTTTATTAAAGCATACTTTAATGGTACACTATATCTAATATATAGAAGTTAACAAAATGTCAGACAAGCAAAATTAACGTGGGAATTGCCATTTTGTTGCTGTCTTTTGTATTATGAAGTTAAAACATATTGTTTGGATTAAAAAAGAAACTCATGTATTTGCATTAAAAATAAGTCTATAATCGTGTGTGGAGACTTTAATATAGATACATTGATTGACACAACTCATAATCGTCGGCTGTTAAATTTATTTAAATCATATAATTTATTAAACTTATTCTCTGAGCCGACTCATGTTGGTGACACGTTTGCCACGTGTGGCAGAGAACAATGTATTTTGTGACTGTGAAGTGTTTGGGACATTGATAACGAAAAACTTAACTTCGGATCATTATGGACAGAAATACACATTAGTAGACCAAAGTCGAGTAATAAAATTAACTTGTTTAAAAATTATGTAGTGCAAAAAATACCTAATTTGTGCTTGATTTATAAGGACCCAGCTAAAGGTACCCCTAGGTATATTTAGTAGTAGAGATAAATTATATGAATTATATGGTATGAGGCTGTATAATCGGGATCCAGTATTTTAAAACGCGTTAGATGTAATTCTAAGTTCTTTAAAAGTGTTTGCATCCAGGCAAAGGCAATTTTTATTAGAAACAAAATCCTTAACTCTGACGATAAAATAAAGGCTACCTGGGATATTATTAATAGCATAACTGGAATAAAATAGAAAGTAATATATTAATTAATACCGAAAAGGAAGTGGCAAGCACGTTTGAAAAATTCTTTACAGATATACGTATCACAGTAACATCAGCATTAAAATCATCGCCCTCAGATGCTATTTCAATACATAAAAATAAACTCCCAGGCTGTGCTAATTACTTTGAGTTTAAACATATTACATCATTTGTTATTATTAAGAATCTCAGAACACTTAACATAAAAAAAAACTGGTGATTTATGGGACATTTCAGTAAAAATAATAAATACAATTATCAATAATATTGCCCCTCATCTAGCTGATATTTTAGATTTATAAATGTGTCGATACAGAAAAGTTTCCGGACTTAATGAAGCACAGTAAAGTAATACCACTATTTTAAAAATGGAAACAGGAACGATCCCAGTAACTATAGACCAATCTCTATATTACCATCACTGAGTAAAGTTTTTAAAAATTTTAATGAAATTAAACTATTTCACAGTCAACAGTACGGTTTTACTAGGGGTAGGTCAACAAGAGATGCTGGAGTTGCACTTCTTTAGCATATTTATGAAGCGTGGGTGAAATCGCAAAATGCGATTAGTGTATTTTGTGATTTGTCCAAAGCCTTTGATTGTGTTCAACATGAAACACATTTAAAAAAACTTAATATTATTGTATAGGTGGTGTTTCACTGGATCTAATTGCCTCATACCTAAATCAGAGAATCCAGAGGATTACTATTAATGGTCTAAAATCTTCTGGATCTTTGTAACAAATGGGCGTTCCATAGGGATAAACAGAAATAAACTTGTAACGCCTTACTTTCGTCTCCACAATGTCAGTAATAGCTTACTTGCCAATTCAACAATTTAAAACTCGGATCAAGAAATCTCCAACCAATTTTTGACGTTACAAAAGTGCTTTTTAAAAAAAGTCTAGTTAAAATAAATAATTTTGAGTTGGGTTGAGATTTTTTCTACTAATGTGCTTATTTGTGAATTATACAGAAATTCAAAGTCCAAATCCAGAACGTGCTACTGGAAGCCATAAGAGTCAGTATCCCGTCGCATCATGGATGAGGTGGGATATTGAGACAGACCCAGAAACAGAGGATGGAGAAGCTCCTGAGACCAAGGGGACGGAGACACCTGACGGACGAGCTCGCGCGAGACTTGTTACCTGCCTGGCCGAGGAGTTTAAGGCGTGTGGTATGAGGAATAAGAGGTTTGTGAAAAGAATTTAGAAATGTATGAATTCAAAACTTTGATGTTAATAACTAAAATATAAGGAAAACTCTTTCGTTTCACAACCATATTATATATGTGGGATTGACTGTTTCTGAACGAATCGTGTGAGTGAAAGTGAACAAAATGTTAGTATGAGTGAAAGAGTAAGATAGTGATGACGAATGAAGCTGGTGTGATTAGTATAGTTGGAGTCAGTGAGTAAGGATTGACATAAGAGGCGTAAAGCGTTGGATTAAGGTGAACCAAAAATTAACTTGTGTAATAAAACTATTTTCAGAAATTCAGTGCAGTCTGCGTCTCTCGGTGCCTGGGGGCAACAGTGCTCAGCTGCTGAAGCCAGTTAAGGTGCTTGCTTGCTTGGCTTAGTTGAGTGAGAAAAGGGATGATCTCCGAAGGATATGGGCAGGCGCTAGGACACATCATCATGCTCATAGGATGCTAACAGATATGTTGGTAGGTATTAAAACCTTGGACATTAGTTTATTAAGTTTCACACATTTAGGGTATTGTACCTAACCAATGTTACAACATAGACATGGATCGATCTTTGTAAGACTCAACAGTGCAGGTGGAGTTCCATTGAAGACCTAGATGTAGTAATTAAGGGAGAACAAGTAAAACTGTACTTTTTAGTGTGTTTTCTATAAACATGTTTGTGGAGAAGTCATTTATTTTGAAGTTGTTAGAACAATTAAAGGTAGTATTGTTAGTATGTTTAGTATTGCCATCAGTAAGCACACTAAGAAAACTGAGTTTAGTTGTCATAGCGTCACCACCATCGCATACAGTAAGAAGAAAGAAGATCATTGGATAATTCCTCTTCATTTAGATGAGTTAAGTTTTTTTTTATTTTATTTAGACAATCACATGACATTTATTTTATTTTTAATAATACAAGGGATTAAAATATAATGTATTTAAAGAGGCTGATGTTGTAAAGTTCAATTTAGATCAGAAACTATTGTCAATACATGTCAAAACATTGCATGTTGCAAAGTTTATAATAATCCTTAAATATTACAAAAAGGGACATAGTAACTAAATAAAATACGTGCAATGTATAAATGAAACAAGAAAAAGCTATAGCCCAAAGAATAATAAAGAAGAAGGTATAGCGAGTTTAAATATTCGTGATTCCAATATAACATGTACCAGACGATTTTTGAAAACATTACACAATCAATCTCCTTTCGTCTATTTACTGTGTTTTTTCTTAAACTTGTGGTTATCGCATATGTATTACTAATAATATTCTCAACTATAAATAAATTAAGAGATGGATGTCTATTGGGCAGCAATAAAAATGCTTGGCTGTCAGGGTTGTGTCTGTTCATCAACAACGTTCATATTCCAGGCACGAAAAACTTGTTGAAACATTGGGCAGGTCTACAAATTTCAAATAGCACTTTTATGATTCTCTACAAAATGATTACTCTTTGATTTTATCTAATATATGAAATTATTTTCTTTTATCTGGGAGAGATCGCTAATTTAAGAGTGCGATTTGTTTTATGTATTTTAATATACGGACGGATAGACGGTCTGTCTGTCTTTTAAGTTTTCACGCTTAAATCACGGAACCGATTTTTTTGAAATTTGGTACAGAGATAGACTAGAGCTTGGAGAAGGCTATGTTTTATCGCCTAAATATAAGTGTGTGTTTATATTATTTTTAGAGCTGATAAAAAATGAAGACGTAACTGACGCATACCTGCAGGATATCACTCCCGAGTACGAGGCATCCTTGCCTGAGGAAGACAAGACCTTCGAGAGTACCGTCATGATATCTCTGGAGGCGTTGGGAGTCTTGGAACAACTGAACGAGGCTACTGAGGTACGGTCACTATTAAAAATGACTTTCTCGTTCAGATAATTGTAGAATTTGTTTGACTATTTTTACACAATGGTTAAAACGAATTTGAAGTTATTAATTACACATTTATAATGTAAAGCTCTAGAATATTTTTTACTTCTTTCTTAGGCTGGTACTGTTGGAAATGTTTTTTGCTGTCTTTTGTATTATGAAACTAAAATAACATAACTCATGTACAAGCATCTGATGCTGTCGGGATAAAATTCTACACATCCAGGAATTATAGAACTGCGTATAGATGTATCTCAAGAATATGGAAATAGATTAGTTGGTGATAATGAACGAGAAGTGACAAAAGTGCGATTGCCCTGCTGGAGAGAAATGTTAAAACATATTAGCTATCGTGCTGTATCTCTCAAGGTTTGTGAATTGATCAACTACATTTATATCCATTTGTATCTTTCCTAATCCATACAATGAATACTATAGATGTTATAGTATTTAACTCTGACCGTCCGTTACACTTTTACAGCTAGGTAATAGATCATATAAAGTACTTCTTAAGTACTAAAATTTTCGATAAATTTGAAATTTTTGATTTTGATTGATTTGGTACACTTAAATCAGCATTGAAGGAATATGAGGCAAAATCATTGTTAGAAATGTGTCAAGTGAAAGGACAACGGGACATCTATGTCAAAACAATGCCAGAAGTCACTGAAAAGATCTTGAAGAATGAAATTAATGCAATGTAAATACTTGTAAAGCATCAGAGGATACGGCACGTATCTGTAAAACATCAATTCAATAAAACATTTTATATTGGCAGATTAGAATATAAACTAGAATGAAGTTTATAAAATGATTATCGTCAGATAATTCAGGCATTTTGTGCGAATAGGTGATGGACTTGGTGATCAGGATGAAAGGGTAATTACTAGAAGTGTAGTAATTTTGTACATCACAAAATTGTTTATGTTTTGTTATGTAAGTAGGTATTTTTTTTAATTTGAATAAAAATGACATCTCTCGGCCATAAAAAAAATAGGGAGCCATCTACAGATATTCCGAGAAACTACTACGGTCTATAAAATAGAGAGCCATCTACAGATATTCCGAGAAACTACTACGGTCTATAAAATAGAGAGCCATCTACAGAAATTCCGAGAAACTACTACACTATTTATTCATAAGAGTGGGTTCCTATATTTTCTTGTTTTATTTCCTTCAGTTTTAGTGAGATGGCACTGATTTTTGAAATTTTCTACAAAAATGCCACATATAATTCTAGTTTTCATCAATTTATAATGGGGGACGTAGCTCAGTTTGTAGAGGGCTCAACTCAATGTGAAAGGATTCTGGGTTCGATTCCCAGCACCCTCACTAGTATATGAAAACACTAAACAATAGAGGTGATTTTTTTTTATCCTCATTTCAATTCGGTATATATATGATACAGCGAAAGTGATAAATCAAAAAATTATGTATACTATCTAGATAGTGTATTTAATATCAATGCAATTCAGACATAGTGATAATTGGAACAGAATTGTTCAAATTTTTTGTTATTTTATATAATATTTAGTCCTACTTAGATAAAGTAATAATTTGAAACAAACAGGTTTTCATTACAATGTTTAGTTTCAATTTATTTAAATTTTTACTGCATAATATGTAATCTCTATGATGCTCTTCCTCTATCTATCCCTCGTCCTTTTAGTAGATTTCTATTTTTTTTAGTAAATTTGAAGTAAATAAGACGATAATCTAGAGCAGAGTGTGATCTTTCTCAGAACTGTCTATCACATAAGAAGATGTAAAATGTTTATTGAGGATATCGATATCAATATTAATTAAAGTGTTGTGAGAAGATTTACCAACTCCAATAGACTCTAAGAACTATGAATGTGGCGTCGTTGAGCATACCTACATGACGCATAGCAGCTATTACGTGCTTCTCTATACTTATTACAGTACATTATTAAAAATATCTACTTTCTGATCAATTGTATTGGCAGTAGAGATTGTAGAGCAGTCTATTCGACGCGCATTCTCTAGTGAACGATGACTGTCCATTACTCCAAAATTACGCTGCAGAAGGATTTTCGATTTAGATTTAGGAGGACGAATTTTATACGAAAGGAAAATCAAGTCATGATATGAAAACGCATCAGCAGGACACTGGCCATGTTTGAAAGCAAAAGCTGGAGATGAAATCATAATAACCATAAGATACGATGGAATACAGGCAGGAAAAAAATGGGTAGCTCTAAGAGGCATAATATGCAGATTACGGGATTCGACTATGTCTGTCAGTTTGTTACTATGTACGTCGCCTTTTAGTAAACAGGTGTTAGTCTCCCATGATAATTGAGTGGTTATAAATAGGGAGTAATTTGTCTAAAATATTTTCAAAATTTGGATAAGAGTTAAACAAATGTGAGGGACTATAAAATACACCAAAGAGAGTTTTATTGTGAGAAAGTTCTACTTCAATGAACAAATATTCGGCTGAATCGGGAGGAGGCGAGCTAACTATAGAAAAAGGAATGTAAGAACGTAGATATTTCGCCACCCCATCAGTTGAAAACCAGGTAATGAATATGAAGTAGAAGGCAAACAAGGCTTAAGCGAAGACTCAGATATGTGGATTAGGATTAGGCATTAATGTTACGTGAGTCAAATGATGCAAGCACATCAGGAAAATGAGCCGGAATACTTTGTGCGTTGATGTGAATCATTATGCTCATAGGATGTTAACAGATATGTTGGTAGGTATTAAAACATTAGTTTATTAAGTTTCACAGATTTAGGGTATTGTACCTAACCAATGTTACAATGTAGACATCGATCGATTTTTGTAAGAATCAACAGTGCAGGAGGAGTTCCATTGAAGACCAGGAAGTAGTAATTAAAGGAGAACAAGTAAAACTGTACTTTTTAGTGTGTTTTCTATAAACATGTTTGTGGAGAAGTCTTCGTATATTTACTGTTTCCATCAGTAAGCACACTAAGAAAACTGAATTTAGTTGTCATAACGTCACCACCATCGCATACAGTAAGAAGAAAGAAGATCATTGGATAATTCCTCTTCATTTAGATGAGTTAGATAAGTTAAGTTTTTTTTTAAATTTTATTTAGACAATCACAAGACTTTTATTTTTAATAATACAAAGAATTAAAATATAATGTGTATAGCGTAATCTGAGGCAACTTGAGTTTCTCACTTAATAAGCTTGATACACACATGGTAGTGTCTGTCTGTTACATCTTCGGAAACACCATGAACCAGGAGCATTTTCCTCCTTGTGAACATATCCATTTCACTCTGATGTCTTGAAAGGACTTAAACTTGAAGCTTAAGATTTTTAAGAACATTCATGACAAATGTTTGGAAGGAGTTAAATTGGGAGTTAATATTTGACGTGGGCCTGGTGGCAGGAATAGCACATCTTATCTCCCTTTAAAAATCATCCATCCTGGTATGGAAGTATGCAGTGAGCACAACTAGTGAATTTTTAAATTATTCCATTATGTTTGAACAGTGTGTACATTGAACACGTAACATTGAAGATTTTGTAGCGTAGAAACTTTTAAATCAGTGAATTGCTGTATTAATATGAGTAAGGCAGGCAAATACTAGTCACAGGTACATAATTTGTTAAATTATTATTTTTTTTTTTTAAATTATACAGAGAGCAAAATTCACAACCTTTTATATCTATGCGGACCCACCGAAATTTTAGTACTTTTATGATTACCTACAAAATTTCTTACAATTTCCTTAGAAAATTTTAAATCAATTTTACTCACTACATCAAATTTTGTATCCCTAACTTTATCAAGATTTGAAAAAAATCAAGGCTCCGCATTTAATTTTCTATGTTTATAAGTGTTTTTGCTATTATTTAGGTAAAGAAGAAGGAAGTATAAGGACAAGCGAAGTTGTGTATCGAGATGACTGCGCTCCGCTGAGTAGACAAGTGTCTGTGCGCCGGCGAACTGCACTATTACTTGCTGGTGAGTATTCTATAACCAGAAATATTTGAATTTACGTATTATATTTATTATTTATCTGAATTTTACAAACTGTTAAAAGTAGCAAGAAAAGGTGGTCTTATTGCTATAAATAATCTCTTCCAGACAAGACCTAGTCTGTGTAACATTTCAATCATTCGTAATATTTTTTCTGTTATCTATAATACCAAAACGGTCTACCAACATTACCGTTTGCATTTTAAATATTTATATAGATTTGTTCCTTTGTATGTATTTGTTTTTTTTTAATAAATATATTTTTTGACTTTATTAAAGCATACTTTAATGGTACACTATATCTAATATATAGAAGTTAACAAAATGTCAGACAAGCAAAATTAACGTGGGAATTGCCATTTTGTTGCTGTCTTTTGTATTATGAAGTTAAAACATATTGTTTGGATTAAAAAAGAAACTCATGTATTTGCATTAAAAATAAGTCTATAATCGTGTGTGGAGACTTTAATATAGATACATTGATTGACACAACTCATAATCGTCGGCTGTTAAATTTATTTAAATCATATAATTTATTAAACTTATTCTCTGAGCCGACTCATGTTGGTGACACGTTTGCCACGTGTGGCAGAGAACAATGTATTTTGTGACTGTGAAGTGTTTGGGACATTGATAACGAAAAACTTAACTTCGGATCATTATGGACAGAAATACACATTAGTAGACCAAAGTCGAGTAATAAAATTAACTTGTTTAAAAATTATGTAGTGCAAAAAATACCTAATTTGTGCTTGATTTATAAGGACCCAGCTAAAGGTACCCCTAGGTATATTTAGTAGTAGAGATAAATTATATGAATTATATGGTATGAGGCTGTATAATCGGGATCCAGTATTTTAAAACGCGTTAGATGTAATTCTAAGTTCTTTAAAAGTGTTTGCATCCAGGCAAAGGCAATTTTTATTAGAAACAAAATCCTTAACTCTGACGATAAAATAAAGGCTACCTGGGATATTATTAATAGCATAACTGGAATAAAATAGAAAGTAATATATTAATTAATACCGAAAAGGAAGTGGCAAGCACGTTTGAAAAATTCTTTACAGATATACGTATCACAGTAACATCAGCATTAAAATCATCGCCCTCAGATGCTATTTCAATACATAAAAATAAACTCCCAGGCTGTGCTAATTACTTTGAGTTTAAACATATTACATCATTTGTTATTATTAAGAATCTCAGAACACTTAACATAAAAAAAAACTGGTGATTTATGGGACATTTCAGTAAAAATAATAAATACAATTATCAATAATATTGCCCCTCATCTAGCTGATATTTTAGATTTATAAATGTGTCGATACAGAAAAGTTTCCGGACTTAATGAAGCACAGTAAAGTAATACCACTATTTTAAAAATGGAAACAGGAACGATCCCAGTAACTATAGACCAATCTCTATATTACCATCACTGAGTAAAGTTTTTAAAAATTTTAATGAAATTAAACTATTTCACAGTCAACAGTACGGTTTTACTAGGGGTAGGTCAACAAGAGATGCTGGAGTTGCACTTCTTTAGCATATTTATGAAGCGTGGGTGAAATCGCAAAATGCGATTAGTGTATTTTGTGATTTGTCCAAAGCCTTTGATTGTGTTCAACATGAAACACATTTAAAAAAACTTAATATTATTGTATAGGTGGTGTTTCACTGGATCTAATTGCCTCATACCTAAATCAGAGAATCCAGAGGATTACTATTAATGGTCTAAAATCTTCTGGATCTTTGTAACAAATGGGCGTTCCATAGGGATAAACAGAAATAAACTTGTAACGCCTTACTTTCGTCTCCACAATGTCAGTAATAGCTTACTTGCCAATTCAACAATTTAAAACTCGGATCAAGAAATCTCCAACCAATTTTTGACGTTACAAAAGTGCTTTTTAAAAAAAGTCTAGTTAAAATAAATAATTTTGAGTTGGGTTGAGATTTTTTCTACTAATGTGCTTATTTGTGAATTATACAGAAATTCAAAGTCCAAATCCAGAACGTGCTACTGGAAGCCATAAGAGTCAGTATCCCGTCGCATCATGGATGAGGTGGGATATTGAGACAGACCCAGAAACAGAGGATGGAGAAGCTCCTGAGACCAAGGGGACGGAGACACCTGACGGACGAGCTCGCGCGAGACTTGTTACCTGCCTGGCCGAGGAGTTTAAGGCGTGTGGTATGAGGAATAAGAGGTTTGTGAAAAGAATTTAGAAATGTATGAATTCAAAACTTTGATGTTAATAACTAAAATATAAGCAAACTCTTTCGTTTCACAACCATATTATATATGTGGGATTGACTGTTTCTGAACGAATCGTGTGAGTGAAAGTGAACAAAATGTTAGTATGAGTGAAAGAGTAAGATAGTGATGACGAATGAAGCTGGTGTGATTAGTATAGTTGGAGTCAGTGAGTAAGGATTGACATAAGAGGCGTAAAGCGTTGGATTAAGGTGAACCAAGAATTAATTTGTGTAATAAAACTATTTTCAGAAATTCAGTGCAGTCTGCGTCTCTCGGTGCCTGGGGGCAACACTGCTCAGCTGCTGAAGCCAGTTAAGGTGCTTGCTTGCTTGGCTTAGTTGAGTGAGAAAAGGGATGATCTCCGAAGGATATGGGCAGGCGCTAGGACACATCATCATGCTCATAGGATGCTAACAGATATGTTGGTAGGTATTAAAACCTTGGACATTAGTTTATTAAGTTTCACACATTTAGGGTATTGTACCTAACCAATGTTACAACATAGACATGGATCGATCTGTGTAAGACTCAACAGTGCAGGTGGAGTTCCATTGAAGACCTAGATGTAGTAATTAAGGGAGAACAAGTAAAACTGTACTTTTTAGTGTGTTTTCTATAAACATGTTTGTGGAGAAGTCATTTATTTTGAAGTTGTTAGAACAATTAAAGGTAGTATTGTTAGTATGTTTAGTATTGCCATCAGTAAGCACACTAAGAAAACTGAGTTTAGTTGTCATAGCGTCACCACCATCGCATACAGTAAGAAGAAAGAAGATCATTGGATAATTCCTCTTCATTTAGATGAGTTAAGTTTTTTTTTATTTTATTTAGACAATCACATGACATTTATTTTATTTTTAATAATACAAGGGATTAAAATATAATGTATTTAAAGAGGCTGATGTTGTAAAGTTCAATTTAGATCAGAAACTATTGTCAATACATGTCAAAACATTGCATGTTGCAAAGTTTATAATAATCCTTAAATATTACAAAAAGGGACATAGTAACTAAATAAAATACGTGCAATGTATAAATGAAACAAGAAAAAGCTATAGCCCAAAGAATAATAAAGAAGAAGGTATAGCGAGTTTAAATATTCGTGATTCCAATATAACATGTACCAGACGATTTTTGAAAACATTACACAATCAATCTCCTTTCGTCTATTTACTGTGTTTTTTCTTAAACTTGTGGTTATCGCATATGTATTACTAATAATATTCTCAACTATAAATAAATTAAGAGATGGATGTCTATTGGGCAGCAATAAAAATGCTTGGCTGTCAGGGTTGTGTCTGTTCATCAACAACGTTCATATTCCAGGCACGAAAAACTTGTTGAAACATTGGGCAGGTCTACAAATTTCAAATAGCACTTTTATGATTCTCTACAAAATGATTACTCTTTGATTTTATCTAATATATGAAATTATTTTCTTTTATCTGGGAGAGATCGCTAATTTAAGAGTGCGATTTGTTTTATGTATTTTAATATACGGACGGATAGACGGTCTGTCTGTCTTTTAAGTTTTCACGCTTAAATCACGGAACCGATTTTTTTGAAATTTGGTACAGAGATAGACTAGAGCTTGGAGAAGGCTATGTTTTATCGCCTAAATATAAGTGTGTGTTTATATTATTTTTAGAGCTGATAAAAAATGAAGACGTAACTGACGCATACCTGCAGGATATCACTCCCGAGTACGAGGCATCCTTGCCTGAGGAAGACAAGACCTTCGAGAGTACCGTCATGATATCTCTGGAGGCGTTGGGAGTCTTGGAACAACTGAACGAGGCTACTGAGGTACGGTCACTATTAAAAATGACTTTCTCGTTCAGATAATTGTAGAATTTGTTTGACTATTTTTACACAATGGTTAAAACGAATTTGAAGTTATTAATTACACATTTATAATGTAAAGCTCTAGAATATTTTTTACTTCTTTCTTAGGCTGGTACTGTTGGAAATGTTTTTTGCTGTCTTTTGTATTATGAAACTAAAATAACATAACTCATGTACAAGCATCTGATGCTGTCGGGATAAAATTCTACACATCCAGGAATTATAGAACTGCGTATAGATGTATCTCAAGAATATGGAAATAGATTAGTTGGTGATAATGAACGAGAAGTGACAAAAGTGCGATTGCCCTGCTGGAGAGAAATGTTAAAACATATTAGCTATCGTGCTGTATCTCTCAAGGTTTGTGAATTGATCAACTACATTTATATCCATTTGTATCTTTCCTAATCCATACAATGAATACTATAGATGTTATA
This sequence comes from Limenitis camilla, assembly GCA_905147385.1. Taxonomy (NCBI): domain Eukaryota; kingdom Metazoa; phylum Arthropoda; class Insecta; order Lepidoptera; family Nymphalidae; genus Limenitis; species Limenitis camilla. Next base: position 8,996,476 of record LR990224.1, read on the forward strand.
GTATTTAACTCTGACCGTCCGTTACACTTTTACAGCTAGGTAATAGATCATATAAAGTACTTCTTAAGTACTAAAATTTTCGATAAATTTGAAATTTTTGATTTTGATTGATTTGGTACACTTAAATCAGCATTGAAGGAATATGAGGCAAAATCATTGTTAGAAATGTGTCAAGTGAAAGGACAACGGGACATCTATGTCAAAACAATGCCAGAAGTCACTGAAAAGATCTTGAAGAATGAAATTAATGCAATGTAAATACTTGTAAAGCATCAGAGGATACGGCACGTATCTGTAAAACATCAATTCAATAAAACATTTTATATTGGCAGATTAGAATATAAACTAGAATGAAGTTTATAAAATGATTATCGTCAGATAATTCAGGCATTTTGTGCGAATAGGTGATGGACTTGGTGATCAGGATGAAAGGGTAATTACTAGAAGTGTAGTAATTTTGTACATCACAAAATTGTTTATGTTTTGTTATGTAAGTAGGTATTTTTTTTAATTTGAATAAAAATGACATCTCTCGGCCATAAAAAAAATAGGGAGCCATCTACAGATATTCCGAGAAACTACTACGGTCTATAAAATAGAGAGCCATCTACAGAAATTCCGAGAAACTACTACACTATTTATTCATAAGAGTGGGTTCCTATATTTTCTTGTTTTATTTCCTTCAGTTTTAGTGAGATGGCACTGATTTTTGAAATTTTCTACAAAAATTCCACATATAATTCTAGTTTTCATCAATTTATAATGGGGGACGTAGCTCAGTTTGTAGAGGGCTCAACTCAATGTGAAAGGATTCTGGGTTCGATTCCCAGCACCCTCACTAGTATATGAGAACACTAAACAATAGAGGTGATTTTTTTTTATCCTCATTTCAATTCGGTATATATATGATACAGCGAAAGTGATAAATCAAAAAATTATGTATACTATCTAGATAGTGTATTTAATATCAATGCAATTCAGACATAGTGATAATTGGAACAGAATTGTTCAAATTTTTTGTTATTTTATATAATATTTAGTCCTACTTAGATAAAGTAATAATTTGAAACAAACAGGTTTTCATTACAATGTTTAGTTTCAATTTATTTAAATTTTTACTGCATAATATGTAATCTCTATGATGCTCTTCCTCTATCTATCCCTCGTCCTTTTAGTAGATTTCTATTTTTTTTAGTAAATTTGAAGTAAATAAGACGATAATCTAGAGCAGAGTGTGATCTTTCTCAGAACTGTCTATCACATAAGAAGATGTAAAATGTTTATTGAGGATATCGATATCAATATTAATTAAAGTGTTGTGAGAAGATTTACCAACTCCAATAGACTCTAAGAACTATGAATGTGGCGTCGTTGAGCATACCTACATGACGCATAGCAGCTATTACGTGCTTCTCTATACTTATTACAGTACATTATTAAAAATATCTACTTTCTGATCAATTGTATTGGCAGTAGAGATTGTAGAGCAGTCTATTCGACGCGCATTCTCTAGTGAACGATGACTGTCCATTACTCCAAAATTACGCTGCAGAAGGATTTTCGATTTAGATTTAGGAGGACGAATTTTATACGAAAGGAAAATCAAGTCATGATATGAAAACGCATCAGCAGGACACTGGCCATGTTTGAAAGCAAAAGCTGGAGATGAAACCATAATAACCATAAGATACGATGGAATACAGGCAGGAAAAAAATGGGTAGCTCTAAGAGGCATAATATGCAGATTACGGGATTCGACTATGTCTGTCAGTTTGTTACTATGTACGTCGCCTTTTAGTAAACAGGTGTTAGTCTCCCATGATAATTGAGTGGTTATAAATAGGGAGTAATTTGTCTAAAATATTTTCAAAATTTGGATAAGAGTTAAACAAATGTGAGGGACTATAAAATACACCAAAGAGAGTTTTATTGTGAGAAAGTTCTACTTCAATGAACAAATATTCGGCTGAATCGGGAGGAGGCGAGCTAACTATAGAAAAAGGAATGTAAGAACGTAGATATTTCGCCACCCCATCAGTTGAAAACCAGGTAATGAATATGAAGTAGAAGGCAAACAAGGCTTAACCGAAGACTCAGATATGAGGATTAGGATTAGGCATTAATGTTACGTGAGTCAAATGATGCAAGCACATCAGGAAAATGAGCCGGAATACTTTGTGCGTTGATGTGAATCATTATGCTCATAGGATGTTAACAGATATGTTGGTAGGTATTAAAACCATAGACATTAGTTTATTAAGTTTCACAGATTTAGGGTATTGTACCTAACCAATGTTACAATGTAGACATCGATCGATTTTTGTAAGAATCAACAGTGCAGGAGGAGTTCCATTGAAGACCAGGAAGTAGTAATTAAAGGAGAACAAGTAAAACTGTACTTTTTAGTGTGTTTTCTATAAACATGTTTGTGGAGAAGTCTTCGTATATTTACTGTTTCCATCAGTAAGCACACTAAGAAAACTGAATTTAGTTGTCATAACGTCACCACCATCGCATACAGTAAGAAGAAAGAAGATCATTGGATAATTCCTCTTCATTTAGATGAGTTAGATAAGTTAAGTTTTTTTTTAAATTTTATTTAGACAATCACAAGACTTTTATTTTTAATAATACAAAGAATTAAAATATAATGTGTATAGCGTAATCTGAGGCAACTTGAGTTTCTCACTTAATAAGCTTGATACACACATGGTAGTGTCTGTCTGTTACATCTTCGGAAACACCATGAACCAGGAGCATTTTCCTCCTTGTGAACATATCCATTTCACTCTGATGTCTTGAAAGGACTTAAACTTGAAGCTTAAGATTTTTAAGAACATTCATGACAAATGTTTGGAAGGAGTTAAATTGGGAGTTAATATTTGACGTGGGCCTGGTGGCAGGAATAGCACATCTTATCTCCCTTTAAAAATCATCCATCCTGGTATGGAAGTATGCAGTGAGCACAACTAGTGAATTTTTAAATTATTCCATTATGTTTGAACAGTGTGTACATTGAACACGTAACATTGAAGATTTTGTAGCGTAGAAACTTTTAAATCAGTGAATTGCTGTATTAATATGAGTAAGGCAGGCAAATACTAGTCACAGGTACATAATTTGTTAAATTATTATTTTTTTTTTTTAAATTATACAGAGAGCAAAATTCACAACCTTTTATATCTATGCGGACCCACCGAAATTTTAGTACTTTTATGATTACCTACAAAATTTCTTACAATTTCCTTAGAAAATTTTAAATCAATTTTACTCACTACATCAAATTTTGTATCCCTAACTTTATCAAGATTTGAAAAAAATCAAGGCTCCGCATTTAATTTTCTATGTTTATAAGTGTTTTTGCTATTATTTAGGTAAAGAAGAAGGAAGTATAAGGACAAGCGAAGTTGTGTATCGAGATGACTGCGCTCCGCTGAGTAGACAAGTGTCTGTGCGCCGGCGAACTGCACTATTACTTGCTGGTGAGTATTATATAACCAGAAATATTTGAATTTACGTATTATGAATATTTATTTATCTGAATTTTACAAACTGTTAAAAGTAGCAAGCAAAGGTGGTCTTATTGCTATAAATAATATCTTCCAGACAAGACCTAGTCTGTGTAACATTTCAATCATTCGTAATATTTTTTCTGTTATCTATAATACCAAAACGGTCTACCAACATTACCGTTTGCATTTTAAAAATTTATATAGATTTGTTCCTTCGTATGTATTTGTTTTTTTTTTTAATAAATATATTTTTTGACTTTATTAAAGCATACTTTAATGGTACACTATATCTAATATATAGAAGTTAACAAAATGTCAGACAAGCAAAATTAACGTGGGAATTGCCATTTTGTTGCTGCCTTTTGTATTATGAAGTTAAAACATATTGTTTGGATTAAAAAAGAAACTCATGTATTTGCATTAAAAATAAGTCTATAATCGTGTGTGGAGACTTTAATATAGATACATTGATTGACACAACTCATAATCGTCGGCTGTTAAATTTATTTAAATCATATAATTTATTAAACTTATTCTCTGAGCCGACTCATGTTGGTGACACGTTTGCCACGTGTGGCAGAGAACAATGTATTTTGTGACTGTGAAGTGTTTGGGACATTGATAACGAAAAACTTAACTTCGGATCATTATGGACAGAAATACACATTAGTAGACCAAAGTCGAGTAATAAAATTAACTTGTTTAAAAATTATGTAGTGCAAAAAATACCTAATTTGTGCTTGATTTATAAGGACCCAGCTAAAGGTACCCCTAGGTATATTTAGTAGTAGAGATAAATTATATGAATTATATGGTATGAGGCTGTATAATCGGGATCCAGTATTTTAAAACGCGTTAGATGTAATTCAAAGTTCTTTAAAAGTGTTTGCATCCAGGCAAAGGCAATTTTTATTAGAAACAAAATCCTTAACTCTGACGATAAAATAAAGGCTACCTGGGATATTATTAATAGCATAACTGGAATAAAATAGAAAGTAATATATTAATTAATACCGAAAAGGAAGTGGCAAGCACGCTTGAAAAATTCTTTACAACATAAAAAAAAACTGGTGATTTATGGGACATTTCAGTAAAAATAATAAATACAATTATCAATAATATTGCCCCTCATCTAGCTGATATTTTAGATTTATAAATGTGTCGATACAGAAAAGTTTCCGGACTTAATGAAGCACAGTAAAGTAATACCACTATTTTAAAAATGGAAACAGGAACGATCCCAGTAACTATAGACCAATCTCTATATTACCATCACTGAGTAAAGTTTTTAAAAATTTTAATGAAATTAAACTATTTCACAGTCAACAGTACGGTTTTACTAGGGGTAGGTCAACAAGAGATGCTGGAGTTGCACTTCTTTAGCATATTTATGAAGCGTGGGTGAAATCGCAAAATGCGATTAGTGTATTTTGTGATTTGTCCAAAGCCTTTGATTGTGTTCAACATGAAACACATTTAAAAAAACTTAATATTATTGTATAGGTGGTGTTTCACTGGATCTAATTGCCTCAGACCTAAATCAGAGAATCCAGAGGATTACTATTAATGGTCTAAAATCTTCTGGATCTTTGTTTGCCAATTCAACAATTTAAAACTCGGATCAAGAAATCTCCAACCAATTTTTGACGTTACAAAAGTGCTTTTTAAAAAAAGTCTAGTTAAAATAAATAATTTTGAGTTGGGTTGAGATTTTTTCTACTAATGTGCTTATTTGTGAATTATACAGAAATTCAAAGTCCAAATCCAGAACGTGCTACTGGAAGCCATAAGAGTCAGTATCCCGTCGCATCATGGATGAGGTGGGATATTGAGACAGACCCAGAAACAGAGGATGGAGAAGCTCCTGAGACCAAGGGGACGGAGACACCTGACGGACGAGCTCGCGCGAGACTTGTTACCTGCCTGGCCGAGGAGTTTAAGGCGTGTGGTATGAGGAATAAGAGGTTTGTGAAAAGAATTTAGAAATGTATGAATTCAAAACTTTGATGTTAATAACTAAAATATAAGCAAACTCTTTCGTTTCACAACCATATTATATATGTGGGATTGACTGTTTCTGAACGAATCGTGTGAGTGAAAGTGAACAAAATGTTAGTATGAGTGAAAGAGTAAGATAGTGATGACGAATGAAGCTGGTGTGATTAGTATAGTTGGAGTCAGTGAGTAAGGATTGACATAAGAGGCGTAAAGCGTTGGATTAAGGTGAACCAAGAATTAATTTGTGTAATAAAACTATTTTCAGAAATTCAGTGCAGTCTGCGTCTCTCGGTGCCTGGGGGCAACACTGCTCAGCTGCTGAAGCCAGTTAAGGTGCTTGCTTGCTTGGCTTAGTTGAGTGAGAAAAGGGATGATCTCCGAAGGATATGGGCAGGCGCTAGGACACATCATCATGCTCATAGGATGCTAACAGATATGTTGGTAGGTATTAAAACCTTGGACATTAGTTTATTAAGTTTCACACATTTAGGGTATTGTACCTAACCAATGTTACAACATAGACATGGATCGATCTTTGTAAGACTCAACAGTGCAGGTGGAGTTCCATTGAAGACCTAAATGTAGTAATTAAGGGAGAACAAGTAAAACTGTACTTTTTAGTGTGTTTCCTATAAACATGTTTGTGGAGAAGTCATTTATTTTGAAGTTGTTAGAACAATTAAAGGTAGTATTGTTAGTATGTTTAGTATTGCCATCAGTAAGCACACTAAGAAAACTGAGTTTAGTTGTCATAGCGTCACCACCATCGCATACAGTAAGAAGAAAGAAGATCATTGGATAATTCCTCTTCATTTAGATGAGTTAAGTTTTTTTTTATTTTATTTAGACAATCACATGACATTTATTTTATTTTTAATAATACAAGGGATTAAAATATAATGTATTTAAAGAGGCTGATGTTGTAAAGTTCAATTTAGATCAGAAACTATTGTCAATACATGTGAAAACATTGCATGTTGCAAAGTTTATAATAATCCTTAAATATTACAAAAAGGGACATAGTAACTAAATAAAATACGTGCAATGTATAAATGAAACAAGAAAAAGCTATAGCCCAAAGAATAATAAAGAAGAAGGTATAGCGAGTTTAAATATTCGTGATTCCAATATAACATGTACCAGACGATTTTTGAAAACATTACACAATCAATCTCCTTTCGTCTATTTACTGTGTTTTTTCTTAAACTTGTGGTTATTGCATATGTATTACTAATAATATTCTCAACTATAAATAAATTAAGAGATGGATGTCTATTGGGCAGCAATAAAAATGCTTGGCTGTCAGGGTTGTGTCTGTTCATCAACAACGTTCATATTCCAGGCACGAAAAACTTGTTGAAACATTGGGCAGGTCTACAAATTTCAAATAGCACTTTTATGATTCTCTACAAAATGATTACTCTTTGATTTTATCTAATATATGAAATTATTTTCTTTTATCTGGGAGAGATCGCTAATTTAAGAGTGCGATTTGTTTTATGTATTTTAATATACGGACGGATAGACGGTCTGTCTGTCTTTTAAGTTTTCACGCTTAAATCACGGAACCGATTTTTTTGAAATTTGGTACAGAGATAGACTAGAGCTTGGAGAAGGCTATGTTTTATCGCCTAAATATAAGTGTGTGTTTATATTATTTTTAGAGCTGATAAAAAATGAAGACGTAACTGACGCATACCTGCAGGATATCACTCCCGAGTACGAGGCATCCTTGCCTGAGGAAGACAAGACCTTCGAGAGTACCGTCATGATATCTCTGGAGGCGTTGGGAGTCTTGGAACAACTGAACGAGGCTACTGAGGTACGGTCACTATTAAAAATGACTTTCTCGTTCATATAATTGTAGAATTTGTTTGACTATTTTTACACAATGGTTAAAACGAATTTGAAGTTATTAAAACTATCAAATTAATTACACATTTATAATGTAAAGCTCTAGAATATTTTTTACTTCTTTCTTAGGCTGGTACTGTTGGAAATGTTTTTTGCTGTCTTTTGTATTATGAAACTAAAATAACATAACTCATGTACAAGCATCTGATGCTGTCGGGATTAAATTCTACACATCCAGGAATTATAGAACTGCGTATAGATGTATCTCAAGAATATGGAAATAGATTAGTTGGTGATAATGAACAAGAAGTGACAAAAGTGCGATTGCCCTGCTGGAGAGAAATGTTAAAACATATTAGCTATCGTGCTGTATCTCTCAAGGTTTGTGAATTGATCAACTACATTTATATCCATTTGTATCTTTCCTAATCCATACAATGAATACTATAGATGTTATAGTATTTAACTCTGACCGTCCGTTACACTTTTACAGCTAGGTAATAGATCATATAAAGTACTTCTTAAGTACTAAAATTTTCGATAAATTTGAAATTTTTGATTTTGATTAATTTGGTACACTTAAATCAGCATTGAAGGAATATGAGGCAAAATCATTGTCAGAAATGTGTCAAGTGAAAGGACAACAGGACATCTATGTCAAAACAATGCCAGAAGTCACTGAAAAGATCTTGAAGAATGAAATTAATGCAATGTAAATACTTGTAAAGCATCAGAGGATACGGCACGTATCTGTAAAACATCAATTCAATAAAACATTTTATATTGGCAGATTAGAATATAAACTAGAATGAAGTTTATAAAATGATTATCGTCAGATAATTCAGGCATTTTGTGCGAATAGGTGATGGACTTGGTGATCAGGATGAAAGGGTAATTACTAGAAGTGTAGTAATTTTGTACATCACAAAATTGTTTATGTTTTGTTATGTAAGTAGGTATTTTTTTTAATTTGAATAAAAATGACATCTCTCGGCCATAAAAAAAATAGGGAGCCATCTACAGATTTTCCGAGAAACTACTACGGTCTATAAAATAGAGAGCCATCTACAGATATTCCGAGAAACTACTACGGTCTATAAAATAGAGAGCCATCGACAGAAATTCCGAGAAACTACTACGGTCTATAAAATAGAGAGCCATCTACAGAAATTCCGAGAAACTACTACACTATTTATTCATAAGAGTGGGTTCCTATATTTTCTTGTTTTATTTCCTTCAGTTTTAGTGAGATGGCATTGATTTTTGAAATTTTCTACAAAAATGCCACATATAATTCTAGTTTTCATCAATTTATAATGGGGGACGTAGCTCAGTTTGTAGAGGGCTCAACTCAATGTGAAAGGATTCTGGGTTCGATTCCCAGCACCCTCACTAGTATATGAAAACACTAAACAATATAGGTGATTTTTTTTTATCCTCATTTCAATTCGGTATATATATGACACAGCGAAAGTGATAAATCAAAAAATTATGTATACTATCTAGATAGTGTATTTAATATCAATGCAATTCAGACATAGTGATAATTGGAACAGAATTGTTCAAATTTTTTGTTATTTTATATAATATTTAGTCCTACTTAGATAAAGTAATAATTTGAAACAAACAGGTTTTCATTACACTGTTTAGTTTCAATTTATTTAAATTTTTACTGCATAATATGTAATCTCTATGATGCTCTTCCTCTATCTATCCCTCGTCCTTTTAGTAGATTTCTATTTTTTTTAGTAAATTTGAAGTAAATAAGACGATAATCTAGAGCAGAGTGTGATCTTTCTCAGAACTGTCTATCACATAAGAAGATGTAAAATGTTTATTGAGGATATCGATATCAATATTAATTAAAGTGTTGTGAGAAGATTTACCAACTCCAATAGACTCTAAGAATTTCCAGGTTTTTGCCATGTCGCCGTTTACGACAGAACTATGAATGTGGCGTCGTTGAGCATCCCTACATGACGCATAGCAGCGATTACGTGCTTCTCTATACTTATTACAGTACATTATTAAAAATATCTACTTTCTGATCAATTGTATTGGCAGTAGAGATTGTAGAGCAGTCTATTCGACGCGCATTCTCTAGTGAACGATGACTGTCCATTACTCCAAAATTACGCTGCAGAAGGATTTTCGATTTAGATTTAGGAGGACGAATTTTATACGAAAGGAAAATCAAGTCATGATATGAAAACGCATCAGCAGGACACTGGCCATGTTTGAAAGCAAAAGCTGGAGATGAAATCATAATAACCATAAGATACGATGGAATACAGGCAGGAAAAAAATGGGTAGCTCTAAGAGGCATAATATGCAGATTACGGGATTCGACTATGTCTGTCAGTTTGTTACTATGTACGTCGCCTTTTAGTAAACAGGTGTTAGTCTCCCATGATAATTGAGTGGTTATAAATAGGGAGTAATTTGTCTAAAATATTTTCAAAATTTGGATAAGAGTTAAACAAATGTGAGGGACTATAAAATACACCAAAGAGAGTTTTATTGTGAGAAAGTTCTACTTCAATGAACAAATATTCGGCTGAATCGGGAGGAGGCGAGCTAACTATAGAAAAAGGAATGTAAGAACGTAGATATTTCGCCACCCCATCAGTTGAAAACCAGGTAATGAATATGAAGTAGAAGGCAAACAAGGCTTAACCGAAGACTCAGATATGAGGATTAGGATTAGGCATTAATGTTACGTGAGTCAAATGATGCAAGCACATCAGGAAATTGAGCCGGAATACTTTGTGCGTTGATGTGAATCATTATGCTCATAGGATGTTAACAGATATGTTGGTAGGTATTAAAACCATAGACATTAGTTTATTAAGTTTCACAGATTTAGGGTATTGTACCTAACCAATGTTACAATGTAGACATCGATCGATTTTTGTAAGAATCAACAGTGCAGGAGGAGTTCCATTGAAGACCAGGAAGTAGTAATTAAAGGAGAACAAGTAAAACTGTACTTTTTAGTGTGTTTTCTATAAACATGTTTGTGGAGAAGTCTTCGTATATTTACTGTTTCCATCAGTAAGCACACTAAGAAAACTGAATTTAGTTGTCATAACGTCACCACCATCGCATACAGTAAGAAGAAAGAAGATCATTGGATAATTCCTCTTCATTTAGATGAGTTAGATAAGTTAAGTTTTTTTTTAAATTTTATTTAGACAATCACAAGACTTTTATTTTTAATAATACAAAGAATTAAAATATAATGTGTATAGCGTAATCTGAGGCAACTTGAGTTTCTCACTTAATAAGCTTGATACACACATGGTAGTGTCTGTCTGTTACATCTTCGGAAACACCATGAACCAGGAGCATTTTCCTCCTTGTGAACATATCCATTTCACTCTGATGTCTTGAAAGGACTTAAACTTGAAGCTTAAGATTTTTAAGAACATTCATGACAAATGTTTGGAAGGAGTTAAATTGGGAGTTAATATTTGACGTGGGACTGGTGGCAGGAATAGCACATCTTATCTCCCTTTAAAAATAATCCATCCTGGTATGGAAGTATGCAGTGAGCACAACTAGTGAATTTTTAAATTATTCCATTATGTTTGAACAGTGTGTACATTGAACACGTAACATTGAAGATTTTGTAGCGTAGAAACTTTTAAATCAGTGAATTGCTGTATTAATATGAGTAAGGCAGGCAAATACTAGTCACAGGTACATAATTTGTTAAATTATTATTATTTTTTTTTAAATTATACAGAGAGCAAAATTCACAACCTTTTATATCTATGCGGACCCACCGAAATTTTAGTACTTTTATGATTACCTACAAAATTTCTTACAATTTCCTTAGAAAATTTTAAATCAATTTTACTCACTACATCAAATTTTGTATCCCTAACTTTATCAAGATTTGAAAAAAATCAAGGCTCCGCATTTAATTTTCTATGTTTATAAGTGTTTTTGCTATTATTTAGGTAAAGAAGAAGGAAGTATAAGGACAAGCGAAGTTGTGTATCGAGATGACTGCGCTCCGCTGAGTAGACAAGTGTCTGTGCGCCGGCGAACTGCACTATTACTTGCTGGTGAGTATTATATAACCAGAAATATTTGAATTTACGTATTATGAATATTTATTTATCTGAATTTTACAAACTGTTAAAAGTAGCAAGCAAAGGTGGTCTTATTGCTATAAATAATATCTTCCAGACAAGACCTAGTCTGTGTAACATTTCAATCATTCGTAATATTTTTTCTGTTATCTATAATACCAAAACGGTCTACCAACATTACCGTTTGCATTTTAAAAATTTATATAGATTTGTTCCTTCGTATGTATTTGTTTTTTTTTTTAATAAATATATTTTTTGACTTTATTAAAGCATACTTTAATGGTACACTATATCTAATATATAGAAGTTAACAAAATGTCAGACAAGCAAAATTAACGTGGGAATTGCCATTTTGTTGCTGTCTTTTGTATTATGAAGTTAAAACATATTGTTTGGATTAAAAAAGAAACTCATGTATTTGCATTAAAAATAAGTCTATAATCGTGTGTGGAGACTTTAATATAGATACATTGATTGACACAACTCATAATCGTCGGCTGTTAAATTTATTTAAATCATATAATTTATTAAACTTATTCTCTGAGCCGACTCATGTTGGTGACACGTTTGCCACGTGTGGCAGAGAACAATGTATTTTGTGACTGTGAAGTGTTTGGGACATTGATAACGAAAAACTTAACTTCGGATCATTATGGACAGAAATACACATTAGTAGACCAAAGTCGAGTAATAAAATTAACTTGTTTAAAAATTATGTAGTGCAAAAAATACCTAATTTGTGCTTGATTTATAAGGACCCAGCTAAAGGTACCCCTAGGTATATTTAGTAGTAGAGATAAATTATATGAATTATATGGTATGAGGCTGTATAATCGGGATCCAGTATTTTAAAACGCGTTAGATGTAATTCAAAGTTCTTTAAAAGTGTTTGCATCCAGGCAAAGGCAATTTTTATTAGAAACAAAATCCTTAACTCTGACGATAAAATAAAGGCTACCTGGGATATTATTAATAGCATAACTGGAATAAAATAGAAAGTAATATATTAATTAATACCGAAAAGGAAGTGGCAAGCACGCTTGAAAAATTCTTTACAACATAAAAAAAAACTGGTGATTTATGGGACATTTCAGTAAAAATAATAAATACAATTATCAATAATATTGCCCCTCATCTAGCTGATATTTTAGATTTATAAATGTGTCGATACAGAAAAGTTTCCGGACTTAATGAAGCACAGTAAAGTAATACCACTATTTTAAAAATGGAAACAGGAACGATCCCAGTAACTATAGACCAATCTCTATATTACCATCACTGAGTAAAGTTTTTAAAAATTTTAATGAAATTAAACTATTTCACAGTCAACAGTACGGTTTTACTAGGGGTAGGTCAACAAGAGATGCTGGAGTTGCACTTCTTTAGCATATTTATGAAGCGTGGGTGAAATCGCAAAATGCGATTAGTGTATTTTGTGATTTGTCCAAAGCCTTTGATTGTGTTCAACATGAAACACATTTAAAAAAACTTAATATTATTGTATAGGTGGTGTTTCACTGGATCTAATTGCCTCAGACCTAAATCAGAGAATCCAGAGGATTACTATTAATGGTCTAAAATCTTCTGGATCTTTGTTTGCCAATTCAACAATTTAAAACTCGGATCAAGAAATCTCCAACCAATTTTTGACGTTACAAAAGTGCTTTTTAAAAAAAGTCTAGTTAAAATAAATAATTTTGAGTTGGGTTGAGATTTTTTCTACTAATGTGCTTATTTGTGAATTATACAGAAATTCAAAGTCCAAATCCAGAACGTGCTACTGGAAGCCATAAGAGTCAGTATCCCGTCGCATCATGGATGAGGTGGGATATTGAGACAGACCCAGAAACAGAGGATGGAGAAGCTCCTGAGACCAAGGGGACGGAGACACCTGACGGACGAGCTCGCGCGAGACTTGTTACCTGCCTGGCCGAGGAGTTTAAGGCGTGTGGTATGAGGAATAAGAGGTTTGTGAAAAGAATTTAGAAATGTATGAATTCAAAACTTTGATGTTAATAACTAAAATATAAGCAAACTCTTTCGTTTCACAACCATATTATATATGTGGGATTGACTGTTTCTGAACGAATCGTGTGAGTGAAAGTGAACAAAATGTTAGTATGAGTGAAAGAGTAAGATAGTGATGACGAATGAAGCTGGTGTGATTAGTATAGTTGGAGTCAGTGAGTAAGGATTGACATAAGAGGCGTAAAGCGTTGGATTAAGGTGAACCAAGAATTAATTTGTGTAATAAAACTATTTTCAGAAATTCAGTGCAGTCTGCGTCTCTCGGTGCCTGGGGGCAACACTGCTCAGCTGCTGAAGCCAGTTAAGGTGCTTGCTTGCTTGGCTTAGTTGAGTGAGAAAAGGGATGATCTCCGAAGGATATGGGCAGGCGCTAGGACACATCATCATGCTCATAGGATGCTAACAGATATGTTGGTAGGTATTAAAACCTTGGACATTAGTTTATTAAGTTTCACACATTTAGGGTATTGTACCTAACCAATGTTACAACATAGACATGGATCGATCTTTGTAAGACTCAACAGTGCAGGTGGAGTTCCATTGAAGACCTAAATGTAGTAATTAAGGGAGAACAAGTAAAACTGTACTTTTTAGTGTGTTTCCTATAAACATGTTTGTGGAGAAGTCATTTATTTTGAAGTTGTTAGAACAATTAAAGGTAGTATTGTTAGTATGTTTAGTATTGCCATCAGTAAGCACACTAAGAAAACTGAGTTTAGTTGTCATAGCGTCACCACCATCGCATACAGTAAGAAGAAAGAAGATCATTGGATAATTCCTCTTCATTTAGATGAGTTAAGTTTTTTTTTATTTTATTTAGACAATCACATGACATTTATTTTATTTTTAATAATACAAGGGATTAAAATATAATGTATTTAAAGAGGCTGATGTTGTAAAGTTCAATTTAGATCAGAAACTATTGTCAATACATGTGAAAACATTGCATGTTGCAAAGTTTATAATAATCCTTAAATATTACAAAAAGGGACATAGTAACTAAATAAAATACGTGCAATGTATAAATGAAACAAGAAAAAGCTATAGCCCAAAGAATAATAAAGAAGAAGGTATAGCGAGTTTAAATATTCGTGATTCCAATATAACATGTACCAGACGATTTTTGAAAACATTACACAATCAATCTCCTTTCGTCTATTTACTGTGTTTTTTCTTAAACTTGTGGTTATTGCATATGTATTACTAATAATATTCTCAACTATAAATAAATTAAGAGATGGATGTCTATTGGGCAGCAATAAAAATGCTTGGCTGTCAGGGTTGTGTCTGTTCATCAACAACGTTCATATTCCAGGCACGAAAAACTTGTTGAAACATTGGGCAGGTCTACAAATTTCAAATAGCACTTTTATGATTCTCTACAAAATGATTACTCTTTGATTTTATCTAATATATGAAATTATTTTCTTTTATCTGGGAGAGATCGCTAATTTAAGAGTGCGATTTGTTTTATGTATTTTAATATACGGACGGATAGACGGTCTGTCTGTCTTTTAAGTTTTCACGCTTAAATCACGGAACCGATTTTTTTGAAATTTGGTACAGAGATAGACTAGAGCTTGGAGAAGGCTATGTTTTATCGCCTAAATATAAGTGTGTGTTTATATTATTTTTAGAGCTGATAAAAAATGAAGACGTAACTGACGCATACCTGCAGGATATCACTCCCGAGTACGAGGCATCCTTGCCTGAGGAAGAC
Organism: Limenitis camilla; assembly: GCA_905147385.1. Lineage (NCBI taxonomy): Eukaryota > Metazoa > Arthropoda > Insecta > Lepidoptera > Nymphalidae > Limenitis > Limenitis camilla. The sequence continues at coordinate 9,011,688 of LR990224.1, forward strand.
AAGACCTTCGAGAGTACCGTCATGATATCTCTGGAGGCGTTGGGAGTCTTGGAACAACTGAACGAGGCTACTGAGGTACGGTCACTATTAAAAATGACTTTCTCGTTCATATAATTGTAGAATTTGTTTGACTATTTTTACACAATGGTTAAAACGAATTTGAAGTTATTAAAACTATCAAATTAATTACACATTTATAATGTAAAGCTCTAGAATATTTTTTACTTCTTTCTTAGGCTGGTACTGTTGGAAATGTTTTTTGCTGTCTTTTGTATTATGAAACTAAAATAACATAACTCATGTACAAGCATCTGATGCTGTCGGGATTAAATTCTACACATCCAGGAATTATAGAACTGCGTATAGATGTATCTCAAGAATATGGAAATAGATTAGTTGGTGATAATGAACAAGAAGTGACAAAAGTGCGATTGCCCTGCTGGAGAGAAATGTTAAAACATATTAGCTATCGTGCTGTATCTCTCAAGGTTTGTGAATTGATCAACTACATTTATATCCATTTGTATCTTTCCTAATCCATACAATGAATACTATAGATGTTATAGTATTTAACTCTGACCGTCCGTTACACTTTTACAGCTAGGTAATAGATCATATAAAGTACTTCTTAAGTACTAAAATTTTCGATAAATTTGAAATTTTTGATTTTGATTGATTTGGTACACTTAAATCAGCATTGAAGGAATATGAGGCAAAATCATTGTCAGAAATGTGTCAAGTGAAAGGACAACAGGACATCTATGTCAAAACAATGCCAGAAGTCACTGAAAAGATCTTGAAGAATGAAATTAATGCAATGTAAATACTTGTAAAGCATCAGAGGATACGGCACGTATCTGTAAAACATCAATTCAATAAAACATTTTATATTGGCAGATTAAAATATAAACTAGAATGAAGTTTATAAAATGATTATCGTCAGATATTTCAGGCATTTCAGTGCGAATAGTTGATGGACTTGGTGATCAGGGTGAAAGGGTAATTACTAGAAGTGTAGTAATTTGTACATCACAAAATTGTTTATGTTTTGTTATGTAAGCAGGTATTTTTTTTAATTTGAATAAAAATGACATCTCTCGGCCATAAAAAAAATAGGGAGCCATCTACAGATTTTCCGAGAAACTACTACGGTCTATAAAATAGAGAGCCATCTACAGATATTCCGAGAAACTACTACGGTCTATAAAATAGAGAGCCATCTACAGAAATTCCGAGAAACTACTACACTATCTATTCATAAGAGTGGGTTCCTATATTTTCTTGTTTTATTTCCTTCAGTTTTAGTGAGATGGCACTGATTTTTGAAATTTTCTACAAAAATGCCACATATAATTCTAGTTTTCATCAATTTATAATGGGGGACGTAGCTCAGTTTGTAGAGGGCTCAACTCAATGTGAAAGGATTCTGGGTTCGATTCCCAGCACCCTCACTAGTATATGAAAACACTAAACAATAGAGGTGATTTTTTTTATCCTCATTTCAATTCGGTATATATATGACACAGCGAAAGTGATAAATCAAAAAATTATGTATACTATCTAGATAGTGTATTTAAGGGGGAAGAAATTTTATTTAAACAACACAAAAAGAATATATCAGAAGTTATAACAATGTTACATTGAAAAATCTATCTATTGATAACTAATAGTAGAAACTCAGTCTCACCAATGTGAATACGAGAAGCTAATTAAAGCTTCCTTCGCACTCGAGAATATTTCAGGATGGAATTTGCGCGCCTGAGGGACTGACCGTAAGGCTTATAGATGTGAACGGCATGAACGGAGAGTTTGGTTGAGTTGATAATCGAATAAAAAAATTAAAATTAAACTTTTGCAAACATAGTCCGGCTCACCGTAGCATGTCAAGTATATATAGTGTGAAACACACAAAAAAATACAAAAAAAACTGGTTACTTGGGTTGTGCCCGATTAATGGTAAAGGGTTATATGCTGTCATCCCCGCAGGGTCCCTTGCATGGCAGGCCACATGGCGGAGTCCGCGGGTTTCTCACGAAGCCGGGCGACTCTTAGTCGGCATCATCATTAAGCGGCATCATGGGGGTCTCCCTCATAGCGGGAACCCGGAACAGGGTATGCAGGTAGTACATATAAAAAAACTTGCCCCTCGGGAAACAAGTGTCTTCCGGATACAAACGCTCCAGGAAACAAACGCCACATACATACACCATATACAAACAAACGCCCTCCAGGAAACAAACGCCACCTACAAACACCATATACCACACAAATATTTTCGCAATAAAACATAGCCTTCTCCAAGCTCTAGTCTATCTCTGTACCAAATTTCATAAAAATCGGTTCTGTGATTTTAGCATGAAAACTTAAATGACAGACAGACCGTCTATCCGTCCGTATATTAAAATACATAAATCAAATCAGATTTGTCTGATCGGCGTTTGTATATCGCCCCCTTATATAAACGATCTCTTCCAGCTAACAAAGTAGAGAAAATAAATTACATATATTAGATATAGTGTACCATTAAAGTTTTTACCAGGATTTTTATTCAAACTCAGATAACAAACAAAACCACAACTAAAAGTCAGACCTCAACTCAGAAATACTCTACAAAGAAGTAGAAAATATACAATGGCTATATACAATCAGGCTCCAAAAAAGGTCCAGACAAAGTGACAAACGAACTTCTTAAAGGCTCCCTCGAAGAACAATTACCAATACTTACTTCATTTTTTAATAAAATAAACAATTGATCTAATCCCTTCACAGTGGAAAACTTCAAACATTATTCAAGAAAGAAAGATGTAGGTAATCAAGGTAAGGCAAGACAAATTGTCTTGGTCTTTTCTCGTTCTTGTCTTGATCTTGTTTTGGTCAGTTACTTGTTGTTGGTTCAGTTCCAAATATTTCTGGTTGGCCAGCGGAAAAGCTTGTTGTTGGTTGTACGGAAGAAGAGCTAAAACCTTATTTTATTCATAAAAATGAATGGTATCTGGAAGCGGGTAGTTTACTTAGGGGTCATAGGATGATATTACCTAAAAATTTGCATGATAAAATTTTAATGGAACACCAAATAGGGAATATAGGCATGGTAAAAATGAAATTTCAGCTTGCAGTTATGTCTGGTGTACAGGTATTAACGCGGATCTTGACAACACAAGATCTTGTACAAGTTGAGAGTGTAATGTTTGCGTGGCGGAATCCAATGCGCCGCCTAGTGCTGCGCCCGGCCTTGGATTTATGTATCGGAACCATGGACAAGGCTTCATATAGACATACTAGGAACTAGTTGTAGTAGTTGTAGGGAGAATGTTTTTTTATTATAATAGATGGGTTCACGGTGGAAGCTTTTCAAATGAAAAAAGAGTTCAAGAGCGTTAATTTTACGAAGAACTTTTCTTCGTGAAGTTTTTGCACGTTTTGTCTTACCGAAAGAAATTGTTTCAGATAGTGGGACTCAATTTACGAGTAAAGAATTTAACAACCTTTTAAAAAACAATGGAATAATACAGAGATTTACTTCTCACTTCTCATCCTTTCTCCAATGGAGCAGATGAAAATGCCTTTAAACATTGTAAAAAAGCAATAAAAAAGACTAAACGGGAAAATCTGGATGCAGCTTTACAAGGATATCTAATGGCGTGCCGAAATACATGTTTTTCTTTGGTACATTGTACCACCAGATTTTATTACCATAGTTATACATGTATATGTAGGTATAGTTCTTTAAAGAAACCAATGCAAAATTGAATGCGAAACGTTTTATTAACAAAACGAGATACAGATTATTTATTTTGTGCATAAATATTTAGAGCTTTATCCAAAACCGATATGGAAAAATCGACATCTCCTTTGTTAATACACATTGGTGGTTTAATTCTTAGCACCTGTAAATAAAAAACAATTAAATTTACATTTACTTTGATACAACTTACAACAAATAAATAGAAAAAATAAAAGAAGAAATTACGTTAGACCATCTTCCTCCAGATCCTATTAATATTCCAAGATCCTTGATAGTCTCAAATATATCATTCATGTTATTAATATTCAATGGCTGTTTCGTGCCAGGTTCCACAAGCTCTATTGCTAACATTAATCCTTTACCACGAACGTCGCCAATAACAGGATGAGCATTTTGCAATTCCATCAGCTGTTCTATGAAATATTTTCCAACATCCTTGCAGTTTTTCCGCAGATTTTCTTCGTCAATAACCTTAAGATAAAAGTGTTTCTTAATTTTTTCATTATCATTATTTTTAGGTGTTGCATAGTCCTAAATAACTTACCTCTAAAACTGCCTTTCCAACAGCAGCAGCCATTGGATTACCGCCAAATGTATTGAAATAGGAAGTCTTATTATGAGCATCAGCTATTTTCTTGGTAGTGACCACCGCAGCGAGAGGAAATCCATTACCCATACCCTTCGCCAGTGTCACAATATCTGGAATAACATCGTGACCCTCAAAACCCCAAAAATTATCGCCAGTACGACCAAAGCCTGTTTGCACCTGAATACAGATTCAGTATTAGTAAAAAGATACATTATTTACTATGTACATTGAACAAAACTTAATCACCTCATCAACAACGAATAGTCCACCATGTTGCCTAATCAACGCACAAGCTTTTTTAATATAACCTTTTGGAAATTGCACAGCACCATTTGCACCTTGTATAGATTCTGCGAAGAGCGCTGCCACTCCACCCGCTGGCACTGAGTTTTCTAAAAGCTATAATAGCAGTCATTAAAATTAATACTGAAATTAAAATTATTGTAACCAATTTAAAAGACCTATTGTCTTTTAAAAACCAATTGACGATCACCTCACTAAGCTGATGGACGTATTTATCTGATGATGAACAATCGTCTGGACAGGAGCATGAACCACGAACTTGTGATAAAGAATCACGACAGCCTCCCCAAATACCTCTGAATGGATCTGGGAGCATTGCCTAAAATATATCAAAAAGGGAATTCAAATCTTTTATAGTCCCAAAACTATATCTGAGTCTAGTTTTTTAAAGGACTTCAATTATTATTTAAAATAAGAATAGTAATTTAAAATTTAACAACAAACTTAACACTTACATGGTGGAACCCAGGTGGAACTGGGATAGACATGCGATAGGATCGTGTAGCTGTCAATCCCATTATACTACTAGAATACCCGTGGTAACAGCTTTGCAAGGATATGATATCGTTGTTACCGGTGTACCCCTTCGCGAGTAACATGGCCAGGTCGTTTGCTTCTGTACCGCTGTTCACAAGGTAAACAACCTAGAAATAGTTAAAATTAAACAAAAAATGTAGTCTTATTTAATTTATTTTATATTTTTAATACCTTAAGATCCCCTGGAAACTTAGCTGTAAGTTTTTCAATATATTCGTATATTTTCGGATGCCTATATATATTCGTCGTGTGCCAGAGGGTGTCTATTTGACTGTGTAGCGCTGCCGACACTTTACTAGAATAATATTTGTATAACAAATTACACATAATATGACGATATCCAATATTATATCCATACTAGTTGTGATCTTTATTCGATAGTTCATCAAAGAATTTCAATACTTTGATAACAAAGAACTTGTTATGTCTTTATCATTTACATTACGGACTTAACAATTCAAGTTTTATTTAATTCTATAAATTTTATTATGTTAAGTTGCACCCATGCGAAGCCGGGGCCTGTCGACTAGTATTAATATAAAAATAGTCTATGTTACTTTGAGTTCATGATGTACAAAAATTACATGGTGGTATTAACTCCTACCAAAGTTTTCTCCCTATTAATATATAAATTACTTACGGATGACAGTGTCCTACAGACACGGTAACAATTCCTCCAAATAGGTCAAGATATCGTCTGCCTTCGTGATCGAACAACCACTGCATATGACCCTGGTGCAGCACAACTGGTCGCTTGTAAATATTGTACACTGCTGGTGGTATGTTTTCAGACTTTATTTTATCAGTTTTTTGGACTGAAGGCCCCTGAATAAATAGCAGAAGTAAATTATTATCATGTTTCTTACATGTGGTTGTTTCAATTGATCTAGAGATAAGCTTATAATTTAAATTATTTTATACAAATAATCTTACAGAATATTCTTTGGGAATAAAGTCGCATTTCGGTAGTGCTGCGGCATAACTCCTACTCAGCATTTTGAAACAACTTGCTCCTGGAAATCAAATAACTAATAACAAAAAATTTTAAGTGTCGATTAAAAATCACTGCTTAACTCGCCTCCACTGTTCAGTCAATCTGTTTAAACCCAATGTTAAAGTCATATAAACCTAACCTGACGTTGCAATTACATTGTACTGGTATTCACGTGACCCTAATTGGACGGCACTTACTAACACTATTCAGGGACATCTTCACCCCTTGAGAGACAGCGCACGACTACACAGTCAGACTGCCATATAAAGGGTCAAGACTACCCAACTCCAGAACCATAGATAGCGAAGACGATTCGATTATTCGATAATCCTTTATTATTCTCCGACACAGACACATATATATACTAATATATATATATAAACACTCACACGATCACAACACTCGCCCCCACTGCCGGTTCTCTGTTTAAATCTATGGTTAGACTAACAAAAGGCTAACTCAACACAAGGCTAACCTAAACCTAACACACATCTCCGACATATATAATAATAAATATTATTATTTGTGTAATATTAGTCATTTAACAATTACTATCGCCAAGGGTTATCTGGCAGAGATTGCTTTTAGCTATAAGACCGCCAGTGCATACTTCCTGTACAGTCTATAATATTTTTTGTTAATACTTTTCTGTGTAATCTGTGTGCAATAAAGATTTAAAAGTTGAGAAACGCTAAAACGTTAATTAAGATACATTTTTTATCCACCTATTGTAGAGTTTATGCTGTAATTGCTAAATTAATAATTACGTGATTCTTTAAGAGGGAGGAGGAGGTCAACCCAAATCTCATTTCCTTCAAGAATAAGAGCAAAATTGTGAGAAAATTGGTTTAAACTAAGTAAAACGCGACTGCCGGAAAGAGCTCCTTTTTTAAGCGCAACTAGCATTTTTCGTTTTGAATAAATCCAACACATTTACCCTAAAAACCGCATATTTTGGAAATTCTTACATGAGATTTGGGTATAGAGGAGTGACAAGGGACGGCATGGTCAGAAAATCGCAAAAAACTAATCAAATAATTTATAGATGCACCTTAATATTATTATCTAGTATCTCCATAGTTTTTTTTAAATTGAACATTTATTGTTTTTACAATGTCTACAAAATTTGTAACTTTGTAAAATTGAAGGCTGTATCAAACTTGATGAAAAACCACTTGAGTAAAAAAAAAAGAAGAGAATGAATAGAAGAGCATACTTAATTTAACAGAAGTTAAATGTTTACTTTGATATAAGCATAATTCAAATAATCAAAAATAACATTATTACTTGCCTTTATTCGCCATTATTGTACACTACACAGTTGTTATCATGTAACGACTGATACACAAATACAGCTAATTTGAATTGTTATCAAGTCATTGTTAACAATTCATTCATTTGTTAACGTTGACATCCCGAATATATAAATAACAAAACAAGCCATTAATCTTTTAATATTACATTATACATATGCTGTTTACTGGATATTTTTAAATATGAATAATAGTTATAATTCGCGGTTATAGAAAACTATCCGCAAGGACATTTTCCCATCATCATCATCAGACCCTTCAATGGCCCACTGCTGAGCCGGGTCTCCTCCTCAGAATGAGAAGGGTATTAGGCCATAGTCCACCACGGTGGCCCAGTGCGGGTTGGCAGACCTCACACACCTTTGAGAACTTATAAGGAACTCTCAGGAGTGCAGATTTCCTCACGATGTTTTCCTTCACCGTTAAAGCAAGTGATATTTAATTGCTTAAAACACACATAACTCAGAGTCAGAGGTGTGTGCCCACGATCGAACCTCGGACCTCCCGAGTAAGACTTGAAGTCTCAACCACTGGGCCATCACTGCTATTTTCCCATCGTTATACTTATATTTTTCTCATAAATGTTACAGTAAATTTAAAAAATATTAATTTACTAATTTTTTTTATTTTTCTGAAAAGTAAATTGGAAAACTGAATGTATTTATAAAATGGTATAATTATGTTAAATAAGTGGCCATTCATTTAATCAGGCGGTGGTCCCTCCCATTAATATATAGTCTCGATAGTTCTTTTGTAAGGTCACAAAAATCCGAAAAATTATATTAAATTATATTTTGAAAAAGCGCGGGAATCAGCGCTAGTGCCGGTTCGCCCAAATAAACATTTTTAAATATTGTTACTTTGAAAAATAAACATTAAAAAAAATGTATTAATTTTTTCCTTTAGATTCTTATGTAATAAATAATAAAAAGGGTGGGAGGGGGTCGTCCTATTTTTATTTTTTCTTATAATAGGGTCAAAAACTAGCGAAAAAATCTTACGTAATAAATGAATGACTCCTAAGCATTTGAAATTATCTTTTTTTATATTAGTAAATGTTAGCAACACCGTTTATAAAGCATTATAAGCGGGTAGATTATTTTAAGTGATGACAAGTATACCGAGGGGTAGACAATATACCCATTCTCCCACAAATCGCAAATCTCCTATACAATGTCTATAGTCCATAGATTCTACAAAAAGAACGTCTTTATTTTTAATTGTGTCGCTACGATTCATTTTTTTTATTCAAACAAAGTTCTAAGAATTGAAACTAATCACAAACAACGCAAATGTGGTCAAAAGATAGTTAGTTGCAAAGCCCGGACGTAAATCCTCCAATTGCAGCGAGAAGGAATGCACTATATATAAGTAGCTATATAATATATACGCAGGCACGTTACTCACGAAACTACTTTAAATAGGGATTATTCTACTACGTATTAATTAAGTATAATAGGGCACGTGTATATATTTAATTTATCATAAAAATGTAATAAGGGATTTTTAAATGTATTTAGGAAATATTCATGTATATTATTAACTAGAGGACTGCCCTCGCTTCGCTCTGAGTATTTAAAACAATATTATAATTGATGTCCTTAATTTGTTATTCTGTAATTGTGAAGTTTTTCATTATTTCAAAAATGAGTGAGAGTAAGAAAAAGTTATAAAAAGAAAAGCGACAGATGCTAAAAGAGGGAGGGCAGACCAAAAATAAAATTGAATAGGTAAAGGAGAGAGAGAAAGAGATAATTGAAAGAAAGTAAAAAGAGACTGATCATACTGAACAAATAAAAATAAGAATTAATGAGAGAGAAAAGAGAGGGGATAAGAGACAATGATAGTATTATAAGAGGAAGAGAGATGGAAATACTATAGAATTCTCTCAATGAAAGAATTTTTAAAATCGGATCAGTAGCAACAAAATGGCCATATTCTATTAATTAAAAAGTGTATATGGCAACACTAAATCACCTTTGTCCCTCACGAATAGTGTAGTTTTCTCTCAGTGAAAGAGTTTTAAAAATCGGATTAGTAACAACAAAATGACCATATTCTATTAATTAAAAAATGTATATGGCAACACTAAATCACCTTTGTCACTCACGAATAGTGTAGTTTTATTCAGTGAAAGAATTTTAAAAATCGGATTAGTAACAACAAAATGACCATATTCTATTAATTAAAAAATGTACATGGCAACACTAAATCATTTTTGTCACTCACGAATAGTGTAGTTTTCTTCAGTGAAAGAATTTTTTAAATCGGACTTATAGTTCCTGAGAAACCCTTCAATTTACAAAATGGCCACCTTATGGCACTTAAATGGCCATATCTTTTTAATTAGAATATTTATGGCAACACCACATAGCCTATGTTACCCGGAAAGGATGTAGCTTCCTATCGGTGAAAGAATTTTCAAAATCGGTTCAGTACTTTTAGAGCCTATTCGCAACAAACAAACAAACATACAAATATACAAACATACAAACAATCAAATCTTTCCTCTTTATATAATAGTATAGATATAGATTAGGTCAATACAAAGTAAACTCGGGTAAATACATAAATATCACGGAAGGTTAACACTATGACGATCAATGACGTCACTAAACACGCTTACTTAGTTTAGGAAGCTCAATACTTTTAGGGGCTACTTTTACACTTAGGGACTTAACACGACTAATTTTAATTTCAAAGGATGCCAAAGGCCAAATATAAACTACGCTAATTTGCTACCAAGAAAGGATGGGGTGTACAAATCCCACACACGTGGAAGCTGGCTGGGCCCGGTTTCAGCTTCTTAAAATTAAGGGTTATCTATTGTCAGTTAGGCGATAAAGACACAGTACTCACAAGTTCTTGATGATTTCTTATCTTCTTTCTAATCTTCTTTGAGCATGCCCATTACACATTTCACACTATAACACAAAACAGTTTGAAATAGTTCACACTTCACCACCAGTCGGTTTTCGTCAGGGAAGGATCAATTAACTAGCATATAGCACACACAGGACTCGAGATACTATTAATCAATAATCACAGGGGATGTATATCGCTCTCTTCAATACTAACTGACACACAACTGCCCCCGCCGGCGTCTTGGTTAACACTACCTACCCCCCCCCCCCCACCCCCACGCCGCGCGCGCATTCTAATTAAAATATTGTAAACAACCGAGTACTTTAATTATTTTTCATCATCCTCAATTCAATTCGATATATTGTATAAACATTCAGTCTGTATATCCGTCAGTTTAGACTCAAAACCCTTTTTCTCAGAAACTCGAATATGTGACAGAAGAACCTAGAATCATTAACATGAAGTAAGCCCAAATAAGGGAAAAATCTGAAAACTGGGAATTTGTAATCACACAACGGAAAAATAGGTCATGGCGCATTATTTAATAACATAATAAATATAGGCAATAAGATATAAACCAATATTTTTTTTTAAACTTAATTTTTTTAATATTACTATAGTCTATTCGGTTATTCGGCCGAATATTGGATCAATAACTGCATATTAATACTTAAAATCTACCAGTGGTAAGTTATGATGAATAAAAACATTATTTTTAGCAATTGTTGATAGATAGCAATCGATTGATAATAGTAGGGAGGCCATGATGCTAAATGGGGATTTACTCCAGCGTCTTAGGGACATATAACATTTTGTAGATTAGATGATAGTGAGAATAAAAGGTTATTTAACGTTTCCCATTTTATTAGCCAGATGTCAGATATTGATCTACCGACTTGAGTTGTGGGGGTGGCCATCTAGAAGGGTAGAAAAAAAATGTATTCAAGCCCCGTCAGATATTCAGAGGGGATATTAAGTGATACATACATACATAAAATGACATGAATGCGTTGTTTTGTGATTATCTGTGATGATGTTATGACATCGAAAAGGGGTGTGGTGATGGTACGAGCTCGTCCGCGGTCCGCCACGTCCAAATCGTCAGATTTTCAAAATACACGCATTCTATCATGCAATTAACCCACCTTACCTTAATCAGACGCGCTCGAGTAAATCCATAAAATTCCCTCTTGGGCTCCCATACTATAAATAAATCTTAACAATTCTGCTAGAGTAAGATATTGTTTTGCATTTGATGACCACCACTTAGTCTCTTCTATCAACGAATAAAAGCGCCCACAACGCATCTTCATTACACGTACTTTAGTAAAACACGCGAAAGATTCTAAGTGTTGCCGAAAATTAAGCGCTTCGGCCAAAACAATATTCGTGGCATCTCTATTATAAATACACAATTTCTATCTTATTCAAGTTACTGACCACCTATGTCGCTTTAAACGACGCCTTTAATGGAATACAAATAAAACACAAAGTGTATTAATTCATTTTTAATACATCAATTAGACAAGGCACAACTTTATTAATAATTGTTAGTATTTTATTAAGTAAATAAGCATATGTGCTTCTACATGCATATTCCAAAACAATGTAATTCTTACATAGTATAAAATAAAGTACGCAACAGATTTTGACTCTTTAGTTCCCATGTCCAAGTTTCTAAAGATAACCATTTCTCTTTAAATAAATTAAATTCAGAATCATTTAAATAGAATAAAAAAATTAAAATTATATAAGCTACCCCCACTTTTATGAGGGAGTCCTCGAAAGGTAACATTGGGTATTATGCAGTTAAGATTCTGAAAGGAAATTTGGAAAATAACGTTTGGCTAGAGTTGCCAGAAAAATATATCGTGTAATAATAGTAGAGTGAAACAATAATTTTGCCATGTCATCATTATCACACCCATTAATGGTCTACTGTTGAGCGGGGTTTCTTCCTGAGAAGAGAGGAAGGGGATAGGCCGTAGTTTTAGTGCGGATTCACACACCTTCGGGAACTTTAGGGAACTCTCAGGAGTGCAGCTTTCCTCGCGATGTTTTCCTTCACCGGTAAAGCAAGTGATATTTTATTGCTTTAAACACACATAACTCAGAGTCAGAGGTGTGTGTGATTTGATTTTAGTGTGACCATATTAAATCTTCAGTAAATATTCTAATAATTTCAATAAAATAAATACTATATATTATTAGTATTTATTCATAGTGAAAATCACTTTTTTAAATAATTGTTTTAGAATGTGCAAGTAGAGGCTCTTTGAACACAAACTTGTATTGCTACGAATTTTGATGTAAATTGTTTATAGCAAAAATATCGCGATATTAAGCTATTACTTAAAAATAACACAATATAATAACAAACATCATATAAACATAACGGCCGAAATTAATAATCAATCTCAATCCAAAATACAAGTTCAAATATGACTATCAGATTACAATCTATCGAAATGAAACCGTCAAATTGTGAATCAGGATGAATTTACCATAGAGTTACAAAACTATTACGGCATCATGAAATTAGTAATAAATTATAATGGACCAAATATTGTCAAGCACTTGGACAGCAATATCTTAAGGTTCACAATCTTTCGATAGTTCACAAAATCACATATGTATATAAAATTCAAATGTGTAATGTATTTTCAATCTGTAATCTATAGATTTTGGACAGAGATTCAATAACTTCCGTAAGTGATGTTACCGTAAGTGATGTTACTACCTATATAGACATTAAATATGAAAATATATAATTTAATATTAAAAGCAACAATTAAAAATGTAAAACATTCTCATAATTAAATAAAAACTACATTTTTATGTTTTATAAACGGTAAACACTTACGTATTGCTTTTGTGTTATATTTTACTATAGTTTTAACCGCATTCGGTGGTCCTCATCAGAGAGTGGACTTGCGCGCGGTCGTGGCTCGGCGTACGCACGTAAAGCGCGCGAAGACAACGGTTGCGGAGTAAGAAGGAATCGGAAACGGATTCTCACTGGATTCATCTTGCATGAGGGAGATGTTTCAGCACAGAAAACTCACCACGTCATCGCCAATCTCTCGGTGCACATTTCTCTGTCTCTGTTGTATGTTGGACGCTTACTTATCTCTATGGCTTCCTTGACTTTACGAGGTATAAAATACTTCTCTCCGGCTTTCACTTTGGCCTATCGAACCTTATGTAATGCGTAGCGTCAGAGGTGAGACTATAGCAGTTGAAACTATAGTAAAATATATTACAAAAGCAATACTTGAATGTTTACCGTTTATAAATCTTAAAAATGAATGATAAACACGTTAGTTTCTATAATTAAAATTACATATTCATAGTTTGTATAAAATATTTCACAACATCAATTGTGTGGAGGTCCAAAACTTTTCAATATTTTGAACCATTGTGTTGTAAATTGATTTTTTTATTGTATTGGTTCAGAAGATTAGAAATACATTAGTTTTACATCTGATATTAAAGTAAAACCAAAATACCTGCTAACGTTAATCAGTTAATATTTAGTTTTATATAAAATGTCACACAAAATATATTATTATTGTTTTAGTTAGCTATAGATAATAAATATACGAGAAAACCTAATACATAAATTAGGCCATATTCTTATACTTTGTAAAGAGATTATAGAGCACTCTGAGAGTTGACTTCAAGTCGAGATTCACGATATCTGAAACAATTTAAATAAATAATAATATCAAAAAATCAAATGAAAAGTTTTTTTTCAATCAAAAAACATTGAATAGTGGATACTTTTCTAAAACAAATAATTTTTTTTTAAACCAAAATATTGGTAAAAATATTTCATTTATAAATTTCTAAATTAAGTATTGTAAATAAAGGTTGAGCTGAAGTATAGTTTTGTTTTTTTTTTGGTAGTGCAAAACCTAATTTGAACTTTTTCTATTACCTTCTGGCCTGGCTTTGGGCTTGGCAAGTCCTACATCCTGCATCAACTCAAAAGCGAAGGTTACATTATGAACTTTCTGGTCAAAATCCTGAGGAGTCAGATGGAAGTCATACAGAGGTACAAAGAAACCCTCGAGAAGACCCATGAGGAGACACAGGAATACTCCGTCATGGAATTGGTTGTCAAGGTCCATAACCTCGAGGTTCACCTTGCTGAGGTGCTTGTTCACGAATGTAATGAGCGACTGAAAAATAATATTGAGATATTAAAACCTACCAGACTACTAACAACAATTTTTTTTAATCAAAATAATGTTTTTATGTTGACAATTACATTCCTGTATATCACCGAGTCACAAAATGTCATCTAGATATTATTCACAAAGCAATAAAATTTTTTCTATGAAAACAATATTTTAGAATTTTTTTCAGAGTCGGATTAAAGTCAAAAAACAATTCTATTCCATCAATTTTTAAGGCTGACCCAAAATAGTTAAATGTGTTTAATTTCTAACCTTTTTCACAACCTGCAACTTATCTGGAGCGTGATCAAACAGAGCATCGAAGGCATCCCTCTCGCATTTCATTCCAAGATCGTCATAAGTACTGGTTATATCTTCTATGTAGGTTCTACAAACAAATTGACAAAACGTTAGTCGTATTAGATTTGTAATATATTATTGAGCGTCATTAGCTATTCAAGAGTTTAGCTTAGCTGGAGGGGTTAAGCAATACTAGAAGTATGTGATCCATACCCTATTATTCTCACATTGCGTAGTTGTTGCCACAAATACACACTTATTGACATTTTATTTTATACTGTGACGTCACATTTACTTTGAACATCCCACTAATCGTACACTTTTTAAAGTTGACATCCTACTTATATTATAAACGCGAAAGTTTGTAAGAATGTACGGATGTCTAGATATATGGATGTGTGTTTGTTACTCTTCCACGCAAAAACTACTGAATGGACTTTGACGAAACTTTACAGTAATATAGCTTACACAGAATAACACATAGGCTATAATCTATAATGATATAGTGTGCATTATCCAAAAGATAGCGGGTGAAACCGCGGGGCGCAGTTAGTTTATTATAATTGAACAATAAATACTATCTGACATGATTTCCAGTATAAACACATTACATTTCAAAAATTTATCTTTCCCTCTGTCTACTCCCACATGAATTTGGATACAGTTTTCACAGTTGTATTGATGCAGGTCTAACTTTTGCACGCACAATGGACCGAACTAGAGTCTGAGTGCGGAAACAAGAGCCCACATACAATGCAGGTCTAACTTAAAATCTATGTTTTAAGTTATTTGAAAATATTTTAGTGCAACATGTTGATAAGTGGTACAATAAACATAAGATGTGCTATTATGATGAAAATATTAACACTAGCCAACCCATCCTCGTGCTTCTTTGAAGTCTAATTGTCCACTCACTCACTTAACACACCCGTTAAATTGTTAAATTCTTATTCTATAATGTGTATGTTACTGATTTGTAGTGGACTGACTACCTACCATCTTCTGACTCACTCACTTTTTCTTATATACAAACTTAGTCCTGAGAATAACTAACAAAAAAATTTATACAATTTGGTGCAGGCATTCTGAAGTTATGCACAAAACATACAGTCCATATAAATTTTAAAAAATTTAGAGTGGGCTACCCTTATCACTTAGGGCTATAAAAAATAGATGTTGACCGATTCTCAGACCTATCCGATATGCAGACAATATTTCATAAAAATAGGTCGAGCCGTTGGGTTGTGTACTAATATAAGGGATAAAGAAATGAAAACATCAAAAATCAAATATATTTAAATTGTTGTATTTTAGACAATAGAGGATTTCATATCAGTACAATAGTATATAAGTTTACTCATAACAAGTCATATTTTCCTTGTTATGTTGTTACTATTAATATTCATGACTATATAATTTATTACACATATATTAATTTAACTTATATGTCCAAATCTTTATAAATAAAAATGAATCGTCTCTATGTACGTATGCACATAACTTCAGAATGACTGCACCACATTAGATGATTTTTTTTTATTGTCAGGACAAGGTTTATATAAATAAAAAATGATTGAGACAGATGACAATCATTAAAGTGGTGGGGTTTCGTATAGGAATTCATAGGAATAGGAATTCAGAAAAAATTGTGGAGAAATAGCATATTTATAGTTGTGTATGACGGCGTACGAATGAATAAAGAAATGAGTGTGCTAGTACCTCAGGGAAGCAAGGGTAGGTCGGCTAGTAAGAAATAAAAATATATGTATAATAAAAATACCTGTGAGATAGCTGATTTGCTGCATCTTTTTTCACAACCACAACATTAACACTGACATTCTCGGGCAGACGGATAGGTGCTCGAAAATGGCGAGCAAGAGCAACCAACAAATGCAAGATAGACACTATGTTCTTGGAATGAACTGAGTCGACACTCCATTTCTGCACTGGCTTTATACTCCCATATAACACCTAAAACGACAACAATTTAATTTTAATTTTTTTTTAAAGATTATTAGCAGTATAGATCGCACCCCTCCAACTAAGCTAAAATGCTCGTGATAGAGGGGGCCACGTTAGTAGCCCAATGATTAGGATTTGAACCCACAACCTATTGATTGTGGATCCAACACCTGAACCATTGATCTACTGATGCTTGTATTTTAATTGTAACTGTGTTTATCAAAAACAAATCTACTTTGGGCTAAACTTCACATAAATTTCAGCCCAAAATATTTTTGTTCGAGTCTTAAATAATTGAAGTATTTAATAATCTTTAAGTTATTAACATTCATAATGAAATAATCTGAACACTAGTTCATAACTTACAAAGTTTGAGCAACAAAGGGTGTTAGTGCAGAATAATTTAAACACGTATTTTTTTTTACCTTTTAGGACACTTTTATGATCAATTTAATTGATATATGTTTTTGTATAAATTTTGTGACCGTTTCTTAAAGTCTGTATTATGATGACATAGATCTACAGTATTTAGTTCTTTGATTATTTACATGATTATTAAATTTATTAACATCTATCTATAATCAATTTGTTGCTGAGTCAAACAGAAATTTAAAAAAGATTTGACTTTTATAGTCATTGAAATGAGCAATTAAGTTATAAAAAAGTATAATTAACTAAGGTTAAATTTTTAACATTTGTCAAGCAATATTAACTAGTACAAATGCAACAAAACCAGAATTATCTAAATAGGTGTAGCCATTTTGAAGTGAACTTGCAAAACAAAACAAACATTTGCATATATAAAAAAATTAAATCTTTTAAAAAAATATTTTCACTAACACAGGACTAAAACTTATTTCAACAGAAATGTTGGAAAAACAATGCATACCCTGTTCACTGCTCTTAATACAACAGCCAGCTTTTGTCTCTGCCCTTCCTCCGACTGTGTCACTTCAGGCACATCTAACTTAGTCTCCGTCAACTTTTCCAATAGTTTCTGAAGCACCTGCCCATCATAAAGATCCTCACTGATGTCTTTAACAATAATTCTTTGAGTAGCAAGCTCATCATTTATCCACTCAATTAAAACCTGGATCAAGTCTTTTACTCTTGAATCTTCTAAAGACCTTGGTTCAATGATCGCTCGCTCTTCATTATCATCTAAAACAATGATTTATTATTTAATAATATGACTCTACACTTTGTTTAATTTATTATATCTAAATTTTAACAAAAATCATTTAACTTTCAATAATATATTGCTCTAGACGTTCAGTCAACATATATTATTATTATTATTCCACAAGAAAAAAAGATTGGGTGGTTGTTTCCGTTGATCTTAATTACCCTTTAAATGAAAAAAACTCTTACGCAAACTGTATTCTTCTGGTGGGATTTCTGGTGCTGTCGGACTTCCAGGTGAATCTATAGCATATTTTCCCTCTGCTTGAACTTCTTGAACTGAAACATATATAATTATATTGAATGACAAACTAATTACAGCAGCCTTAATTATCCCATCCAATAAAAAATTATGCAAGATAACGTCAGCTTTTTTTTATACCATGATGTTGGCAAACAAGCATACGGCCCACCTGATGGTAAGTGGTTACAGATGCCTATGGACACTTGTAACACCAGGGGTGTCACTTGTGCATTGCCGACCCTTCAAAAACCTATTCACCTACCTTTTGAAGGACCCCATATTGTAAGTATTTGGGAAAACCTTGGCAGGAAGCTCATTCCACTGCATCGCAACCGCACTGTACACAACCATTTTAGCTTCAAAGTGTGAGGATGAACGAACAGTGGTAAAAAGACAATGTCGGCTTCAAAATTATTTGTAGAATAGTAATATCCTGAGTTAATTAATAATGAAAGTCATAGTCAAAACCATCTAAGTATACTTCTAACCTTAAAGAAACCACTATTAAAACCGTTTTAGTGGGGAAGACAAAGTGGGAGGATTAAACTACACATGACTGGTTCTTATGTGAAGGACACCGTGAATTTAACTACGTGTAGTAGCATGCTCACAATCTGCAAATGTTACAACAACTATTGTCAGAAAGTTATTTATTTGATTATAATGAGTTTTTATATCATGAAGTTGTAAGATATTTTAGTTGTTTTTAAATTAAGAACGGTTAACACCGAATGGGGTTGGAAGTGACAGAACTGGCCATTTGTATAAAAACAAGATATTGGAGGTGACAGTATAAAAATAGCAGATGCTAGCAAATCCATTTTCACATAAAAAACTTAAAGCACGCCCACAATGGATTGAAAGGGTGAAGAGGTAACAGATAGAGGAAATATCCTGCTCGGTGATCCGTTAGACATATAATAGCTGTCGAGCCAGTATTACTAATTGTTTAAACAATCTTAAATATTTATCACATTTTTAGGTTTCTCTTTTATTGGTTTTAATTGTTTAAACATAGCTAATAAAAGTACTCATAAATGTGAACTATATTATCATAACCCATTAATGGCTTACTGCCGAGCTGGGCCTAACTCTCCATTAAGAGGAGAAGATTAGGCCATAGTCTACCATGCTAGCCCTGACAGAGAAAATTTTGAAAAACTCTCAAGAATCTCTCTCAGGATATATACAAGATATATCCTTTACTGTTAAAGCAAATTATATTTAATTGCTTAAATTTGACATTTAAAAATAAGTACAAAAATACCATTTTTATACATTCAATTATCCGGATGGTTACCGTCAACGAGTTAATCGAGGTTCTGTTAACACCTACAGACTTATGAAGACATCGCTATAACAGGAACAACAAATGACTCAGCCCACATAAAAACATATGGCATGTTTCCCTACATCTTATATGAATTACCTTCCTTTATCCGCTTCTTGCGTCCAATCGTACCAATCTTATCCCAAAATGATTCTTCTTTATCCTCTTTTTTTGGCAAAACTGGAGTACGAGGCGATTTTGGGCGTGGTGATGACATTTTTACTTAAAAAAATACAACTGATATATCAATTAATAACAAAGTATTATATCTTCATTGAACACCAGTTAATATTATTAGTAACTTCGGTAAATTTGTTCCTTGTAACTAGAAAGTAAAAGGAAATAAATGCTTCACTTGATCAACAACCACTCAATTTAGTAGATAAGTACTACATGACATAATTTATTGTTGATCACAGACTACAGAGCACTTAAACTTATATCCAAAGAATATATATAGGGATTTTTATTTTTTGTTGATTCACAATTAGGGATGCAACATCGATATTTCGAAGAACGATGCATCGCCGATACATCGGCGGCAAAATGTAAGAAACATCAACATCGTTTATTAATTGCGCACGTATTTTGATTACAACATCATCATTCATCGTATTATTTTTATTTATTTATTTAAATATTTTAATGCACTATGGTGTGCAAGAGGCGAGTTTAATATTAAGAACTTTTTTACCAGCTGACCCAAGACGGAAGAAAGTGTTGGTAGGGGTGTAAACAATAAAAAAATTTAAATAACATTTACAAATGTGGATACCTACATACACAGATACAGTGATAGCCTGGACTTACGCGATAGGTGGGACCAAGAGATAGGCGCGTGAGTCGAATTCGCATAAGTTTGGGGTTCAACATTTCATATCCATCTTGCATATAGCTAGCTAGGTGAACAGACGTGTAGTGAGATAGAATAGTTATAGTGGTAATAGTATGTATTTCTATCGAAGGAACCTGTAATGAATAACAATCAATTGCGAATCATCATCAAAACAATTCGCAAGCTTAGACCAAGCTTTATTTCGAACTTGCTAGAAAATTTCAAATAAAATAAAACGGAAAGATGAACCGAGAGGGACAGCAAGATGTCGTTCGCTGGAAATTTCGCGAACCTTTGACGATTGACATTTATCCATTTACAAAGTGACTTACTCAATTTACTTATTTACAAAGTACCTACTCACTCAACCATCATCTCAACTACTAAACTGTACCACTCCTTCCATCTCTAATCTACTGTACCCACATAACAGATAGCTTTCAGCTTTCATAAATTATGGGTAAGAAACATCTAGATCACCTGAAATATCGAGTATAAACAACCGTACTCATGGCTATCTGCGGTCGTCCTCATCAGCTTGAAACCCTTCTGAATATCAAATTCACTATATGTGTGCCTATACCTTTTGAAAAAAAAATTTAAAGAAACATGTTTAATAAAATGTTAGATAATTAAAATAATTTACATTAGTAGGAATAAAACAACGTAAATAAAAGTTATTTTGATGTCAAAGGCCTAATATATTTGAACAATATCGCCTGAGAAGCTTAGTTTTTCTTCTTCTCACGTGAAATTTCCTCGTAGCACAATAGTAACTTTTTTATGTCCCGTTTTGTAGTAGACACGCGCTCTTCATTGGAATCTTTTTTTATTTGTAGTCAAAAGTGCCCTGCGTACGTAAATTTCTTCCACAAGAAACACGGTCGAACTTATCATAAACCGAATTTATATTTTACAGGATTGGACTTGTTATTTCACACGGAACCCATTCGAACTTGTCGTAAACCGAGCACGACGATGCACGCGATGATCAAAAAGAAAAACACGTATCTCCGAATTCGCGTAAACGTAGCGTAACTCGTAAGTCGGTATACATGCATACCGAAACGTAAGTTAGGTTTAGATCGTATGTCGTCACAAATTTTAATTAAGGCAGTGACTGTACTATGATCTATTACTACATCTAAAACCAGACTGATACTCTCAGAAAATTTGGTTATTATTTAAAAACTGATTAAGTTTAAAGTATACAATTCTTTCTAAAACTATTGACTAAAAGGAAAGGATTGAGATCGGACGAAAGTTTGAAAACTCCGAAGAATCTTTCATATTAGGAATGGATAAAATACGAGCTTTACGCCATGCCTAAGGAAATGAATTTGAGGACTATTAATCTATATCTATACTCTATACTATTATATAAAGAGGAAAGATTTGATTGTTTGTATGTTTGTTTGTTGCGAATAGGGTCGAAAAGTACTGAACTGATAAGAAGCTAAATCCTTTCCGGGTAACATAGGCTATGTGGTGTTGCCATAAATACTCTAATTAAAAAGATATGGCCATTTAAGTGCCATAAGGTGGTCATTTTGTGAAAAAAATTTTTTCACTGTTAGAAAAATACACTATGTGCGAGTGACAAAAGTGATTTAGTGTTGCCACATACATTTTTTAATTAATAGAATATGGCCATTTTGTTGTTTCTAATCCGATTTTGAAAATTCTTTCACTATTAGAAAACTACACTATTCGTGAGTGACAAAGGTGATTTAGTGTTTCCATATCCATTTTTTAATTAATAGAATATGACCATTTTGCTGCTACTGATCGGATTCGATTATCTCTCTCTCTCTCTTTCTCTCTCTCTTTTACGTATTCAATTTTATTTTTGTTCTGTCCTCCCTCTTTTATCATCTGTCGCTTTTCTTTTCTTTTTGTTTCTATTATTTTTCTTTTTATAACTTCTCACTCTTTTTTTTTCAAATAATGCCCAAATCATGACGTCATTAATGATGTTTCCGCCGCGACCGCAACGCCCGCGATCGTCAAGTCAGCGTGACCAGATTTAGTAGTTTTCTACTTGTGTGGTAGATTTTGAGGTAATAATAATAGTATTTAGTAGGTAAAAAATATTATCTTTTTTTCGAATTATTTTGGTACTTTTTCGACTTAAGATGGCAACTAGTTACTCGAACTCGTCGAATTCGAACGAAAATAAAAATGTATCTGCAATATTACATGAGAAAGAACGTTATTATGTAAAAAAAAACCTGTCAAAATCTATAAATGAGGCCTATGGCGATTATTTTTGTATGGCAGTTCACCGTCTGATACGTAGTATCTCTTATTAGTCTGTGGGAAAGAAGGACTACGACAGATTGAATGACGATTTCACAAAACTGTGCACAAATGAATGGAATCAAAACAGCTATATGAAAATGTAAATCAAAATGAGGAACCATATTTTATTTAGGGGTCCTTCATTAAATGATTTGTTGCAACGTGGAGCAGTGTAGGCGTGAGATTCGCGGCAGTTTGAATAGTAGTTTTACCATAATATTTTTGTTAATCGAAATATCAATGTTTTTTTTCGAGCAATATTAATTTGGAAAACGATTATTCGATATTCAATCGCTTTATACGCAAGCAAACAGTATACCACAACACTGCCTGTAGCTCGGTTACTCGAGCCGGTGTCCTATCACATAGTTCAATCCAATCCATTAGGTATAGTTATATTTCTCTGTGATCCAATCGTTGGCATATCACGGATATGATTCGACGAAACTTATCCGTGATATACCAACAATCTAAATCACTTCTATATAAAGTATATAGAACACAACCCTACAAAGAGATATTATTGATTTTTATACGATACAGATAGAATTGTAAAACATGAGATAAGATTTAACTGAGGTAGGACACAGCAGGAAATTTCCTGCTCAAATATGGAGCAGCCCGACTGGGGTAGTACCTCGACCTTACAGAAGATCACAGCTAAATAACACTACTCTAAAGCAGTGTTGTGTTCCTGTTGGTGAGTAAGGTGACCAGAGCTCCTGGGGGGAATTGGGGATAGGGTCTGGTGGACGATGCTTCTAGTGTTGCAGACGTCTATAAGCTACGGTAATCGCTTACCATCAGGTGAGCCGTACGCTTGTTTGCCGACCTAGTTACATAAAAAAAAAGATGGCATGGTTCATTCCTGGTCCATCTTCAGCTCAATGCAAGATTCGATTTCAAAATTTACAAAAAAAGTTCCGAGGCGTAATGTAAGTGGGCTCCTGTTTCCGCACTTAGACTCTTAATCGGTCCATTGTGCGTGCAGGGATGACTAGCTATAGCTCCGAGGCGTGCTTCGTGCAACTTTCATCCAAGAGTTCGAACGTAACTTAAACAGTGCCATAAAGAGGTTGAAAACTATAATGGACTTTGATGTAAATGATAAAAAAACCCAAACCATCAATATTAAGCTACCTGAAAGTGAATTGGATGATACCATAAGAGTAATGCTGATTCAAGATGTACCTGAAGAAATAGAGGAATCAGATGAGGATCGAGACGAGAATCAAAATGAGGATCAAGATGAGGATCAATGTGATATACAAATCCAGAAAAAAGTGTTGTTATTGGGAGCGAAACTAAACAAAGATAAGTTTATGGAAAGTCCACTTTACGAAAAGTATAAAGGCTTGTTAATCAGACGAAAATCTAAATAAATCTTATTCTGGGAAGGAACCAGAAACAAAAACATAGGAAGATTCAGCAGATATTTGGTGGTAAGCATTTTTACCACGTCTAACTTATGTGTTTCCGCCTAACTGTTCTACCATCACTCTCAGAACGATGGTGTTATCAATTTCTATACAATCAAAAACAAAAGAAGAAGAAACAACTAAAAAAAACAAATAAATTTCAAAAAAATCTCTATATATAATATAGACGAAGGCAAGGAATTACCTGAGTTACTTTTGATCTGTAAGATTTTAGATACATTGCCGGGAGAATACTTTTCTTTCAAGTCGAGTTGGATAATTATGTCAAAGATGGAAAGATCCGTGGACAATTTTACCAGTCAGCTGTGCGCTCATGAAATAGCCTTGACGACAACCTCCAAGTAAGATAATGGATGCGTGTCAAGATCTGATCTAAGAAAACTGTCAAGAAAAGAACCAAAGCTTTTAAATGTCATACCTGTGGAGAAGTCGGACATTTCAAGAAGGACTGTCCTAGGAGCGAACATAGTAAAAAACCTGACATGACTAACGTATTGTCTGTGTTATTTAATGTTACAGATTGCACCATAGATCGAGACGGAGCTACAGACCACGTCACGATGAGAGATGATCTGTTTCAGTATTTCGAAAGTTTTCACGAACCCCACATGGTAACTACCGCAGATGGTAAGACAATCGAAGCATTTGGAATGGGTTCTATTCTGATGAAAACGAAGAAAGGAACATTCTTGATGAATGATGTGTAGCATGTTCCAAAGGCCACAAAGAACCTTTTTTCGATGCTTTCAGCACATGATGTCAATTCTGATAGTCTGTTTGAGTCACGAGGCATAACTTGTACTATGAGTATCCAAGGAAAGCTGTGCGTGATCGGAAGTAGACAGAAATATGGAGGTTTGTATAAGTTGAACTGTAAACCAGTTAAACCCAAGGAAAGCGTGGTAGTAAATGTTATTGATACTTTACAGCTTTATCATGAACGTATGGGTCATCAAGACAAACGCCATGTAAAGCGATTTATAGAGCGAGAACTTGAGGTGAAGTCTAAGGACGGTGGGATTCTATGCGAAGGATGTATCTTTGGAAAGACACATAGATAGAAATTTGGTATTCGGGAAAAAGCTATCTATCCAGAAGAACGCATACATTCGGATGTTTGTAGTCCTTTCCCACTAAGCTGCTCAAAGTCTCGCTACTTTGTTTTGTTCAAGAATGAGTTTTCTCGATATCGTTACGACTATATTATGAAAAATAAATCGGAAGTACCTGAGTTAATGCTAGAAGAAGCAAGCACAGCTGGTCATCGAATTAAGGAATTTCTAAGCGATAATGGCGGTGAATTTGATAACGAGAAGGTACAGAAAGCATTGGACAAATATGGAATACATCAACGCTTAGTTATGCCCTATACGCCTGAACAGAATGGTTAGCGAAAGGGAGAATCGCACCATTGTAGAAATGGTCAGAGCAATGATGCATGCACACGTAGAACTTCCTCAAGTTTTATGGGCAGAGTTAGTAAAAACCGCTGTTTATATATTAAACAGAACAGCGTTGTTTGTGTGAATGTTTGTGTTATAGTTTGGTAAGAAACCACAAATAAAACATCTGAGGATAATCGGTTCAGTTTGCTACATGCATATTCCTAAACATAAAATAACAAAAATGCAAATGAAGGCAATGAAGTGCATTTTAATTGGTTATGACAATGATGATGGTTATAGACTATGGCACAAAGAATCGAACTCGTTGGTAAGATATAGGGATGTCACATTTAAAGATGTTTCTTTAAATGTGACATCCTTTAGACTCTGAAATAGAAAATAATGACATGAATGGCATCAAAGAAGTGACTGAAATGAAAGCTCCACTATACATTAGAAGGAATATCAAGAGACGACTAATTCTGTTGCTGTAAGAATGAGAACAAAGGAACTGGAGGAAAACGCTGTGAACTCGGAATAAGAGAAAACTAAGTTCCTGTAACCGGCAGTGATATGGCAGAGTTTGAAAATGCATTGCCAGAGTTATTACAACATGACCAATCTAATTAATTAGAAGGGGAGAATTAGGAGATTGAGATGATTGACCAGTTAGCTAGGCATGGTATGCAACTAAGAGAGCACTCCCTCCTCAAACGTCCGGCCAAATTGAAAGATTATGTTTCGTATGTTGGTACAGATATGTATATAGAACCTTCTATGTATAAAGAAGCAATAGCTTGCAATGATAAGGAATTGTGGAAAAGGAGAATCCTTAAAGGAGAATGGCACTTGGATTCTAGAGAAACTACCAAAGAATAGGAAAGCAATTCCATGAAAATGGGTATATCGTGTCAAGCTGAATCCAGACGGAACAGTTGACGAATATAAAGCACGGCTTGTAGTTAAGGCTTTCGTCAAAAAAAGGAGAGGACTATGACCAGACTTTTAGCCCTGTAGCTAAGATGGCTACTGTTCGAGCTGTGTTGAGTATAGCAGCTAATGAGTGTATGAAATTAAGTCAGTTTGATGTCTCAACAGCTTTCTTATATGGCTCTCTGTCTGAAGAAGAGATCTATATGAAGCAACCGGAAGGTTTTAATGACGGAACGTGTCAAGTTTGCCTGCTTAAGAAAAGTCTTTACGGTGTAAAGCAAGCTCCTCGTTGTTGAAAGAAGACTATACTGGATTTCTATTCAAGAGAGAGAATATAAATGGGAAGCTAATTGTAGCTCTCTATGTCGATCTCGGCCTTATTGCTGGTTCAAATGTAAATGTAATTAGGGATTTCTTGAGGAACTATAAGAAAGATTCAAAATTACTGCAAAACCGCTCTCCTACTACCTAGGTATAGAGATAGAAACCAGAGAAGGTAGTGATATAAGAATTCATCAATCAGCTTATGTAAATAAGGTTTTAAAACGATTTGGAATGCAGGAGTGTGGTCACTGTGACCACTCCAATTGTAAAGGAAGATGTATCCTTAAAAGCAGAGAAGGTTGAAAACTTCTTTATGTCTAATTACAGAGAGGTTGTTGGAGCTCTAGCATATTTAATGGTTGGAGCAAGACCTGATATCGCTAATGCTGTGAGTGTATCTAGAAGTTTGGAGTGACCAACTCAAGTAGATTGCATAAGGTTAAAGCCCATTCTGAGATATTTGCAATGTACTCCAGATTTGGGTATAGTTTACAAAAGGAACTATAAAAAGGGAATAATAGAAAGCTTTAGTGATGCTGATCATGGAGGCGACATGGCCACGGGAAGATCGACTTCTGGTGTGCTAAGTTTATATGCTGGTGGACCTGTATCATAGCTCAGTCAAGGACAGCAATGTGTAGCTATATCTACCACAGAAGTAGAGATAGTGGCAGCCAGCGAAGCAGCAAGGGAATTTATTTGGCTTACGCACCTTATTGGTGGATTGATAAAATTGAATGGTTTACCTATATTACATGTAAATAATGAGGCACCTGTACGCTTGGCTAAAAACCCTGAGTTAAGTATTATTTATTTTGTGCTTCTTAATTATAAATGGAAATTACTTCAACACTGCAAAAACCAGTCGTTACAACAGTCTCTCTGTTCTGACATATACATTTTATATGTAAAATATAAAAAAAATTGTACAATATTTTTGTTGCTCTGTTTTTGTGTTGTTGTAGATCTAAACTAACATTTTATTCCTCCTCTTGTGATGTAACTCAAATGGAAAGTCAAGCAAGTCGATGTGAGGTCCGATATGACCTACCACCATAACAAGTTCTTTAAAAAAAGTTTAGAAACATAGGTCATAAAAACGATGTCTCGATATTAATCAATTGACCTTTCGATTTTAGAAAACAAAATAGGACTAGATAGTATAACTACAATATTCTAAATATTAAATTATTTTAGAATACGTATATGTAACAAAAGAGAGAACTTAAATATAAGCAAAATATAATACAAATAAAAATGGAAATATTATATAAAGTTGTATATAACATTGATGTATCGTTTTAAACTGTTCACGATACGATTTCACATCGATTACATCACCACAGACAATATCTATTATATTTGTAGTAGAACTTGATGCCTGTTTAGTTGTTATCGTTATTCTAATTATAGAAAACTTGTGATTTTTGCTATCAGTACGCGATCAATACATTCAGAATCAAGAGAGCTGTAACTGCTTTGTGTGTGAGTATTGGTAGTTACCGTGCTCACTTACCTTTCAGTCTGCGATTGAACATCTGCGTTTTATTAGTGGAATCATTCCTAAAAATAGCAACAGATTGTATTGCATCACGCAAGGCACAACAGTCCGTGCGTAACTCTAACTTAGGTACTGCACCCCTAAAAAATATCAAAATCAACAAAAAAAATAGAGCAGTCACAACTTTGCGACTTAATTCGCCATCAAATTATATCAAGTAAAATCTGCTTTCTTCTCTAGCATGGATAAGGGTGAAAACCCCCCGCCATATGGCTGGAGTAACGGACACACTATGCAGCCTCCGCCAGCTGCTCCACCCAGCTATTCTCAAGCTGTAGGAGGTGTGGGGCCTTCCAGTCCATACACACCACAGTATCCTCCATGTAAGTACCAATCTAAAGTTTTCAACTCACAAATATTATGTTGACCTTTAAATTATTTGGAGACATGACTAATGTGCCCTTGTAACAGTTTACAATTTTAAAAGCAGAAGTGAAGGTGACTTGAAATTCACTATAATGTTGTTCTATATTATATTTTAATATCAAATTTAATTATTTTAATGTTTATGAAAATAATTTATGAAAATTAAAATGCCTATACCTTTTATTTAAATTTAAAAATATGTAAGTTAAATCATATTTAAAGAACCCTGACTAGAGTTCAGCTTCAAAATATTTCAAGATTTCTCAAGAATGTATAATGGTTTAGAAATAATAATAAAACTGAAATATTTAGTGAATGGTATCAGAGACTGTTAAACTATGTACATGTACTGGACACATATATTAATTGATACAGTTAATTTTATTTGATTTATTGTATAACTCATGACTTACGTGACAAACACAACAAACCTTTGACATCAACAATATGTTAACAGATATACTATATGACATCAAAATAGAAAATTTGTTGTCCATGACAACAAAAACAGAAGAAAGAAATACTAAGTCTAGAAACAAAAAACCTTTTAATTGAAAGATAGGAACTATTTAAAAACAACAAAGACAAATCAACCTTGGAAAAATTAGCTAAACTTAGTAGTTATCACTAATAATTAAATTACAGCATTTTTAAGTTGTCTAGTTATTTTTTTTTAATAATAGGTAAAGAATTAACATATTTATATTACATTCATTTATGCATATAGTATGTATGTATATATAAATTTGCAAATAGTAAGTCTGCACTCTAAAACTTTTTTTTAAAGATTCTTTAACTGCCAAAGGTTGTCTGTAAGAGATTGCTGGTAGCAATTAGAACACCTTTGCATACCTTCTTCTTCCTTTTTAATCTGTATTATGTTTTATTCCTTTAATATGTGTGCAATATAACATAAACTTTATATTATACTAGCTGACCCGGCAAACATTGTTTTGCCAAAATTTGGTGTGGGCCACTCTTATCACTTAGGGGTATGAAAAATAGATTATACATATAAAATTTCATATAAATCATTCTTGCCATTTTGGAGGAGTATGGTTACTAACATTGTGACACGAGAATTTTATATATAAGATTATTCTAACAATATCAAAAAGAAGATAAAATTGACTGCATCAATCAACCTATAGCAAAGACAGGTGGACTTAAAAAGGCTGTGAAAGAACTGCAGGAGTCATAAGCCTGGATACCTATAATGTTATATGTATTAAAAAAACGAAAAGAAAAACATAGTCATTAAAAGGTGTGCTATTCAGGAAGCTGCAACTAAGTTTTATAAAGACCTTTACTTAAGTGAAACCCATCAGACTTCTCTTGAAACCTTTTTGTGGCAAAAGTAAGAGATTCCATTCATTAGATTGCTAGAGAAGTAGAACTTGCAGTCATATCAAAAAAATCGATTAGTCCACCTGGTCCACACAATATAAGCAATGAAACGATTAAAACTTCACTACCATACACTGTGAATAAAATCACTAAAATATTCAATGTTTTAGAATCTTACTATCCTGCTTTAGTACATTCCCATTGTTTAAGAAGCTACATAATATTGATGCACAAAAAAGGAGACAAAGAAGATCTAGGAAATTACAGACCTATTAGTCTCATGTCTATTGTATATAAACTTTTTTCAAAAATAATCCTAGTCCGCATCACAAAACAACTTGATAAACAACAACTGAAAGAACAGGCACGATTTAAAAAAAGGTTTAGCAACACTGACCACATCCCCTTAAGCAACTCATTGAAAAATGCCAAGAATACAACTACCCTCTCTACATAAATTACTGTAGAATTAAGCAAAAAATCTACTGTAATAGTTCGGCGCAAATGGTCATGGAATCATTGGGAAAATCATTCCCAATTCATTTATCATTAAAACAAAATAAAACCACATCCAATTTGCTGACTATATTGTACGTATTGCCGATAACCATGAGACACTACAATATATGACACAAACCTTAGCAACAGAAGATAAAGAAGTTGGGTTAACACTGAATACCTAGGTGTCTAAGGACACGCCGAGTTGGGGCTGATATATAAACAAATGTGTCCATATGCCCTAATTTGTCTTGTTGTTGTGTCTATTGTAGGCCCACTTGTCTTGAAAAACAAGCTTCTGGTCACACATTTGTCCCATATTCGGAATACCGCTATTGTTATTTTTTTATACAAATACTAACGAAATGGAACTATGGTTAGATGACATGTTTTATTGTCGCTGAAAGAAACAATAATTTGATTCAAATTACAAACTATTTATTCGGTAATTAATTGGATATTACTAATGTTACTAAATGAATATTTCTAATTTATTGTAGCGTCTGGACCAGCCATAGTGACAACAGTTGTACCTGTTGGGCCTCATCCAACACACATGATATGCCCCAGTTGCCATGCTGAAATGGACTCATTTACTCAGACAAAACCTGGACTCATTGCTTATATATCCGGATCGATCATCTGTATATTGGGGTAAGTTTTATACCTTTCATTTGTATATACTGCTGCAGATATCTATTATAATATTACGTATAATCTTAATTAGTGTTATAAATCGGAATTACAATTAGTTATGAGGAAATTTTTTAAGAATTTCTTTTTTAAGCATTTTATTATATGCATTTGTAAATTTTTGTGATGGATGGGGATTATTAGGGATCACACTGTGTTATAAATACACACTACATATTAATACAGTATATTAATACCAGCTGAAACAAACGTTTTTTTGATAGTCATAACCAGCTTGAATATTTAAAAAATAAATGATTTTCAGAGGATTCCTTGGATGCTGCTTAATCCCATGTTGCATAGACAGCTGCATGGACGTCCACCACAAGTGTCCCAACTGCGGCGCATATCTGGGTCGTTATCGGCGATAAGAAGGAAACTTAACGAAAATTGTATGAACGATTTATTTTGACTCTATCATTAAGTTGTTAAACACTTACACACACAATTTAGACACATTCATTATGTCAAGCACAATTTTTTTTAATTCATTTTAATGTCACTAGCAAAGTATAGTATTATATTTTTAATATAAAATATCAAAACGTCACTAAGTATTTTTTATTTTAAAAATAATAACATTTTATCATGAGTAAATGAGTTTTGTTTACCTTTCGTCTTCCACTGCTGAATATATTACGTTTCATATTCTATACTTTGCATCAATTACATCTAAATATTTTAGCAACTTATTGCATTAAACAGATAATTATTTAAATTCAAGCACCTCAGACATCGGTCTGCTCGACTGGCTATACCAGTGACCACAACATCACGTCAACTTCACATCACATGTTAATAAAACTATTTTATAACTTATACTATACACTATTATTTATTATACTATTACAGTAGTGTACTTTTATATATATAAGAAATACTTTCTTGGATAAACAAAAAAATAGTCAAATTTAGGAATAATGTTTTATTATCCGTTTTTTATTACTAGCCATATAATTGTATTTGCCTGGTTTTTTGGGTATAGGTTTGTACAAACTGACTGATTCTATTGATGAACTATTTGAAATGTATACCTGCATTAACATAATATTATTGTGCTGTATATTTTTGATCGGATAAAAAAAAACTGAAAAGACCAAGTCTCCCTTAGCCCCGTAGTGTGATTATTCAACATGAAAGAATTATTATTCACTAATCACACGAAAGTACTGATTTAAAAGTATTAAGCCACAATTTTTTATAATAATTATTTTTTGTTTATATAGTGGCCGGCAGCTAACTATAGGTCTGACAATAAATAGTGGGGGAAAATTGCACATTGTGAGTGACGTTTACTATTTTAACAAGTAGCAGACGTGTGGTAACGCGCTCTCCGCTAATTCAAGGTCAAACCTATACTTACATGCCGGTAGCTATACAAGACAGTTGTGTTCATGTTTTATAACATATTTTTGTTATTGTATATGATATTATAACCATAAATGTTTTCTATGAATCTTTTGAGTCAATTTGACATAATAATTACTGTGAATAGGATTAAGAATATTATTTAATATTACTAACAAGGCTGCATTTGTTTAATTTTTATGAACTTAAAATAAATGATTTGTCATAGTATTTTATAGTCATTTTATAAACCACAATCGTTTAAGGTTGTTTTTTAATTTGTAAGTTACAGTGTTTCTGCAGCTTTAATGTTAGGATTGTAACTTTTAAGATGATATAAGTTTTTGTTTTCTATAGTAATAAAATCATTTTAAAGATCTGCAAACCCTAATTAGCTTGTTCTATGAGTAATTAATATTTGTTTATAGCGTTTTAAAATGATCTGCCCTCATTAGTTAAAATACTAAAAAACATGTTTATATTTATTTTATTATACATTATTTATGTTAACAATATTTTCAAATAAATTCCTTTAAACACAATTTTAAGATTTATTTTGGAAACCAGTTTCAGTTGTGCGTGAGTGACCAAGAGGAGCCTTTCTTCACTTTCCGATTTCTAAGATTTAGACAGCAATTTTACATTTTAAACATTAAATTTTTTTTTGTTCAAATTGTAATCTGCCATCAGTCCTTGACATTTATCAGATGAGTTGTCTGGTATGGTCTCGTATGTAGGACATCTACTTCATTGAGAAGACTACCTATCTGTATAATAATAATAAAAATAATAAAATTTACTGAGTTCACAAACAAACGGTTTACAATTTTACTTACTTAACTATTATCTTAGGCTAAATATAGGTACCTATTTAATAACAGTTTGACAGTAGTTGTTTATATTTTCTTGCAGCTGCATGGATTTTATTCTTTATGGCACATTAAATGAACAAGTTACATTTGTAACATTACGATCTTGTACTATTCTGACAGGAACCCGACAGTGCCTTGGACTTGTGACCAAGGTGTAGGCTTAAGGGATTCCTTTAAGTAACTACGTCACTCACCTCCACTGCTTAGTTTCACTGTTTAAGCCTAAGATTAGACTAACATAAACCTAACACAAGGCTAACCTACACTTCCGACATATACACTAAAACAATAGTCCAATTATTTATATAGTATATTTTATTTGAGGAACAGCTTCCTAAAGCATTTTAAGAAGTGTGGCACATTTATACCTATCGTCTCATAGACGATCAGGTTCTTTGGTGGGTACTGGGTATACCCCGTGAAGGGACGGGTTAGAATACTATTCCCCTCTACCGCTGCGAGAGCTTCTCGTAAGAGCTGAGTAACCCAGCACCCCCTTGGTGGTAGGGGATCTGTTCCCCGACTAGCTTGCGACCACCAGCATGCGAATCCGACCGCCAAGTATCATAGACGCGTTCCGGTCGAGCTGCATGTGGGCTAGACTTACCCTCTCCCATCTTGCTCAGGCTCCGCTGGAACCGCAGCTTTTTTTTTCACTCCCCCTCCCCACTCTATCTGCGAGGATGCAACGCATCGATAAAACAAGAGGATATCTCTTGTTTTGTCGACGTGTCCATGGGCAATGGTGGCCATTTACCATCAGGTGGACCATCTGCTGGTTTGCACCTTACCTACCATAAAAAAAATCCTATAAAAATATTCAGGATGTATTGAATCTGAAAGATCTCTTACAGAGATAAGCCCGCCTTTGCTTACTATGTATTGTAATATTTTTCTCTGAACTTTATTCTGTGCAATAAAGGACATATAATAATCTGAAGAAGCATGTATAGGTTCCGACTTCTGGAATAGTTGCTTGATCACTAGTAGAAATTATTATTCAAAAATATTGATTTTTATAACCTATATAAGTAGTATTAGAGATGTCATAAGGAGGTATCATATACTGAAATTTAAATTAACTTTATTATATATCATTAAGTATTTCCATTTAATGTTACATTTATTAATCTTTCTTATTACCTTTATCCCTCTGAGTTGCATGTTTAAGCATATCTTCTTTTTTAAAAGACTGCATATGCACTTTCTGAAAAATGTTTAGAACATAACATTCTACCTACGTTCAGAATGGAGTTTCATGTGGAGATGATTCACCGTCAGGCAGGAAATATTTGGTACACTCTTCACACCTAAAAATATTGAATTATTGAGTTAACCTTGTTCAAGTCTCAGAAATTATAGAAAAAAATTTAAATACTTGAAAAATGATAATAATAGTCCTACCAGTTGCCATTAGATCCTATCTCCATCAAATCAACTCTCTAGCACTATAAAGTTGCAGTGGCACAACATTTACAGAAGTACCAAATATTATCTCAATACCAGTAAGTAGCTGAAAAATGTCTGATAAGTGTACAACTTAATCAAAAATATTCACACATGATACCAGGCCTCTAGCAGACTCCAATAGCCAGAACCATTTTTAAGACAATAAATTTTTCTTACAACAATTAAGCTTAAGCATGAAAAAATATATAAAAATCGTAAAATTTAAGATTGAATCAAATAGTTAATTCACGTTCTCAGAATCTGACGACTGGACGATTTCAAACACATTTACTACCACCCTAATTTCTATAACAAGATGTAAAATGTAAATGTATTAAATATTTTCAGTAATTCTCCATTATATTGATTATATTTAACTGAGGCCCTACCTCAGTACACCTACTCCTACTTCCTACCTACAGTAGGAAATTTCCTGCTCAAATATGGAGCAGCCCGACTGGGGTAGTACCTCGACCTTACAGAATATCACAGCTAAATAACACTACTCTAAAGCAGTGTTGTGTTCCTGTTGGTGAGTAAGGTGACCAGAGCTCCTGGGGGGAATTGGGGATAGGGTCGGCAACGCGCTTGCGATGCTTCTGTTGTTGCAGACGTCTATAAGCTACGGTAATCGCTTACCATCAGATGAGCCGTACGCTTGTTTGTCGACCTAATACATAAAAAAAAAAAATAAGCCGACTGACAAGTTACACCTAAGAAGGCGACGCCTACTGCAATTTTGTAAACTACCAACTTAAGGTATAATAATTAATGAATTCAGCAAATATTATAAAGTATTTCCGTTTCTTATTACTTTTTAGTCATTAAATAGTAATATTTAAGTTTCTAATAATAGCCACACCATTCTTATGCCGCTTCAGGTAATAACCCAAACTTCATATAAAAATTGACCCCGCCTGCTGATTACACTACATATACAAAATTTTGAAGTTGAGAAAAATTTTATAGCTTACAAAAAAAAATCTGTTGTAAAATTAATGCATATTCTTGTAGGAAATGGAATAATGTTCAAAATAACGATAGATGGTATAATTTTTCACTAATGTAAATGTATTAATTAATTTCATAAGTCACTTCGGACTAAACAAAAAATTTTGTTATTTTTAAAAATAGTAATATTGAGATATACTTCATTGTAGTTCACACTTGCCAGATTTATTTGTTTCATTACCATGAACTATATTTACAACTCACCCCTTTTTATGCATTCACTTCAAGCTTTTCCACCCCTTCAAGCTTTTCTTTGCGATTAAAGGTAGTATAGCTCATATCCAAGCTCTAATCTCTACTAAATTTTATCAAAATCGATTCAGTGGATTAGGCATGATAATGCAATAAAAAGACAGTTTATTTCACATCTATAATATTAAATAAGTTAATAATTACATTTATTGACAGAAACACACACGATAGAAGTGAAACTTCAGTAAATCGACAAAAGAATGAGATGAATATATATAATAATATAAAATAGTATGTATATTTCTGTCTCATTCTTTCCTACACATTTTTGTATTTGTGTCTCTTACCTGTCGTTTTTTCCGTTGCATCCGGTTTGAAATCACAACGATTCTAAAGAAGTTTCACTTCAAAAACTACAAAACAAACATAATATTACAATATATAGTAAGTCTAATAATAATTGAGATAAAATAAAATACTAAAATAATTCTTAAGCAATTCTCATTACGCTATACAGACAGATCTTCACAAATTATAGCTAAGAACAACCTTAAGTAATTCAGGTTTCAAACAGAACAATCAAATCTAAATCGGTCCATTATCTTGACATACAGATACACACATTTAACTTATAACACCCCTTCCATAGTATTGGGGGCTACTAAATTACATTGATTATATTAAAACTTCTTAAAATCAAAATTTGAAATTTCAAATATATTTTTGAGATCCAAGTTAACGGTGTTGACTCCAAATCGATATTTTGTTTTAGGTTTTGTGTAATTCTACAGCATTCTTGTTGTGTCGTCGTTGTCAAATCGTGGATGTTTTACTAATTTTGACATTCCATTATCTTCTTCGTCATCTGAATCATCCAACAACATGAATTCACAACGAATATCCTCTATAATAGCATCACATATGTCTACGTCTACTTCACTTTCAAGTGTATCTTCTTCTTCAGTGATCTCCTTCTCTTCCGTATCATTTATTAACGGACATTCGATTACCATCGCCTTCATCAAACTGGGAAGTTGCGATATTATTTCGAAATCCTTTTCAGCCAGTGCGGCCAAAAGAGCTTTAATAAAATCTTCATGTTTTTGGACTGTGGGATCTACTTTACTGGTTTGGTTATCCATTGCGGCAGCCACTTTACCACGGGATATAATTTAACAGAGATGGATGATTATAATAGATATAATCTACAAAGCTACAAGCTAAAACGACGACCGTTCCGTAGTGAGCAAAGATTAGTAATGCTCACAAATTATGAAATTACTATATACTAGGTAATGCTAATTGCTAGTGACTACTGTGATAGTGAGTCTGACTTCTGTGTAGTTGAGTACTTGAGTAGTAGCCGACCAATCAATAAAGTAGGACTGTTGATAAAATATCGAAATATCGATATTTTTATTTAAAAATCGATATTCATCTCTTTTTTCTCTCTTTAATATTTATCTTTATCTCTGTTCAGAATGGCCAGTCTCTGTTCGGTTTTTTTCTTTCAAAAGTCTCTCTTTATTTTTATTTTCGTACATATATTCTTAATTTAACATATACTTTAACGTAGACGAAGTCACGGTAGTCGACTAGTTGTTAATAATTTAGCGGATCTTCATTATTTTCAAAATCATCTAGATTCCATTCCGAATCGAATGACACCTCAATGTAATTGTTTTTTCGGAGACTGCTCAAAAAAGTAGACCACAAATGCACATGTTGACTGACTAGAGTATTTGATTTCAAAACAATTTTTTATGTCGGTGGACACGATTTCTCGTAAAGTTATAAAGCGTTATAAATGTTCAAATTTTGCACAGATCTTTGAAATAAGCTTATGGATGTAGTGAATGAACGAAGGATTGTTTTTTTTTATTACAACTATTTTTTGCGAGCATACATGTCGAAAATTTGATCAAAAATGTCTTTATTTGTTAAAAATCTGTCGAAAATATAATTTTAACTTTTTTTATTTCCTTCGTCCAATAACGAAATTTATCTATGTACTAACGAAATATATTTGGATTTTTGATTTTAGATGAAGCAATAATCAGTTATGCCGTCCACGTCAAGATCATTTTTTTTGAGGCGTCAAGAGAGATGTAGTACGGCTGTACGTACCAACGGCTGAGTGTTCGAAATTTGTAAATAAAAATTTCACAAAATACTGAGGACTTTAATGAGTAGTGAAATTGAGCATTAACCGTATAATCTATCATTCTCTTTATTTGGCATTGCTTAATGGATTAAAAAAAGAAAATTGTACTTTATTTATTTTCGATTACATTAGTTAGTTATATCTGTATAACTTCGATTGTATAGAAGAATGTTTCCTCTCTTGTCTATGTTTATATCTTTATGACCTTTATCTTCTCCGTCTACGTTTATCTTATTGAATGGTCGGTCACCAGTGTGACCAATTTAGTATATTTCTACTTTTATAGTAGATTTGAAGCAAACAAGACGATCATCAAGTAGAATAAAATGTCTCAGTAGAATTTAATAGAAATGAGAAATACATCGGTAGGTTTTGGTATTTATTCGCTATCAAAGAATATTAGGCTTAAAACCAAGCATAGTTTATTGGTATCGAAAGCCAAATGTGAACGCATTTTCTAAGCTATAAATAAAATAAAAGCAGAAGATCGTAACAAATTTAGTAATCTAAACATTCGTGCTATTTTACACGCAAAGAAAGGGTTAAAGCAATCGGGAAATTGTACAAAATTTAAACCTACTTCAATGTTGGAAAAAAATGGAAAACAATTATGTCAAAAAATTAATTTATACAAAAATGTTAATCATAAATGATTGATGAAATGTAGTTCAATAGCAAACGAGTTTTATTTCAAATCGAATTTCTCCAAAACTATTATTCTAAAAATTAGTAAATTTTAAAATGCAACCTAGTTTCGATTACCATAGATTTTAGCATTGTCTTTGGTAGATTCCCTCATTAAAAAGTGGTCACGTTGTCGGTCACTACTCACTATTGTATAATTCTGTTAAACATTTTCTAATTCTAATAAATAACTGTTTTATGTAAACATTTATATTATAAAAAATAGAAATATTCACGTTCTTATTGTAAAGCATATATAAATTTAAATAATCATTATTTTGAAATGAATGTTTCTTTTTAATATTAATTAAAATTTATAAAAGAATATTTAAAAACAAATATCGCAAAGTATGGACAGTAGACGATAATAGTGTATCGATATGTAATTTTATCGATACCGCAAGCTCTAAAATCTGATATGCCAGCTTTGCTTGATTCTCGCATTTGATTGGTCAGTTTTTGATGGGCCGTGTCCAGTGGTCTCGAACCTACCGATTTTTCGGTATTTCTACCGATATTAAGCCTTTGCTACCGAAATACCGATATGTAAATTTTTTTTCACGATTTCTGAGAATACAAGGACATTACCCTGATTTTTTTACCGAATTTAGATTACTGAATTGGCAACCCCCCTCGTTTCGTATCAAATAAATAAAATATTTCCTGATTACATTGAGCTATTTTGGAAAAATGTCAGTATTGTAAAACGTGGTCATGAGGATCAAATGTTTCGTTGTTGTCTTCTTTTGTCTTTACTATTTTATCACAGCCCCATTATTCAGCTAATGTTGAGCGTATATCCTCGCATATTAACCACTGAATCCATCACAAGTTTGTTAAATAGAGAGCGACTAATTAAAGACACCCTTTTTTGAATTCCAACACTTTTATGATTTCCAAATTAGTTCAAATATAATTGCGGCTATAGCCGAAGAATATGGTATGATACTAAGGATAGTAAATGTAGTGAAATAAGAGCCTGAGAGTTTAAAAGGCTTTATTTAGCTAAGAATGACGACATTATATACACAAAAATAATCTCCATTTTATAATCGAACACTAATATCAAATCGTAAAACGTACAAGTAATAATCAGCCAGTATTTATAATTCCACTACCCTCAAAAGTAAAGTATCCGCCTCAACAATAATCAGACAAATGCGGAGGAGGACGTCGCAACCTTTCGGACCTCCTAGGTATATTATTATCTCTCGAGTGTATTGAGACGTTATCAACCATTGACTGGTCGGCGTTGGGTTGATCATTGAGTTCTTGAATAAAGACTACATCCTCCATTGACTCGTCTGCGTTGGACTGGTCATTGGGCTCATTCGTATAATATGCATCAGATTCTTCCTCCGTGCTTTCAAAATCAGCTTGTGGTGCTAAATAGCGATTAGATACAGTTTGCTCTCGACCATTGCTTAATCTAATATGACTGTATTCTGGATTTGGTTCTATAACTGCGGCCTCCTCTAGTAGAGGATCGTACTTTGAGTGTATCACTTGTTTCTTACAAAAGACTTTCTTCTCTGCTTCCAACCATGTTGGCATAGACTTGCCCCAAGTTGATCTTCTAGAGTATATAGATATATAGAACATACGCTCGTGAGGCGTTTGATTTGTTGTTGTACATAAAAGAGACCTTATACTATGTAACGCTTGCGTTAATACAATTTCCCACATTGTTATAGGCAAATTCTTGGTTTTTAGTGCTAAGCGAATCGATTGCCATAACGTACCATTAGGACGTTTTACTTGACCGTTTCCTCGAGGATTATAAGGCGCTGATCGGCTTGTTGCAATACCTTTATTGTTCAAAAATTCCTTTACTTCTGTGGACATAAACGCTGCACCCTGATCAGTATGTATATAAGCAGGCATTCCAAATACTGAAAATAGATCTGTTAAACATTTAATTATAAATTGCGAGGAATTATCTAAGCACGCATATGCAAAAGGACATCGAGAAAATTCATCAATGATTGTAAGTAAAAATTTGTTATTTGTAGATGAAGGTAGAGGGCCTTTAAAATCAAGAGACAATCGTTCGAAAGGCGATGTTGCTTTTATAACAGCCCCAGTATATTTCGGAAATCTAGGCTTTATTTCACAACAAGCTTGTACTACTGTATTTTCTTTTCCAGGACGATATTTAATATCAAAATTATAATTCGACAACTCCAATCTCCACCTCTGGATTTTTTCATTTTTTATCTTACGTGTATGCCCCTGAAACATAAAAGCTACGGATTTTTGGTCTGTTATTAGATGGAATTGCCGACCTAGCAAATAATGCCTCCATTTCTTGATGCTCTCTATGATAGCTAATGCCTCTTTTTCTATTGCAGGATATTTTCTTTTACTAATGTTTAATGATCGAGAGAAAAATGCAATCGGCTTATCATTTTGTGTAAGTGATGCTCCAATAGAGAAATCTGAAGCATCCGTTTCCACAGTAAATGGTTCTTTTGGATCTATTGATGAGAGTGAAGATTTTGATATCATCAGTTTTAGTTCATCAAAAGTATTTTTTGTATAGTATTCATTAGGAAACTTTCTACTGTAACAAGTGGATGTAATTTGTTTGAAAAATTAGGAATCCACTTTGAGTAATGAGAGAATAATCCAATCGCTCTTTTCAATGATGCAGAGTTTTCGGGATATTTCAATTCAAGGAATGCATGTAGTCGATCTGGATCAGGTTTAATTATACCATTACAAATATTATAACCAAGAATATTTATTTTAGATAAAGAGAATTCACTTTTATCTTTATTTATCGTTAAATTATAATCATTTGCTAACTTCATAATTTTTTGTAGTTTTTCATCATGATCAATTT
Organism: Limenitis camilla; assembly: GCA_905147385.1. Lineage (NCBI taxonomy): Eukaryota > Metazoa > Arthropoda > Insecta > Lepidoptera > Nymphalidae > Limenitis > Limenitis camilla. The sequence continues at coordinate 9,053,479 of LR990224.1, forward strand.
GATCTGTTCCGCATATTGTAATATCATCTAGATATGGATATACGCCTTCTATTTTTGACTTACGAATTATAGAATCAATTGCTCTTTGGAAACACGATACTCCATTTGTAACACCAAAGGGAATTCTATGAAATTGATATAAATTGCCATTTGCTTCAAAAGCTGTAAATGGTTTATTTTTATTTAAAATTAAAATAGGTATCTGATGATAAGCTGATTATAGATCTATTTTTGAAAATATTCTATATCTTGATACTTTCGATACAATTGTTTCAATGTTAGGTAGTGGATATGCATCTAGATAAGTAAATGTATTTATAGTCTGATAGTAATCTATACACATTCGTTTTTTATGGTGAGTTCCAGATGTCACAAGCACTTGTGCGCGCCAAGGTGAGAAATTTTCTTCAATAATGCCATCTTTTAGCAATTTTTTAATTTCAGAATCGATAAAATTGAGATCGTCTGATGAGAATCTTCGAGATATAATAGCTATAGGTTTTATGTCTGACGTAATATGAGGAAATAGATTTACTGGTTCTATATTAACTTCATCTAGAACACATAGCCTCAGGGGAGGTTTAGGACCATCAAATTTTATCTCTATACAAGTTTAAAATATCTTGATCTACTATAACATCCATGCATAAATTGTCCATGACTTTTAATACGATATTGGATATCTTCTGATTTAATATTTCTATTGTAATTCGACATGCAGACTTTATTTTTGTTTTAAAGGAACTAGTTGCTATTGAAATATCTTGTTGCCATGGCTATGTAGGAATGGAATACTGACGAACAATATGTTCATTAATAAAACTTGTAGTACTTCCAGTATCAACTAGAGCCAATAGAGGAATATTATTAATACATACATGTATTGTGCATTTTTGTAATCCTGATACTGCTAAAATTGAACATGAAGACTGTTCGTCAGCCGTTGCTGTTACAGGAAAAGCCTTACATACTTTAGCAAAATGTCCCCGTTTACCGCAGTTTAGACAAGTCGCATTAGCAGCTGGACATAGTCGTCGAGGATGTAAACGATTACCACAGAAATAAAAATCTCTTTCAAGATTCTTGTGTTTTGAGCTGGAATTAAATATATTATCAATATTATTTTTACGAGTCGAAGAAGTTATAGGATTAGCTGATGAATCAGTATCTCTTGAATTCTGTGCCATTTCTAGTGGTTCTTTTCTATTAATTGATGCCGTCATATGAGTTGACGTATAACTCTCCGCTTGAGCTGATTCAAGGGTTCGAGCTTTCGTAAATGTATCATCTAGATTTAAATCAATATTCTCCAATAATTTTTGTCGTATCTCTGAGGAACTTAAACCAGAAATAAATGCATCTCTTATATAGTCTTTTTCATTTTGCATAGCAGATACTGCTTTGAATTCGCAATCTTTAGCTAGTAATCTAAGCGCTTGTATGTATAAATCAATTGATTCACCCATCTGTTGTGTACGAGTATTTAATTTGTGTCTAGCGTAGACTAAGTTTTTAGGTTTTATAAATACATAATTTAATATTGCCATTGCGGATTCATAAGTAGTACATGATTCTATGAGTGAATATGTATTAGATGACATGTGGTTTATTAACAATTTAAATTTTGATGCCCTAGAAATATTTTTGTCACCTGCAACTAAGATTGATTCCTCTAGAAAATTTTCAAATGTTTTCTTCCAGAATATCCATTGTTTTCCAGCGTTAGAACCCAATGCTGAGTCGATATCTAGTCGATATGGCTTGAGATAGCGATCCATATTACAATGCTAATGAGAGCGCAGTACTTTATATTTATTATGCTTAGCTAAATAAATTGTAGTGAAATAAGAGCCTGAGAGTTTTAAAGGCTTTATTTAGCTAAGAATGACGACATTATATACACAAAAATAATCTCCATTTTATAATCGAACACTAATGTCAAATCGTAAAAGGTACAAGTAATATAATCAGCCAGTATTTATAATTCCACTACAGTAAATAATAGATCCAACCTACGAATAATATATATTATTATAATAATAGATATTATTCGTAGGATTCGACATAATTTATGTCTTACACTAATTTAAATACCGATAAGATATCAAATTAATATTGTGTTGAACTGCACTTATTTCGTGTTCAATCTTTGATAGAATATACTACTTCTACAATACTACAATATAAAATACAAATACTTATTTGTTTTATTTTTCATATACCGATTTCGGATACGAATCTACCGATATTTGTGAGCAGCACTACCGATTTTGCATTTTGACGTTCGAGACCACTGGCCGTATTCCTGTATATAACCTTTGACACGCTCATCTTTGCTCACTACGGTGCTACGGAACGGTCGTCTTTTGTAGCTTTGTAGATTATATCTATTATAATCATCCATCTCTGTTAAATTATATCCCGTGGTAAAATGGCTGCCGCAATGGATAACCAAAACAATGAAGTAGATCCCACAGTCCAAAAACATGAAGATTTTATTAAAGCTGTTTTGGCCGAACTGGCTGAAAATGATTTCGAAATAATATCGCAACTTCACAGTTTGATGAAGGCGATGGTAATCGAATGTCCGTTAATAAAAGATACGGAAGAGAAGGAGATCACTGAAGAAGAAGATACACTTGAAAGTGAAGTTGACGTAGACATATGTGATGCTATTATAGAGGATATTCGTTGTGAATTCATGTTGTTGGATGATTCAGATGACGAAGAAGATAATGGAATGTCAAAATTAGTAAAAAATCCACGATTTGACAACGACGACACAACAAGAATGCTGTAGAATTACACAAAACCTAAAACAAAATATCGATTTGGAGTCAACACCGTTAACTTGGATCTCAAAAATATATTTGAAATTTCAAATTTTGATTTTAAGAAGTTTTAATATAATCAATGTAATTTAGTAGCCCCCAATACTATGGAAGGGGTGTTATAAGTTAAATGTGTGTATCTGTATGTCAAGATAATGGACCGATTTAGATTTGATTGTTCTGTTTGAAACCTGAATTAATTAAGGTTGTTCTTAGCTATAATTTGTGAAGATCTGTGTGTATAGCGTAATGAGAATTGCTTAAGAATTATTTTAGTATTTTATTTTATCTCAATTATTATTAGACTTACTATATATTGTAATATTATGTTTGTTTTGTAGTTTTTTCTGTCAATAAATGTAATTATTAACTTATTTAATTATTTATTATAGATGTGAAATAAACTGTCTTTTTATTGCATTATCATGCCTAATCCATTGAATCGATTTTGATAAAATTTAGTAGAGATTAGAGTTTGGATATGAGCTATACTACCTTTAATTGCAAAGAATGAAATAAGGAAGCGTTAAATGTGAGTGTTGAGTGTGTGTTGGTTATACCCTGCTGGAAAAAACTCATAGAATGTCATAGAAAAAAAAAATATTCTATATGATTTTATGATATACTTATAGAGACAAAGAAAATTTTATCTCAAATATTTTATGATATTTCATCAGTAGTACACCAACTCATAGATTCTCATAAAAGTATTACTTCTTTGTCGTTATAAGATTTTATGATTAATTACTAATATTTATAAGATTTTATGAGAACTTCGAGATTAAATTTCAACTATCATTTCTATGTGATTTTATGTGGAAAACTAATAGAAAAATATCTTATGAGAAGTTATCAAAAATTTATAAGACATCATGATCAGTAATGCAATTAAAATTCTTATGACTATTTATGATAATTTCCGTGGACAAATACACATCAAAGTGTACTGAAACTTATCATATTCTATAGGTTAAAAAGGTCTGGAATTCGGTATAAAATCCCATAAAATATTTTCGGATTAATTTACAAGATATTTTAATTTTATGATGTACAATCACAAAAAAATTTTAATCAGTTATTATCTATACTAGCTGACCCTACAGACGTTGTCCTGTCTTAACTGAGAATATTGAATTTCTAATTGGCTGTCAAAAGCTTACATTAGAAAAGTAAACATGGCCGCTAAGTTTTCATAAATTATCTAATTTTCCGCATAATTTTCTTAATATTTTCCTACATAAGAACCTTCTCCTGACAATAACAAATACAAAATCGGTCCAGCCATTAACGCGTGATTCCGTGACCAAGGGGAATAGGGATTTATTTTTATATATATATATATAGATGATTTAGTTGCCATTTAAATATAATTAGAAAACTCTTAGCTTTTAATAAAGTTTTCTAAAAAACCAAATAATTATTAACCTACCTATGAAAACAGAGAAAACAATACTCCTTATGTCATTTGTAGACAACGGAATCTGCTAAAATATTTTTTATATAAATTTTCATAAACGGATTACTAATTATCACTGAATTATCATACAATATTAACGATGATAATTCATATAACAGTCAGTATTTCTCTACGTACTATGCTAAGGCTGCGTTTCCATCAGAGATGTGCGAGGATATGTAGTGAGGGATATGTTTTTTAAGAACCCTTAAGTTATGTAACTTTTGCAGTTATTTTAAATGAGAGTAAATGAGCACTTTTATAAAAAACTAGAGGCCTGCCCTCGCTTCGCTCCGGGTATTTAAAACAATATTATAATTGATGTCCTTAAATTGTCACTCTGTAATTGTGTAGTTTTTCACTATTTGAAAAAATAGAGCGAGAGTAAGAAAAAGTTATACAAAAAAAAATAGAAACAAATATAAAAGAAAAGCGACAGATGCTAAGAGAGGGAGGACAGAGCAAAAATAAAATTGAATAGGTAAAGGAGAGAGAAAGAGCGAGAGAGATAATCAAAAGAAAGAAAGTCGAAAGATACTGATCATACTGAACAAATAAAAATAAGAATTAAAGAGAGAAAAAAGAGAGAGCATGAGAGACAATGATAGTATTGTAAGAGGAAGAGAGATGGAAATACTATAGACTTCTCTCAGTGAAAGAATTTAAAAAATCGGATTAGTAACAACAAAATGACCATATTCTATTAATTAAAAAATGTATATGGCAACACTAAATCACCTTTGTCCCTCACGAAAAGTGTAGTTTTCTATTAGTGAAAGAATTTTTAAAATCGGATTAGTAACAACAAAATGACCATATTCTATTAATTAAAAAATGTATATGGCAACACTAAATCACCTTTGTCCCTCACGAAAAGTGTAGTTTTCTATTAGTGAAAGAATTTTTAAAATCGGATTAGTAACAAAAAAATGACCATATTCTATTAATTAAAAATGTATATGGCAACACTAAATCATCTTTGTCCCTCACGAAAAGTGTAGTTATCTCTCAGTGAAAGAATTTAAAAAATCGGATTAGTAACAACAAAATGACCATATACTATTAATTTAAAAATGTATATGGCAACACTAAATCACTTTTGTCATTCACGAATAGTGTAGTTTTCCATCAGTAAAAAAATGTTTTAAATCGGATTTGTAGTTACTGAGAAACTCTTCAATTTACAAAATGACCACCTTATGGCACTTAAATGGCCATATCTTTTTAATTGGAGTATTTATGGCAACACCACATAGCCTATGTTTTTTTTTTTTTTTTTTCTTGCCATTTACTTTTTAACAAACATAAACGGTCGAATTCATTTATCATTATACAGTGCTCCGGTAGAGTAAGATATTTTAGCTTTCTTTTTATTTTTTCACTTGCGGCGCCCGTCCCGACTAAGCACGGGTGGATAATTTTTTTAAACATTTCTCTCTTTTTTTTCGGCTCTCCCGCATTTCTGACCCCCTCTCGCCACGTTGCTAGCTGCGCTGTGCAGACACACCGGCCGGTCGACGTGTATTTTTTGTTTATATTGACATTTTTAATTTCGTAATATCTTTTGAATGGAATGTCCGATTTCAATAATTCAAAAAGTAATCAACAAGTATTGAAATAGTCTTGAATACGAAATAATTTATTTAGATAAGAATTAATACAAAGGTATTGAAAACATGGTCTAATTTTGATAGGCATTTCTATCAACTTTTAAAATGTAAAAAAGTAGTTATAGTGACGTAACAACAATAGTTGGACATATCATCACGACCCTTCAATGGCCCAGTGCTGAGCCGGGTCTCCTCCTCAGAATGAGGAGGGTATTAGGCCATAGTCCACCGCACTGGCCCAGTGCGGGTTGGCAGACTTCACACACCTTGAGAACTTTTTGGGAACTCTCAGGAGTGCAGGTTTTCTCACGATGTTTTCCTTCGCCGTTAAAGCAAGTGATATTTAATTGCTTAAAACACACATAACTCAGAGTCAGAGATGTGTGTCCAGGATCGAACCTCGGACCTCCCGAGTAAGATTTTTTTGTAGATATTGATATTGTAGAACATTGTTTTGTTCTATCATCAATACTTTTCGCAGCCCATGCGATGAAAGACATTTTATGGCTAATTTTTTTGCACCTTGGGTTAATTAATTTTAGTAAGAATTTTCTAATTTTTTCTAGTAATAAATATAGCCTATGTTACTCAGGGATAATGTAGCTTAAACAACAATAGTAACAATTGGGGGATCATCTGCAAACTACAGATTCTCTGATGCCGAGCTTTTTCTTTCAGAACTCTATCAGATTAAGACTTATATGTTTTAACAAATAAAAATTTTGTATACAAAATTGTTCGAAATATCTGTTACAAGTTATTTACTATTTAATTTTTTTTAAATAGTAAATAACTTGTTCGCTTTTGATAGCAGTAATTCTGAGTGAATAAATTAACATCATAAAACCCCCGACGATAAATCATGCATAATAAAGAGTTTGTCAAATTAAGAAACAGCGCAAATTTTGCAATATCTACGCAATAATATTTGCAGGAAAGCGTCCCAGACTGTTGTGTCCTCGTTTATTTATATCAGAAATCAATAACTGCTATAACCCAATTAAAGGATCGCCTGCGCGGTGAGAGATAGGGTGTGGGCTGCTCCGGGGTTACCCAGGCAACCGCCGGTAGTCTATATCTGTACATATGTACACGTGCCGTGTCTTATTTCACACTAGCCGACCCGCGCGACTTCGTCCGCGTGTTGTTCCACGAGATGTTGAATAGCCTAAATTACTCCTTGTTACATCAGCTATATGCCAGTGATAGTCGCGTCAAAATCGGTCCAGCCATTTCAGAGATTAGCCGGAGCAAACAGACCGACAAACAGACTGTTCATCTCATTCAACGCATAAACATAAACTGTTATTATGGCTGAACTAAAAAATTGTTAGTCTGTCATATTGGACATAGACTGACGTCACTTTATTTTTCGAATTATTCTTAGCAAGCCCTTTTATTTGATACCCATGTAGTAGAAGTGCATTAAAAAAAACTAGACCTCCATCTTGGATATGCCATCATGTTGGATTAAGAATGACGTCACAAAGTTGACCATGCATTATCATCCAAACTGAACTTGTTTACAAAATTTCAGCTCAATTGGTTGAAGATATCTGCTTCTAAATTGAGTTTTACTCACTTTCAGCAATTTTTATAAATTTTCATCCACGCTAAAATCTATATCTACCACATTTGAATCACTTTTAGCGTCAGCAATTCAGAATCACCTTGTAATAGTTATTTATGCAACAGTTGTATAATAGGGGGTATTAATTTAATACCTAATTATCAATAGTTGTATACAAGACTTTATCTACACGCATTATTAAATCTTCTATAAAAGTTTCTGAAACAGTTTACTGCTAACATTCCTAGTAACCATTACTGAGTATATACCTACAAATAAGCTAAGTATTGATGAGAGAATCATTTATTGTAGTTGTAATGAACATTATGTATAATGCAATTATTAAAACTTTAATATGATCTTGTTGAAAGATCGCCCGTTTTTTTGTAAACAAAACAATAAAAATATCAAACAAAAATGGCGGGGATTCGAATAATATATTTTTATACGGCGCACGACGTTCTAAATAGTGAAATGACTGTTCTTTTTTTGAAATTCATACAGATACTACGCATCGAGCAATAAGAATGTGGCTGTCTGTTGAGTAAACCCTTTGCGCATAAGGAATTTGAGTGTTATTATGAAATTATATATCATCTGTTTGGATGATATAATGGTTATTAGGACATTGGGTGTTTTAATGTTGGCAATAAGCTGTTTCAAAATCTTTTATAGAGGATTTAAAGTATCGGAGTAGATAAATTAATTAATTTAATCAATTCATCAATAACGTCATCGACAGGATCATCATGTTTACAGTATTTATCTTGATAAATTATGACTAATGATTAAATTTCGACATTTATTACTAATATTTTTAGTTTTTTCAATATAGTTGTGATTAAAAAGAAATAAAGCTTTTCTAGTGTTTGTCATTAGTCTAGGTATTGTTAATATTTAGAAACTTAGGTCTTACAAATAATATGTATGCCTTTGAGATAAGCGATTTCGTGTGTTGTTTGGAAATAGTTCAATATTTAAAGTACATTAGAATCATTAGTTATTAGTAAGAAACAGTATCTTAACAGTAATGTACAAAGTCATCGAAAACTTAATCTACATTTTTCTTAAAATAGTTGTTATTTGTCTACAAGGCTATACGAATAACACCTATGTCTTTTCTAATATGCAATAAAAACAAAGAAAAAAATATTTGCTTATATTTATTATTTATTAGTTCTTATAGGTTTATTAGTATTCTGTGATTGTAACTTTCAACATTAATTTATAATAGTTAGTATAATAGTTTGTTTAATAAATGTATTGGAATTATAAATTATAGTGGAAATCATTTTTGAGCTTACTGTAAAGCCGATATATCGATATATGGATATATCAAACACCGATATTGATATATTTTAAAGTATATAAAAATATCAACAGGCCAACTATAAATCAAGTAAAGTAGTAGAATGTCTTATAATGGATTCCAAATTTGAATTTTCTATACACAAATTTGTAATTGGAATTTATTTGCAATGATTAAACTGCCAGAGATTATTATTAATTTCGGCCGTTAGTGTTCGTTTATGTCCGCTTGCATCAGTGAACACGTGTCAGCCTCGCTCCCTACCGCTCTCCCTACGAGGGAGGGCTTCACCCGTCGTCAGAAGATTTCCCGGTCCCACCTACTTAATGCCCCTTCATGGTTGAATTGAAGGGTGGTCCAATTATTTGTTATATCTATACAAAGTAACATCGTTGCGTCATTCGAATAAATACTTATAATACCTTCATAGTTAAGCTTGATGCGCAATTATTATTTTTATTATTTTTTATGACAGTTAATTGGCAAGCGAGCAGCCAGTTCAACTGATGGTAAATGGTCACCGTCGCCCATGGATATAGCACTAGTGTCTCTTGTACTGCCGATGCGTTATCACACTTATCTTCGAGGTGCCAACGCATGCATGCCATAACGTAATGCAATGGAATTACACCGTCGCTCGGGGAAAGCTTTTTCAGCGGAGGACGTATTTATAAGACGCAAAAACTGTCCAGAGGAAAACGTGTCGAAGTAAAGGAACTATTAACATTGCTGCTATCGATGAACAAGATCACTCGGCATGTATTATTGCTGCTGGTTTATATTAAAGGCATAAAAGCAGAAGCTCTAGTAGATACAGGAAGCTCCATAAGTTTTATAAATGAAAACTTTTGTAAACAAACAATATCGATGGCATCTCTAAGCTATACCGCATCAGTCGAAGGTGAAATAACAAAATATTACTTATGGGAAGCACAATTACAAAGATATCAATTTACTAATTGTTAAAAATCTTTGCGCTGACCTTATAATTGGTAATAATGTCCTTTATAAAACTTACCGCTTTCTGATTCAAATGTACCTCTTAATAATAATAGATTTGAAAGCGTTAGTAGCTCAGTGGTTCGGGCATTGGATTTACGATCAATAAGTCGTGGGTTCCAATTCCGGACACTGGACTACTAACGTAGCCCTCTCCTGACACAAGCATTTATATGTGATCCATACTGCTATTTCTTTTTTTTTTTAAACAACTATACTAAACAGATACTTATCTAAAACGGGGCAAAATTTTATACAACCGGAAGAGTAAGATGAAACTGAACCTTCGACTCAGACCGATTCAAAAAATGATAATCAAGCGGCTACGTCAGGTGAAAAAACAATGAGTCGAAGTTGGGAGTCCAGATCCTTCAACTCCAGATTTTGGGCTAAAAGAAATAAGTTATCATCTTCCTGTAGGGTTCACAGTGAGAGGTAATGGCTTTAATACAGTCAATATAGTAACTTTAATACAGACAACATATCAGTCACATAATTTTCAAATAAAGTACGGACCCAGAACTATAGAGATATGAAGATAATTTCAGGGCAACTTGATTTTCATACAAGATGACTATGTCTTCATAGTCAGCGACGAAAAAATGTAGAGATTTTTCAGGTAGATTGCTCCCTTTACAGCTTCGAATGTGTACAACATAAAATGGAGGTTTTATTTTATTTTAAGCAATGACAGTTTTGACAACATTATTGGAATTATGGAATAATCAAACACACAATATCCAGTGTTGAATAATATTATATTTTCAGAATGATTACTAAAAATTAGAAATCAAAACGTCAGACGTAATGTGAAAAGAATAAAACCAATATATATACTATATATATATTATAATTTTTGTTATTATTCCAACAAATATAATAATGTTCTTATTATCATATTATATTAATATATTCCCATAAAAATGTTAATAATATTCTTAAACCATCGAGTGCTGTGTGGCCAGTACTCAAAAAAAAGCAAGATCGTGTTTTTTTTAAATATTAACAACTGAATTATACGAATGTAGGTAATAAAGAAAACAATTAATATAATAAATAATTATGAATGTTACAGTAGTAGCATTTGATCACTGGCAACCCTGTACTTGACTAAAGTCAGTGTTTGTGATACATAATCTTTGGTCGGTCGATTTTTTAATCCTATTGTACATAATTTGATATTTTATTTGAAATTAGGCCTTTTGTAATTTTTTTAATATCTTATTTTCGATATATCGATATTTTCAAATATATATCAATATCGGAGTATGATATATTGAAAAAAATATAATATATATTAACTCAAAAATAATTTATTCACATATCACAATTTATAATGCAATACATTTATTAAAAAAATTAAATTATAACTGAATCTTATGTGCAAATAATCTTTTTTCTCTCTTTATATTCCATGACAGAAAAGACAAGGGTATTACACCGTACAACCTTGTAAACAAATTACAACTATTTTAAGAAAAATATAACAGTGTAAATAACGCAGATTAAGTTTTCGATAGTCTTGTACAAAAATAAATATTCACTTAAAAATATATTGACCATCTTTATTTCAATATCAAACTATCGATATATCGCCAAAAAAATATTAGTAGTAAATATCGATTTTTCTAAATAATAATATCGATATTTTATCTGACGGAGAAAAATATACTTTAACGGCTAACGGATTTGTTGACGGAAATGTAATTATGTTGAATAGTAAAACAATAAATGCACACGGCAAAACTCTTCCTTATTTTGGCGAAATATAAATAGGAAGTTGTGGCTGTTTTTCCCAACTATGTACCATACATTGTGTATGTGCATGGTAGGCATGATCCTTACCTATAATCAGCCTTCAACCTCCACTGTCTACCGTGGCAACTATAGCTATAACCACCAGGTACTGAAAGTGATTATGATTGGGATGTTTTATTTTAATAATATAATTTTATTGCTAAAAAACTCTTAAATTACGTATTTTTTTTATTTGTCGGTTTTCTTTGACGGAAAAATTTATAAAATTGACGGATTTTTGACGGGAAATACTAACTTGCTTAAAAGAATTTTGAATTTATTGTTGGCAACACTGACAGTCCCATTTGACACATTTGTTTGGTCATTTGTGAGTGAATTTGAAATGGTGTGTTCACTGATCAGAGTAATCGTTCGCAGCGTACCTAGAAACCACTATTAGAGAACGACTATATTCAGTATATATCATTTAGTAAATTAAGCCGCTTATTTTTAAGTCATGTCGTGGTTATTCGGATATAGTAGGCCTCAACAGCCGCCGCCTGACGGTGACCCTCCAGCGCAAAATGATTCTGCCTCCATCCCCGTTAATCTTACAAAAGCTGAAAAGAAAGCTATGGAAGCGTATAGGTTCGACTCGAGTGCGCTAGAGAGAGCGGCTCAAGCTGCTCGCGAGCTGGAAAGATCAAGTTAGTAATTACTTCTTATCAGTCACATTTTAAGGTATTGCATAATGCGGCCTCATAACCTACAATTATAATGAGAGTTTTTAACCCTTAACTATGAAATAAAGATACTTATCGCTGGTGGACTGGGCATTTTAGTGTCATAAGTAAAATTAAAATAATAAAGTAAATATGAGCTTTCTTTTTATATACCTCAAAGGCTTTATATGTTCGAAAGCCGATACGTTATGCCTTTAATCGTAAAATAAAAATGATTAACCCTAGGTGACCTTTCTTTTCGTGGGTTGTCGCTGTAGGACTTGTAGAACTTTGTGATTAACAAATTAGTGATTATAATTCTAAACCTTTTATCAAGGGCAGTCTTGTATGCTCATATAGAGAATCAACTGGTGTCTTATGAAATCTTATATGGCAAGGGCGTCACCAAGTGGAGAAGGAGGGAAATAAGGGCAGTGCCCCATCTAAGTGGAATAAAAAATGCATCCAAATCATTGGAAGTCCAATAAATTGTGAAAGAGTAATTATCTATTTCATACAAAAATATATATTATACATTCATATGCCTTCATCTTTCATTAATATCAACTTGCTCCCCTATAGGTAGCAACATCCTTGTTATACAGTTATTCATAATAAATACTAATATATAAATATTATTAATAATAGAAAATAAATGGAAAAAAATCAGTATTGTATCAGGACAAAACTTAAATTGTACCAATTATTACTTAACTTGCCCCTAGTTACATTTTGCGAGGCCCCCTGAAACTCAAATTTTGTTAAAAGGGTGACAGATTTTTGGGGTTCTGTACCATTTGTATGGCAAGAAGGAATCCTTACCCTGTTGTGACTGTCTGGTCAACCGACTATCTGTCAAGACCCTTTTTTTCAGGAACATGCGTAGTTATAGCAGAACCATAGTCTTTTAGTACAAGTAAAGGAAAATATCTGAAAAATATTAATTATTTTGTTATCTGTTTCTTTAAATCATTTTTCTCTATAGATTAAGGCACGTGAATTTAATACATGCATAGGAATCATAACTTTTAGGGTACGTCTCTTTGCCGGAGAATCATGATATTTCATCATATGTTAATGGCCCACTGCTGAGCCGGGTCAGAATGAGGAGGGATCATGACATTTGGTGAGAAATAATCTGTTTCAGCACAGGTTAAGGAAATAATCCAAAAGCAGAAAAATTACTTAAATAATTTGTGTGCGAGGTGGTTAAATTACTGCTATGTAGGTTGATGCGATAACAGTTTTCCACAAAGTTTAATGTGTCCCTTAATACAAATTATGTGGAGCCATCATAGCACTAGTCCCACACAGCCAATAAAATGATACAAATGCAAAAAAAATTGTATAAAACATAATTCCACAAATGAATTGATTGTTAAAAATATCATTTGATGACAGGAATTGCCGATTGTAGTTATATGTAATTTAAGGTTATATGAAATTCTTTCTATTTTGCTAATAGAGTATATTTTGAAAACAGACTTTATAAAGCAATGTCACCCTACTTAGGATTATTTAGTTCTGCTGTTAGCTTGAACTATTGTTAGTTATTTATTTTGGCTCATTATCAGCTATCCAAGGCTATTCCTGGTGTTCATGATTGAATATCAAAATATTTTATTTTTATTTATTTGGGGAACATACAATTTTATAAGACTCATAAATAATAAAACAAAAATCAGTAAAGTTTCCACTGAAAAAAGACACATATTTCCTTCAAGTAAAATTACACTACACTTAAATGAAACAAAATTAACACAATAAAAGTATCTAATTGGTTAATAACTTTGATTCCAACTAGTGAATAGAGAAGGTCCCATATATGCAATGTATTTTCAGAAAAAACTTTAAAAGTGTTGGTTGGAACACTAAAAATGTTGACTCTTAAAAGTTACTATCTTACCAGGTTAGAATACTACCAATGTATAAAGTTGGTTTTGTGTGCATTTTGTATAAGTTTAACGAATTTTATAGGACACGCCAAAGATGCACTGGAGCTTAGTAAGTTGCAAGAAAGCACCCGCCAACAAGAACAAATAGCTAAGATCAAGGAGTATGAAGCTGCTATTGAACACTCAAAAGTGGAACAGAAACGCGTTGACCATGAAGAAAGACGCAAAACACTGCAGGTAGTATTTAATTTCCTATTTTCTTTAAAATTTTTTGAAAGTTGTACATTTTTTGTAGATATATTATTAATTTGATTTTCACTTTGTATCTAGGAAGAAACCAAACAACATCAAATGCGTGCTCAATATCAAGATCAACTGGCAAAAACTCGTTATGAAGAGCAGTTACTTCATCATCAAAAGAGCCAGGAAGAAATTTTGAGAAAGTAAGGATTGCAGGTTTCTGCTACTTTGCAGATATTGAACCCCACTGACCTGAATAGTGTCACAAACAAAGACAAACAGTGTGTTATTTATCAATTATGTTATACAGGCAAGAAGAAAGTGTAGCGAAGCAAGAAGCAATGCGGCGTGCAACTGTTGAGCATGAAATGGAGTTACGTGAGAAAAACAAGCTAAAAGCTATTGAAGCAGAAGCAAGGGCTCGAGCGAAAGCTGATCGAGAGAACAGAGACATAACTCTTGAACAGATTAAATTGAAGGCAGCTGAAAATAGAACTACCATATTGGAAAGTATAAAGTAAGTTTACTAATTGTATATAAAATAAATTTGTATTTTATATCTTACTGATATTATAATGTGAACCAAAAAGGGCTGAACGGATTTTAATGAAATTTGGCACACATATACCTTATAACCTGGAATAACACATAGGATATTTTTTATCCCAGAAAAATCCAGAGTTCCTACAGGATAATGTTACTAATAATAATAATATAATATAAAATGTAAGGGTTTGAATAATGTAATATAGTAACTATGTATCAAAAATCATTTAATTTTTCAAAAAATCTCAATTCCTACACATGGCAAATTAGATAAGCTATTTTTTATCCCGTATTAACACATAAGCAACTTTTGGTTTATAATCAAAGTTCCTGCAGGATAATAAAAATGTAAAAAGTTAAAATGATTATCATCATAAGCGCCTGAATTTCTTTACTTAGCAACAATATGTCGAAAATGTAATGTTTTTTGATTAAATAATTATTGTAGATTTAACTGATGGCTTCTTTGTTTTGATAGGACTGCAGGAACTGTGGTAGGTACAGGTTTAAATGCATTAGTGACCGACTGGGATAAAACATTAGCAGCTGCTGGTGGACTCTCCTTACTTGCCCTGGGAGTATACACTGCTAGAGGTGCAACTTCTGTAGCCGCTAGGTTTATAGAATCTAGGATTGGTAAGTGTATATTAACTAGGTATAATTAGTATTTCTGTTTCCTTTCTAATTTAAAGTTCTTGCAAACTCATCAATCAATTTTTGGGCTATCACATGTTATTGTGCAGAGGTCTATAGAAGAACAAAATTGTATAAGATGTTTATTTAATTTTAGGTAAACCGATCCTAGTCAATGAGACCTCAAGATTTTCACTTCTAGAAGCTGTTAAGCATCCTATACTAACAGTTCAAAGAGCCGTAGCAAATTTTAAGAAACCCTCCGACGCTTTGGCAGGGGTTGTTCTAGCACCTTCGTTAGAAAAGCGCCTCAGAGATATTGCGATAGCTACCAAAAATACTAAAATCAACCAGGGCTTTTATAGAAATCTACTCATGTACGGGCCGCCTGGTACTGGTAAAACTTTGTTTTCAAAGGTGTGTTAAAATATGTATTCTTATTTCTTTTTATCTTAAATAGCTATTTATTTTATTAAGTCTATTTGGGAGACCAGGTTCGATCCCTGGCACACACCTCTGACTTTTCCGAGTAATGTGTGTTTTGAGAAGTTTAATATTATTTGCTTTAACGGTGAAGGAAAACATCGTGATGAAACCTGCACTCTTGAGAGTTCTCCATGTTCTCAAAGGTGTGTGAAGTCTGCCAACCCGCATTTGGCCTCGGCTCGGTATGGTGGACTATGGCCTAATCCCTCCTCATTCTGAGAAGGAGACCCGACTTAACAGTGAGCCATTAATGACGATGATAAAATAGATAAATCACTAAAAAAAAAAGATTTGTTTTAGAAATTAGCAAAACACTCGGGAATGGAATACGCTATAATGACGGGAGGTGATGTGGCCCCGATGGGTAAACATGCCGTCGCCGCTATCCACAAGATGTTTGATTGGGCTAATACTAGCAGGAAAGGTAAGGACCTACAGAAGAATATAATCTAACAACTTTAAATAATATTACACTAGACATTGAATGAATAAATGAATGAATAAATTCTATATTGCACGCAGAACAAAAAACAATAAAATTACATAAAACCAGTCCATCGTATGCAAAGGCATCCTTATCACTTGTAGTGATCTCTTACAGGCAATATTAAGGCGCATAAGAGAAATTATATTTATAGTTTAAGGTAGTGTGTAAATGGCAATAAAGACATACATACACCTATATATGATATACTTATATTTAAATCTATATATTATACATAGATACAATTAGAAGATTTGTGACATTGTACATTTAGAAGATTTCTTTTTTCAGTTTTAACTTAAAAAACAACTTGTTTTACTATTGAATTACCTAAAAAATATGTTGTTAATGCTAAAGTTTCAAAACAGTTCATTATACAGATATTTTGTAACACAATTAGTACAAAATAAATATATGTTTATTTACAGGTGTTCTGTTATTTATTGATGAGGCTGACGCGTTCCTTCACAAGCGATCATCAGCCCAAATAAGCGAAGACCTTCGCGCGGCTCTCAATGCTTTCCTCTACCGTACATCAGATCAGAGCAGTCGGATCATGTTGGTATTGGCTTCAAATACTCCACAACAGTTCGACTCTGCCATAAACGACAGATTGGACAAGATGATCGAGTTTGGTCTGCCAGGATTTGAGGAACGGGAACGCTTGATTAGATTGTATTTTGATAAGTTTGTCTTACAACCTGCTTCAGAAGGCAAAAGGTAAAGTATTTCATTTGGGAATCTCTTGTATCATATTTGTTATGCTTTTGGTTACCATAATGAGACTCAAATAATAAAGATACAAATATTCATACAAATGTTCATACATTTTTTATCATCTTAGTCAAACACAAAGAAATTTTTATACAAATTTAAAAGAATGCTTTTTAATGATATTTCAGTTAGTTTAAAGAAATACAAGACCAGTTTGGTTATAAGGCTTGTATAAGAAAAAATTGTCTTAGATATAAATATATTGTTTCAGGCGACTCAATGTAGACCAATTCGATTATGGAGCTCTTTGTACAAAGCTAGCGGAGAGGACAGCTGGTATGTCTGGTCGAGCGTTGTCCAAGCTGGGCGTGGCGTGGCAAGCGGCCGCATATGCTTCTGATGATGGCAGGCTTACTGAGCAAATGTGTATTGAGATTTGTGATGATGCTGTACAAGATCACAGGCAGAAGGTAAACTCACTATATAGTACCTTTCTAAAAACCTGTCCGAGTAAAAAGATACAATAAGCCATGTTAATGTATTTTAAATATAATAGTTATTTTTATACTTTGATCTGTAAAGGATTACATAATTATAATCTGGATATATAATATTATCTTTATGGATAAGACAGGGTAAACTTATACACAGATTGCGTAGTAGTTGTACTTCCACTAAAATAAATCCATGAGAAATGATGGACTCCAAAGGATTGCCCAAAAGTTCAACTTGTATACTAAACCCTTGTATACTAATATATTTTATTTTCATACAGATGGAATGGTTATCTGCAGAAGAAAAAACAAGGGCTATGATGCCTTATCTACTAGATCTGCCGCCTCTTGATAAACAAGCTGGAAACAATAAAAATGTTACCATCAAAGAAATCCCTCAAGCTGAAGAAAAAGTGAAATCACCAAAAAAGAAGTCAAAAGATGTCGAAACGGAAAAGTGACCCGAAATAAATAATCAAAATACACAAAAAAATATAAACTGTGATAAAAAACAGCATATTTTTGGCATTTCAAATTTAAAATTCAATACACTAATCTATTTGTCAGAGAGTGAAGTGAAAGTGTTATGTGCGCTGGCTTCTCAAATGAAAAAGAAGTAATTTTGTTTGTAGGGAGATGGCAATTGGTTTGTTACATAATAATTTCTTATTATTCGGTTGATAGTAATTTAATACTTAATGTAGTTATAATCTGGAAAATAAAACACTATGCAGTATCGCTAAGAGGCCTGCTGTAAGTAAATACAGTTTAAAGTTATATAACTGTAGAGTACTCAATGATAAGGACTGTAGATTCGATACACCAGTATCTTTTGTTGTATAAAACTTACTGTGAGTCGTAGTTAAAAGTAATTAAGTGCATACTTATATAACTTGATGTTATATCATCTTCTTTCTAGGTAAATCTCGTACCTAAGTACATAATTCTATTTTATATTTAATATGAATAATTGGAGTACCTCATATCTATTATTTGATTCTATAAAAATGGTGTAACAAGACACCAGCAATGGCATTTCACATATATATTTAACTAGCTGCATCCCACGGTTTCACTATACACTTGCTGTATTTTGGATAATTCACACTATATCATTATAAATTATAGCCTATAAGTTATTCTGGTGTTTAAGCAATATTGTTGTAAAGTTTCATCAAAATCCATTCAATAGTTTTTATGTGTTAATTTAGTCAGATGTATATGTGTTAATCCAGGTTATAAAGTATGCATGTCAAATTTTATCGAAATCGTTCAGCTGTATATACATGTGCAGTGCAGTGATGGCAGTGGTTGAGACTTCAATGTCTTACTCGGGAGGTATGAGTTCGATCCTGGCCTCTGACTATTCTGAGTTACGTGTGTTTTAAGAGATTAAAATATCACTTGCTTTAACGGTGAAGGAAAACATTGTATGGAAACCTACACTCCTGAGAGTTCCCCATGTTCTCAAAGGTGTGTGAAGTCTACCAACTTGCACTGGGCCAGTGGGCCATTGACAGGTTGTGGTGATGTATTTGTTTGTATTAACATGATCCAAACATTCACATTTATAATATGTATTAGTAAGATTTGTCACACAAGTAGTTAAGTATATAAATGATTAAATTAAAATTTCCTATCTTTATTTATCTATTACTTTAGATTATAGAAGTAGACTATATGTGACATATAGGACCTTCTGTATAAAATTTTTTGAAAATGTTAGTTCCTACAATGTATGTACACAAAGATTTTTATAATAAAAATTAAGTATTTTCCAGAATATTACCTACTCACTCTCTTGGCAAAACCGCATTAAAATCGTTGCGTTATTTAAAAGATACTGCACACACTGCATGAAGCAATTTTGTTTTATACCATGTAAAGATACTTGATGTAGCACTTTATGAGGTCTAACAAATAATAAACGAATAAAATAAACGATTTATATTACACAAACTATTAATGACTGTATTCACTACAGTCTATTTTACATTTAACTGCATTTAAGTTTATGTGGTGATTTAAAATATAACTTAAGATAAGTATTATAAGTGGAATTTGCTATGAAGTTTATGGTTGTTTGGTTCAATGTAGTTAGATGAATTGTTTTATTGTTTCAATAAATATGTTAGAATGTGACTTTATTTTTTTACTAGCCCTACTTTACCCTCTTATTGGACAGTTATTACAAAAAAGAAGACATTGTTTTGTTTATCTCAAGAAAGAATATTTTAAGAAGACATTGTTTTGTTTATCTCAAGCAGAATTATTTTAAGAAGACATTGTTTTGTTTATCTCAAGCAGAATTATTTTAAGAAGACATTGTTTTGTTTATCTCAAGACGGAGTATTTTAAGGAGACATTGTTTTGTCCATCTCAAGGAGTATTTTAAGAAGACATTATTGTTTTGTTTATCTCAAGAAGGAGTATTTTAAGGAGACATTGTTTTGTTCATCTCAAGGAGTATTTTAAGAAGACATTATTGTTTTGTTTATCTCAAGGAGTATTTTAAGAAGACATTATTGTTTTGTTTATCTCAAGCAGAATTATTTTAAGAAGACATTGTTTTGTTTATCTCAAGCAGAATTATTTTAAGAAGACATTGTTTTGTTTATCTCAAGACGGAGTATTTTAAGGAGACATTGTTTTGTCCATCTCAAGGAGTATTTTAAGAAGACATTATTGTTTTGTTTATCTCAAGAAGGAGTATTTTAAGGAGACATTGTTTTGTTCATCTCAAGGAGTATTTTAAGAAGACATTATTGTTTTGTTTATCTCAAGGAGTATTTTAAGAAGACATTATTGTTTTGTTTATCTCAAGCAGAATTATTTTAAGAAGACATTGTTTTGTTTATCTCAAGCAGAATTATTTTAAGAAGACATTGTTTTGTTTATCTCAAGCAGAATTATTTTAAGAAGACATTGTTTTGTTTATCTCAAGACGGAGTATTTTAAGGAGACATTGTTTTGTTCATCTCAAGGAGTATTTTAAGAAGACATTATTGTTTTGTTTATCTCAAGAAGGAGTATTTTAAGGAGACATTATTGTTTTGTTTATCTCAAGAAGGAGTATTTTAAGGAGACATTGTTTTGTTCATCTCAAGGAGTATTTTAAGAAGACATTATTGTTTTGTTTATCTCAAGAAGGAGTATTTTAAGGAGACATTGTTTTGTTTATCTCAAGAAGGAATATTTTAAGAAGACATTGCTTTGTTTATCTCAAGGAGTATTTTAAGGAGACATTGTTTTGTTCATCTCAAAGAGTATTTTAAGAAGACATTATTGTTTTGTTTATCTCAAGAAGGAGTATTTTAAGGAGACATTGTTTTGTTCATCTCAAGGAGTATTTTAAGAAGACATTATTGTTTTGTTTATCTCAAGAAGGAGTATTTTAAGGAGACATTATTGTTTTGTTTATCTCAAGAAGGAGTATTTTAAGGAGACATTGTTTTGTTCATCTCAAGGAGTATTTTAAGAAGACATTATTGTTTTGTTTATCTCAAGAAGGAGTATTTTAAGGAGACATTGTTTTGTTTATCTCAAGAAGGAATATTTTAAGAAGACATTGCTTTGTTTATCTCAAGGAGTATTTTAAGGAGACATTGTTTTGTTCATCTCAAAGAGTATTTTAAGAAGACATTATTGTTTTGTTTATCTCAAGAAGGAGTATTTTAAGGAGACATTGTTTTGTTCATCTCAAGGAGTATTTTAAGAAGACATTATTGTTTTGTTTATCTCAAGAAGGAGTATTTTAAGGAGACATTGTTTTATTCATCTTAAGGAGTATTTTAAGAAGACATTATTGCTTTGTTTATCTCAAGAAGAATTATTTTAAGAAGACATTGCTTTGTTTATCTCGCCGGAAAGGATATAGCTTCCTATCCTTGAAAGAATTTTCAAAATCGGTTCAGTACTTTTCGAGCCTATTCGCAACAAACAATCAAATCTTTCCTCTTTATATAATAGTATAGATATAGATAAGTAAGATAAATAGAGGTATCTTACTTATTTCTTTATATATTTCAGATATCAGACAGTAAAAATGTAATCATTACCCTTAAGGCATTGGCCAAAGATCAAGAAAGGAAATTAAAGCAAGAGAGAACATAGAATCTCTACTTCTATATCCCCTCTTGACCGAAAGGCTACTCAGTGCTCACTGTCACCTGGCCTAGATAGTTGAGTTGTTGGTTATTCACCGCCACTCGGTCGCTCGCCAGAGCCTCTTCAGTTCCCAGCAGGGAGTACCACGTGCAGGCGAGGTTGACATATAGGATAGGATAGTTATGATGTTATTACTAATCCCTTACTCCCCGTGGCATAAATTCTTTGAGTACATAGAAACTCATTAGTTGCACGCGAAAGACACGCGTAAAAGCCAATATGCTGAAGAATAGAATCGATTATACATAAAGTAATCTTTGTTAGGTGGTCATGTGTGTCGAGAATAATTACAATAATTAATATAATTATAAAGTAACAGAATGATTTAATTATTACATAGCGGATAGCGGTTAAGATGTCAGAATCTGACCTCGAGAGATCAGTGGTTGGAGGACCCTACAACGTCAAACAGTCGGAACGAAGCCCACAGCGGAGGTGCAACCTGTTCTGCTTCTGGATCCGCCATCTGCCCCCAAACTGAATTCAACACAGAGAAGGAGGTTTTAGACATTGAATACAAGAATCCAGAACAAAGTAAAAAGGAGATTTATGATGTCTATGAACTAATGCATAACTCCTAATAAGTACGCCTTGTAAGTGGTTGTGAGGACGCATGCGCCATAGATTGTGCATTATATAGCATGCGCGTTTAGCCACAATCGGAAACCGTCATGGCGATATGATGTTTGGTACTATAATCTTTGTATTAATAATATAGTATCTACGATGTTACACGCAAGAGATATACGAGGTAGCTGAGCGGCGCGAGGGTGGTCCTTACCAAACAATTTGTCCAAATTGTTTGCTAAGCATGGGAACCTCTGGTCCAAATGTCCATTCCATTCATACTGTAGACATAATACTATACCTACACAAAAGTTCAAAATAAAACCAAGTTTAATATATAACAAGACATTTATTCAAATTATATTTGTTTGATCTAAATATAATTTTAAATTCGTTTAATTAATTTCAATAATCATGCTAAATATACAACAATAAATTTAATTATATAACTTAAATTTTAAGATATTGCCAACTTTTATTTAATACTTAATTAATATTAAATATACATAAATTAGAGGCCAATTTACTTAACGTACATGAAATAAAGCTGACAAGATTAGTCGATATGTCGTTCGATATTAAAATTCGTTAAGTATTTTAATTAACAAAGACCGACAAAGCAAATAATTCGTTCGTTTTTTCCAGTATTTTCTATAATGTATTTTATACATGAATATATGTAACTACAGATGACTTTTTCTACTCTTAAATTCACAGCTCTTCAGATTTTCTTCAAGACAATTCATTCGCAGCCGATAAGTGGCTAGGATGACGGTGACACAGCTTCGAATCAGACAAAGTATTAAAAAAACGTTCTTTATGTTTCCTATCTAAAAGTATTAAAAATTTTTTATATATTTATTTAATATTTTTTTATATTTATAAATTTACCCACCCCAGGCCTCACTCGGGTGCAATTTATCATGTATAAGTACTTTATCAAAAAACCATTTAATTTTTGATATATTGTTATTAAATTAAAATATTCAGGCCTATTATTATAGTATCAGTAAGATTTTGTCTCAAATTATGCCCTATAGATAAAATAGAGTAGAAAATATATAATAAAATCTATATTTAACAGATGATAACATATTTTAGTGAATTTTGACAATCAATAACAACGTAATAATAGCAAAATAATAATAATTACATCAAATCAGTTTATTTCAGTCTGCATCTTGCCTTGTAGGTCTTTCATGTTTTAAGTAGTTTAATTTTTAGGGTGGGCCAAAAAAAACTTAATTTTTTTCTTAAAAAATATCTTTTTACCGCTTTTTATTTGAATCCTGCTGAATGACATGAAATTTTAAAGTTATCCTTTACGATTTAAGGTTGGACTTTAACCTCAAATAACTTTTAAACGAGTCAACTTAGCGAAAAATCATCTCAAACCATTTTTGTAGATCGTTAAATTTCCTACAAGAATATGAAATGTTTTGATTTTCAAGAGACATTCATTTGTTCAAGTGCATTAAAAATTCAAACAAAAAAACAAAATTCCTATGTTATTTAAATGGGAAATAAAAAAGACCTCTTAACATTAAGGGCTCAAAATTTACCAGAATTTTTTTTCAGAGTCATCTCAGACTTCCTTAGTTACTTTAGTTTTTTTTTGGCCCAACCTAATAAATCTATATAAACAAAATTTTCTTACTATTACATTGTATACTCCCTTAATCATACATTAAATACTAATATAAACATTAATCGACAGAAATTGATGAAGTATTAAGTTTTTTAATAGGTATGTTATTTCCGGTGCAAAGTACTGCTGGCAACACTGTGTGGTTTTACCACCATAAGCTGTTTTCGATGGTGAATAGCATAGATACACCGTCATCCCCTAATATTTTAAATTTTTAACACATCTATTTATTCTAATACATTTAGATAAATAATCTACTAATAATTGATCTACCAGTGTTTTTCTGAGGTTATCAATATATTTCCCCCAAAGATGTAGGTACTACGGCATTCTTATTTAATCTTATATTACATATATTAAATTAATTTAGTTTTGATCAAAAAATTATACAGCTTGATTAAGATACTACTATAATATATAAGTAAATTAAATTCAAAAAGTATTTTCAAATACTTCATATATATTGAGTTAGATTAGTTTAAATGTAGTTAAATGTTTAAGTTTAGATCTTACGGACTAGAGTTATGAAGAAAAAGACAAATAGCATATACAAATAAAATTAATAATATGGTGTTCGTTAAACATAAGATTGATCAATAAAAACATTGTAAGAAATCTTATTATTCTGTGTGAGAATTTAAAACTGGTTTTTACGATAAATATAAAGAAAATTTAAGTTTAAAAAATTATATAAGATGTTTGCCTTGTTCTGCAAACACTGATTAGATAAATTGAGATAACTTGTGATAAGCTTACATAGCAATATATATCTCTATTCCAAATATTTAACATAAATACAGTAAACTAACGCAGTTATTGTTTAAAGGTAAACACAATTGCTGCCTTTTTAAATATACAGCCTGACCGAGAAGGCAGATCTCTCAGACTTTCAAACCAATATTATAAACCACCGCATCACATGAACAGTTTTTAAAATCTTAACGAAAAAAAATCTAACAAATTTAATAAAATAAACCCAATTTACAATTTGATCAATGCAAGATATCCTTATTGTCGATGATACAATCTCTCAAACCAGTTTGTTTCAAAATTTGGATGTTTATTTAATTGTTTCTTGATCCTAAACAGCATGAACTCTGAGCAGGAGCATCATCCTCGATGACCAGTACCCTGGATGTCCTGTGCACATCTATACGGGAGTTTTTCTCAAATCGCTCAACCATTGATTGTGTCAATTCTAAAAACATATCTTCAACACCATCATTCAACTTAGCCGATGTGAAGAAGTGTGTCACTCCAACCGATTTAGCATATCTGAAAATAAAAGACCACAATAGTACGTCTTTCATAAAGTTAATATTTTTGTATAAAATTTAATACATACTCTTCTGCTTCTTCTATTGACACATTTCTATCCTTTTCCATATCAATTTTATTTCCTGCGATCACTAACACAATATCCAATCCAACCATTTTTCTTAACTCCTTAACCCAGCTTTTAACCTAAAAAAAAATATTTATTTTAGGCTACATAACTAAGATCTGAAAGTAGATTTATTGTAACAGATCTAAATTTACAGATGCAGCACTAAAAACATCACAGTGAAATAAAATTGTACCTTATCAAAAGATGACGCATCTGTGATATCATAAACTAAAATGGCTCCATTGGAATTCCGATAGTAAATAGGACCCAGGGCATGGAACCTCTCCTGGCCAGCGGTATCCCAAATTGAAAGGTTTATACGTTTACCATTGATGTTTAACTTCTTGTTCAGGAATGTAGCCTAAACAAAAATTTAGGTATTAATAAAGGTTTTAAAAGCTACATCAAAAAAGAATTTCAAAAATTTACCTGGATCGTTGACAAATGTTTATCGTTGAATTTATCTTCAATGTACCTGAGAAGAATAGAGGATTTCCCAACAGAACCCTCTCCCAGCAAAACAACTTTGAAATTGTGGGTTACACTCTGTGGTGTACTCATTTTTAAAAAAAATCTGAAAATATTTTTATTGCCTTAGTAGTTACTCACAACAAAAATTCTGGCCTGTAGCGGTTAAAAAAATATAAAGTAAACACAATCTATATTGGACAGTTTGAGAATGGTTTGCGTTTCTTTTAATTTAAGGTGATATAAATTCCAAAACTAAACTAAATTAAATTTAGTAATATAATTATACCCTGATGTGTAGTTAACTATATCCACCGGCATGTAAGTATAGGTTTGACTTTGAATTAGCGGGGAGCTCAGAGCGAGAGCAGCGCATCACAGCGATTGGATTTTATGCGACGTTTTAGGTCCCGTCATATGCTATTTGTAAAAATAGTAAATGTCACAGATGGAACTGCCAATACAGGCACACATAACGCTCACAATGCGCAATTTTCCCCG
Organism: Limenitis camilla; assembly: GCA_905147385.1. NCBI lineage: Eukaryota > Metazoa > Arthropoda > Insecta > Lepidoptera > Nymphalidae > Limenitis > Limenitis camilla. The sequence continues at coordinate 9,079,943 of LR990224.1, forward strand.
ACTATTTTTTCACAGACTTAAAGTTAGCTGCCAGCTACTACACTTCTCATGGTTAATAATTATGTGAGAGTACACAATATCTTATATATAAAATTCTCGTGTCACAATGTTAGTTACGATACTCCTCTGAAACAGCTTGACCGAGTTGTATGAAATTTTATATGCATATTCAAAAGGTCTGAGAATCAACTACTATCTATTTTTCATCCCCCTAAGTGATAAGAGTGGCCCACCCCAAATTTATATGGCCAAACAATGTTTGCCGGGTCAGCTAGTAATATATAAATCAATGAAAGATGGTGAGACCCTTTACAGTGTAGTTAAAAACAGCCATATCTTTCTATCAATAAAATTTCAATCTACTCTCGCGCCTAAAAAAGGCCTTGACTGTCAGAAGTACAACAAAGTGATTCTATTACATAGTTCCTTTATGAAAATACTATCCCCTTCGTTTTGCTAAAATTTTTTGAGCATAAGCACATTCAAAACACACATTGTACATTATTCGTGGAAGTTGTATGGAAAACTAAATTTTAAAAGATGATAATATTTCTTTTAATGTTTTGTTTTAAAAATAAGTAGTGCTATAATGATACTAAAAATTGTAAAAACAGACATATTAATATGAGTGTGTCATAGAATATTTCTATAGTAACTTTTTTCAAAGTTTACCATAAATTCATTATTGTCATCACCCATTAATGCCCTCACTGCTGAGCCAGGTCTCCTCTTCAGAATGAGAAGGGCTTAGATCGTAGTCTACCACACTGGCCTAGTGTGAGTTGGCAGACTACACACACCTTTGAGAATATGGAGAACTGTCAGGGGTGCAGATTTTCGACACAATGTTTTCCTTCACCGTTAAAGCAAGTGATATTTAATTTCTTTAACACACAGAAATTCAGAGGTGTGTGCCCAGGATCGAACTCTAGCCTTCTTAATAGACATCAATGTTTTAACCACTGGGCTCTCACTGCAATTACTAGCATGAATAACTGATGTTTTTGTATTAATTCCTCCTGATAAATTATATAAATTAACAAGCCACGAATTATTTAGTAATCAAAAAATATAGCCAAAATGCTATTCTTTAATATTTCACAAAACATGTTAATAAGAGCACACGCAAAAACGCCTATTTTTGAAAAAAAAAAAACAATTTATGACAAGAACTAATGTGAATATCTAAATTGCTACCAAAAAGTACCGCCGTTAAAAAAAAACAATTTTTTTGTTCCCCAGTGTAATCGATTTGTTAAGCTGACTATCGTAGTTTTGAGAATTATTGAGAAATATTGGATATACTATACCAGAAATGCAAACTGCTTGGATATTCCTTAGATACAATGCCGGAACGCTTTATACGACAAACAAATCACATCAATGTCCAAAGATGATATATAATCAATGTCGCAATAAATTTATTGAACCTGGAGGCAATTCTGAAATTACTTTATAATTTATATGTCAGATTCAGTTCACTGTTACCAACTTAGCGAATAGCATTTTTTTTAATTATCTTGTTTAACGGCTCTGGGTACTAGCCCTTTTGAGCCTGTAGTTGAATATTAGCGATTAGCGTGATTACAGTGTTTACTAATTCAAACATACAAGCTGCGACTGACTGACTGACTCTTGAGAACTGACTTGATACTGAATCTTGAGAAAAAAGGTTTATTGAATGGCAACTATTAACTTAATTTTAAAATTTACCTGTCAGTAACTTTGTCTGGTTGACCATTGGCTTGAAAGGTATCTATCGTAGAAAGATTAAAACTATTCTCTGTCTACAGTTCTCTTTTCAAAATAGGTAATAGCCATTGCGTATAATGTTGTTCAGTTATTGTCGTATTATTAGTGCTTTGAATCTGAGGTTTCATCTCAAAATAATTTGATTCCTATGGATTTAATGTCATTTGCTTTTATTATAAAAATTATAGAGGATAAAATTCTATTCAACTTTTGTAATCAATATTTTTTTATATACACAACCTTTTTTGAGATAGATGGCGGAGAGCCGCAAGTCGCAGTAAATATTACGCCGTATGAAGGCTATCACTAAAAAATAAAAAATCATAAATAATTTGCGTTGTTTATTTATTAAACATATTATCTACCAAAAAAAAATATACTAATATTCGAGTTATCGAATACATCGTTGTTTAATATTACTTACTTGGCTGGACTATTATAGCTGTACACACCAGCCAATACGGACTGATGGCAGAATCGGTCCGCTTGGAGAGTATAATTTCGCGTCCGGTCCTCGTCGGAAGTCGTTATGCAGTGTTGCCGACACGATTTCGTAGATCTACGTATATTTTATTGAAGCTAAATTTTCGGACAAACCGTATTTGATTTATAATTTTATTCATTTGTTTTTAATATCTTAAAATATTTTTTTAAAAAACAATTTATTATTTAAAATAATAAATGATGTAGCTTTTCCATGGCAACATTTTCATAGTTCGTACGATTTCTGGCAGACAGCGCCACTTTAGGGGAAATTAGGGATAGCCATAGCAGTAGGCATTGATTTTTTAAATGTTTTGATGGGCGTATCCTTATTTTGAAACCAATGCTTAAAATAAATGATATTAAAATATAAACCGGTTAATGCGAGAACATTACATTTTGGAATTACAAAATGTAATGTATTTGTATTTAATATCAATATTGTAGAACAGAATTGCCTACAACTTTTGTATTTAACAATTTTTCATACCTTGACCTGTTTTCGAGATAGAGGGCCCGCGGTTAGAGTATCATGTGAGTTCAACTGGTAGTCCCGATAAAAAATTCGTAATATTAAATTATTGCTAAATATATTAATATCAATTTTTATTAAATTTTTCATTAAATTCTTGTTTTTGCTTACTTAATCTGTCAATACTGGGTATGACGATTTTCCGAAGTGAACCCCCTATAATGACTGTACTATATAGTAGTTTCATCAGTTTTATTACATAATCCGTAGACTCAGAGACACCTCTAACACATGTACCGCCCTTGTGCAATCATCATCCTAGCGTCCTTGTTAACTAACGAAAAAAATATCTTCAGCTCAGCGGGCGCAAAATACAATGTCGCTTTACTTACTAACGACTTTTTTTGCTCTTCATCTTTAAAGGCTCATTATTTACTATGTAAATGCAGTTTAGAAAATTTATTTGAAAAATCGATCGCCCATATGCAACGCACACCCTGCACTACAATGGACCCCCGATAATCCGGCCCCAGACTAATTAGCTGATAACTGTAATCCGACATGTTTCTATCACTGTTTCATGCAGGTACAAAATCATTATTTTGGCAAATCTGCACTAATACAGGTATTGTGGGTCTTTTACTCCCGACATCAGAAATGCGTGTTTCAATATAATAAGTTGCCTTTTTATATACAGCTTATCAATTGAAATAATTATTAAAGTAATTATATTACTTTTAACAAAAATAACCGACTTCAAACTGAAAAATGCCCTTAAAAGTAATTAATAATTTTGAAGACTATGCAAGAATATACAAAAACTAATTTAAAAATATTATTTAGTAAATTATATCTGATTTCTAATTTTTCCTTTTTTAAATTGATTAATAAGGTTTCAAGTACAGGCACCTCTTCCAGTTTCTCAAATTCAAAGTCCTCTAGCTTAAAGGTAATCAGGGTTTAAATCTGCACCGAAGACATTTCGTCTGTACGGTCTGTGTCTGCCAACCCGCACTGGGCCAGCCTGGTGGCCTATGACTTAACACCCTACTCATTCCGAGCAGGCACACGCCAAGCATCTTTTGTCGCGGTGTGCGAAATACTTATGAGCGCCTATACCTGAAAAATAAAGGTCGTTCACGAACAAGTATCTTCTGCGCCTGCGTGTCAACCCTTTCTACAATTATTTGTGCCTGTTTTTTTTTATTTCGAATCATGTCATGTTCCTAGCGCCTTTTCTGCCCTAGCGCCATCGCACGAATCGGATATGGACGGCGCGGCGCGTCCCTGATTCCGAGGAGAAGACCCCGGTCAGCAGTGGGCAGTAACGGGTTGCGACGATGATGATGATATTAAATCTAATCTTAATGAAATCGCAAGAATCAGCATTTTCTTGCCCGTTTCATGTGAAATTAACCTTATTTTTAATTCTGATTTTATTGGGAAATGCAATTTACTTTACTAAATTCCACATACCTATGACGTATAATTTATAGTTCATATAGAATCTTATTATTTTGTTGTTTGCCGTATTATGTGTGTGGATGTCTAGATGTATGTTTGTTACTCTTTCACGCAAAAACTACTGGATGGATTTTGATGAAACTTGACAATAATATAGCTTACACATCAGATTAACACATAGGCTATAATTTATAATGATATAGGATGAATTATGCAAAATACAGCGGGTGAAACCGCGGGGCGAGGCTAGTCTGAAATAAAACAATAATGACATAAAGCAACACAATATGAAAAAAAAAATTATATGTATTATTTATTTAGTTTTGAAAACTGATTTCCTCAAGAAGCGCCTAACTGTTTTTAATAAATAAATTTATTATTTATAAATAATTTAGGAGATAATTTCTAATGTTTCTTATGTATAAATAAAAAGATGAATTAATTACGTAAGATCAACAAAATCTAAAGTTCTTTTAGTAGGCACAGTTAATATGAGTAGCGGAGTATAATTAGATTTCAATTTGCTCTTGACATTTTTGAACCACTCCATAGCACTATTTCCATCATTACCAGCAAGTTTATTTATCTTTATTGTATTTATTACATTTAATGAATGAGTACTTTCTTGTTTTTTATATACGCTGTACATCGTTGAGGTGCTCTTCACTAAAGTATTGATATCATGCGAAGCATTTACTTTCTCTGAGGTTGCTCTGTTCTTTGTTCTATTAGTCACAGAAAGATATTTGACATTGCTTAAGAATTTTGAACTATTCATTGTCTTATTAGGAGATCTAACAATATATGACGATGTCGTTCTTTTTCTCAATGCAGTAAAAGTACTAGTAAGTGGCACATCTGTTGTGGAGTTAGATTTAGATGTTGTAGGATATTTTAACGATTTTATATTAGATACAGCTTTTATTGTCGCTGATGAAGCAATGGGTGTTGTTTTCGTTGTTTTATTATTAGAAGTAGTAGTAAAGGAATATTTTATATCCGTTCTAATTAATGGAAATTTAATTGTAGTGAATATCGATTGTAAATTATTACTAATTGTAGAAGGAATACTTAACCTTTTCTTTAATGTTGATGTTGTAGGTAAATTGGTTATTGTTGTGGCTGGGATTTTTTTCGGTTTTATAAAAGGTAGCCTGACAGTAGAATCCTCGTTAGGTCTTGAACAAATTTTCTTTACTTTCATTCTGATAACTTCCTCATAACAATTAGTAGCATCAGAAATTTTAGATGTCTTTGATTTTGTAGCTTTAATTTTATGTGAAGTTTTAATTAGATAAGCTTTTTTATTATTTTGTATAGGCTTCTTTAAATTCTTTGGTAAAATTTTCGGCTTTACCGTGATATGAGATTTTATCGTCTTTTTAGCAGTAAGATTGTTCTTTAATGTAGTCTGCCATTTTCTTTTAAGATTTATCTGTTTAGACGCTAAAAGTTTCTGCTTCATTTCAATATTTTTTACAGTAATTATTTGCATCATTCGTGATTGTTTATTATTTTTATTATTTGTCATTGCCAATAACCGTCGTCCGTTACCCAACAAGTTATTGCGTAGATGATACTTTATCCAATACACCATTGGTCCCAATGAAAGAAATACTCTTTCAGAATATTTATGAAATTTGGAGTCTTGTAGTCCTTTTATGGCTATTAACTGACTGTTTAAAAATAATGGTGTACCCAGAGGAATATCATAATTGTCATAATCTTCATCGCTAGAGCAAATATAATGTTTATTTAAAAATGCTGAGTTTTTTTCACAATGTTTGATTATGTTAGCCCTGAATATTGATTTACTATTCAATAAAGGAAATTTAACACGCATACCAATTTGAAGAGCATCATCGATGGAAAATAAATCACTAATATTATAGTAATATTTGCTCGTGTGGTATTCTAATTCAACGAGAGCAATTGTGTCAGGTCCCGCGAACCCATAGGTGAACACAAACGTTTTTGGATTAGGATAATCTTGGGTTTGTATTATTGGAATCTTCGTTTTATCCTTCTCGACTGAAGGACATGTCTTTGCGCAGTAGTTACTTGTTAAAACATGGCGAGATGATAAAGCTATACCAACACAACATTCATTCGGACTTGGCATACAGCCGTCGCAAATAAATTTTATAATATTATTTGGTTTTAAACCTTGAATACTAACGATATCAACGAACATATTACAATAAATAACAAACACGACGCGTAAAAATGCGTATTTTGGCATAATAAAAAACCTTTATACATTAATTTTTATATACAATATATTTTCAAATTTTATGATGGTATGTATACATGTACATGTATAGTTGACAAAAATATATTTTACTTTAGATAGGAAGCCAGTAGTGCCTATAGCTAGAGATTCTAATCCAGGGTTAGGGGTCACCTTTCACTACACTTTCACGCTTAAACCAAAGAACCCATTTTGATGTAATTTAGTGCAGAGATAGAGTAGAGTTTGAGAAAGGACTTAGGCTACATTTTATTGCGAAAAAACCATTGAAGGGGATGAAATAGGGGATGAAATGCGGGCTGTGTGATGATTTATGTCTTTAGGTATTAGTCAGATATAATTAATATTGTTGTTGAAAATTAAAATGTAATATATAGCGATATAACGATTAGGGATGAATGTTTATATAGGAGAGTTTGTTATTTACATCTACACTATTATATAAAGAGGAAAGATTTGATTGTTTGTATGTTTGTTTGTTGCGAATAGGCTCGAAAACTACTGAACGGATTTTGAAAATTCTTTCACCGATAGAAAGCTACATCCTTTCCGGGTAACATAGGCTATGTGGTGTTGCCATAAATACTCTAATTAAAGAGATATGGCCATATAACTGCCATAACCTGGTCATTTTGTACATTGAAGGGTTTCTCAGGAACTACAAATCCGATTTTAAATTTTTTTTTCACCAATAGAAAACTACACTTTTTGTGAGTGACAAAGGTGATCTTTTTATTACTTTTTCTCACTCTCTCTCTAAGGGAATACTTTCCCTTAGGCGAAGAGGAAACCGTACCGTAAATTAATTGAAAAGCTAACTCAATAAAAAATGGTAAGAACCAACTAACCAAAGTAAAGACGTTAAAAGTTTCTTTAATCCATACAAATAAATAAAATTGGAGTATCTGTTTGTAATATTAAAATAACCGCTTTTTACTAAGTGCATATGGATGTACACATGGTACACATACCAAAACAACATTTTTTTTTTTTTTTTTTTTTTACAATTTTTGTCTGTCTGTCCGTTTGTTCCGGCTAATCTCTGAAATGGGTGGACCGATTTTGACGGGACTTTCACTGGCAGATAGCTGATGTAACAAGGAGTAACTTAGGTTATTGAACATCTCGCTACGACCTATAGGAGCGGAGCAACACGTGGTCGCGCGGGTCGGCTAGTAATAAATAAAAATATATCCATCTCAGCAAAATATATTTCTGTCTTACACTGCATGTTTCAATTACTTTCCTACAATACAAATTTATTTTTATTTTATTTCTTTTGAAATATTATAATATTATATTGCCTTTCAATCGTATATTACTTTTGTTTTTAAATTTCTAGAATATAATATTTTCTTATTCTTTCTTACTGACAAAGCTTTGTATTTTCTTAAAAATCACATAGGTAAACGTTTCTGCAGTTTATTTTTTACGAGAAATATATTAATTGATATGGATATATGAAACGTTTCTATTAAGACCGTTATTGGTATGTAGATCTTAATTAATTATTCCGTACCATATTAATGAAATTGTTTTTTTGTGTCAAGGACCTTTATGGATAGACCGCCTGGTAGGTTTTCCCGTTGTTAAATACTTGCTAAAGATGACATCACATTTAAAAAAACAAAAGTAAATTTATCTTATACTAGTCGACCCGCGCGACTACGTCCGCGTGTAGCTTCGCTCCTATTGGTACTTCTTAGATAAATGGGCTATCTAGCACTGAAAGAATTTTTCAAATCGGACCATATTGTATGCAACTACAAAATACTATAAAACGTATAACAATACCGATGTAAATGTCAGAAAATTAAAAAAACATAAATAAACATAGAATTGGTATGACCTTCATTAACTGACTTCAAAAAAGGAGGAGGTTCTTAATTCTTCAGAATCTTTTTTTATGTATGTTCTCCGATTTCTCACAAACGCCAGGACCGATTTCCAAAATTTTTTTTTCGAAAGAGTGCACTTCCGAGGTGGTACCATTGGCACCAAGTCAGGATCTGATGGTGGAATCCGGAGAAATCGAGGGAAAACCTCAAATTTCAAAGGCACTTACAATGTTTTTCACATATTTTTATATATAAAATAATCAGATATTTGTGTATAAAATGTTATTGCTGACCTGATGTGACGGAAGACACAACTTCTCAACGGTTAGGAGTCAGAGGATACTTCTTTAAATATTATGGGGACATACTGACGACTAATTGTTTACTTTGAAGTTATTTAGGTAAGCTGATAAAAAGAGAAAAATAAAAAATTATTAGTTTGTTATAATTTGTACCACAGTTTTGATAATGCGTACACATACATACAGGATCTATAATGAATGAAAAGAAGATCTATAATCAATGTTCTTTATAGGTGAATCTATAAGTCTCTAAATTCAGTTTTTACGTTTTCCGTATATACATAATTGTTACAACCACTGTTAAAAAGTAAAAACTGAATAACAGTAACAAGGATTGAATAGAATATTACTTTTGATAATAATGATAATAATACGTATATCCACTGAACGAACTATATCCACAAATCCACACTTACCCCAATTTTTTATAAATTTCATGTCATACAAGAAAAATTACAATTATTCAAGCACATTTCCGTAGGAAGTACTATAAGATATAGAATATAAGAATAGAAACTAAAACGCTAACCAAACGATGCTGCCAAAATTATAAGTAATAAATATTTTATTCATCGTTGAATCTATTTATTTTATCCCAAGCAAGAGCATTAAATTCCAATAAATTACTAAAAGGAAAAAATGATAAATAGTTTAAAAGGGTATTCGAGTAATGGTAAATATGTAAGCTGATGATGGTACAGTGATACGATTAACAAAGAGGCGCCGGCGCCACTCATTCCTCATTCCCGAGAAAAGTGCATCAATACTCTCTGAATGAACTCAAAGCAACATTAAGACATCACGCGCCACCTCCTCGAAATAGAGCCATTCCATTCATAAACAATGCAAATAAAGCTGATAATATTAGCTTTAACGCATTACCATTAAAATAAGCACTTAGAATTCGATATTCTGGCTCGTAAGCCGGGTGGAAGCGATCTCGATAAATCAAGATAACGTCGGCCTGCTATGCGGATGAGCGGCCTATTAAAATGCCAGTAATGTGCCAACTTTAAATGCAATCAACTAATAGTTCCGATACTAAATAATAAGCAACTGACGTCGCTCGTGCGTAGACGCCGAAGTGACGCCTGCCTCAAATATGCCAACGTTAAACATTGAACATTTGTGGTAACTGATAAATATCATACTTTAAATCAAAACATTTCAATTTTAAGATTTTTATATAAATGAAAAATGGAAGCCTTTCACCACTATATAAAATAGGTTGGGGAAAAAGTCTTTTCGCATTATGGTATGTATGAACTTGTATTAAAATCTCTTTGGCTATACTATTTGTATCCGGCTGGTTTTGGTATCATTACAAGTTTACATTTTAATGAATATAATTCCAAATTCAAATTAGGAAAATGTGTGATTTTAATTGTTTTTCGTACTGTGAAGATGAGTGAATCTAATAAAGAAATCCAATACATTTTAAGATTTTACTACAAAAAAGGTAAAAATGCAACGAAAGCCGTGAAAAAAATGTGCGTGCGATGTTTATAGACCTAGGGCAGTGTCTGTGAGAGTAGCACAAATCTGGTTTAAGCGTTTTCAATACGGAAATTTTAATGTCAAAGATGCACCTTGCTCTGGTCGCCCTAAAGTGGAGCAAGATCGGCATATCAGTAGTTACAATGTAGCTGAAGAACTGGGAATTGACCACAAAACAGTTTTGGCGCATTTGAAAAAAACTGGGTACACAAAAAACCTCGATATTTGGGTGCCTCACGAGCTCACTGAAAGAAACCTAATGAACTGTGTGCTCATTTCTGATTCTTTATTACGGCGTAATGAAACTGAATCATTTTTGAAGAAGCTGATAACTGGTGATGAAAAGTGGATCACGTACGACAAGAACGTGCGTGGTCGAAGGCCGGTCAGGCTTCACAGACTGTGGCGAAACCCGTGTCAACTCGCAACAAGATGATGCTGTGTGTGTGGTGGGGGTGCATTAGAAGGGCATTATTCATTATGAGCTGTTACCACCAGGCAGGACCATCGATTCTGCGAATAACTGATGATATTAAAGCAAGAAGTTGAAAGAAAACGGCCGGAATTAACCATCAGAAGGGGGTGTGGTTTTTCAAAATTAAGAGAGTTTGTTCTGAACTTGCACCTTCAGATTTCCACCTGTTTCGGTCTCTTCAGAATTCTTTAGGCAGTGTCAGGTTAACATCACGAGAGGACTGCCAAAACTACTTGTCGCGGTTTTTTGAACAAAAGCCCCAAAATTTCTATAGCAATGGGATCATGTCACTACCTACAAGATGGCAATAAGTTATCGAACAAAATGGTACCTACATACTTTAGTTAAATGTAAATAAACTTAGATTAAAAAATGTTTTGAATTTTCTTAAAAAATGCGAAGAAACTTTTTCCCCAACCTATTATATATTACTAGCCGACCCCTCAAACGTTGTTTTGCCATATAAATTTGGGGTGGGCCACCCGTATCACTTTGGGGGATGAAAAATAGAAAGTAGCCAATTCTCAGACCTTCTGAATATGCATATAAAATTTCATAAAAATCGGTTGAGCCGTTTCGGAGGAGTATGGTAACTAACATTGTGACACGAGAATTTTATATATAAGAAGATATATATTATCTACACTATTATATAAAGAGGAAAGATTTGATTGTTTGTATGTTTTTAAAAATTCTTTCATTGATAGAAAACAACACTATTCGTGAGTGACAAAGGTGATTTAGTGTTGCCATATACATTTTTTAATTAATAGAATATGACCATTTTGTTGTTACTAATCCGATTTTAAAAATTCTTTCATTGATAGAAAACAACACTATTCGTGAGTGACAAAGGTGATTTAGTGTTGCCATATACATTTTTTAATTAATAGAATATGGCCATTTTGTTGTTACTAATCTGATTTTAAAAATTCTTTCATTGATAGAAAACAACACTATTCGTGAGTGACAAAGGTGATTTAGTGTTGCCATATACATTTTTTAATTAATAGAATATGGCCATTTTGTTGTTACTAATCCGATTTTAAAAATTATTTCATTGATAGAAAACTACGCTTTTCGTGAGTGACAAAGGTGATTTAGTGTTGCCATATACATTTTGTAATTAATAGAATATGGCCATTTTGTTGTTACTAATCCGATTTTAAAAATTCTTTCATTGATAGAAAACAACACTATTCGTGAGTGACAAAGGTGATTTAGTGTTGCCATATACATTTTTTAATTAATAGAATATGGCCATTTTGTTGTTACTAATCCGATTTTAAAAATTCTTTCATTGATAGAAAACAACACTATTCGTGAGTGACAAAGGTGATTTAGTGTTGCCATATACATTTTTTAATTAATAGAATATGGCCATTTTGTTGTTACTAATCTGATTTTAAAAATTCTTTCATTGATAGAAAACAACACTATTCGTGAGTGACAAAGGTGATTTAGTGTTGCCATATACATTTTTTAATTAATAGAATATGGCCATTTTGTTGTTACTAATCCGATTTTAAAAATTATTTCATTGATAGAAAACTACGCTTTTCGTGAGTGACAAAGGTGATTTAGTGTTGCCATATACATTTTGTAATTAATAGAATATGGCCATTTTGTTGTTACTAATCCGATTTAAAAAATTGTTTCATTGATAGAAAACTACACTTTTCAAAAGTGACAAAGGTAATTTAGTATTGCCATATACATTTTTTTAATTAATAGAACATGGCCGTTTTGTTGCTACTGATTCGATCCGATTATCTCTCTCTCTCTCTTTTATCTACTAAATTTTGTTTTTGCTCTGTCTTCTCTCATATTTTATCGGTCGCTTTTCTTTTCTTTTTCTTTCTATCACTTTACTTTTTATAACTTTTTCGCACTCTCTCTTTATTTTCAAATAATGAAAAACTACACAACTACAGGATGACAAATTGAGGACATCAATAATAATATAGCTTTAAATACCCGGAGCGAAGCGAGGGCAGGCCGCTCGTATTATTATAAGACCACTTTGTGAAGATTCTTTGTCTTAGGAAAACGTGAAGGTATCAAGTTGAAATTAATATCAAGTACGCTGAATTGTAAGCATGTCTAGAATCTCTTGCAGCTGTTAAAAATGTAGCTTTAAACTTTGCTTTTATTTGAGTAAACTGACAAAAATAATTGGATATTATATTGATCATCTTAGAGGTTGATGATAAATATGACAGAAAACTCTATTTAAGAAATGAAATATAACTGAATTTAAGGTTTTTTTATTAGAATTAGGAAAAGTTTTTTGTAGTATATATTGTTTTATTAACTTCGTTTATTTAATATTTAATTTAAGCCCAATCTTTTTGGCGTAGATTTACCTATTTGAAATATTAATTTGAATGCTTCTATGAGCTTGAATCGTTGATAAAATGATTTTTTCCATTAATTGATAAATCTTGATATCAAAGGTTCCAGGTCCCTCTTTAAATTGTTTGAATTATTGTTGCGTAGCTTATTTTAAAAAACGGTTGAAAACTGTAGTGAAATGTGATACAAAGTGGCAAAGAGGAAACAAGTATAATATAATATACGCTACAGCGTGGGTATTATTGTTGTATCTAGTTCTAAATACATTGGTTGCATAAATAAAACAAAGAAGTAGTTTGGATGCTATTTATTTGAATGTACCAAATAAAATTTCATAGTGCAGGATAATTTTACATAATTAATAAATTACACTAATCTAAATTTAGGTGGTCCATAAGTTTCGTGGGGAACGCCCTGACTAGTAGAGATAAGGCTTGTTTGGTAATTAGAGAGAGAGCTTTCTGAACTAGAGGTGTACTTTCCGGGGTTTAAATTGCTGGAGTCAGAATTGATGCTTCCAGAACTTTGCTCATATACAGTGGAGACGGATTCATGACTGTTCGATCCGGTACCAACGTTTCCAATGCCAGAACTGAGACCAATAGAGCCCGAATCGGAACTACTAGAATCAGAGCCAAAACTAGTGCTAGATGACAGACTATCAGTCCCTAATAAACCAAGGGAACTAGTGCTTGATGAGCCAAAGGAGCCAGAAGAAGAACTTGAACTGGAGGAGGAGCTTGGCGTCAAACTTGATACACCAGTATTAGATCCAGTAGAACTTGAAGTAGTTCCGAATTTTGATGCTAAACTTGAAGAACCAGAGTTGCCAGAGTTTGAACTAAAACTATTTAATCCTACAGAGCTGGAAGGAAATCCACTACTAGAACCATAACTACCTAAGCTGGAACCGTATTTATTAAGACTGCTTCCAGATGCATAATTACCCGAACTGCTGCCGAAGGAACCTGAATTTGATCCAAATTTACTACTTCCAAATGTGGTTGATCCAGATCCAAAACTGCCGCTGCCGGTTCCGCTCCCGAAACTATTTCCAGTGTTTGTAGAGCCAAAGGTGCCAGTATTTGAACTATATTTGCTTGAACTTGAACTAAATTTGTTACCAGATGAAGTACTACTACCTAATGAACCTACAGATGTAGATGAAAGGCCGGCGCCTGAACCAGAACCAAATTTATTGTTACCTGAGAGACCGGAAGAGCTCGATCCAAAAGTGGTAGAACCAAATTTGCTTGCTCCCAAGCTGCTAGATCCAAATGTACCAGAGTTCAAGCTACCAGAGTTGGTGTTTCCAGATAAACTATTTCCTGTAGTAAGAGAGCCCAAATTACCACTTGAACTATATTTTCCAGTGCCAGAGCCGTAAGTACTGCCAGATGATAGGCCTGTATTTTTGTTAACAGAGCTTGGAGTAAGACTACCCGAACCGAAAACGGTTGAGCTTGTACCAAAAATGTTAGTTGGCTTAGAAGCAAATATATTATTGCTGCCAGATGCAGAGCCTGCATTAAAAGAGTTGGAACTTGAAGAACTAGATGCTTCTCCGAATTTATTAGAGGTGGTACCAAAAACACTACTAGGTTTCGTACCAAATGTATTTCCGGATCCAAAGGTAGAACCAGATGTTAAACTATCTTTATTCGACCCAGATGCACTTGAAATTGTACCAAAACTACTACTTGGTTTAGATCCAAAGCTACTACTTGTTAATCCATTGCTAGTACTTGACCCAAAAGATGAAAAGGTACTTCCAGAACCAAATGATACACTGCTTGGGGTAGTTGATGAAATACCTCCTGTGCTTGGTGAACCAAAAATGTTTGTTATAGAGCTGGAAATTCTATCCTCTGACTCTTCACCAGATACACTACCTGAGGAAGTTGTACCAGTCTTATATCCGGAATCAGAAATACCTGCACCTGAGAAGGTCGCAGAGACACCTCCTTTGTTGTAATCAGTAACAATGTTATCAATTAAAGCTTTAGAATCTTGTTTATCATTATATTTAATAAAGAAGACATCGGGTTTTGTAGGTGCCTTTGGCTCGAACTTAGGCAAAACAATATTCTTGGCATCCTCGGGTTTCTTCACAAGTACATATACAATGGTCTTCTCTTCATTTTGTTGTGGTACTGGAATGACTTGAGGTGCCTGAGCCGGTTGAGTTGGTGCTTTAATGAATATAATTTTGTAGTGCTTTTGTGGAGGTGGTAAAATTATTGGCTGACGTGGCTTTGACGGCTCGGGATCTTCTGGAGCAGCGTGCACATAAAAATGTTTGAATACTTGAGCAGGTTGTCTTTGTACCTGGTTATAATATTCTTGGTAGTTCTGTACGGCAGCGCTTTGATACTGATTTGATGAAATAAACTGATTGGCAGCACTGGCCGCTTGGTAGTAGCTGCCGATTTTATCTAAGCCGCTGGTATCAGAAGTGGTATGGTAAGTAGATTGATAACCTGAGTTCTGACTTAAATCAGAACCTTGATACGTCCCTTGAGATCCACCTCCTAAATTGTAGTTGGAACTAGAACCAGTGCCGAAAGTATTATAGTTGGACCCGGATCCAGCATTCGTCGTCCCTAAAACATAATTTGATCCTAATCCGGCTCCTGAAGTTCCAAAAGTATTATAGTTGGACCCGGATCCAGTATTTTCCGTCCCTAAGACATTATAATTTGATCCTGATCCCGCTCCTGAAGTTCCAAAAGTGTTATAGTTAGATCCAGATGAACTGCCTGTTCCGAAGGAGTTGTAGCTTGAATCATAACCTGAACCAGCCTGAGTATTGTAATTTGAATCTGATCCAGCACCAGTGGCGGCTAAAGAACCGAAGGTATTATAATTGGATCCTGTGCCTGACGTATCAAGAAAGTAGTTGGATCCAGTTTTTGTACCCCCATTGTAGTTGGATGAAGCGAGTCCTGAGCCCACTACATTATATTTGGAACCAGTTGATATTGGACTACCATAGTTGTAACCGGACCCAGATCCAAGCGATCCTTGATCAAAGCTAGAGCCTGAGCCATGTGTAGTGGAGGAAGAGAAAGCGCTGTTAAAGCTGCTACCGCTCCCGCTAACTTGGTAAGATGGCACTCCTTCCAAAATAGTAGGTTTATCGTAATGATACCCGAGACCTACGTCTGCTACAGCAACGCCCAAGGCGAGCGCTAGTACCTGGAAATAAATATAAGATTTTGAATAAGACTATTATATTTTTATATAAAAAGAAATTATAATATTTTTAATATTTTATAGATTTCTCAAAGATGTTCTAAGTCTCGTGGAAAAATAATGATATTAAATACTCGCAAAACATAAAAATTTAACGAGTCATAAATTGCTATATATACATACTGCTCTTAAAAATATGTGTGATAGGTCAATGGATCCGGAATGATGTCTAGAAAAATGTGCTAAAAGCGTGTATAGCACTTAAAATTTTTTAAAAATTATAAACAATTAGAGATGAAGAAAAAGTTATTTCGTTTTTCGCCAATATTTCATAAACTATTAATATGTAAGAAATTTCTAATAAAAAACTTCCTTCGCCTGGAATTCTATTTCCATTATTTATATTTTAAATGAACGCTGAAAATAGGTCTCTGCGAGATACATTTTTTAAGGAATTGAATATTTTTAAAATTATGAAAAAGTTATGGTGTATTCTGAACACTTTAAAAATATTATTCCCGGTGGAAATTTTACTTAAAGTTCATTTATTATTTATTTATATATGATTATAATACTTCAAAAAAATTTCTCGCACATCCATCTTCATTGTAAATGAAAAAATGTTTAAATAATTGTCGTAAAACTTTTTCGTTTCGTGAAGCCTTTCTTGCATACATACTAACTTAAAGATCACACTATAAAAGGTAAAAAAATATTCATACATTGTTTATAATATTTTTTGTAATTGTACAATATTCCTTAGATTCGTCACTTTTTGTGTTTTAACAAAAACAAAGACCTTCATATATAAGTGGTTATTATTTAAATATTAAAACTATGTACATATAAAATCAAACTATATGACCTAGCTTATCTCGATGTCTTTGAAAAAAAAAGATACTTATTGCACCAATCTTTAATTTATATTTAATTTTTGTAATTGTTTTATAAAAAAATATTTTATTGAAATTATTTACAAGAATTATTGCTTCAGAATCCGAGTACGTGTAATAAATCAATCTTATTATATTAAAAAAGTATTATTTTGGTAATAAGATTTTTATAGAAGTCGGTCTTAAGATCTTAACTCTTACAGCAGCAAAGCAAACTTTTTTGATCAGATGCTAGAATTATGGTTAATAAACCAGAACAGGTCGAAAACACAAAAACATTAGTAAATTATTAGTAGAAGATCCCAAATAAGGCCGATTTTAACCGGTCGGCTAACCGTGTGAAAATGATATTATATCAAATTTAATTTTTTGTCTGAACACATATGAATAGGGTTTCCATAAAAAATATGTTCAAGGCCAACGACAGACTAACGGAATGAACTCCGAAGGAAAGCTTATATACGTACAATCAACAATGTGCCACAGCTAGGTAGCCTGCATTTATCTGATCACTACTTCCCGGTTGCCCTCATCTGCTAACCACTTGAAATATACATCAATATTAAGGCAATTTTATTGCAAATGCAGTAGTATAAGATTGCCCGCTAAAATCCTGTCCAATGTAAGGGTTGCCAGGCTTTTAAATTGAAAATTGGAGCGAGCAAATATGTATGACAGAGAGGCATTGCGCGTACTATTGCTATTAGACTAGAATTTTTGAAAAAAAATAATTTATAGTAGGATGAAACTCAGTGGAAAAGGAAGAGAATATACCAAAAAATGAAAGGAAAAATGGCGGGAAAAGGGGAGGAGGGGGTAAAGGGTAAAAAAACGCTTTATCTCGATTTCCGGCAAAACTAAAAGCCCTATGGAAAAAAATTATAAAGCAAAGTTTTAGATAATAAAAAGATGTAAAACTTTTGTCGTTACACTTTTTTCACATAACCTCAAAATTTATATGAAAAATTCAAATAACCAGTTTTGGTTTATTATTTTTAACTTCTTAATTTTTTTTTTTATTAAATTTGGTGAAAACTTAACTCTTTATGTCCAAATACGCTGTAATTTTTTTGATTTCAAAGAACCTAATTTTTAACCTTATTTCGACTAAATATCGAAAAAGCACCCCAATTTTCAATAGAAAAATCTCACTTCAAAATAACTGCTTTTTAGCTGTATTTGAATGGAGCAGGTAATGCTGTCCAGTTATAACCAATTAATGTTAAGGAAAACTACACTTAAGTGTAAAAATCACTTTTTACCCGACTACGTATGTATCTATGTATGTATGTGTCTAAGTATGTTTTTATATTCCACTCTAGCGCCTAAACTACTGAACCAATTTTCATGAGTAAGGTGTCAAAAGATTCGTAAAAATGGCGCGGGTGACATAGGCTATAAAAATTTTATGATCTTTTTTAATGACGGAATTTAAACCTCAGATTCTAACCTCTCCTAATTATACTCGGATAATTATCACGTGATTAGTATCAAAAGAAAGGTCTAGATGAGCACATTACAAATATATCTTATTGTTTAAGTCAACATATATTTTTAAAATGCGGTCGTATAGTCCGCGCGGCTAGTCGTTGCAGTTCTCTCGTTTAAACAAATAAAAACCAACATTAAGTTACAATATGAGATTATAATGGTTATCTCGATCGGGAAACGGAAAACTATTAAATAAAAAAATAAAGTTTAAAAAACTATAACCCAACTACGTAAAAAAGTGGTCTAAAAAGGACGAAACAAGAAAATAATCAGATAGAAACTCAGAAATGCATCGGTATAAAAATGGTCAAAGTAGCTCTTTTTTTACGTAGTTGGGTTATGATTGATTGTTTTGATAAGTAGTTCCTTTTGGTTTGTTATAAGCTGTTTATACACTTTAAATTTCAACATAATGCCAAATGGTAGGGCTGTCGCATTTGGGCTAATATTTTATTTTCATCGTGAGTATTATAAGCTTGTATATATTTTTTCTAAATTATTTGTATTGATACAAAGCATTTGAATATCGAAAAATCTATTGTGTTTATCATGGCCGCCAGTGATACAGACAGTCACCCGACCCAACCAGTAATTCTCAACCATCTCTCCAGGCATTGCGTAACTAAACCTTGACATTGAGACAAGATCGATGAACTCGGAGACGTACCGAAAATTCCGTGATATCTAATCAAAAATTAATACCCGGTTAGGTAATATAAATTAATACATAATAAAATGAAATTAGTTAAATGAGGCGAGGTAGAAAACCAGTAATTAATAAGCATAAGTCAAATATATTCAAAATCTTAAATCATGTTATTACCTTCATTTTTAATGTTGTAGGTAATATGCTAATTTTTGTTGTTATTAGCACCTATATAAATAGTTTAACTGTCCTCAAAAGAAGAAGGTTCGTAGTTTTGTTATGTTTAAATAATACTAGTAACATGGAATATGGCTGAATAAATATTTTAACTTTTTTTTTGACTCTAAAAAAGTTTCACGCTTAAAGCAACCAATAGCCCAAAAAGCTCATTTTTGGTCTTACGGTTTTTTTTTACAAAAAACTTATTAGTTCTAGTCAATAGAAATACTTTATTTTCAGTTGTATTTATTTCTTAAATAGAGTTTTCTGTCGTCGATATTAAGAACCGACTTCAAAAATAAGAAAAGGAGGTTATCAATTAGATTTTTTATTTTTATACTGAATTTCGGAGTCTAATACTTAAATTTGAATCTGGTGTAACCCACAATTAAAAGTAATTTTTTTATGTAAGTAGATGTATAATCTTACTACGCGAAAGTTTGTATGGATGGTCGTTACACATTCTCGTAAAAACTACTGATTAAATATTAATGAAACTTTACAATATCAGTATAATAAATACGCTATTTATTATACCGGAAAAATTCTTAGTTCCCGTGGGATAAAATTAAAACATGTAAATTGAACGCTTCAATATTTTGATAGAAAATAATATGTAATGTTTTTTTATTAAATCTTATTAAGTACGTGGTAAATTGTACCCATGTGAAGCTGGGCCGGGTATACTAGTGCTCTATAATCTTTCTGTATTTATCTCCAAACAATTATTTTAAAAAACTTTGGGCAAATATTAAAAGTATAACAAATTTACAGGTTATATGAACTTGATTTTGCATTTGTATTTGAACTAAGATTATTTATCAAATAACATATTTAACAGATTTAAAATATTTGACATTAAGTGAATAGTGGAGTTTTGATTCAAGGATATAACACTGTGGTATTGCAATGTTATATTAATTCACAGATTAATCTTGACATTTCGACTGCTAGACAAACAGAGGTTATAAGTGATTCCGGTGATTTACATCGAATATTCCAGAGATATCGTTGCATATATCAACGAAATTTAATTTTCCTAATTCGTCCAAAGTATGTACTTTATAGTTTTAACGTTCATCTCACATTTAATGGAAAGGAATCTATCTAGAAATTGTCAAACAAATTGAAGTGCAAAATAAGAGATGAAAGTCTTCACAATCAAGTCTTGTATTACATAGCGACTCCTGTATCACTCTATCCATTGGTGAAAACTGCATGAATATGTGAATATGAACATGTGAGACATTTTTCTGGTATCTTGGTTTTAGACAAAATTAAAGTTATTACCCTACTAGTAACAAAAATATCATACCTATTCGACTTGGTAGTGTAAATATTAAATAATATAATACAATTAAACATTTACTTATTAGTATTAATTTTAAATGTAAAATCCTTGTAAATTGTGACACATAAATGCTAGTGATAAGTCAAAATGTAAACTCTTTATGAATTTTTTACTATTTAGCTAATCCCAATTTGTATAGAGTACTAGCAGCGTCCCGCAGTTTCATCCGCTATATTTTGGATAATTCACACCATATCATTATAAATTATAGAATTTTTTTTTTTTTTTTATAACTACTTATTACTAAACATTGCAAATAGGAACTATATTTATATTGACTTCATATTTTTAATAATGTATCTTCAATTTAGTCATATTGGTATATAAAATATAAGTTGAAACTAAAAAAACTTAGACCGAAGCGATTATAATAACAAAAAAGTCTTTTGTGTCCTAACAACTCCACAAGTCCGGATTTAATACAGAGTAAATCATTCTGATTAATATACATGTTTATCGTAAATTACTTTTTTGGCGATTATATTGATTGGTTTCATTTTAATTTTCAACACAAATTTTGTATACCTAATTTGTTCTTTTTAGGGTTCTATACAAATACAAAAATATCCAAAGGGTAAAAATGGGACCCTATTACTACGATTCCGCTGTCCGTCGGTCTGTGTGTCACGAGGTTGTATCTTATGAACCGTGATAGCTAGACAGTTGAAATTTCCTCTCATTTGGCCCTATAGCAAATACTAAAAACAGAATAGTATAAATATTTAAGGGGGGCTCCCATACAACAAAAGTGGTCACATGGCCAGTTTTCATATAGAAACGGAGCGATTGTTTACGAAATGTGAAGCATGAGAATGAAAAAATATAATTTCTGCGGGATAGATCAGACATTTCGTTTTCGTTTCGTCTCGTAAAGACAGACAACTTTTTTTTGTTGCTTTTAATGTTAAATTATTATTAATCTATGGTGGTGGTTATAATTTCAAACTCAGATTAATTATTTTAAAAAAACCTGCCTTCTTGAACTAAGAAAAGGTCATTCTGTAAAACAATATTTAAAAAATTTAAATATTCTTTGAAATAAAATTCTAATAAATTTATATTTAAGTAGTTCGTGTTTTGGTACGTGTACCATGTGTACATCCATAAGCACTTAGTAAAAAGCGGTTATTTTAATATTACAAACAGACACTCCTCCAATTTTATTTATTTGTATGGATTTAAGGAAGTTTGATCACATATCCGCTTATCGCAGGCAGCATAATTGGCTTAACTTTAGAAATCGACGTGATCTACACATACTTTTCCTCCGATATTCGATACTTTACAATCCATTAGCTCACAGCTACATAAAAGATCGCTTTTGCTTCCTTGGTGCCGATTCTGACTTACAAATTACCCATTTGTCACACTATTTTTTGTAACAACTCCTTCACTTTTAAAGCTTCGACGTTGTGGAATGATCCTTGGAAATCCGACAGTCAAAGTCATTCATCTTATATACTAATATATAAAGCTGGAGAATTTGTTTCTTTGAACGCACTAATCTCAGGAACTACTAGACCGATTTGAAAAATTATTTCAGTGCTAGTTAGCTCATTTATCGAGGAAGACTATAGGTTATATATCATCAGGGTACGACTAATAGGAGCGGAGCTACGCGCATACAAAGTCGCGCAGATCGAATAGTAGCTAATAAAAGTCGTCTTAAAAGCCACTATTTATCTACAAAGAATTAATTTTTCATACTATTATATATATATATGTATGTATGAATGTAAGTATATTATTTAAAGAAGTAAGTTTGCACTGTCCCGTTTATCTTAATAAAATTTCCTTAACTGCGAAAGGTTGTCTGTAAGAGATTGCTTGTAGCAATAAGGCCGCCTTTGCATGCCTTTTATTTACTCTGGCTTTTTAATTATTAAACAATGTAATATTTTATTTGGTTGTGCAATAAAGACTTTCTATATATCTATCCAACTATCTAATAAAATAATTCTACTAATAAATTAATAAATTGTTACGTCTCTCTTGTGTTGGTAGTAAACGGTTCATTATTTAAAGTATTATACGGAATCTGTATTATATAAGAAACAGTTCTTTAATTTTGAATTTAATGACTAGTTTGGTATTTAAAATCTTTTTGTTTTTCGTCCTAATTTGTTCTGGCTGCCATATTTGTGCAATATGTGTTAGGAGCTATGTATATAAATAAACTTCTATATACAGATAGTTGATAAAATATATTGTACTAGTTAACCCGACAGACGGTGTCCTGTCTTAACTATGAATATTATTAAAATGAATGAAATGCCGAACGCCATAAAGTTACATTAGAACAACAGTTAAAGTGGTAGTTAAATTTTCTTAATTTTTTGCGCTACTTTCTTAATTTTTTCATACATATATATAATAAGTGGCGCACTCTTATTAGTGTTCTCTGCGATCCCAAAATGCCTATAAAGACCAAAGGCAAAGTATATAGAACAGTCGTTGTGAAACTTGGGTGATAAAGAAAACTCTGAATGAGAATGCTGCGATGGTCAGAAGGAGTTACTTTAAAAGACAAGGTGCGCAATGAAAATATCAGGGGAGGTTTTAAAGTTGATCCTACATTTGACAAAACAACCGAGTCATGGTTAAAATGGTACGGACAGATTATACGCAGGCCTGAAAACCATGTCGTGAAAAAATGCCTACAAATTTTCATGGGTACAAACAGTAAAAGACGAGGAAGACCTCAAGCCTGTCATGGCTGTCAATTGTTCAGAGGGACCTCAATAAATGTCATCTCAATGAAGTAGACGCCTGTCATCGGGGAAATAGCCCTGCATGATTGAAAAAGCCGACCCCGAATAACGGGAAAAAGCTAGGACAATACTCAATAGGCGAGACATAAGAATCTCCTGGCAATAACAAACACTAAAAACAAAGAATTAGCGAAATCGATACAGCCGTTCACGCGTGATGCCGTGACCAAGGGCAACCAGGATTCTTCTTTATAGACATACTCGTAACATAGATAAGATAATAGAAGAGCTATATAATTCCGATAGAATCGATCTGTCTCGAGGTATAATTTGTAAGTTGCATTTATCTGTGACCATGCGGATATGATAATGTCAAGATGATATGAGAATGTATACATGTATGCGGATATGAGAATGTATACACATGAGGTTATTGTTTAAATCGTCATACTCCATGTTTACTAAGTCATTAAAATATTAACATTTATTCAATAATATGAAATAAGAGACTGAGACTTAATGTAAAAATAATCATTTAAAAATCTTTTTTAAACTATTACAAAAATATTTTAACTTTCAAATGTCTAGTAAGTTCCTTAAAGATACCTAAAATTGTCAAAGCTTTAATGTTTTATAAATCAAAACAAATCATTAATTTGCGCTCTGTTAATTTATTGTAACAAGACTTGTTGAGCGCCCCCGAGGCTAGACGTGGGCGAAGGGGATGAACTTCAGTCGCGTCAGGGGTGGCAATTATATATGGAGCAGTTAATTTTTTTTGATACTACCAACATGTTCTTACTGTTAACGTATGACGTTATGGATGAATTGGTAATTACAAGATGATTCTGACCAAAACAACAATATAATTCAGTTAGAAACCCAGAAATGCGTGGAATAAGAATACATGGAACCATGGTCGCATCCATGTATACCTACTATGATTATGATTGAGGAACCCCACCATAAAACAGACATGGTGGGAGTGGGTGCGACTACGATTCTACCTTGATCTTTTTTTTTATATTTCTATCTGAACTATTTTTTTTCTCCTTTTTGACGCTTAATCGGGTTTAAAAGTAGTTTAGCAATATTATATATCAGTTTTTTTTTCAATGTTTAAACTGGTGTTAAAGTTTAAATTAGGATGATTATGTTGTTTAAATTAGGCAAAAAAAATGAATAAAAATAAAACTAACCGTCCTGATTCTGTGAAGTTTCTAAGCTTTAGCTGTTGTCTAGCAACAGTTTAAAATGCGCGTCGAAATAACTCTATACTAATGGTCGCCTAGTGGTCGAAATTCAACCATCAAATACATGGTAGTGTGTATAATGTTTTTTTATTGATTTAATGTATTTTTATGTATAATTTAAAATAAATGTTTTCTGCACTCCTCTATAAGTGTGGGACATACTCCTCCGTCCGCGCAATTTTAGTAAAATGAGAAGTTTTTGCTTTAGTATTAATATATAAATATTAGAAGACAATTTGTAAATTCTTTTTCTATCTGACATGTATACCATATCTTTTATTTTATAAATACGTTAAATGTTTTTTTATACACGATTATTGGTCGCTGTGCGTTGATAAGCAGCCCTAGCCGTCACCTACACTGCGCAGGCGATCCTTTAGCTGTCTATCATTGTTATAGCCGATATTGATTTTTGATATACACAGGCGTGTACGAAACAGTGAAGCTCGCTTACTTGCAACTATTAATGTGATTCAATTTATCACTTTGTTTTACATAGCGGCCCGTACCGGCTTCGCACGGGTGTACAATTTTTTTTAATCATTTTGGCTAACCCGCATTTCTCACGTCGGCGCATCTGCGTGTATTTTTTGTTTATATTGATATTTTTAATTTCGTAATATCTTTTGAATGGAATTTCCGATTTCAATATTTTAAAAAGTAATCGACAGGTATTGAAATACTCTTGAATACGAAATAATTTATTCGGATAAGAATTAATACAAAGGTATGGGTAACACGGTCTGATTTTGATAGGCATTTCTATCAACTTCTTAAATGTAAAAAAGTAGTTATTGTGACATAACTACAATAGTTTATATAAAAGATTTTTTGTAGATATTGATACAATCTATAATATTGAAGAACATTTTTTGGTCTATCATCAATACTTTCCTCAGCTCATGCCTTGAAAGACATTTTAAGGCTACTTTTTTACACCTTGGGTTGGTTTTAGTAAACTTTTCTTTCTAACGGCAAAAGAATTTTTGAAATCGCTCTAGTAGTTTTTACGTTTATTCATTACATACAAAAAATCATAAATACAAATCTTTCCTTTTTATAATATTACTATAGATATAGATAATTTGATTTTTTCGGCAATCAATTTACTTAGTAAATAACTGGTAACACTGTTAAGATATCGTAGATCTATTGTAATTATTTACAAAATTTGAAATGAGTTAGTAAGATAAATAATGTTATAAATGTTATAAGATTTTTTTTATCTTTGAGAAGCCCTAGTTCTTTTTTTGTTTTGTTTGTTAACCGATTTCTTTGATTTTTTTCCCACATCAATGTAGAACTGATTTTTACTTGTTGGTCTTACAATATTTTCTAAACACGAAATATTTTTTATATGTGGCAACAGAGTGATTTTTTTTCCACATTTGATCTAAATTTTGTAGCCAATAATATTAATATTAAATACTTTCCCAGAGCGTAAAAAGAGAGTTCTGAAATACACTTAGGTACATCAAGTAGATTTTTTTTTCAAAATTCTATACCTCAGGGGCGTTCTATACTCTTGGTCGAAATTTACGCAAAATAAAACAATCTTAATAGTTAAATATAACTTGGTAAATTTATAAAAAATTATAGAACTTTCAAGACATTTTTTACGACATATTGAATAACATTTTAGGTCGGGAGTGAAAAAAATAATCATCGTCAGCGAATATTTCATGCTCATTATTTACGAGCAGTCAATTTGCGTCATTCGGGATTTACCAGCATTACCAACTAGAGAATTTCACTTACGGATATTCAAAATAAACAAAACATATGTGAAGGTCTTTATTAATGATCTGTAAAATATACTGACTTCTTAGGTTATGGTTAACTCTTATATACTGGTCAACCTTGAATGGTTTTGACCACAAATGTATTATAATCATAAAATGTTTGACATATTTATAAACCGAATTCTTTGTTAAAGTTAGAAAAAAATAACCTATCGCTAACAAAACAATTCTATTTTACATTTATTTAATTAATCTTCATATTTGACTTGTATGGTTATTTATATTAAGAAGTTCTTAATGTTTATGAAGTTTATACTTCAGATTAGTATAACTGAAACTTTTATACATATGATAAGTAACTTATCGAGTGTTTGTACATAGAAGATATTCAACAAAACTTTATGTGAGAGGTCTTTATAACACCAATAGAAGCCTTTTTTAAAAAGTTTCTTAGTATGTTTGTTACTAAACCTAAATATACACAGTTTTCACAGTCGTATCACTGAATATTATTAATTTTTATTATTTAACACAATAATTGAAGTCACTATTGTTTTTGTTGGAATCCAAATAACTGCAGTAGTTTTTGCGTAATGCGCATACGAACAGACAAACAACCAGAAAGACAGACAATTTTTTTTAAAATGATTATTCTGTTCTATGTAGTATTATAAACATATGTAGGACATTAAGTTTTTATAAATATCTTCCGTGTACAAGTATTTGATAAATTACAGTTATAATATATATAATATGTGTAGATTTACTTAAGTGTTTTGTTATTCAACGATACGTGCTCTGATGGATCAAAAAATATATGTATATATGTAAGAGATTTATTTCCCACAAAAAATAAAGAAAGAATAATTTAATTTCGCAAAGCATTAATATAATTACACCCTGATTAATATATCAAAATCTTTATCACAGCACTTTTTCGGATCAATCATAGATTTATCAAATTTAATGGACGCACTGTAATAGTAATGAAATTGTACGATAACTGCCAAATACTCAAACACAGGGTGTTATTAAAAAAATGTGTACGCACCCAAATAGTGTACATGATCTCCACCGTCTCCGCTTCTTAGACCCGAGAATGTGGAGTTCGGACCGAAATCTCGTTTATATACCGAGATGAGACTTAATGACCGATGCGCCCAAGTACAAGGCCGTGTCACGCACAAACCGGTCACAGACGAAAGCTTAATGAAAATAAAAGCTTCAGTTGACATGTGCTTTGTGCATTCCTCACATGGTGCATGAGTATGGTGATTGCTGCCGTCATACGAAACGAAGTAATTGACTTATCTGGTCAAAATTTATACTAATATAATAAAGCTATAGAGTTTGTTTGGTTGCTAATCTTAGGAGCTGGTTCGAGCCTCGATAGTAGGTATCTCTTGAGGAAGTACACATGCTATACAACATCACACAACTACCAATAGCAGCGGATCAAGCAGACGAAGTGGCGCGGGTAGACTAGTGCCTCATATAAATAACTATTCAGAATCTCCAAGCTAATACTTTTCTGAGACCATAAAACAAAAGTCGTAGTCTATTTTAATAATACTAAATAATGAAAATCTAAAGCTTTTAATATTATTTTTCAGTTATAATAATTAGTTAAAAGTTAAAATTGTTTGTTTAATTCGGGTCTTATTATCTCAAAATCAAGTTTTTGTCAATTACGCCCTTTTTACTTATGACGGCAGATTAGTGTTCCTACTTTATCTATAAAACTAGTTAGTGCAAACTTATTGTTTGTTAACCTAATTCAATTCAGATCTCCTAAAACAGAATTTATTCAGCAATGTGTGTTATAATCTGTTGAGTAGCGTAGCAGTATTCGCGTTCTGAGGGATGCTTAAAAATTTATTAAAAACACACAAATTAGAAAACTGTCGTCTCCATATATCGACAGAGTTCGCAATCAGTCTTACCAAGGAACTTTAAAGATGTCTGCGCGTAAGGAAACACTGTCTCTAGTCTCTACTATAGTACACAGGGCCGGATTTAGAGGTCTGGATGTCTCAGGGCAACAAATGAGGCCAGAAAAACAAAGTGGGGCCAGGGGCCACAAATTATTTTCCAAATAAAATGAACAATTTTTTTCAGCCGGGTTTTTCAATAAATAATTTATTGTGCAACCAAGTAGATTCTTTTAGTATTTAGCAAAGATATATATAATATAATCGGAAACAAGAATTTTAGACGTTTATAGTTTCACTAAGCCAACTAAGACGTTTATAGTTTCACTAAGCAGTGGAGGCGTGTGTTGTGATCACTTAAAGGAATTCCTAGCCTACACCTTGGTCACAAGTGCAAGGCACTGCTTGGGTTCCTGTCATAATAGTTCCTGTTATAATAGTAAGAGATCGTAACGTTTAGTTATATCCTGATCGTATTGCACCTTTTGTGATAGGCCATCCATCTAACCCGGCAAACGTTGTTCTGCCATAAAAATTTGGGGTGGGCCACCCTTATCACTTAGGGGGATGAAAAATAGATAGTAGCCGACTCTCAGACCTACTGAATATGCATATAAAATTTCATAAAAATCGGTCGAGCCGTTTCGAAGGAGTATGGTAACTAACATTGTGACACGAGAATTTTATATATAAATTTACAAAAAAAATAACTGAAACACGGTATCGATTACCCACCCTCCGAGACTGCGGGCAAGTAACACACCACTTAGCCATTGAGCCATTGGGATACTCCCAAAAGATAGGTAGTAAATTGCAAGTGCTTATGAGGGCCATTTAACCTTTTTTGTGATTTTGATATTTTACTAATTGCCTGATTGGAGTAAACAAATTTCGATCAATGATTTCTGTTAATATTTAAAAACAATATAATCATGTTTGTACAAAGTGAAAAAAATATCAAAGTAAAATATATTTACTAGTCGAAATTCGTCGTAGTCCCTCTTTTGTGGAGACCCGGGGTTTTTGCCCCTAAATCCGGCAACGACAAAAAATAAACCTAATTATTTTAAGATCCTATGCGTAGATCGGATGTTTTTTTGCCATTCCTGGTAGTGATATAAGTAAGCCAGATTGACCCTATTAACAAATAAGAGGGAAATTAGGATCTACATTTTAGTCTAGGGACTCTTAAATCTGGTATATAGTTCTGTCAGGTCAACAACACAACACTTATTTATAAACTTAGGTAATAAAAATAATCGATAGTAAAACGTACGTAATAATAAACAACATATTTTTAGCAAATATATTGCTCATGTTTTAAAATTCTGAAGACACTCATTTATATGTATATTATTCGTGGAAGCTGGAAGTTGATCAATAAGATCTAACGATTAATAGCTTTTTTCTAAACTCAAGTTGTAACATTAAGTCCGGGTTTACACTCAGTGTATAACTAATTTGATTAAAATATATTAAAAATATGATGAAAGAGAATATATATATACTAAATCTTTATTGTATACTAGCGTCCCGTCCCGGCTTCGCACGATTATTTAATATGTTTGTATTATACATGTAAAGCTTCTTATTGAATCACTATATATTGGTTAAAACCTCATTAAAATCCGTTGAGTACTTTAAAAGATCTAAGTGAACAGACAGCGGAAGCGACAACAGAAGCGATTTCGGGGTTTTCATGTCTCAGGTCCAGTAACCAGACCTTATTGTCCCGAATTCCGAAAACCTAGTAGTAATTATTTTTGTATACAAAAAAAGAAATTAGCTGACAATGAGGCTTCATATAGGGAATAATCCTTTATTCCTAGATGATATTTTTTTTTCGTCACTATCGAATGTTTAAAGGGGCGCCTAGATGAAGGAAAGCATGGAGATGTCGATGTATGGTGACAACAGTATATTGACAGCAAAGTTAAAATTTTTCCTCAATTCAAACTCATAACTCTTAGAGTCCGACTTGCACTTGGCCGGTTTATTTTTTTTATGTTATCCTACAATTGTTATTCTTATGTCACGCAGACAAAATTGAGTATGTCAGCAAGTGATTAACAATTTAGTCGAAGTATTGTATGTATAATAATAGAATACAAGAAAAATAACCTTGTACTATTTGCAATACAATTGATTTATAAAATTACTGAGATATCTAGGGCGCAACATCCTGTGAGATCCTGCAATATGCGGGTTATAACGACTGCATCCGGTTATTTTGATGCATATTGAATTTATTTATTTTACAGAATATGTGGTATATCACTTTTTAAAGTAAAATATAAAACAATTTCACGAATTTTACAATTTGTCGATAGCCCACTTGATTTGACAATGCTGCACCTATCTACACGTAACTTTTATAAATTTTGATACGATGATGCACTCTTTCCATATTGATCTAATAACTACACATAGTTGGGTATTTATTGATTCTATGGGGAATATTCCTAAAATATTTACAAAAACTCATCCTAAAATTTTTAAAATACTTTTCCTCTACTGCTCTAATTACAATAAGTTTTATCTGGATTAATTGGTCAAAACTATTACTAACAGTTCGCTTTTTTTATTTATTTTTTAAGTTATCAAAGCTCTTACAACGGCTATACAAAACATTTAGTTTATTTGCTTTCGCTTTTTAAGTTTCTTGAATAAGAAGGCATTTTCTAATTTAGATGAAATTAGGAATACTTTCATTTGATAATATGATGTTAAAATAGAGTGATAGGAACTTAAGAGGAAATCAGTCGACACTTTTTTCATACAAACGTAGTCCCTTGTTTCCTCCTAGGATAATGAAGTTACAGAAGAAAAAAATATATCATGCGATATATACGTACGTACCTCTGCCATGACTGTACGTTGTGTTTTTTTTTTTAATTTTTTTTATTGTTTCAACTGAGGTAGGGCACAGCAGGAAATTTCCTGCTCAAATATGGAGCAGCCCGACTGGGGTAGTACCTTGACCTTACAGAAGATCACAGCTAGATAACACTACTCTAAAGCAGAGTTGTGTTCCTGTTGGTGAGTAAGGTGACTAGAGCTCCTGGGGGGAATTGGGGATAGGGTCGGCAACGCTCTTGCGATGCTTCTGGTGTTGCATACGTCTATAAGCTAAGGTAATCGTTTACCATCAGGTGAGCCGTACGCTTGTTTGCCGACCTAGTTACATAAAAAAAATAATTTAATAGAAAATATAATATATATATATATATATATATATATACATTTGCAAACATCCAGCAAACTAATTATTACTAACATAAACCAAATAATCAAAACGTGCATTTTAACGAAATAAATATTAAAATCGGTCCAGATTTCGAGGAGGAAAGAGGGGATTACGATAGGACGATTTTCTTAATTCTACGTAGGTAAAATCAGTCGGAGCTGTAGTTCTCTCTATCACACGGTAAGGGGTAAGCTTGGGGCTCAGCGCGACAGCAATATTTTTGGTAAAATTCTATTTTTCAAAAGTGTTGTTCGTACGAAGTCCTCTTAATGATAAATGGTGGGACGGTCGAATTTAGCCATTGATATTTTGACATTATGAGTACTGAGATATTAAATTTCATATTTTTGGAAACTCCTAAATTATCTGTTCATAGAGATAACATGAGAAAAGTAAAACTTACGAGAGCGCGCTTCTCGAGGCATTTCCGGCATGATGAAGACTGTCGCCTTGAAACCAAATACTTGGGAAAATCCCACAAACCAGTTAATTTAAGCCAAGCCAATAATTCGTATAGTGAAAAGTGTACAAATATATAAAACAATTTGCTTTGTATACATAAACCAACTTTTCATCTTTTTTTTATATTGGAAATCTTAATTTATTTATCTACTCCCATGCTTTAAAAATCCTCTCTAAAGAATCTGAAACAGTTAGCTTTTGCCAACATTAAAACACCCAATGTTCTAATAACTATTACATCATCCAAACGGATATTATAATGTTGTACTGAATTTCATAATAACACTCCTTTGTTTTTTTTCACACTCATGTGATACTATTATCACACTCGGCTTCACCTCATGTGATAAATCCACAATCGTGTTTTAATACTATTAATATATAACAGTTGCATAAATAACTATAGTTGAATTTGTAACATCATATTTAAATTACCTACAGCTCGAATTAAAAAAAAAATATATTATTTTAAAATAATTTAATAATAATACATTTTGCAAAAGACGATTTAATTGAAGATTTTATGAGTGACGGAAAATTTAAAAAAAAATTCTCTATTAGTTTGTTGGCTTAAATTTTATTTAATTGTTATGTAGAATCTTAATTTTATTCTATTTTAATTTTAAGTTTATCTATTGTATTATTATTAGAGTTACAGTCGGAGGTAATTTAATTTTTTAATTTAATAGTTATGGATAATGGCAGAGCCTGTTCTCCTATGAGGAGGATGATAGGCCATAGTCCTCCACGCTGACCCAGTAGGGATTGGCAGACTTCACACACCTTGGAGGACTTTGTAGAACTCACAATGTTTTCTTCTTGTTAAAACAAGTGGGTATTTAATTGCTTAAAACACATATAACTTGGAAAAGTAGTCGGCGTGTGCCCAGGATCGAACTCGGACCTCCCAAGTAAGACACCCATGTCTGAACCACTAGGCTATCAGTGCGTTCACACATTCGTGCAATAACAAATCTAAATTGTTGTAAGTTTATTCTTACATATTTTTATAGGTGTGATAATACATTGATGTCAAGGTCCGCCCGTGAGGATATGATTAATCTGTTAGATAAACAACGTATATATATTATGTGTTTTTAGTTAATTTGCGAATAGGTTTTTTATTTGAATTATTCATTATAGGAGCCCTCACTTCACTCTATAATCTAATGTGTACATATTTACATTGTATAAACATCGCTTCCTGCAGTCTGCGCAACGGATTTTAATGCGGTTTACATCCACTTGTTGACAGCTTGTCAAGAGGAAGGTTTTATTGCCAATTGGATGAAATTTTGAATGACATTTGTTCGAGCACCCCCACCTATCTTAAATATCCTGGCTGTGCTCTTCCCCCGTCTCTGAAACCCTCAAACATGAGCTCATCATATTTTTCCTCTGAATGAATTTTCGTCCTATATACGAAATCATGAGTAAAAAAATTTTTTTCAAATAAAATTTTACAGGAGAGGTGATCAATCAGTCAGTCAGTGAATCTATATCTATACTATTATATAAAGAGGAAAGATTTGAATGTTTGTATATTTGTATGTTTGTTTGTTGCGAATAGGCTCGAAAAGTACTGAACCGATTTTGAAAATTCTTTCACCGATAGGAAGGTACATCCTTTCCGGGTAACATAGGCTATGTGGTGTTGCCATAAATACTCTAATTAAAAAGATATGGCCATATAAGTGCCATAAGGTGGTCATTTTGTAAATTGAAGAGTTTTTCAGAAACTAAAAATCCGATTTAAAAATTCTTTCAATGAGAGAAAACTACACTATTCGTGAGTGACAAAAGTGATTTAGTGTTGCCATATACATTTTTTAATTAATAGAATATGGCCATTTTGTTGTTACTAATCCGATTTTTAAAATTCTTTCACTGAGAGAAGTCTATAGAATTTCCGTCTCTCATCCTCTTATAATACTATCACTCTCTTTTTTCTCTCATTAATTTTTATCTTTATCTGTTCAGAATGATCAGTCTCCTTTCACTTTCTTTCTTTCGATTATCTCTCTCTCCCCCCTCTCTTTTTCTCTTTTTCGCTCTGTCTCCTTTACCTATTCAATATTATTTTTGCTCTGTCCTCCGTCTTTTATTATCTGTTGCTTTACTTTTTCATTCTATTATTTTTTTTGTAAATTTTCTCACTCTCTCTTTTTTCAATTAATGAAAAACTACACAATTACACTGTGACAATTTAAGGACATTATTAATATATTGCTTTAAATACCCGGAGCGAAGCGAGGGCAGGCAGCTAGTATATTAATAAAATCATAGCAAATATTTCTGCCCTGAAGATTTATGCCAAAATATTCTTTCCATTAGAGACCAAACCTGTCTATCTGGCGGAGCGGAAGCTTCGTCTGACGTCTAGAAAACACTCCAATATTGTTGTTAACTATAAACTAGTTATCAGACTTTTTGAGGTTATTTCGATGCATGACTAATCGTATACCTTAATAAAATATTGCAACGAAAACCAACTAGAAAATATTTTCATGATTTTTAAATGAAATAATATTATGTATTAAGTTTTTAATCATGTAATTAATATAAAATAACATATTTAAAAAAAATTGTAATTAAAAACTATAAATATCGTTTTTGTTTAATTTTATGCTATGTTTATTAAAAAAATCTATTGAATGTTGTATTACTATATATATTTTTTTTAAATTCTTATCTACATGGCACCGACAACGCACAGTAACACGCACAAGACAATAGTAATATGGACCTAAAATTACTAAGGTTTAAGTAAGTTTGCAATAAAGGTTATATTGCAAACTTACTCCAAACCTTAGTAATGTACCAGCCAGCATCACGAC
Source organism: Limenitis camilla (assembly GCA_905147385.1). Classification (NCBI taxonomy): domain Eukaryota; kingdom Metazoa; phylum Arthropoda; class Insecta; order Lepidoptera; family Nymphalidae; genus Limenitis; species Limenitis camilla. The sequence continues at coordinate 9,114,810 of LR990224.1, forward strand.
ACCACACTTCTGCATAGTCATAATGGTCACTAGGCGAGCTCCGTTTGACAACTGGCTATATGATGATGGCCCACCAGATGGTAAGTGGCCACCGTCGTCCGTCACCCATGGATATCGACAATAGAAAAGAGTGTCTCTTGTTCTGTCGATGTGTTGCCAGACCAGGACTAGATCCCCTACCACCAAGTGATGCTGGGTTACTCTTCTCTTACGAGATGCTGACCGGTACGGGTTAGGTAAAGGTTTATCATCACCTTTACAAAACAATCTAGCTTATAAATAATCGTGAGATCGCGAGCCCTCCCTATGTATACCTAGTACCTATGCCTTTAAATATTACTAGTGGACAGTTGGACACGCCCTGGCTAAGCTGGGCCATAACATTTAAAACAATTATTTTAAATTAGAAATGCAGCAATACAACTGTGAAAACAGTATCAAATTTTGTGCAGTACTTTTTGCTTGATGCACGAATAAAACTACAAAACTAAAAACGACAGGCAGACGGCGGGTAGCCATTTTGTTTTATACTATGTAAAGATAAAAAAAAAACGACAAGCGTTTTCATGTAATACAGATTTATTAAAAAAATCAGTTTGAAATTTGTTTTACAGACAGATTTTTATATTTGAATATAGTTCAATAGAAACAAACATTTCCTGTTCAATATATATTCGCAAGTCGTTTCTATTTATATCACACTAGCGGCCTGCCCTCGCTTCGCTCCGGGTATTTAAAGCAATATTATAATTGATGTCCTTAAATTGTCTTTCTGCAATTTTGTAGTTTTTCATTACTTGCAAAGAGAGAGAGAGTGAGAAAAAGTTATAATAGGAAAAATGATAGAAAGGAAAAGAAAAGAGACAATTAATATAAGAGAGAGCAAAAATAAAACTGGATAAATAAAGAAGAGAGAGAGAGATAATACCGAAAGAAAGAAACCGAACAGGGACTGACCATTCTGAACAGAGATGAAGATAAATATTAAAGAGAGAAAAAAGAGAGATGATGCGAGAGAATGATAGTATATAAGAGGAAGAGAGACGGAAATACTATAGACTTCTCTCTGTGAAAGAATTTTTAAAATCGGATCAATAGCAACAAAAAGGCCATGTTCTATTAATTAAAAAAATGTGTTTGGTATCACTAAATCACATTTGTCACTCACGAAAAATTAGTAGTTCCTGAGAAACCCTTCAATTTACAAAATGACCGGGTTATGGCACTTAAATGGCCATATCTTTTTAATTAGAATATTTATGGCAACACCACATAGCCTTTGTTATCTGGAAAGGATGTAGCTTTCTATCGGTGAAAGAATTTTCAAAATCGGTTCCGTACTTATCGAACCTATTCGCAACAAACAAACAAACAAACATACAAACAATCAAATCTTTCCTCTTTATATAATAGTATAGATGTCTACAGACGATCTCCTGTAGAGTAATATAACTACCCTAATATCGCAAACGAAGTTGCGGGTAAAAGCTAGTCTTATATATAAACTATACTCCTCCGAAATGGCTCGACCGATTTTTATGAAATTTTATATGCAAATTCAGTAAGACTGAGAATCGGATACTATCTATTTTTCATCCCCCTAAGTGATAAGGGTGGCCCACCCCAAATTTATATTTTTTTTTACTTTTTATTGCATTTTTCTTTTTTGTTTAAAGTTAATTATTTTTTTTTGGTTAAAATGAATAATTATAAATATGTCAATTGAAATACGCATTACTTATGTAGGGAGTAAACGTTCCAAATTACTACTACTTTTGATGATATTACTACTGTTGACCCGCACACGAAGATCAAAATTTGATAGTGTTAGTCAATAAAGGTATTGATCGAACCCTCAGTGCGCGAGTTCCACACTCGCACTTGGCCGAATTTTAATTTCTTTTCATTCCATTGTATTTTACTTACTTTTCAACTCCGTGGGACAATTTCACAACGTAACAAACCAGCTACGAGAAACATTTTTTATAATAAAACTACTAGATTTCCATTCATAAACTTCTGCATTACGTTATTTTTTCAAGCCCTATTTAACTTTATCGTTCAGTAAAAAATTATGAATAACAATAGCAAAAAAACTTAAAAAAATAATCAACTATAATTGTCCATATCTTTGTAATTTTAATACTTATGGCAACACATATATGGACTGACTGTACTGACTCCGAACGGATGCTAATTATCAAAATCGGTTCAATAGTTTTGAAGCCAATTTGCAACAAAAGACATAAAAAAATCTTTCTCTTCATATATTTAACCTATATAAAATGAACGGGATTTTTCAGCTTTTGGTTTCATTCATACACAAGTCTATTCAATTCTAATAAAAAGAAAATTGGATCATCATAAAGCTAGCAATACTTCCCTAGTCTAAAGTGCAATCTCAATTGAAATGAAAACCGCGCTTGAGGTAATCCATTTAAAAAAAATAATCAGTTGATATACAAAAAAAATATGCCCAAAAATAAATACAACCCGGTTAGAATACAATTCCCCTCCGCCGCTGGGAGAGCATCTCGTTAGAGCCGAGTAACTTAGCTCCCCCCTTGGTAGTGTCCGACCGCCAAGTGTCTTTGATGCGTTCCCCCCCTCCCTCTTGTTCAGGGTTCACTGAAACCGTAACATTCTTCTCTTCGCTCCCCTTCCTAACTCAACTTTCGAGGTTACAAGAGATACTCTCTAGTATTGCCGATGTCCATGGGAGACTGTGGCCACTCAGGTGGACCGTCTGCTCGTTTGTCCTTTATCTATCATTAAAAAAAAGAAATATATTGATTCCTAATATTAACATATTTTTATAGAATAGCACCTGAGGATTGGCTAGTAGTTTATGTGTACTTTAGTTACCATGGCGACAGTATAATTATAATAGATTCAATAATGGCGAATTTTCATATAAATTTTTATCATATTTTACACCATCTTTGGAGTTATATTTCCAAAAATCCTTGCTCAGAGGTCACCTACAGTATCGAAGACACACCACCACCTGCACCATGCAGCGATAAAAAGTAAATACGCACATCGAAACATGAATATTATCCTCATTCTGAGCAGGGAGAGAATTGCATGCATCAATATTTACGTAAGTACGGGGGGAAGGGGCTGGGCTTACTTTTGTTGACATGGAGAGTAGGGATTTGATAAATAAAAAAAATTTGCTCACGTAATACATGAACGGCCCCATATCAAATCAAACAAATCTTCATCGGACTCGGCCCATTATTTTGTGCGCAACGATGCCACAGACAGGCATACAGACACAGATGCACAATGTTATAACAAACTATCAAACAGGATGCGTCCAGAAATTAATTTTGCTTTTATTTTGCATTTAAGATATTCATCATTTCTGTACTATATTAATTTCTGAACGTATCCTGTTTGACAGTTTGTATAGAAAAATAAAATAGCTATTTTCACTACTTTCCTTGCAATTTCTTTGCATTTTCTCACTTCTTAAACATTCCTTTGACTTCTACAAATATTTCAAAACCAAAATTATCCAAATCGGTTCTGTCGTTCTCGAACTTTTGTGAGAGTAACATCCGTTTATTCACTTTTATTTAAAAATTATTAATTACTTTTATTATTTTCACAGATCAACAGTGACCCGGAGTTATTATTATTTATTTATTTACTTAACTATTTTTAATTATATGCCATAAATGAATAGTATAACGTGGTGGAACAGTGAAACTAAATATTTTTAGCAATCTCTCATACCAACAAACTATTTATAAAGCTCTAATCAAGTCACCGAACAAGATTCTAAGTTTTATGTTTTTCTTTCTTTTTTAACTAAATAGTTTGAATATGTATAAGCTCCTAAATGAAATTGTTAAAATCAGATGGACACGATAACCGGTCTTAGATCTCATATATTAGTAATATATACAAATTATTCGCTTAAGAATATTTTTATATAGCTTCTCAAGTGTCCTTGTTATGTTGGTTCGTTAAAATTTTAAATGTATATATATTGTGAAATTATGTATAATAATTAATTCTTCATTGAATTAGTTTAGTTCAGGTAATAAAGTATAACTATATTATAATTAATCTTACTTATACTAATACTAGTGACTCGCCCTGGCTTCGCACGGGTGCAAGTTATAGTACGGGAGCGAGATTCAAATTCGGTCAATTATTTCCTCTCGATTGAAAATTCATATACTGCATAAGGAATATATATTATGATTACTTGTGACCATCAGCTCCTATTCCGTGAGTGGTCCGAGCAGTGGCAGCCTTCCAAACATTTAGAAAAATTTTTTTAGTTATTTCCTCCCGTTTGAAAATTTGTCGGTAGGTTACCGACTATCTTGAAGGAAAAAGTAAAGTAAGTACCATAACGTGGTGGGTTATGCGTCGGCTGGCTGCTTGACCATGTAACATTTTGATTTTTTATAGCAAAATCACAATTACCATTTAAGTAGCTTTTTACAAACATGGATTTCATAAGTGAATGAACGGAATCAAAGTCGAACTCACGAAACTTCTGAAACTTCTCCGACTTGGTCATGAAAATCTGTCACTGGCTCCCGTACCATTATACTAAACCTTCCTCTTGTTTCCTTCTACCTATTAAAAAACCGTATCAAAATCCGCTGCGTAGTTTTAAACATCTAAGCATACATATGGATAGACAACGAGATGCGACTTTGTTTTATATTGTCGTGACACTAACTACTAATACATGTTTCGATGTTTGGATGCTTGTTACTCAATCACTTAGAAACGGCTGAAGGATTTCAATATTTGGCACGCATTTTATAATCTGTATTAACACATGGACTACTTTTTATTTCCGACCCAGCCTTCTCTTCTTTATTTTCCGTGGTTTTATAAAGGTAAATTAAGTATGAAAGATATTGTTTTGGCACGCGGGCACGTTTAAATAAGTTCGCATACATGATGGGTAAGGCGGGATCTCCCGATTGTTCTCTGTGTAACGTGGATGAGGATGTGTATCATAACTATATTTAAATTCTAATAGCAGTAATATAGGCTGGTGCAACAGTCTTTTGGCGTCACCCTTGTCGCAAGTGTAAGGGCACTACTAATAATTCATGTAAATATAGTAAAACGCGCCACAATATTGACAATCAGTTTTATAATAAACGGGAATATGAAGGGTATTTTAAATGTAACACACATAATACTTCAGCCAACTTATATCAATAATACAATTGATCAACTTACAGAGTTTATAGCCGGCTTCCAGCCGTATGGTTTCCTCCTTAAATACCTTTCGGGAGCTCTTGTCGCTCTGACACCCAAGTACCGAATGACTCGTAATCACGGTAGTCCAAATAAGAAAACTAAATTAAGACAACCGGATACTATTGACCGGATATTCATAATATTTTAGAATAAAGTCAAAATATGTTCTAACAATTGAGAAATATAAAAATGAAGGAAATCAAAAGTGTGTTATAATAAACGGATGTTACACACCGGATATTCGTAAAATTACATCTTAAAATAAATTTAAAATACGTAAAGGAAGTAAAATTATATTGTAACAGCCCGGATACTATTATGAAATATATTAAATCAAAAGTGTATCCTAACACAAGATACGGAGGGGCTCTATAGGGCTGTTCATTTAGGTTTATTAAATAGATGTATGTGAATAATGTTTGTGTGTGTAATTATGAAGGTCATGATTAAACCCTCTTTAAAAATTAATAATAATAAAAAAATCATAGTTCCTGTGGAACAAAAAATTTAATGTTTTTTGTCAAATCTTCGTCTCGGCGGATATAATAAAAATGTAGCCCATCAAATTAATGTCAGTTAACTAATATTTTTAATTTATGTCTGTATGTCATCGCATTTGATTTGTTGAATATAAACATTTTTAAATGACAATAACATTTTTCCCGACATCCGATTAAAATGAAACAAAACCTTAATTTCAAGTTAGACTTTCCTGCATTTGCAAATGCGTGCAGTACTTTTTGCGTAATACGTACAAACATACAATTAAATTTTTTACCAATAACTGTTTGGGCTTCTATTAATGTTTTAATGATCACTCCAAATATACAGTATTCTTAAATATATTTTATGTACCTACAGATATTCAATAATTTACATTTTTATTACATGTATAGGTAATGGAAAAGTTTGTGTCGTGAACATTTACATCAGGATCTCACATTTTTTATCTCTCTTTCTTTCTTCAACTCTGTTTTGAATATACATTTGAAATAATTTAAAAATCCGGATTCTTTAAGAGTTGAAGTTGGATGAAAAATTAGTTTATTAACCAACTTTAAAAAAAGAGTAGGTTTTATGCTTGTCTGCACGTATTTTTTTTGAATTATTTATTTGTTTGGAGATACCTTAAGGGTGGTGGTATCATGACCAAATTAGAATCTAATTATATAGGCAGATACAGAATTATGTGCTCGTGTCTGAAGTCATCGAATCATGCCGATGAGCGGTCGATGAAGTATTCAGTCAAGAGATAGGATGTAGATACTATTCCAACATGTCGACAGAAACTACTTAGCAGTTCCTGAATAAACATAAACGTGTAAGACAATAATGGACAGGGGCACATTATCCTAATATGCGTTTTGCCAGATAGGTTTGAAACCCAGGATTTGTAGGTAAACTAGGCACTAAACTATATAACTATTATTAATATATTATACACTAGCTGATCCGACAGACGTCCTGTCTTAACTATGAATATTGATTTTGAATTGGCTGTCAAAAACTAACATTAGAGACGATAATATGGTCGTTTAGTTTTCCTATTTTTTTAAATTTTCCGCGCAACTTTTTAATTTTTTTCTTCCATAAGAAGACAATAACAGACACAACAAAGAAAAGAATTAGTGAAATCGGTTCAGCTGCTCTCGAGATTTGCGCTTAGCAACACATTCAGCGATTCATTTTTATATTATAGAAGATGAGCTGTATATTAATAAACATTTCCTATAAAATCCTAGGAACTGTAATAATTTTCAAAATCACACTAGAAAATGTTTCAAATTTAAGTGATTAAAGTGCGCGTGTGGATTAAATTTGAATAGAACTTATAACGTTTTTTAAATACCACAAAGGCTAGCTTTACTCCGCGTATTTCCGATTGATTAATCCGATATAACGATGAGTGCGTATAGGGTTATTGACACTTTTTTGCCTTTTTTTCCTTTTGTTAGTATGAAAATGTTCAAGATAACCATTTTTGATTTCCCACATAATTTACATAAGAAAATTACTATTTTTATTTGGAATTTTATTTACAAATCAGCGAGTTGAAAAAATCAATAAATATTCTTGTATGAAATTGAATGATCTTCAAAAAAGATCTAATAGAATATATTTTTCCCCAAATTCTCTCGTTTCAAAGTTATTCAAAAAAACTGGAAGCCCAGGAATTGTATATAAAGAAATACTTATGATATACAATACATTTTCCATAACAAACGCATAAATATAGAATATGAAACTAGTTTTTAATATTATTCATTAAATAAAGTAATTAAGCAAATAAATACAGTAGTAGGTACGTATCTGATTGAAACATGAAATAACAGTGACATCACTTCGGTAGAAGGATTTTCCGTTGATTGAAGATGCTCCTCATTGACTGCCAACCCGGATGGCAATAAACAAATCTATACTAATATTATAAAGAGGATAGATTTGTATTTTTGTATATAACAAATAAACTTAAAAAACTACTGAACGGATTTCAAAAATTCTTTCACCATTAGAAAGCTACATTATCACTAAGTTACATAGGCTATATTTATTATTAGAAAAAAATCAAGAAATCCTCAGAAATTCTTACTAAAAACAACGCAAGGTATAAAAAATATATCCGTAAAATGTCTTTCATCGCATGCGCTGCGAAAATTACATTATTGAAGTTTTAGTAGGGATTCTAATTTTTTCCAGTAATAAATATGTAGCATTATAATGGTGGTGGATGGCCCAGTGGTTGAGACTTCAAGCCTTACTCGGGAGGTCCGAGTTCGATTCTGGGCACACACCTCTGTCTCTGAGTTATGTGTGTATTAAGTAATTAAATATCACTAGCTTTAACGGTGAAGAAAAGCATCTTGAGGGAACCTGCACTCCTGAGAGTTCCTTAAAAGTTCTCAAAGGTGCGTAAAGTCTGCCAACCCGCACTGGGCCAGCGTGGTGGACTATGGCCTAATACCCTCCTCATTCTGAGAAGGAGACCCGGCTCAGTAGTGGGCCATTGAAGGGTCGTGATGATGATGATAATTGTGAAAAATTTTTGAAATGGGTCCAGTACTTACCTAATGAGTTCTTATAACAACAAAACAAAATACACATCTTTTCGCATTATAATAATAGTATAGATAATATATAATAAACAATGATGAGCATTACTTAAAGTTTGTTTATAGTTTTTACCTAACCACAAATTATTTTTATAAACCACAGATTAACATAAGATACTAGTCCAGTTTTATTTATAAAAATCAGCTAAGTGCGAGTCGGACACCTGACGGTTTCGTACAATCTAGATAAGTGACTAAGCTGACTTTCCGGTGAGAAAACTGTTGCCCCCATACAACAATATAGGTCGCAATCAGTTGATTCCTGCTTGTCATGATTTTAGATGAATCGAAAGTGTCCTACAGGTTTTGATTACCGTGAAAGGGTCAAAATTAGACCATGTGCGGCATAAACGGTTTTATCTACTGTGTTATGTTAATGATACCCATTACTGTATAGCAGTACGTATTCACATGTTATTTATATGGAGTCGAGCAGTGCCTGGCTTGAGACCAAGAAGCAGGTTTAAAGAGATCTTTCATAATATATTAACTCTCACCTCCACCACTCGACCTCGCTAACGACAATAGATAATAAAGCAAACTTACGTGGACCTCGATAAGGGTAATCTTAATCAAGTCACTATAACAGTAACTTTCATGTACACTGCGTGGAAACACCAGAGAGACTGAGATTAATCTTTCGCACTAAAGGTTATATATTGTCTTCCCGTAAGTATACTTGACATAATATAAAATGACCTACCCGCTAATACTGCTTTATTAACGGTGTTGCTAACAATTATGATTGTGTGTGTTTGTTTTCAATTTTTTACTTTAAGTAAAAGATTACAGCAAAGATTACAGAAAGTTTTTACTTTTATAGTATTCATTTTGTAGGGATTTGCATAGAATTCAATTTAAGCTAAATGTAGAGCTCGTTCAGTGTATTATTATGAGTGCGGCATATCCTATTTATACAACTGGTTTATTAATATATTGAGTAGTAAATAATAATTTATCTTCCTCTATCTGTCCGCTATAATTAAAATTAATTTCTAAAAAAATTAAAAAGGTATCGTAAACATATTTAAAAAGAAACAAAAAATACAAAACCTTTACATAGGATCCTAAAATTAAAAGCTTGCCTTGACCTTTATTTTTTTAGTTTCGCAATTTAAGTTTCCGTATGAACAATGACCACTATTTGACCCTGACTTCAACGTCAAGTTAAAAAGAAAAATAATTTTAGCGCAATAATAACTAAACTCTTTTGTACAGCAATCAACAAAATATTATATAGTAGTATTTTTTACTAAACGTTTCATCACATAGGCTTAGGAATGTTTAGAGGACAACATTGCCGGATTTAGGGCCCTCCACAAAAAAGGGGCCTCTACAATAGACTAAGAAATTATTTTTTCAAATTCCAACTAGTAAGCACTAGTAAACATATTTTACTTTGATATCACTCCAATAAGGCAATCGGTAAAATATCAAAATCTCAAAGAGTCAAATACAATTTACTACCTATCTTGAGGAACTACCCAATGGCTCAATGGCTGAGTGTGGTGGTACTTGCCCGCAGTCTCGGAGGTTGGGTTATCGATTCCGTGTCTGCTCTTTTTTTTGAAAATTATACATGTGTATACAAGACGAGTCTATCAAATCCTGAGCGTTGAAAGCGATTTACTTCGGGAACTGGATTTCAGCGCAATCATCAACCATTTTTCGACGAAAAAAGATAATTCTTGTTTCCGATTTTATTTGTATATGTAGCAGCGTAATCATTCGTTAATCAAACTTATAAATACAATAATTTTTAATCTTTTATCTTCTAATCAGCATGTCAACAATGTATATATTTTATTGTTTTATAAATTGAATTTTAAGGTTTTTATTGCTTGTTCATATTTTTTTCTAGTTTTAAGTTTTTGTATCTAAACACGCGGCAGCGTGTCAGCCTAGTTCAAAACTGGCTAGACAGCGCCTAGTGTAATATTACACGAACCATTTGGTGCCACTTTTGACCCTTTATAAGTTTACCGAAATATATTATTATTATCATTACGAAGTCAGAGTATAATTTCTTTCTCATCTCATCTAACTAGTTTGTTAAATACTAAAAGAATACACTTGGTTGCGATTTTTTTTTGTTTTAAGCAATTAAATATCACTAGCTTTAACGGTGAAGGAAAACATCGTGAGGAAACCTGCACTCAAGAGAGTTCCTAAAAAAAGTTCTCAAAGGTGTGTGAAGTTTGCCAACCCGCACTGGGCCAGCGTGGTGGACTATAGCCTTATACCTTCGTCATTCTGAGGAGGAGACCCGGTTCAGCAGTGGGCCATTGAAGGGTCGTGATGATGATACTTGTTTGCACAATAAATTATTTATTGAAAAACTCCTTTGTTGCTCCGAGGCCTCCAGATCGTTAAATTCGGCCCTGGTCACGACAAACATACAACCATTCATTATAACTTAATGAGAAGTACTTATTATATAGTAATAAGTTTGTATTCTAATAACGCTAGACTTTACGTAATGAATCTTTTAAAAAACTTTTTATCGTGAGACCATGATGCTAAATAGGAATTTATTGCTCACTTACGAGTAAATCCTTATTTAGGATTATGGCCTCCTCGTGCCACGGTGTTGGGGATCTATTAGATTTTGTAGAATAAAAAAAAGGAAGAATAAAAGGTTAGGTATATGACTCCCATATTAGTGTTGCGGCTTATGAGAATTGTAATAAAATAACAATTACATGGAGATACTTAGCGTGTCAGATATTGATAGTTTAGATGCTCCGACGCTACAATGATATGAGGGTATGTTTATCTACTAACTTGAGTGGTGAGGATAGCCATCCAGAAGGGTAGAAAAAAAATGTATTTGAGCGCATCAGACATAAGACAACACTCGCCTATTATAAAGTAACAGTTATAGTAATAATAAAATAATTTGACTTTGTGGTGAATCAAAATATGGTTATATTTAAATCGGAGAAAAGTGAAATCGATAAAATTAACTTAATTTTTAAATATCCTAAGGGGTTTACAAAGTTTGTAGTAAAACAGCTACAATCAGTGTTAATTTAAATAATTATTACCTTGATAATTTTACTCCACGAAATTCCTCATTTTTGATGACATGGGGGATGACGATGACGGGGGTCTGTATGATGATTATGTCAGCGATAAAAACGTAAACATGCACATCCAAACGTGAATATCCCTGCTACGAATGATGAGGAAGAAAATGCATGCATCAATGTTTACGTAAGAACGGGGGGTGGTTAAAACTTTGCTTACTTTTGCTGATATGGCGAGCAGGGGGGTTGATAATTGCCAAAAAATGCTAACGTAATACTTGCCCCAGGCATTCAGAAGTATTATTACAAAAGTAAGTTATTAAAAAGAAATTAGTAGTTATGATTTAAGAGTAACCGTCATATATTAAATAATTTTGATAATGTCGATTTTTATAATCTTATAATTCATTTGAAATTCCTAGTATTGGTGGAAAACAAGTTTTGGTGTCCGGGTGGACAACACGTCTACTAATCCGAGGTTGTCAAAAAGGGTATCTACAAACTGCTAAATATCATAATTATCTATATACATATAATAAAATTTGAGTGTTTATATTATAAAAGCATTACGTTAAAAAGATTTGAATGAAATTATACACGGATACTTTAGATAGTAGATTACCAGAGTAATTTTTGTCCCGAAAAAAAAAAGCGCCGGCCTTATGTAATAGAAGGTAAGGCTATACAAAAAAAAGATAAAGTTGAAAATGTTGTTCACATATACTCAATTTAATAAATACTTCTATATGGACGGTGTCACGCAGGTTCGCTAGTACATAATCTACATCTACACTAATATTATTAAGAGGAAAGATTTGTATTTTTGTATGTAACGAATAAACTTAAAACTACTGGACCGATGTAAAAATTATTTTGCCGTTAGGAAGCTACATTATCCCTGAGTAACATAGGCTATATTTATTATTTATTTATCTACTCTTTATTGTACACCACATAATACAGAAAAAAATCTAACAACTAAATTTTATAGTGGCTAAACAGAAGGCAGTCTTCTGGCTAAATAGCCATTTCTTCTTGTAACCATAAAGAACACACAGATATCTAAATTCTAAAGCATAAACATAACTGCATATATTATATTATAGATAGCATAATACATTTATTATACACTAACAAGTATCAACAAAAATAAATAAATTAAATATACTTAAAGATCAGATACATAAATAAGTTTAATGTCATCACCGATTTTCCAATAGAAAACAAAAGTCTTTGAGATTTCTTAAAAATGTGTAGACTGATAACCTCATGTTATGTGGTAAATTGTTCCAAAGTGTTATGGTCTGTCATGGTCAATCAGGTCAGTAAACGACTTTGTAAACATTTTGAAGTCATTTATTACTAGAAAATTATAGATTGTCATAAATTCTTACTAAAACCTACTCAAGGTGTAAAAAATAGCCATAAAATGCTAAACGCTGCGTAAAGTATTGACGATAGAACAAAAAAATGCTCTACAATATTATAGAACGTATCAATATCTATAAAAAACTTCGCGAGACTATATGTCCAACTATTGAAGTTATGTCACTTTAAAGGTTGATAAAAATGCCTAACAAAATCAAACCACGTTATCCATACCTTTGTATTAATTCTTATCCAAATAAATTATTTCGTATTCAAGACATTTTCAATTCCTGTTGATTACTTTTTGAATGATTGTTATAATATTTATGTAATTGTTCATCTATAGGTATACGATTTTTAGGAATAAGTTTTCTTATTCTTATCTGTGATGGTTCTTTATAACACCAATAGCGGTTATATCAATTAATTTTAGAATTTTTATTATCTAGTTTTTATTCCGCTTAAATCTGATGTCGAAAAAAAAGTTATAGTTGTCTAAAATGTTTTAGCCTAGCTGGTTAGGGCCGTGCTTGAGAATGAGAGGAGCTGGTTAGCAGCGAGATCACCGACTCGCAAAAGGAGGCCGTGGAAAGGGAACGCGAGGCTCATCGTCTCGCTGACCCGATCCAGAGACATCGACAAGGGGCGTAGGGAGCGGAGCGACGAGAGCACATCTTCTTTCTCCCCCGGACCACAGTGGGGCATAGGGCGTGTCATCCGTAACCGGGAGACGTCCAGGGCGGGCGGGCCTGCTTTAGAGCCCGCTCTGGTCCGACCGTCGAGGCGTCGCAGTAGAATGCGAATAGCGACCCCGTGGCGCCTCTTTTTGGACGGAGAGGGTATCGCAGTAGGTTTAGTGGGTAGAATGGCACTTATCGCAAGTTTAATTGTTTTATTTAAATCCATTCATTTTAATATTTAAGAAGCAGTAAGCACAGTAAGAGAAATTTCATATCTCTTGCATTCTATGATAAATTTTTTTGAGAATTATATTAGTTATTACTATTTTTAATCAACCCTAAAACTTAATAGTGTTGAAATGAGACAAATGATCGGACGACAGAACAAAAATATTAAATCTTCTATGTACTTTATTATTGTATCTTTATTACACCCATAACGGGTGTAATAATTTTGGATAATTCACACTGTATCATTATAAATTATAGCGTATTCTGATATAAGACACCTATCATATAATTACGTTCACTTATACTTACAACGTCAGGCATTTTAATTGAAAATTTGTAAGTTAGGATGTTTGTTACTCAATCACACAATAAGAGCTGAACAATTCTCAGTTACATCTATCTCTTTAGATACTTTATGACATGTATTAATCATATATATGAAACTTTTTATGCCGCATTTAACTTGAAATATTTTCGCTCAAAATGTGCGAACCTCTTTTCAGCTATTTTCTTATATATTTATGTAAGTACCTGATATATAAATAGTTAGAAATACCTAATGATAAATGGCAGGATAGTCGAATTTAATAATAAAATATTGATTTTTTTTCTGAACATTTTAACCGTATAGTTATGTTTGCAGTATTCCTTATACGCATGATATAAATGTTTATATCTTTATAACATTATTGTTATCATTTCTTATTCATTCTTTCATTAGTATAAAGACGAGCTGATGAGGTCAACAGACTCGAAATTATACTATTTATATTTTGCCTAAGTTTATAGGTAACTAATTAAAATATTCAATTATCACGTATATTAAAAATATATAAATAGTAAGAGTTTATATGTTTAAATGACTTATTTTTTTTAAACATAAATTAGCATCAGCAATTATGTTTGATAACTACAATCTCCTGAAAACAAGACATGACGCGTATTTAATTTAGGTTTTTAAGAAAAATTTTCTTCTAAAATATGCTTGTTTGCTCACCAATCAACGCACAGTAGTAATTACTGAATCTATAAACTGTAAAAAAAATTAATAACTTTAACTTCTAGAATAGGGTAAACTACGTTGGGTAGAAAGAGTTAAAAACAATTACTTTTATAGGTCAAAAGATCATCCTCGATTGACTCGAAATTTTATTCAATTACTTCCTTATAAGTTAAATAACCAACTATTTATTTTATTAGCCATGTTTTCAGGAGTTTTCAGAGAGTTAGGTATAAAAAAAATAGCAAAATTTAATAGAAACACAATTCTGAGGCGATCAAAGGGCGATTATACAGATTTATTTACATAAGCGTCAGAGAATTCGATAGAGAAAGTTTCAAGGTTAACACTTAAAAAACCGTCCTTTAAACAACATATAATAATTCATTTTATCATTTTTTTCATATAAAAGTAATTGCGAAAATGTTATGGAACCTTTAATTCAAGATAGTAAACTTAATTACTTATCTTTTTTTTAGCAAGCCTTGTTGCTGCACAATCCTACTAATATTATAAACGCGAAAGTTTGTAAGAATGTATGGATAAGCAAAAACTACTGAATGTATTTTGATGAAACTTTACAATACTATAGATTACACATCACAATAACACAAAGGTTATAATTTATAATGATATAGTGTGAATTATCCAAAATATAGCGGGTGAAAACGCGGGGGGCAGCCAGTATAATATAATACTAACGACCCGCACCGGCTTCAAACGATTCGTAAAATATATATTATGCCTACATGTATCCCAACATACATTGCTCTTTTATCCCAGAAAAAAATATTCCTTAGGAATAATATGATTATCATGTGCCCGTCTATTGTTACATAGAATAAAATATCTAAGATGTCTGTCATAGAATGAGAGAGGAATGATACCCATTAATGTACAGCAATACGTATACACATACAATTTAGGCAGAGTCTTGGATTTGCGACCAAGGTTTAGGGTTAAAGGCTTTTTATATAATTATAATGCTCCCTTTCGCTGTCCGAACACCGACTACGGTAGATAATAAAGCTTACTTACGCGTACCTCAAGAAGGGTGACCTTAACCACGACACTATAATACTAACTTCCATGTACACTACGCGAAAACACCAGATAAATCGACTCTAAATCTCACTAATGTTTACATATTGTCTACACGTATACTTGAAATAATATAAAAGAAATACCCAAGAATACTAATTTATAAACGGTGTGGGTAACAAGAAATCTAAAGATCTACATTACTATAATTTTATTTGCTAACCTTAAATACACGTTGAGTAATAAAAAGCTTATATAAAGAACACGTTTCAAGAAAAATATAATTGGGAATTAAGGAAATATTACAGAAAATGAAAATGGTAGACGAATATATAATTTTATTAACTGACCCTGCAAACGTTGTTTTGCCATAAAAATTTGGAGTGGGCCACCCTTCTCAGACCTACTGATTATTTCATAAAAATCGTTCGAGTCTTTTCGGTGGAGTATGGTAACTAACATTGTGACACGAGAATTTTATAAATAAGATAATTGTGTGGGAAGAAGGAAAGGTGACGAAATAATTGAATTAGTGTCGGCGCAAGCCACATTTCCAGCAAAGAAATAAATTCTTTGAAGATGAAAAACAATGTCTCTTTTTATAACTAAAAAAATTATACAACTTGTAATATTCGTTATTCAGATTTCTAGTAACTATCATATGACCAAAATAATGCAAATACCTGAACAATAACTACATTTTCTGCAACAATATCAGTATATTTTCTCTTTGTTTTTAAATAATACTTTTTCTTTTATGTCTGAGCTTTTAACATTTAATATCTTTAAATCATCTGTGTTCACTGTAGCTGAAAAAATGCAGAGTATCCTGTCAATAACAAGCTACTAAGAAATCCTTGTATATTATTGTTTTCTTTTCAGTAGAATAAACAAGTTCGTGTTTCAACTTCATAGAACCGGATATTTGAGACGGAGTTGTAGAAGCATTTTCTTAGTACAAGAAATCTCTTGAATAAAATTGAAGTATTAAGCTGTACCGACTTATATATAAGATAAATTTAAGATTTTAAACAAACAATTATTATACACCAAAATCATCCTAATTACGTCGAATACTTATTTCGAGTTTTCCTGTTCAGATTGACTTTGAAAACTTTTAAACATTTTACAATTTCAAAAGCCGCGGAAACCCATACCGTTTATTTTGCGGCTACGTAGACAAAATGTAAATTTGTTTATGTTACTGTAAAAGCCGGTACATTGGTCAATCTTAGGTTTTACCAATAAATCTTAGGATTTACCGATATGTGTTGGTAAATGTAAGATTAAAAAATAGAGATGATTTTTTCGGGCTTTTACTATTAGAATTTAGTACATGCAAGGTTTTACCACTGACGCCTGATAAATTTTGTTTTTGGGAATAAAACAATGAGTAATTCTCAATCATCTATTTCAATTAAAATTATTTTTTATGTTTATATTCATATGGTATTTTTATTTATAAATTTTTAGGAACAAGTTATTTTATCCATAGAACACCTTTAAAAGACTTCTTAAGACTTAAATAGTAAAAAATAACACAAGTAACATTATCTTCTCTCATACATAACGCTTACGTTGGCTAATGTAACTGAATCGGTATTTTTCTCATTATTTGGTTTTTAAGGAAACAAATTGGAAAAAGACAATCAATTGTCATTTCTTAATTAATATTACTATTTAATAGTAGTTAAAAAAAAATTCTCGTCACAAACAAATTTATTAAACAATCCTGATGTGCATTTCCTTGAGCAATTTCTGAGACAGCTACATTTTTTGAATCCTTGTCCTCCAGTCTACAGTCCGACAACTTCTTGAAAACTCACTTCTTTATTTTTAACAACTTCTTCTATCTTTATAAAATCTTCCTAGCATGAGGTACTGATTCTGTGTGCAAAGCTGCTTTAGCACTACAATTCTGAACACGTGCGTGTTCAAACGTGTCAAACGATTGACTTAGGGGAGTGGTGACAGTGCGAGTAGCGAGGGTTGCAGGCTACCCACGAGTACGAGACGATGCGCTAAAATGTTTGGATTACGGATTGATATAGATTTAAAATTCAAATTTCAGTAATAAAATTCATTTTTGAAATATACTTATTTTTGATTTTAACGAACTATGATAATACTGAAAAACTACTTACTATAACTAAATAAGTAAATTCTATAAAATTCTACTTTTTAGAAAAATATGCTAAAAAAGAAAATTAAATACTTAACATAAGTATTCACACACACACACACACGCATTCAAACAAACTTGGGCACATACATACCCAATACATGCACATTCTTTATTAATATTATTGATAACTCTTAACAATTTAGTCTATAAGATCATTTGTAGTTGTAATTTTGTTTCCATTAATATGTACTACACAATATTGTTAAACAGTTTTTGTTACACTTAGAAAAGAATAATATATTTCGAATTGAATTTTTTTATTAATTTCGACCAAAAAAAGAATCGAATTTCTGTCTTACCCAGACCCACATATAATAATCCAGTTGTTACAATTACTTAAAAAGGTGGGAGCAATAAAAACGAGATTGAATCTTTTTAACGTTCATGTAATTGTTGAGCAGCCGCTTCGCCAGATGCGCTAATTACGTTTGCAGGCGGGATTGCGTCCGCTTCGCCAGGAGGTGAAGAAAATCGAGAACATAACTTAAATATATATTATATATGTCGGGGATTTTAAAATGATGTAAAAGAAAATGGAAGGAGGAAGATGGGGAATATTGGGGATCACTAAAAAAGGGTGATGGTATTGAATGGAATATTGGGTAAACGCAACGTAGATACTGCTACTGAACCGATAAATGATCAAATATGATCTCTAACAATTACGAGAGAAACCTAAGCAGTGCCTTGGACTTGTGACCAAGGTGTAGGCTTAAGGATATCCTTTAAATGATCATAACACTCACCTCCACTGCTAGGCTCTCTGTTTAAACCTAAGGTTAAACGCACATAAACCGAATCTAACACAAGGCTAACCTAACCTAACATTGTGTTTACTTAACCACGTGGCAATTACATTGTAAGGACTTACGTGACCCTAGTTGGACAGCACTTCCACACTTCACTGCACTTGACACTATCACTATCACTAGCACTACTTAGATGATGTTCACTTCTTGAGAGACCGCGCACGACTAAGACTTCAGTTAGACTGTCGATCGCATATAAAGGGTCGAGGGTAGAGACTGTCAAAACAACGGAAGTGACTACTAATCCACTCCAACGCCATAGACAACGATAACAATTCGATTAATCGATAATCTTTTACTATGCTCCGACATATATATGTATTATCTTATTTTTACTTACTAAAACTAAACCTAAGGGAAGCGAGTGCACTACTCAAATTGGGGGCAGACGCTGACGCGTTGATGCTTCACGTTCCTCTCCGAGCGTCGTACCGCGTGGTGCGAATTCAGGAGATTCCAGAGCGAAACTCCATAAGCTAGATAGACAACGTTTCTACGTCAGGGTTGTGTAACGTTGAATAATGTTTTTCATTTTGGCGTCCCCTGAAAACGGCCTTCACGTCTTTTACGTTCTGGCGCCACCTGGCTGACCTTGAATGTAGGTATTGACGGCGCGACGCGTCCCTGATTATTATTCCGTTTTAATATTAAAGATTTATAATTTTGTTGTATTTGTGTTTTTAGATAGGTATTTAAGAGTTTTTTTTAAATGGTCTGAATAAAGTCTTTATATAAAGAAGAAGTGAAAAAGTTTCGTGAAAAATATACAAATAACCAAACATGTCAAACATTTCAAACTGAAGATTTAAATATATCATTTCACATATATAATTGTTTATTTTCTTTAAATTCTTTCTGGACCCCCGGCTGACCTTTAAGGATATGTTACAAAGTAAAAGAAAATTAAACTTAATAAGTCAAAGTATGTAATAGTAATTAAGAGACACCAACACTATTTACTCTTTGTAAAAGAGTTTATCGCTTGAAATGTTAATATACTTCAAACTCACGTCATAACATCTCATCCCACCGCCAATGCCACCACCGCCAACACCCACACAATCCCCACCCCCACCACCCCCATTCCGACGCTAAGCAACCGTTGCGCGTTGCTATAGTACCTGTTGCTACTTTAATTATACTGTCGGAGAAAGGTGTATGGGTGTTTCATTTGATTCGTTTATATTGTGTAGTATTAGTCTGTTTTTTATGTTAATTAATTTGAAATTTGTCTACCTTAAATTTATCTCAAAAAAACATTTCCTCTCTCTTACTGCTATATATTGTATATTATTATCACTACAAATATATTTAAAATTATAAATACGAAAGTACCTCTGCTTGTCTGTCTTTTTGTCTGTTACGTTTTAACGTTTTAGCTACTTAATCGATTTTGATGAAATTTGGTACAGAGATAAAAAAAAGTGGCAAATTTTCATAACCAAGTCCCTCCCAAGCGAAAATTCGTAAAAAGCATAAGTGGTTAATGTTGACCAAAATCACACAATGAGTTCGACTTCGAGTCCGTCCATGCACTTACGAAACTCCTGTTTGTAAAAAGCTACTTAAATGGTAACTGTGATTTTGCTATAAAAAAACCAAAATGTTACATGGTCAAGTAGCCAGCAGACGTATATTCCACCATGTTATGTTCAGCTGACTTTATCTTTCTTTCAAGATACTAGGTAAACTATAATCCGACAAATTTTCAAATGGGAAGAAATGACTGAAAGTTTTTATTTTCTACATGTTTGGAAGGCTCGCCTGCTGCTCGCCCCACCCGTGGAATCGCAGCTGAAGGTCACAAGTAATCATAATATATATTACTTATGCAGTATACGAATTTTCACTCGAGAGGAAATAATTGACCGAATTTGAATCTGGCTCCCGTACCAATACGAGTGAACTAGTATAATTATATGTATATGTAGTATATTAAGTATTGTAGTTATTATTACTTATAAAGTACCTACTGGTTTCTAATTTGCCTACAACGCTTTATGTAATTATCGGTAATCCTCTCTGATATTCAGGATTTACGGGATCTCTTCTAATGGATAAGCAATCCTTTGTACACTAAATTTCATATCTACCAATTTTGTATATAGTTTACAAGAATATAAATAAGAAAGGAACAAAATGAAATAATCCGAAGCACGTGTCTATATAAACTAATATTATATACTATATATTAATTGGCAATTGAGTGAAATCTTATAAGTGTTTATATAGCGCGCAATTCTATTGAAGATGATCAAAAATAACTTTTCTGATAAAATATACTTCAGTAGTCAATTTGTAAAATTATTTAGTATAATAAATTATAATACGGTGACCATATTGTAATCAAAAATTCAATTCATTTCTTAACGTAAACGTTTGGACTAGAATAAGAACAACAAATTCCTATTAAAGTATCTTTATGAATCTTATAGTGCTTATACTCCTACGTGAAAAGTTCAATAAATATTTTTGATATTATGATTTAGCGTAACAAAGATTTCGTCAGCCGCCGCATTGATTTAGCCATAATATAAAGTAATGTAGTTTAAAAACGAATATTTAAATCTGATCAAATCGTATCACATTGTATTTTTTTTTGTTCATCAAAGACAAATAGAATTTTCGATATTAAAAAAAGTAATATATTTCTTAATCTAAACAAATAAATAAAATATATATAGGCGCGGAGCTACACGCGAATGAAGTCGCGCGGGTCGATCAGTCTTATATAATATAATAATGTCGTGTCGCAGTGTTTGTTTTCGAACGCCCACGATACGGTTTAACCGGTTTTAATGATTTTTTTTGTGTATTTTTGTAGGTCTGAGCCCGTTTGGCCGTAGGCTATTTTCATACCCCTGGGCGAATAGGGTAGGCCACCCTTCCAGAATTTAATTTAAATGACAAAAAACGTTTGCCGGGTCTGCGTTCGCATCTACATCCATTCTATATGTTTGTCTGGCGAGGGGTCGGAACTCGGAAGTACCAAATGTGTCTGGCCACTCAGTAAACGTTAATAGATCTCACATATTACATACATTTTATATTTTAACATATGTATAGTAAAAATTTGTTGGTGAGGAGATTCCACCGAAGAAAATATTTAAAAAAATACGTTTTATTATTTATAATATAAAATAACGAAAGAATTTATAAAATGACGAAGGGCTGGCTTTCGCGGGATCTTGGAATATGTTATTTATAATAAATTGGCGCTAAAGTACCAATTTGTGTTCACATTTTTATTGTAATTTTTTTCTAAAAATATTTTTGTTGTACATATTTAGAACTGAAGATAAATAATATAAAAAATTTCAAATATTGAATTGGTTAACGGGCTTACTTTAAATTGAAATTTAAAACATAAAGTGTTGAAGCGTCGCATTTACCTAAATATTATAAGGATTACGATTAAAATTTAGATAATATTCCTCGTATACAGTCGAATCATTGTTACCGTGCTTCACCGTACCGTTCTGACGTCACCGCCACCCACCATCATCCAATCTCTGATGGTTCCGCAAGACTAAAGAAATTCGACTTTATACCCACGACTTCTTAAAACGAGAAATGCCATTAATGCTAAATTAGGCGAAACCGTTGGGGTGACACAAAATTAAAACATCATAAAATAGTACATTATGATACAAGTGTGCTAAGTTCTCAGCTCCGTTACGCCCTCGCCTCCGACTCGACTGTAATAACCAAAGCGCACGAATGTCATACGACGTTTTTCAACACATTTACGATGAAAAAAAACGTCCGTGATTTACTAAAATATATGGAAACAACCATATGAACAAACATACGTATATACAATAAAATCTGGCAATAATGCGGAGTATCACGCAGACAAAATCGCGCGTGTTGTTATGTAAAGTACTAGTGTGCGCACTAGTGCGATAATGTAAAGTGAACGCGTACGCGTGTATTATGGAGCTATTTATGTTCACAAGAACAGTGAAACAAAACTCCACTTTACGAGCAAGTGTGTTGAAAACGTTATATTCTCATACCTTGAGTGCTGTGCAGTAAGTACAAATACTATAAAACAAATATAAACCGATAGATAAGTAAATTGTAGTAGTTGGTAATTTTTTTTAGTTTTCAAAGTATATATAGTCAGCCAACTTTGTTTTTATTAATGTTGAAATTTCAAAGAATATAAATAAAAGACGAGACGCGAAAATAATAATAAGAATTGGGTACATCTTCATTATACTTTCTGTGAGTAATATTTTAATATTTCCAATCAATCATGCTTACTCTACTTATGTACCTATATTATTTTTAAAATCTCTGGCTAAACTAGTCTATGGTAAACCATAACTAGATATAGTAAACTACAAGTACGGCGCGTGGGTGCGCGGCCCGTGTAGAGGAGTGAATAGGGCTCTGCATGGATTTAATGTGTGAACAGTTTTGATGTTTATTATTATATTGTAATAAAAAATAAGTGAACTTTTTCAGGTCACCTGACAACGGGAGCTGAAGAAAATCTTACAGAATGAATATTTGAAACAATAAAATGAGCTTCGCTGACTCGAAAGCTGGTCCACTAACCTTAATAATACATGTATCGTTTCGTTATTTCTCGTTTTCCTGTTTATTACTCAAACTCCAACTCAAAATATTTTGTTTCAATTAGACTTTTGTATAAAAGTACTTTTGATACGTCAAAAATTGGTAGGTCAGTCAGTTTGTCTGAAGCTACCACCAGCTCGGAAAGCAGTTTTCTGTTGAGAAGAGCCGGCCAGAAACTCAACAGTCGCTCATTTCAAAAAGCCATGTTTACATAAATTGTTATACAAATGATTTAGCTTGAGAGACAACGTCACTTAGATTCCAAGCATTCTCATCATTTAAGTAATCCTGTACATTGTAGTATGCTTTATTTATTAATGATTTCTTGATACGAGTTTTAAATTGTTGAAGTGGCAAGTCTAATTTATTTACTTTATAATAAATTATAAAAAAGTTAGTGGGCCAGTTTCCAAGCCACTTACTTAATTACATATTTACAAATTACTTTTTTTTCAATAACGGTTCAACAGTGCCCCGGACCTTTGGAAGGCGTGCACGGAGACGTAGCCAACGCGTAGAGGCCCTTTAGACAATTTAATTTAAAATGAGATGTGACACAAACCGGTGATTATCCCTGTATGAACTATGAGAATGCATCCAAGGACAATCCCCGGCTTGTGTAGGACTATGGCAATATGTGGAAACTAATAATGCTGGGATTGGGGTGACTAGTGCTACCTACATTTTGGAATTTAAGTTATACTTATGAGTTAAAATATAGTAGATACTTAATGTATGGAGGTATGCAACCGTTTCATAAACTACTAGTGTTTTTTACCTATTCTTAAAGTAGATAACTTAGGTATGTCGTAATTACGTAATAAATAGACAAGATGGCGATGGAATTATTGTGAAAATGTATTGTTATTAACAGTTTTTGTCGAAGTGTTGTACAGTTAATATAAATATGATAAAGTAATATAGAAGTGTAAGTAAAAGAAAAAATTATATAATTTTAAAGAGTGAGTAAACTTATTTTATTTTATTTACTAGAAATCCTATTTCTTTTCACCTATTATTTACAGTACAAGTAATATCTATGTGATAACATGAAGCGCGATGTCGAACATTACTAACATTTTTTATTGTAGTAAAAAAAATATTGTCCCCCCACAAAATAGCTTTTCCTACGCGCGGTATGAAAGTTTTCAACGTTCGCCTTTAGCTCAAGTCAAAACTTCCTCTGGTAAGAAAAGACGTTTTTATTATGCAGTACGAAATATAGTATAATTAAATTTAATAGCCGACAACTTAAAAACTGTTTTAACTTCTACATCAAAATCTCCACACGCAAATAATTTATTACTTTGTTTGAGGACATCATCAAAAGCAGACGCAAAAGCATCAAAATCGATATCAGGGGCTCGGCCCGGTGCACGCATGCTAAAATATAACGTTGCATACGTACTACACACTAAGAGGTTAGACAGAGATAGAAACAATATTTTGTCTTGGTTTACATATAGTACTAACGAATCAATGCGCTTCCACGAATTGCATTCTCTCTGATGAATTTAACATGTTAAAATTTGAAATTATACAATCTTTTGTGTGGCATACAATTTTAATGTTGAATTTACTAGTGAATATATCTAGTTCATATTCCTCGAACCTAACCCTTGCATGATTATATGGATCGTATTGATTTTCTATTTTTCCGTGCCTTAAAAGAAAAAAAGGAATCCTTCGTCCGTCTGTCTGTCTGTTAAGACCGTTTTTCTCAGGAATTTATATAAAAGAGACCTTTAGTCTCTCGGAATTCTAAAAAAACTTCTAAGTGAATATAATTAAAAGATACAGTCAACAATTGAATCAAAATTCACAAGAATAAAATTCTCAGGCTTGGTCCTTTGACCCAGTAACATGATTTTTGACAAGAAGCAAGGTCTTATAGCACTAGATAGGAATAAATCCAAAAGCTGGAAGGTTGTTGTTACATCACAAAAAAATAATATTTTATATAATTAGGTTCTGGACGCATTATTTGAAGAATACGCAATGTCATCAAGTTGAAATTAATATTAATAATGTAAATCTTTTGTATCTTGAAGGTGTGAACAAATCAAACTTCTGAGTGTATGACAATCAATAATTATGGCCATTTATACTGAAGTGTATATTCATTTCATTTATTCATACACATACCTGCCCTCGTTACAGATACAAAATATTTTTACAGTTTAAACTCTAGTTAAAGGGTTAGTGGAATAAGTATACTTGAATTTAGTTATAATAAATTAAATATTATGAAATGATACGAATTATTTTAACAATATTAATTGTAATAAAATAGGTAGTTTTTTTAAAAGAATACTAGCAGAATGAAACTATAATTATTTCTACTATATTATTTTGTTAAATTGTTAGTTTGTGTAATCTCGCTCTAGCTGAGAGTAGCACCCTTGACATTATAATCGCAACAAGTAGTCTGCACTCTGCTCCATACCCAACTCCTCAGCCAATTAAAAATAAATAAATTTTAATACTTTACTAAATAAACTTTTAAAATATTTTTTTGCATATTAAATTATTTCCTTCTTTCTTGGAATAAAACTTATTTAAATTTTTCAAGTATAAATATCACTTTTACTTCATCATCACAACCCATTAATGGCCCAATTCTGAGCTGAGTCTCTACCTCAGAGTGAGGAGGGGGATAGGCCATAGTCCACCACGCTGGCCCAGTGCGGGTTGGCTGACATCATACACTTAAGAACTTAAGGGAACTCAGGAGTGCAGGTTTCCTCACGATGTTTTCCTTCACTGTTAAAGCAAGTGATATTTAATTGCTTAAAACACACATAACTCAGAAAAGTCAGAGGTGTGTGCCCAGGATCGAACTCGGA
Source organism: Limenitis camilla (assembly GCA_905147385.1). Classification (NCBI taxonomy): domain Eukaryota; kingdom Metazoa; phylum Arthropoda; class Insecta; order Lepidoptera; family Nymphalidae; genus Limenitis; species Limenitis camilla. The sequence continues at coordinate 9,140,940 of LR990224.1, forward strand.
CCTCCCGAGTAGACATCAATATCTTAACCACTAGGCTATCACTGCTTATCGTTAACCAAACTATAAGAAAACAAATAAAGTTTAAAAAACTACGTAAAAAAGTGGTCTAATAAAAAGGACGAACAAGAAAGTAATTCAGATGGAAACACAGAAATGCATAGGTATAGAAATGGTCAAAGTAAAACCGTGGTCGCGCGGGCAATACGACCGCATTTTAAATATATATGCCCTTTCTTTTGATACTAAACACGTGATAATTATCTAAGTTTAATTCTTTTCGAGGTTAGAATCTGAGGTTTAAATTCCGTCATAAAAAAATCATAATTTTTTATAGCCTATGTCACCCGCGCCATTATTACGAATCTATTGACACCTCATTTATTAAAATTGGTTCAGTAGTTTTGGCGCTAGGCTGGAACATACAAATATACATACATAAATAGATTGTCAAAATCATACCCCTTCCTTTTGGCTTCGCCGTAGTCGGGTAAAAAAACATAAAATTACAAAAACTATTTTAATACAATTAGCAAACTACGGCTTGTTGATGTCCATCATAGATAATAGTTTTCCGACGGCAAAATAAAGTTTGTCCCTTAGTTCCACAGTCACAGTTGGCTTCGGCCATGTGCGACTGTGGAACTATGTTAATTTTTTATACTAGTACATTTAAGAATTATTTTAATATAACTATAAAATTAAAAATTTTAATTACCCCTGACTATCTAAAGTTTATATATCAAGGAGATAACATACCATAGAAATTACTTACATTATTCTAAACCGCCCATTACAGCAGATATTTAGTATCTGCTGTAATAGGCTGAAGAGTTAATAAACCGGATTGTGTTTCATTATTTCTACTGCTACATTATAAATATTAAGCCTCATAATAAGCAGAATAATGTAATTTAGTTTATAACACACTAAATTAAACATTATTGAAGATCGCAGAAATTATTTCAAATTAAAGATGCATTACAGAATATAAGAGTTGATCAAGTGTTTTTATAAATTACTTGTCGACCTGCAACTTTAGAGGGCTAAAACATTTAAAAATGACAGTAACTCTTTTCCTGACAATTCGATTTAAATACAACTGTGAAAACCATATCCAGTTTCATGCAATAGTTTTTGCGTGATATCTTTCAAGTACACTACAAACGTTCGACAAGTAATATTGGTATGAAAAAAAACAAATACAACCGAATTGATAACCTCTTTTTTTTAAATCGGTTGAAAATATGTGTAGGTAAGTATATTTTATTCTGGTAACGAAAACTTAATTTACATCTCGATATAATTGCTTCAAAAAATTATAAGGAGCTATTTGTAGTTTTGAACATTCTTCTCATTTCAATTATAAGCAGATTTTCAATATTAAAAATTATAGCCAAGTCTTTTATCGTGTTAGTGAATTTTAATAATAACAAAGTACTTATTAACCGTCTCTTATAATTCGTTACGATAAAGGGCCGCAAGAATACAACTTAATATCGTATCGATTACAGTAAGGTAAATCACTCCTCACTCCCACCACTTTCGGTTTGCACACCAAGAACTTACAACGTTTGCCATTGCTCCGACGTGTTGCTATTCCATCCGACAGCAGAATCTTTCAATTTTCTTCCCCAGCCCCATCCCCAGTCACCACCCATTGCTATATCACCTTTACGATTCATTGCTTCATTATTGATTTAATCACGTAAAATTTTTAAGCTCGCCATCGCTTGCTGATTTAATATGAGCCAGTTAGCGATTTCTGTTACTAGTAAAACTTATGACAATATGCACTACCCTGAAACTCATTACCAAATACTGAGATATAATTGATAAATAGAAAACCTTGTAGTTTTCTGAACCCGTTTCGGCGGCGGCATTGGACATAGGTGGCACGCTGTCTTCAGAGCCGATATCTCGGGTGATCACCAGTAAACCTGCTGGTGTCGAGGCCGGCGCCGGACACTAGGCATGGCAGCATCGCAAAGTTCTATCAATGCTCTACTCATGCGCTCTGCCATTTGCTCAGTGACCCTTCCCGTGTCAGCTAGCGTCATTCAGCTGGTTCCCCCACTGACTGACTTGGGCTTGAAGTCACCGAAGACAATGACCTGTCTCGGTGCCTATCTGGCTACCGCAGCATTCAAGAAGATCTCAGGTCTGTCAGAGAGCAATTAGGCGAAAAATAAACCCAGCATATTGAGAGCACTATCACGAAAACGGAGCCACTCTCTACCACCGTATGTACAGAATACAGATCCTGATGGATCTCCACTGAGTATGGGAACCTGGCTAGTCTGAAAAAGTGTTGTTGAAGAGACAAAAAAGTATGGCTCGCATATTACGGCGTAGTCAATACTCCACTCCGCGAAAAACTGCGATAGTCTAACCATTAAGATATTCTCACTTCCTCTCTCGTGTCCATTCGTTAACCTCGGTCTGCTTTACATTTTTGAAAAGAAAGGTAATAACAGGGTAATAAGTAATCCGGAACCAAATGTGTATCCCCCACTTTTACTGGCTCCGCTGAACAATTTTCCACTTTCATGATAGCTACGTTCAATTTGGTGACAGAGTAGTCGAGTCTTGTGACTTTAATGGACGCAGTCTTGATAGGCATTGCAACTCCACCTAACGCGTCTTGCAGCTTCAACGCCTGGGCCTGCTTCCTAAGGCAGTACTAACAATTGTTAGGTTAGCCTTATGTTAACCTAGAGATTGCAGGTGATTGTTTGAGTTCTATCAAAATGTCTTTTAAACCTATAACAGTTCCAGACACTGCTTGTGTTTCTATCATAATTGTAAAGGTGGCGATTGACGTGTGCATTTGGTCGCTGTGATCACGTTACAAGTCGAATATTTAGCACGTCAATACAGCGTGCGGAGTGGCTCGAAGGCAAGCGCCGAGCGCTCGAGCGCGCTCCACCCGGCCGTCGGTTGTTTGGCTACCCCATCCTCCTTATTATCTAACGTTCTAGTACGTTGTACGTACGTACGATGATTATTAATAGATTGGGGAAAAAGTTTTTTCGCGTTTTTTAAGAAAATTCAAAACATTTTTTTAAATAGTTTATTTACATTTAACTAAAGTATGTAGGTACCATTTTGTTCGATAACTTTTTGCCATCGTGTAGATAGGGACATGATCCCATTGCTATAGAAATTTTGGGGCTTCTGATCAAAAAAACCGCGACAAGCAGTCCTCTCGTGATGTTAACCTGACACTGCCTAAAGAATTCTGAAGAGGCCGAAACAGGTGGAAATCTGAAGGTGCAAGGTCAGGATTATACGGCGGATGCATTAACATCTCCCAGCCAAACTCTCTTAATTTTTGCTGAGTGGCTAAAGATGTGTGAGGTCTAGTTATCATTATGAAAAACCACAACCCTTCTGTTGATTAATTCCGACCGCTTTCTCTCAACTTCTTGCTTTAATCTCATCAGTTGTTCGTAGTAGAGTTCAGTATCGATGGTCCTGCCTGGTGGTAACAGCTCATAATGAATAATGCCCTTCCAATCCCCCCACACACACAGCAACACCTTATTGCGAGTTAACTCGGGTTTCGCCACAGTCTGTGAAGCCTGACCAACCTATGACCACGACCTTTTTCACACGTTCTTGTCGTACGTGATCCACTTTTCATCACCAGTTATCAGCTTCTTCAAAAATGGTTCGATTTCATTACGTCGTAATAAAGAATCAGAAATGAGTACACGGTTCATTATGTTTCTTTCAGTGAGCTCGTAAGGTACCCAAATATCGAGCTGTTTTATGTACCCAGTTTTTTTCAAATACGCCAAAACTGTTTTGTGGTCAATTCCCAGTTCTTCAGCTACCTCGTAACTACTGATATGCCGATCTTGCTACACTTTTTCAAAAATGGCATCCATTTTATCCGTAATAGTGCGACCAGAGCGAGGTGCATCTTTGACATCAAAATTTCCGGATTGAAAACGCTTAAACCGAATTTGTGCTACTCTCACAGACACTGCACTAGGTCCATAAACATCGCAAATTTTTTTCGCGGCTTGCGCTGCATTTTTACCTTTTTTGTAGTAAAATTTTAAAATGTATCGAATTTCTTCATTAGATTCAATTATCTTCACAGTACGAAAAACAAATAAAAATCACACATTTTCTTAATTTGAATTTGGAATTATATTCTTTAAAATTTAAACTTTTAATGATACCAAAACCAGCCAGATACAAATAGTATAGCCAAAGAGATTTTATTGCAAGTTCATACATACTATAATGCGAAAAGCCTTTTTCCCCAACCTAAATAATGTTGATTAATGAGGATAGGGTCATCGTTTAACACTGTCATAAGTGGCAAATTGCAAATAGGGAACTCTAAAAATTTAAGCCAATCATAATTTAAATAAAATTTGTCACGAGATGAGTCAATTAATGGTTTTATAGATAAGATAAATAAACTACGTCATTAATTTGTGTGTTTTCATAAGTAAAAATCTGGGTAAAACCTGAATTATCGTAACCAACGGGACGAATATGGATTACTACCTTCCTTATATTCTACTGTTGCCATTCAAAGTTATGTCATATTGTCACTGACACATCGAAAATCAATATATATATATTGACTGACAGTTATGTTAAAAGCCATTACATTAGAAATTTAATAATTTTCCGCGCAATTTACTTATTTTTTTCTTCCATAAGAACCTTCTCCTGACAATAACAAACACAACAAAAAAAGATTTAGCGAAATCGGTCCAGCCGTTTAGGCGTGATGCCGTGACCAAAGGAAATAGGGATTCATTTTTATATATGAGAATATTAATATATTAACTATAAGTTACATCTAGCAGACGCATCAATTTTTTATTTAGTTCTTTTCGTTTTGTAGACAAAGGAAAAAAAACTGAAAAAGTACTGCTCGATAATGGCAAGCGTAGCTTTATTCTTACGTGATTATGATCAAGTCGTTATACTGATTACTAGTCGACCCGCGCGACTTGGTCCGCTCCTATTGGTCCTCGATAAATGGGCTATCTAATACTGAAAGAATTTTAAAAAATCGGACCAGTAAATTCTGAGATTAGCGCGCTCAAGCAAACAAACAAATAAACTCTTCAGCTTTATATATTAGTAAGTATAAGATAGAAATAAAAATATTGTAGATGTGCGCCAGCAATCTACATATCCGCAAATTATAATTTTATTTTTTCAGAATTGTGAATTCAAATGAAAGAAGTGTAATATATCGATTATTAACTTCAATTTACAAAACATTTTAGTATATGAGATTTAAAAGGTATGTTGTGATAAAGGGGGTGATATTAATATATTCACATTATGAATGTTATTCGATTATGCGAATGTTATCATTTACAACTTATTGGTTATTTTCTTGGAACTGTTATGTTCTCTCCGTGATGTAATTTCTTTATCTATCACAATGTTAGTACTGACAGTTGCTTGTTGTTTGTTGAAAATTAATTTTTAAAAACGTCCAACATATATCACTTAAGTCTAATTAATAATTTAATTACCTAATTAAATAATCTGGTTAACTATATGAATTACTGAAATGAAATTTAAGAATAATAAATAAAGTAACATCACTATATCTATATCATTAGGTACTTCAAAACTTGTAAACATTTAATATTGTATTTTGGGTGTTGTTATTGTGTATGGCTATGGATAACATCCGTCAGCCGGCCTGCCTAATGATGATGGTTGTGCGTCGCTACGTCAGAGTACTGACGCCGCCGGCGCCACCACCGCGACGTGCGCACACGGCGACTGGCGTTCAGGCGGTGGCAATCAGTAGCGCGACCAGTCCCGACCGTGCCACACGATGCTCGCGCTTGCGCTCGTCGCCGCCTTCATGAGCGCGTTGGCAGGCCAGCCCGGGGCCGGTGCCAGCCTGCACTGCGCCATGCGTCGCGAGATCTCCCCATGCACGTGCCGTCGTGAGGACCACGGCACCGGAGCCATCCTCGTCATTTGTCAGCGCATCAACACCTATGAGGATATCGCTCGCGCCCTCACCAACAAGTTCAGTCCTGAGACCAAGATAGGCCTCGACATCTCCTATTCGCAACTCCCGGATTTCGCAGATCATAGTTTTCGCGAGCTCGGACTCTCCATCACAAAGCTTAAACTCAACTACGACAATCTAAGGCAAGTCCGTTTTTACCATCAGTAACGAAAATGTGTAAGCTCTTTGTTGTGTAAAATGCTCAGACAAGTAACTTATTGAAACGTGATAATGAAACATCAAAACAGTGCGTGAGTTATAAGAGAAACGAAAGGTCTGTGATAAGAGAAGCGACAATGATGGAAATCGGTAAATTATCGTAAGTGTGGGCGGCGCCCTGTTCAGGGTGCCAGTCTCACAGCTGCGAGGCCCCACGTTCACAGATTGGCTCTAAGCTGGCAACATTCATTTATGTATATTTCAGAAGTTTAACACTTACGGAGAGTATATGTATAACGGAGAAAACAACAAAAATACGTCACCTATCATAAAATATTCTGTGCCACTTATCGTATTTTCCACGTTCCCTTAAATAATTAAGACTTTAGTGACCCGTCACCTCGACCCTTATTGACCGCAATTGATGTTTTGAGATTCCTAAATCATGACATTACCACGCTACACATATGTTGAGAGAATATATTAATTCGTCTGTAATAATCTCAATCCCTCCTTCTTTCAGTAGATTAATGAATGAGTCACAAGAGTGTAGGTACAGAGAGTTCTTGTTTATAACTAATAATTATATTTAATTTCTCCGTTATTATTAATATCGCCACTAGCTACGAGTATATAGAATTCATAAGTGAAGTGAATATATCTATAGGCTTTTTATCCTGTTTGTGGTGTAGATTATTTATTGCGTTAATTCGTTCAAATGTCTCTGAATTCCATTTAGGTATGGGGATCGCATCTAGGAGACACAGTGCGATAGTTCGCCGGGTTATCGCAGGTCGCCTCTAAAGCAGTAAAATTGAATGATATCATATTGGTCGTGTCATATACACTATATTTACCCATTAATGGAGTACTAACAAATTACAGTGATCATTGTTTGTATAACATTATTGTTAAACTAGTAAACAAATTTAGCTAAACTTATTGCAATTGTAATTAGTAATGAGTTTCTAGTTATTGCGAAATTATGTATGAAATATTCATTTCGCACTCGTTTAGGTACTTCAAATACTTTTGGACGAATATGACAGAAATAACAGATTTAGATTTACCGTTATTTGGTACTCGACACAAAAAATAATATTATCAACTGTTTCATTCGGTGATACGATAACCAAGTCTCTGAATGTTATTATTACAAGTTTGATTATTCCAGGAAGTTACCAGATGTGAATTTTTGTTATTTAAAAAAATTACTTTAAATAACAATTGATAAATATCTGATAAGATTAATTACTAATTTTTTTTCTCTTTTGTTATAAATTAAATTAGAAAAAATATTGATAGCATTATAATAATAAACCGAATCGCCCCTAGCGCATTTACTATTTTAAAAGCTGTGTCAAGGCCATCACCACATGAACCAAGTTTTTCAGATTTGAAAAACGTCCTAAATTGATCTCATTAAACCAGGGCCAACCCGTCCATAATACCTATGAGACAATTTAGTCGAAGTACAAGACTTATCGACACGATCACGATTGACCCATTTAACTCTTGACATCATTTCAAATACCCTTCTTCTTTTAAACAAATAGGGATCTGTCATCTTCTTATATCTGGCCTTGGTTTTAATCGTGGAGTAACTTCTGAATAGAGATCTTTCATTATAAGTTCTAATTTTTCAAGCACTATTTTGGCAATATTAAAAAAATTTCTAATGGTAATATATATGCAAACAAAATATTAAAATCCTACGAACACCAAATAATAAATATTATAAGTTTCATTCAAAATGTAAAAACATACTAAACTAAACCGAGCTTCGATTTATATAATAAGTACAAATAAATAATGGCTTAGATTAACTAATGCTTTGCTGGATGGCGTATATTTTATCTTACCCTATCTGAAATAACAATAACATAATAACTTTGTATTAGAGGTTAATAAATGTCATCACTATCACGTTTTAATAGCCTAACATGTATCTCTTCCTGAAACGAGATCAAATCGCGCAATTATTGTGTCTATATTTTTCTGATATAAAAGCCATTAATAGGTCTTAAAAAAAACCTCATTATCCAAAATTAACTATGTCAGCAACAATATTACTTACGGCTTACAAGTCATTCAATATGAATTAAAGATTGCAAAAGGTAAGTGGAAACACGTATTTCTAACATCCCATTATCCAGAAATATTAACGGCGTGTATTTCTTATGTTGCTATTAAAACTGCCATTTTTATCCTTCATAATGCCACCTCAAGCGGGAATATATTTTGTAAGATTGAATTCGAATAGGCAGAATCAAGCGATTGTAAAAATTTTTAGGACCCTAAACAGTACATTTTCTCTACTTAAAAATAAACTCCCAGGCTGTGCTAATTACTGTGAGTTTAAACATATTACATAATTTGATATTATTAAGAATTTCAGGACACTTAATATAAAAAAAACTGGTGATTTATGGGACATCTCAGTAAAAATATTAAATACAATAATCAATAATATTGCCTCGCATCTAGCTGATATTTTTAATAAATGTGTCGATACAGGAAAGTTTCCGGACTTAATGAAGCACAGTAAAATAATACCTCTATTTAGAAATGGAAACAGGAAAGATCCCGGTAACTATATACCAATCTCTATATTACCATCACTGAGTAAAGTTTTTGAAAAGATTATTTTAAACCAACTTTTAGAATATTTTTATGAAAATAAACTAGTTCATACAGTATGGTTTTACTAGGGGTAGGTCAACAACAGATGCTGGAGTTGCTCTTCTTAAGCATATTTATGAAGCATGGGAGAAATCACAAAATACGATTGGTGTATTTTGCGATTTGTCCAAGGCCTTTGATTGTGTTCAACATGGCACATTTTAAAAAAACTTAATTATTACGGTATATGTGGTGTTTCTCTGGATCTAATTGCCTCATACCTAAATCAAAGAGTCCAGAGGATTACTATTAATGGTGTAAAATCTTCTGGATCTTTGCTACAAATGGGCGTCCCACAGGGATCCATTTTAGGCCCGTTTTTATTTTTGATTTATATTAATTAAAATTGTGTGATATTGTACTTTTTGCTGATGATACATCTCTTATATTTAAAGTAAACAGAAATAAACATAATTATGACGATGTAAACAGTGTATTATCGCAGTTTCCTCAATGGTTTACGGTAAATAACTTAGTTCTTAATGCTAAAAAGACTAAATGCGTTGAGTTTGCTTTACCTAATGTTAAAAAACAAAAATTTAACCTACGTTTAAATAATGAAATTTTAGATGTCGGACTCGACGGTATTTTTGGGTATAACTTTAGATTCAAAACTCCAGTGGAAGCCCCATTTATCATCTCTAGCGGGAAGACTTAGCTCAGCTGCCTACGCAGTAAGGAGAGTCAGACAAATTACCGATATCAATACTGCTAGGCTAGTTTACTTCAGTTACTTTCACAGTATTATGTCTTATGGCATTTTGCTGTGGGGTAGGGCCGCGGACATTGAATCCATTTTTATTCTTCAAAAGAGAGCTGTTCGGGCCATTTATAACTTAAGAGCGCGGGATTCCCTTAGAGATGTATATAAAAAAATAGACGTTCTTACAGTCCCATCTCAATACATATATTGTAATATTTTGTTCATTTGCCAGAATATTCATTTGTATTCAAAACACAATGTTGTGACAAACATAATGTTAATACTAGAAACAGAAATAAACTTGTAACGCCTTACTATCGTCTCTACAAATTCAGTAATAGCTTCATGGGGCTTGGTGTTTGCATCTACAATAAGATTCCACAGCCTATATTAGACTTGCCACTTCAACAATTTAAAACTCGGATCAAGAAGTCATTAATATATAAAGTATACTACAATGTACAGGATTACTTAAATGATGAGAATGCTTGGAATCTAAGTGACGTTGACTCTCAAGCTAAATAATTTGTATAACAGACTATGTAAACATGGCTTTTTGAAAAGAGCGACTGTTGAGTTTCTGGCCGGCTCTTCTCAACAGAAAACTGCTTTCCGAGCTGGTGGTAGCTTCAGACAAATTAACTGACCGACAAATTTTTGACGTTTCAAAAGTACTTTTAAAAAAAGTCTAATTGAAATAAATAATTTTGATTTGATTTGAGTACCTCAAAGGTACAACAAAATCTCAAATAGGTCCCTTGAGTGAGTCAATATTTTCTATACGAAATTAAACTTCAAACTGCCGCTGAAATATCGGAACAACCATAATATACGAAATAAACAAACCATATTATTTTTCTCAGAATTATTTAAAATAATAATTATATGGATAAACGGTTCTCTAAATAAAATAAATAAGCAAAATATATGTTAAATAAAGTTTTGTAATCACAGTCATCGTCTAGCCTCTGTTTATCGATTTGATACGTATTCCAGTTATTTTCCCTGACACAAATAGATAGTGAAAGAAATATCAAAATAAAAAACATTGTTCATATAAATAGAATTTAAAACATATCGTTAGGAAGAGCATACTAGCATTTCACAGAAGGTTTGCTACATAGTTGAATAAATGTTGCCGTTTTGCTAACGTTGTTTTTGAATCAAAAAGTGTTTGCTATTAGCTTTTATATTAAACTACTAGTGGACCCGCCCAAGCTTCGCTCGGATGAATTTTATCACGCGTATTTATTTTTAAATTTACATTTAATTTTTCAACATATTTCTACAAACATATTTATGCATTTTTCATCCCTTATTTCAACTTCTTTTTTCGAGATAAAAGTTATAGTGTAACTCTGTACCAAATTTCATTATAAACTGTCCAGTACTTGAGTTATAAATGTTTGACTTTTGTCTTGGTTACTTTGTTTTATATCTTATAGTTTTTTGTTTACTTTAACTTAGATTAAATCAAGACGAATAAATAAACTACACGTAGAATATATAAAGACATAAATTTCAAGATTGTAAGCGCCGAGAAAACTTAATATTATATATTTTGTCAATAATCAGAATGAGTAAATTTTGTAAAATGTTAGACGTTGTTGAATACCATCTAAATAGCTTTGAACTCCAATTATAACATTTGTTTGTCGTCGAGTGATAATGGCTTAATTAGGTCAAGAGTAAATCTTTAGAACACCTCTCCTGATTATTACTGGTACCGATAAGTACACGATGCGGGACTTGCTTCGTCAGTGTAATAATTACAAGCTGGTATGAAAAAACACTTGACATATAGAGCTTCTGTGCAAACATGTGGCACATATTAAGTTAATTATTAAAACAAAAATATGATTATTGACAAATTTAATTCACTAATTTATACGAATAGATAACGTCGTTGCAGCCTAGATATTTAAACTAAACACTCAATTATTTTTAGGGATATTTTTGTGTATCTAACACTTACTCACTCCAATCTTCAACTCTGAATAGCTTATTTTTGATACGTTATACCAATTCTAAAAGTTATCTGTTGAGAAGGGCCTTACTTAATTAACATCTTTCAATCTAAATGACCCTATTGAGTGGAGACCCATAGGAATATAAACTCTATCGTTTAACCGGTAACATGAAGACAAGGCTGGCATTTCGCGTCTACTAACAGCGGTCTATCATCATCATAAATATGTGATTGCTCTAAGCAAATCCCTCAGCCGAACGAGTAAGTTCAGTATGAATAGCTTCATACCATGCTTACAAGCGAGAGGTCTTTGAACATTCCTTTATGATCTCCAAGAAGCCCATTCTTCAAATGTGTGCCGCATTCGCCACATATTCTGCGAATATATCCGACTCACTTTGAAAATAAGAAAGTCATTATGAAATTTTATTTTGGTTTCTAGTATTTATATCATGTTTATCACATTATGGCGAATACAAAATATTTGTGATGCTGAGTCACTTGTCAGAGTTTTTATTGCGTAAGCAGCCGTGTTGACACCGCGGGAGATGAAGGAATCATTCATGGTCTTATTTTCAGATATGTTTTTAAAAAACTATGCAGTTCTATTCGAATACGTATGTCGTGTTTAAATTTTTATGTTTTACTGCTTAATATTTATAACTGGGTAACCGACTTTTAAAATTTAGTGATACAGGTACCTACATTTTGCTTCAACCTTGTCTTTAATAATCAATGTAGGTCTCAGTACAATCACGTTCAGGCCAAGCCTAGCGCTTCGTTTAATTGGTCTCGTTTTATAATTTAATTACCCTTTGGCCTAAGCCAGAACGACAATTATGAATCGTTCAGACCGACCGCTGCTTGTACTGTACTGTACTTGTACCATTGTACTGTATTTGTTTCCCTGGTTTAATTTAAACAAGTATTTCTTAATTTAGGATAAACCAAATTTTCTTCTTATGTTGTTATTATTATTTTATAATAGCTGAGCCGGCGACCGCTCAGCCTAAGAGTCAATAAATGTCGTGTTATAGATTAGCTGAACTTTTGAAAAGCTATATATATGAAAAAAGTCATAGATACGTCATTATCCGAATATTGTGGATATATCTTGTCGATTCGAAACCTTTAATTAAGTACATTATTTAATTTGATGAATTTGAAATATGAATTAAATATTTGACTGTTACGAAACCCATCAACACAAAAAATTTAAAAAATAAAATCCTTTATTTTATGTCAAAATTCCAATGTTTTTAATCGTTATTCTGCTATTCGGGACGGAGACAAATACAACAGTGAAACATGAGAATCTGTCAAGCTGTTATCGAGTTATAAGTGTCGTTTTATATATATAATTCTTAAAACAGATATTTAAAAATTTAAACGTAAATTCAACTATTCTACCATCTATTCCATTAAGTAGTTCAAGTCTCTGTTTCACGGTTCCATCATCAGATCAGCTCGCTGTTGTCACAGTATTGTTAAGACTTTCATGGTACTTACGTAAGTATGTTGAAAATCCTTACCCTGATAGAAATCTAGTCTTTCACTTTTATGATGATTGCTTAATTATATAATTGTATATGTCATTAAACTATTCATTCAAAAAGCTTGTTATACAGTGCAGTGAATTAGCGAAAAGCTATAAGAGTGAGTCTTTGCCGATTGGGTGGCTAAAAATAAAACAGAAAAAAGCTTTGGATAAGTTTATAATAAGGGAAGAAATAGTATCTTCATTAAACAAATAAATTAAACAAATCAAACTATATTCTGTGGGGTGAATAGTTATTATTGGTGCTAGAACAGCTAAACAGATACTAATGAAATATGTTATACATAAAGTTTGTAACTTGAATTTAAACATAGAATTTTTTATCCCAGAAAAATTAGAGTCCCTGTGCTAAAGGGATATTATTCTTACATGAACAGCTAAAGGGACATGAATTTAATTAAATGTTGTTGCTACGTGGAGCAGAGTAGGCGTGAGGTTCGCGCCAGTTTGAATAGTAATTCGTTTGAATTTTGTTATTTAGGTTACTTTAATGCACAAAGTTAATGTTCAAGTTTTCACTTCTGCCGGCACTCCCCTAGTGCAACCAGTTTTTTATTTCCTCGCTAAGGTGGGATAAAAAGTCACGTGATGCACTCGAGTGCAAACATTTTTCACTTTGTGCTCTTTTGATTCCCTCGCTAACACTCAGGATTCTAATTTCTGAATTAGACTCCTTAGATTTTAGTTTTAGACTCCTTCGCTTGCACTCTTGTATAACAAATAACGATTTTGCCGCGAATATTATATTAAAATAGTTATAATATTTTTATTTAAAAAGCTAAGGCCAATTTGTATGAATCGTTATTGCTTAAGTCAGATTAGAAGTTGCAAAATGTATGATAAACTAAACACTATGGTGACATAATATAGGGAATTATTTAACATAGATATATAATTAATTATATCATATATTTTGTAAAAATGAAGAAAAATCCCCGAAAGGAATTCCCTAGGGTCGAGCTGTGATTTCGTTATGTGTTTTGGAATTAGTTATATATTATATATAACGATAAGTGATATAGTAATAGCATAAACAACAAACTGCACTTGGCCTACCTAGCAACTGTTAAATTTTGTTTTTCTTCTTCAATTGTTAATTTTTGTTTTTCGTCTAAATACAATAATATTATTGAAGTTGCGTTAAGTTTAAAAATAATCATGATCACATATTTGTTAGTAAATATGCAGTGATCAAGCCAATAACAAATAGACACAATAACAGGTCTATCTCTACATCTCTTGTTATTATTAAAAATAACATTTTGTTATTTAAATATGATTTGAAATTAGTCTCAGATGCTGTATAAAAAATCCACTCCTACAGTACCCTTTTTAATGATAGTCATATTTAACTATGTTATCCTAAATTATTCTTTAGATCATCTTTTTTACTATAAAACATATAAATAAATCCCAAATGTTAATTCCATAAAATACATATCAATTTAGAATAAAAGAGAATTTGATCTTTATGAGCACTAACTCACTTTTAAATTAGAATTTAAAAGTTAACAAAATAAAAATCTTTTTCAATTAACAACGTCAATAACACTATGTGACACCATTTATCTAACATCGTGTATTCGATTTTTTTAAGTATGTCACAAGACATCTTAAAATATAAACAACACATCGATTATATGTACTCAATTGTAATCTAATTTTCTGGATTCATGTGATATTGTGTCTACATGTTATTTAGTTTTTTAATTATGATGTTATTATTGTTTCCATTTACCCCATTTATATTTCCATACAAAATAGTTAGCTATACATATGTAGGTACTTTAAAATAGTTATGGGTATATATGACTGTAAATTTAAATATCATTTTACAGTTTGTTTGGAATCCAGTAATTTTTAAAAAAATGAATGGAAGAGTGAGTCTAGTTAATGCGATTTTTTATTGCATTTGATTGATGGTTACGTCCATTTATTTTAAGAACACCCTACTACCTCGACAAAATGTATCCTCTGTCACATTTAGAATTGTTAATGTAGTCCTAGTAGAGTCTTTTAATGTGGTGGTGCCAGATCTCCTATAATGAGGATTACATGAGTTGGGTTTTTTATCTAGTTTAGTTGGATGGGCAGCAAGGTTAAGCAGAGAGGGCGAGAAAAGGCCTTGGATAGTTGACGCTGTTATATTATACGTATTACTGTACAGTGCTATGTAAATGCTAGTTGTATATACTCTCGAAGAGTTTACTTTTCTATAAAAATACTTATATAGCAATATAGGCAATAGGGGATGAATGTTTCTATAGAATTTCGTGACATATAATCAATAAAATAAATATATACCTATCTATATATATATAGGTTAATTTGTCGTATCCAGACTATTTTTTCAGAAATCAGTTTTTATTTAGTGTTATCAAAAAAACAATTTTGTCACACAGTGTAATTGTTAAATGATTTCAGAGTGCAATAGTGCAGAATTTCGCCAGTTCCATGTAACATGGTCGTGTAGCGACGCGACCATGCGACCGTTTGGCGCCGACCTGCAGCGATAACCCGAGCACGTTGACCCTTTACATTTGTGTTTACTAGCATCATGCAAACTTAATGCTTCTCCTGGTTTCGTCTTCCGTGTTTGGTACACCTCCACCAACTCGGTTGTAGAATAAATTAATATTTGATAGACACTTTAATCCCAAAAAATACAATGGTCATGTGAGATAGAAGAAAGAAATTAATGCAGAATAAGCTCAATGGGTTTCCAAAAATGTATTAAAAAAACATTGCATTTACAATATAGGCAATAATCTGTTACGTAAGACATACTAATGTTTCATAAATGCGGAAGTTTAAAAGATTGCTCAGTAAAGGTTTAGGACAATCTTTTTATCAGGGATAATGCACAACTCCAACAATTCTTAAAATTTCATTGATCGATCAAGTCAGTAACGATTCATGAGTAAAGGTTTCTTTTCAAAAGTTTCCGCGGACAAGTCGCGGGTAGATGCTAGTTCATATGCGGCTTGATTGTTTTGGTAATTTCTATAGCGTTTGTATTATAAATACCAATGGATTTTTCAAGTTTCAAGAGCGTTTTTAATCTTTACCTCGACAGATTAACAAACTGAGATTATTTTTTTTAAATAATTAGTTTTGTTTAAAGCGAAATATGTTTTTAATTGAAGTCATAATCTAATTATCACAAAGTTACAAATTTTATCAAATTTATTTACTTCTAAGTAAGTTATTGATTGTACAAGAATTTTCATAATTAGTAACAAACAATATATTAACAATTTTAAATAGTTGTTATGGTACAATTGAACGTCGATTCGTATCCTACACTTTGTACTTATAAAATATGGCAGTAGAGATAAGTAACTTATTTGTTTATGAAATAAAAATAAATAATATACCTAGGCTTTACCCGTTCGCGAGCGATAAAAACTATATTTATTCAAAAATGTTATTTATACATTTTACTCGTCATTATGATTATTCGATATTAATATTTTCATCATACATTATTTTTTAAATTAATTTCATATGTTCAAGGTTAAGCTCAAGGCGCAAGAGTCGATGAGCTTTATCAGCAAAAACAATTAATTTATCACTACCCAAATTCGTAAGTCGACTAATTTAATGTAAACTAGCTGACATGTCCTCGTTCGCGAAGATGTATGGGACAATAATTTAAAGTTTTGTCAAAACCAAAAAAGGGAGTATTTTGTATTGAGAGTATATAGCTATAGCAGTAACTCTCGAAACGATAATATTAATATAATAAATAAATTTAGACAAAATCCAAGCCTGGGGATTGAGATCCGGGAACAGCTTTAATCTAACCTCCACAACTCGACCTAAGTTTTAGAATAATATAACACATTATACTCACGTTTTTCTCGATAACGGAGTCACCACGCCACCAAACAACACTACACTATAAGACACTACTTTAATATGTGCTGCGCGATATCACTTGATAGATTAACTCAATCCTGTCAGGATGAAAGTTATATATAAAATACTAGTGTTGCTAACAATTGTGTGCTTGTCCTATTATGAATCTATCAACTACTCGTCATTGAAGCGTAGTTGCGAGTAGGTTATAGATAATTGAAAAGTCTTAACTATATTATAGGTAGAAGAACAATGTCTCTAACCTAGTTAGGCTAGTAAGGCTGATAGCTAAACTAACTAACTATACTATATAACGGAACGCCTCAGATGTTTCTCCAGCAGAAAAACCTGTCAGCAACACTGCACTACACTTGTTCACGTTCACATATTTAATTTACTGCCGATGTCGACTGCATTTAATCTGTCGAGGCAAGGATAATATTCATACAATCGAATGGACGGAGTATTCCTAAAATAAACCCCCATAATTAATCCAGTGTTAACCCAGGTTAAGTAAGTTTAAAAACAAACGAAAACTAATAAAATTTACTTATAATTCCAGTGAACTTAAGGAGAGCGTGTTTACAAAACTGGACTTGGTGGACTACTTCAGCTTAGCCGACAATTCGTTGACAGAGATGCCGCGGCATGTTCTTCGACATCTACCACATGTTAAAACCCTCGACCTCTGCAGAAATAAAATCACCAAACTGACTGCGGAGGATTTCAATGTAAGAGATACCTATTAATTTAGTTTTTTACCACGACTTCACTTAATATATATGCACATTAATAACATTACACATTAATTTCCCGAAATAATATGGTCATATTAAAGACTTTGAACATTAGATTGTTGCTCATTCACTTATTCAGCAGTTTCTAACACGTGAGCCTAGAAATAAATCCTTCTTTAATTTACTTAGTAAACTATACTTTTAGATTTGCGACTGATTTAGATTGTAAAATAATGAGTAGACCATTTCCATCTACGAATAGATTTCTTGCATTTTAAGTCTAAAAATGTATATCCAAAAAAGTAGTTTCAACTTAGTAACATATGAGATACTTGACTTGTTCAAGTCAAAGTAATTCTAAACAAAATCTTATTCATTGAGTTGTTAGAAATTAATAAATTTACTCCTCTTCTTTTCAGGACATTCAGGAAGTGGAACATTTAGTTGTAGCTGGCAACCAAATTTCGAAAATAGAGAGACACGCAGTACCAAAAACTTTAAAGCATGTTCATTTAGGAATTAATAAACTAAACTCTTTAAATGGAGCTCTACGAGATCTCGATGATTTAGAATGGATTTTTATTAACGCAAACCATTTAAAATCTATTGAAAATGAACTACCAGTGGTAAGGATGCTAGAATCTATACTAATAATATAAAGCTGAAGAGTTTGTCTATAGGTTTGAAACTACTGGTTCGGATTGAATAATTCTTTTAGTTTCGGATAGCTCATTTCTCTCACTCATCATCCTACGATAAATAAGAGCAGACCACCATTGAAAAATGTTGTAAAAAAAAATTTGCGTGACCTGCGTAACTCTCCCCTTATGAGACGCAGACGCAGAGTCGCGCAGGTTGGCTAGATGTTAAATCTAATTGAAAGAAAAATAAGTTGTGTAATTAATACATTTTTATTTTTAGAAAGCAAAAAAGATCGTATTGATACATGCTGCCCGTAATGAATTACAAAGCTTACCCAAAGATCTGAGACAAATGCCGTCTTTGGAATCTCTGTACTTCTATTACAATAATATCAAATCACTTGATGGCGCCTTGCAGAAATCTAAAAGACTTATAAGAATTGGTCTTTCTTTTAACAAAATTGAAACTGTAAGTTAATCACATTTAAGAATATTTATGTGACGCAGACACTATGCTCTTAGCTGTTATAGAGGTAGTGAATGATAAAAATACCGCCCGTGGGGCTAGATGTAAGTGGGGGCGGACGAATTTCAGACGTTTCAGAGGAGAGGTCCGGGGGCGTGCGGCAAGAAGCTATACTGACGTTTTTCTCAGAAAAACGTAAAGATATAAATTAAAAATTATATCAAATAATTCTTTAGTCTCTCGGATATATTTTAACAAAATCAAACTTCTAAGTCAATTTAATGAAAGATAACTATCGCTTTTATCTCATATATTGTAAATTTGATTATTGACAAGAAAAATTATTTTGATTCTTTTGAGTAGACCTAGGAACATGATTTTTGGTTCAAAGCAAGATCTTATAACACTTGTATGAGTAAACATCCGAAAACCGGAAATTGTTGTTACATAACGAAAAAAATGATCTTTTATATATTTAGATTATGACGCGTTTATGAAATTTCGGTGAGGTTGATGTTTTATATAAGGCACCTCTCCCAGTTTCTCATATTTTGAAAGTTCTCTAGCTTAACGTTAATCAGACTTAGATCTGTACCGGAGAACTGTATATGTAAACCAGTATATTCGAATGTTAGTAAAATTGCAAACATTTTTGTCGTCCGTATCATGTGAAAATAATCTAAAGCTATATCAGGTGCGCAACGGCTATTGACGACATGAAATGTTGTAAAATATTTGAAGTGAGTTAAAAAAAAGAAGCAGTATATTCGGCTGTATGTATTATTTTAATTCAACGTTAAAATTTTTGAAGTAAAATTATTAATTTACTGCATTTTTCAGTTAGAAGTCAGTAATTTTTTTTGCTTTCATGTGCTCTTACATTAATTTAATAAGAAATCGTAAATATGTCAATTGATTGTAAATATACGCCTAATGTCGGGAGTAAACACCGCTATTGTTGATGACATTTTGACCCACACACGAAAATCAAAATTTGACAGTGTTTGTCCCTTTATTGAAATTATACGGAACCCTTAGTTGGCAAGTACCTCACTCGCACTTGGAATTTTTATATTTAAACTGGCGTTATGGTTTGAATAAGGATTTTTAGAATAGCAATTAAAATTTAATAAAAATCCTGGAAATTATTTGAATTCGGTTAAAATTAAGCATATTTTTTCTATCACATTTTATAAGTAAGTATTATCCGTTACTGCCTAGTGCTATGGTGCTCGACGAAATTACTCTATGTAATATCTTATATTATCGTATGAGATTTTATAAATGATCTATTAAAGTCGATGTGCTTCGATGGTCACCACTCGCCATTCCTCTTACCGCGCTGGTGATACATTACTTGTTTGGTACTTCTATAGATACCAGTCATCGTAGAGTAAAACTTGACAAACGTAGTGCAAAAAAATCTTATTTAAATTGTACTTTAAATATATAATATATAATTAAATTTTTACATTTATAAATAACAAAAACTTTTTACAGTTAGCTGAAGATGAATTTGCGGAAGCTGACATTCTAGCAGATTTAGATATAGCTTATAATCAATTAAGATCGTTAAATGGATCCTTGAGAACTCTTAAATCACTGCGATACTTAAATTTGACTCATAACTGCTTAACTGAGTTTTCTTTACAAGAAATTAAAGGTCTCAAGCGGCTTTCTGTGATAGATCTTTCTCATAATAAAATTAGTCGGATCACAGGAAATATGGAGGTAAATTCCAGTTTTAATGCTTGTTACAAAATATTTAAAAAGAATAAATTTTTAAGAAATTAATATTTTTCAGAATCTCGTCGACGTTGAAACCCGAGTGTTGGAAATTCGATTAGATCATAACTATATCGTAAGTTTGGAGGGTGCTTTGATGGGTCTACAAGGTCTTCTGCGGCTCAACCTAAGTCACAATCAGATACAGCTAATATCACAAGATGATTTTATTGGCTTAGAACAGCTGAAGTTACTCGATGTTTCATACAATCAAATTTTGTCTCTAGAGGAAACTTCAAAGGTTTGTTTTAAGTAAACGGTAATGTTTTTAGTGCTTGCGTGCTCTTGCGAATATGTTTCTTAAGTAATGTAGCGCAAAAATCACTTATTTTATTATGAAAACTTCAATTTTTATTTACAGACGTTTTTGCCATCATTAGAAGATCTTATCGCCCACCACAATAACATCACACTTTTGGATAAAGATTTTCACGGTCTACCATCTCTGTGTTTTGCTGATTTGTCGTTTAACGAAATTCAATCGGTGAATTACGATGTAGTTTCCAAATCCAGATGTACAATTAATGGAGTACCCAGTATTTTGAAGATTAATCTTCAAGGTTGGTTTTGTTCATGCTCAATAATAATAATAATGTGTTGAAATGTATTTAATTCCAAATATTTTATGAAAATTAAAAGTAAACGTAAGGCTATTTCTTTAGTGTTAAGTGCTTTAGCTAGCATTAGCGACTGTGAAATACAATATCATAATTTTCTGAGCAGCTGCGAAATTTTAATTATGAAGTTGTAAATGGTTTTTTTAATTTTCTTTTCGTTTATTGTTGACTAGCCGACCTCTATTTCGTTTTGGTGAAATTAAGTAAGAATTTTTTTTTAAATTTATATCATTATAAAAATTTAGTTTAAAATTTCAAGTTAACAGATGGAGATTTTATGCTATAAAATCATTTACGTCTCAAAAAAATCTGTTCAAATTTCATGTTTGTAGCTTGTGGCTGAGCGTTGATGAGTTAGCCAACCAGCCTCAATACGTAATTTACATAATATTATAAATAATATTCAAACTATACCTACTGTATGCGCAATATTTTCCTCATCTCATTTTTAGTATTTCTTTTCAGATAACCCCGTGTTATGCGATGAACGTTTGTATGAACTACTGGCAACGATAGAGAGTTTGAACGCACGTGTCACTGGTTCCTCAACGTGCATGGCTGCACAGACCTCTGCGCCTATCTTAATGAGAGCGGTAAACGATGTAGCGCCCGGCAGCTCCGTGATTGTCGTCTCCCACATAGGAGCCGAGGGTCGTGTGCACGAAGGCAGGGAACTCGCCTACCAACGAGTGGGCGCCTTGATCGGTCACATGATGGTGGAGCCTCCGGTCACGTTACCGCCGGCTAGCACTAACGTGGTGGTGAAGTGGCCGGACGAGAGGAGAGAGAAGCCCCACCCTCTCGCAGATCATCTCCGCCTACGCGACCTCAACTCCTCACCGCAATGAACGCGACCACACTGCGTACCGATGCCATCGAACTGAGTGCTTCGCTTTACTTTGCTGCCCTTAACTTAATAGGGTAGTGTTACAATTCGGTGGGATGCAAGGAATACTCTCATTTCAAACCTTCACTATGTATATAGAAGCAAATTTTCGATGCATCCTTCATATTATTCGGTATCTCTTAACGACGAGCGATGCACGTGTCTTTCGTAACTATATTTATAAGCGTAGAGTAGATCTTGAATGTGTAGATAATTGGTTTTGTCAGTATGGGTGAATGTGTGTGCTGCGTAGATTTCGGATTAATTCGGTTATGTTATGGATTAGGACAATTGTTAAAAAAATATAAAAGCGAATCTCTTTTAATACTCAGGAAAGTGTCGCACTCTCGAACTATGTATATTATATTAACAATAAAATAATCCTACACATCCTGAATTTGTACCTAAAATAATTTATGTAACGTTATAATATGATTAATTATAAGTATAATATAGTTGTTAGACTAATTTATATTGGCCATTAACATAACATAAGAGCAACCTACTTCACCTGTCTATAATTAATTTTTACGATGATACTAATGAAGCAAAGAACTGTTAACATTCGATTTTAGACTTCAATTAATACGCTTTTATACTTTCTCCATATTATTGTATACTTATAATGTAGTTTTCGTATGTATCGATCTTTCGGTCGATACGTAGATATTTGCAACTGTATGAAAATGAAATAACAATTGTAGTTTTTTTGTTACGAATAAATAATACATCAAAAAATCTGTAGTATTTATCATTATAAAATCCTTAAATATAAGGGCTATATATAAAAGATTATTAGATGAGTGTGATTATTGTCTAAGGTAAATTATGAGGTGAATTTCAACAAAGAGTTTAAACAATACCAATACCTAGTTCCGTAACTTATAAGGAAAAAAGAACTTATCAATAACATAAAAATATGTTAAAAAAATTACATAAAAATATTTTTTGTTGTTGGTAAACTGACCTAAGTATGTTCATATTCTTACAAGAATTCATTTTGGAGCGTGGTTATGCTTATTTTTACGTTTAATACAATAACTTAAATCATCATATAAATGCAAAAAGGTAAATGCGCCATAAAAACTAAATATTTAACATGAAATATTTAAAGTAGTAAACAGATACGCGCACTTGGCGTGATGTGAGTGTGACGATCTATAATAAGCATCAACAATGAACAGTCGTGAGTCGATCCACCCCGACTTCTTTATACGTTTAATAACCAAAAATATTTTTCATTCGGATCCCGCAAGAACTTATGTTTTTTTTATATAAAAAATAGGTTATTTATTAATCCAGGTTATAAAATCAAGTGGGCCAAATTTCATTGAAATTCGTTCAGCCGTTTTTGTGTTATTGAGTAACAAATTTCTAAGCCTCCAAATATCCAAAGATACAACCTTTCACACTTTTAGTAAGAAAATAGTTAGACATAAGTAGGATTTTATATTTTACAAATCAACGTGTAACAATACTAGAGAATATAATTAAAAATACTGTTGTTGCAACAACCTATAGGAACAACTGTTGACATTGAAACTTGTACTATGACGTCAACAAGTGCTTTTTCGTTTTTTTTTAGCAGAGTCAGAAAATTATGATCAAGATATCATTCGAATCGGAATAGCATGTAGACGAGTCTTGAAAAAAATAAAGTACCGCGTGTATAAATTGCAAAGCTTATACACAATTCAATGAAAAAAAATAGTGATTTAGCTTTTTGCAAGTACCTGAAACAGATTTTAGAAAAAGATTTAAAAAAAGAAGACTAAAAGAAAAGTCTTAATAGGACTTCGTACGAACTACACTTTTGAAAAATAGATTTTTACCAAAAATATTGCTGTCGCGCTGAGTCCCAAGCTTACCCCTTACCGTGTGATAGAGAGAACTACAGCTCCAACTGATTTTACCTACGTAAAATTAAGAAAATAGTCCTTTCGTTTCCTTTTTCCTCCTCGAAATCTGGACCGATATTAATATTTATTTCGTTAAAATGCAGTACAGGGTCTAAGCTATGCCCGTACGTTTTGCTTTTTTTGGTTTGTGTTAGTAATAATTAATTTGCTGGATGTTTGCAAATGTAAATAAAAAAGTCGTTGTTTTTTTTATTTTTAAAATTTGTTTTCTATTATATTAATAAAATAATAAAAAACAACGTACAGTCATGGCAGAGGTACGTATATATCGTATGGTATTTTTTTTCTTCTGTAACTTCATTATTACGTTTGTATGAAAAAAGTGTCGACTGATTTCCTCTTAACCCTCAGGATCAGTGTTTATAATTTTCCCAGAGGGTAAAAAACGGGTACTCTGGTTGGCACAAGTCAGACGCACTTTAGACGCTTTATTATTAAAATTTATTTAAACACATGAAATATGAAAATTAAGAAATAGAAAAATTCAGGCAGCGAAAAAAAATTCTACACGTTTGGAAGGCTGCCACTGCTCTCCCCACCCGCGGAATCGCAGCTGACGGTCTCGAGTAATTATAATATCAACCCCTTATGCATTTCACGAATTTTCGCTTGGGAGGGACTTGGTCATGAAAATCTGTCACTGGCTCCCGTACCATAAGAAATGCACTAAAAAGTAAAACATAATAATAGGTATATCTATTGAACGAACTTGTAACGAAATAGTATGTACATAGTACAATTGTACCTCTATTACTGATATCATCTCAAATACTATATTCTATAACTCTACTCACACTTCCATTTTTTTTTAAAGATCACTAGCAGTATGGCCAGTAGGCCAATGTCCGGGATTTGAGCCCACGACTTCTCGATCGTGAATTCAACGCCCGAACCACTGCGCTACTGACGCTTCAAATTAAAAATCTTCTGCACCCATTCAGCTCTTCATAAGTTATAGGTAAGAAACATCTAGATCATCTGAAATATCGAGGGTATTAGGTTATTACGATGTCACAGAAAGACACACATATATGTATTATGTATACTGTTAAACTTATAAAACGATAGCATCATGATGCCATCTGTTTCCGCACAGAAAAATCAAAATCGTTCAAATTATTCGCGATACTCCAATTAGTGGCGTAACTCCAATATTAATAAACACTACGTGAAATAGGTACATGTACTTTATTTTTTTGTAATCTATTCAGGTCATATTGAAGTAAAATTAAAATTTTTGTGTAATGGTTTAGAGAAAAATTTTAAAAAGCATCACCTTATTTTACAATCTAGGAATCAACAAAATCATTAAAATAAAGAAAACTTGAGATAATATATACCTAACAATCATATAAACATATTCAAAACCAATCAGTTTAAAAATAATTCGGCCAAGTGCGAGTGTGGAACTCGCGCTCTGAGGGTTCCGTATAATTTAACTATCAAATTTTGATTTTCGTGTGCTGGTTAAAATATTATCAAAAATAGTATTTAGAGGCATTTATTCCCGACATTAGTATTGCGTATTTCAAGTGACATATCTATAATTACTTACAAAAAGAATATAAGAAAACATTTTTAACAAAAAAAAAGCAATAAAAAATAATTCACTAAAATAATTTTAAAGTCAGTGAAGATTATCAATAAAATATAATTGTCAAATATAGAATCTCCTTATTTTTTTCAGAGTCAATTAAAATATTTTACAAGTTGTCATTTAACAACATGTCATATCGTCAACAGCCGTTACTTAGGATTCGCGTTGATATATAGCTTTAGATTCATTTCACACGATACGACGACAAAAACGTTCATGTTTGCGATTTTACTAACATTCGAATATGTTATATATATACAAGCCTTCGGCACAGATTTAAGCCCTGATGAACGTTAAGCTAGAGACTTTGAAAATTTGAGTACATGGAAGAGGTGCCTTACTTTAAACCTTATTCCCCAGTCTAAAAATTAAGTTTAATAAAAAAAATTATATCTGTATCGAGGGGAAGTATATTATATAACAAATTCGAATATTACTAAAATTGCAAACATCGACTTTTTCATGTCCGCATATCATGTGGGATGCCCTATAGAAAAACTACTTTTTATCACTTCAGTATAAATGGTTATATTTATTGATTGCTTACACTTAGAAGTTTGATATTTTCACAGCTTCAAGATATTATAGACTTACATGTTTAGTATTAATTTCAACTAGATAACTTCACGTATTCTTCAAATAACGCGTCAAAACCTAAATATATAAAAAATCATTTTTTTCGTGATGTAACTTAAAAATTGGATTAGGATTAGGATTTTTCCCCATACTAGTGCTACAAGAACTTGCTTCTTGCCAAAAATCATGTTCCTAGATAAAACGAGAAAGTCTGGGAATTTTGATTTATCTCTAAAATCAAAATTATATAATACAAATAAATACTCGAAAATTCTTAGAAGTTTGATTTTTTGCCACCCGCAAGGGACCGCAGGCTTGAGTATTTGTTTTACTAATTACTATTATATTAATTTCAACTTGATATCTCCATTGATCCTGAGGAAAGGGGTCTTAACAGACAGACGGACAACGAAGTGATCTGTGACATGAAGAACTGAAAGTCTGTAAAGCAAAAACCAAGGCACTTCTCTTTCATGAACCTCATAGAGAGCCTTCGCCAGAAGCAAGAGTACTAATCAGGAAGAGGCTAGTAGCTGTAGAGACCCAAATATGGAGGTGGGGTTTCCTAACTCACTTGAACATCTGGTTCTGAGGATAAGGCACGGCGGCAGCGTTGATTAAGTTACTCCCAAACAACGTAGGCGCCAGCTCCACATGCTTTACTTGAAGTTAGTTCGAAGTATGTTCTCATATGAAGCCCCAATCTGGCAAGGTTCCTTGTCTGTGGATACTTGAACGTTATTATGACAACAACAGAGGAGGGAGCATGCTGGTAGCATAGCAGGCTGGTAGCAATTCGTGTATATCGTGCAACATTTCGGTCAGCTACTCTCATAGAGATCCTCCATGACAGAAGCAGGCCGAGATGCAGGCCAAGGTTATCCTTAACAGCAAAGCAGCATGCGTGGAGGCCATAAATCCCACAACGGAGTTATCCCTACTGAGAGAATGACGAATCAGGCGATGGACGCTGTCCTAACAAGATGGGACCTAGATGTGGAAAGGCCGCCAGTTGGACTGTGGTTTGTTGAGGGCATTCGTCTCTATTTTAGACAGTGGCTGAATAGCGGACTTTGATTGATGTCATACCGTCCGACGCAGGTACTAACCGGGAACTGCTGCTTCTGAATGTATTTACACCAGATCAATAACGCAATACAATAAAATACCAACCCCTGACAAGTTTATTTTAACTAAAACATTATTTCATATGTCATTTGTTAAAGAAATATAAATATACATTTATGAATGTAAGCAAGAACATTCCGTTTTACGTAAATCACTAAAAGGAATTTTTAAAATATAAAATATTATATAGTATAAATCTTTCTCCGTCGACATGGGTTTCAAGTTTAATTTTATAATACAATTTAAAAGATGATTCATATTTCGTATAATATAGAAAATAGAAAATAGTTTGTACAATTCAACTAACATTCAAATAACAGCAAAGTGTATACGCGCCGCGTGAAGACTAGGTGAAATGACGTCACACGCTGGCCTGCCGCGTGAAACGAAATTATTGTTACAGGCGCAACTTTAATGTCCCATAGCTTTTTCATTTGTAGAGATATTTTATTTAATGATTCTTTCAAATTTTTGTATCATTTTACTTTATTTTTTACAATTAATATTTAAAAAAATCGGAAACTTCTCCATTCAGTAACATGCTATACTCTTCTGATAGTTAGTGAGTGTCAAAGCACGACAATTAAAAAGAAAAAAAATCCATCAATTTACTGCATATATATCAATTTTAGGTAAATTATCACTTTGTTTTTTTTTCGAAATCTTCTTCCATTATGCTAAAATAAAAACTACACTTCTTATAAATAATCAACAAACAGATGTACGTATAACATCTACAAGCAGAGCAAGTGCTCTGGTGCAACGATCTCGACTATAGGTGAGATGACGTCAGAGGCCCACTATCTATCGCGCTAAATCTAATCGTGTTTCTCAATCATTTATTGACGGATTTCAAATTTTTTTTCACGGGTATATTACTTTCGATCTATACTTTGATTCTATTAAGTTAAATATAGCATTTATTTTTTGTAGCAGTTAAGGGGCAAACGAGCAGACGGCCCAGATGGTAAGTGGCCACCGTCGCCCATGGACATCGGCAATATAAGAGAGTGACTCTTGTTTTACCGATGCGTTGCATTCTCGAAGATAGAATGAGGAAGGGGAATGAAGAGAAGAATGCTACGGTTTCAGTGGTCCCTGAACGAGAAC
The DNA here is from genome assembly GCA_905147385.1 of Limenitis camilla. Classification (NCBI taxonomy): domain Eukaryota; kingdom Metazoa; phylum Arthropoda; class Insecta; order Lepidoptera; family Nymphalidae; genus Limenitis; species Limenitis camilla. The sequence goes on from LR990224.1 coordinate 9,169,344, forward strand.
CCAGAGTTCACTGGAACCGCAGCATTAACGGAATAGGAGGGGGAGGGTTAAGTCTGGCCCACATGCGGCTCGACCGGAACGCGTCAATGACACTTGGTGGTCGGATTCGCATGCTGGTGGTGGCAAGCCAGTCGGGGAACAGATCCCCTACCACCAAGGGTGTGCTGGGTTACTCGGCTCTTACGAGATGCTCTCCTAGCGGCAGAGGGGAATTGTATTCAACCCGTTCCGGGTTAACGCATTATCAACCTCATAAAACTTCTTCATTCTACGGCATTATAAAAACGAAATAGAGACGTGTGATAAAACTTTTGACCATAATAAATGTTATTCCAATTAAAATATTTATTTTTACAGAAAAATTGGACTTCACTAGCTATTTATGATATTATCCATACCAGCAACAATGTAAACGCACTCAGTGCAATTTACGCTTTAATCTAAATTATATTCTATCCAAAATAATTACATTTCTTATTATATTAGACTATTTACTAAGTAGTTATAATTTAATGAACATCAAATACCCAATAATTCTCTTTATAGATATCTCTTGTTTGAATGTTTAATCTGTTGAATAAAAATACCAGAATCCACGTCGGCCTTCAACTACCTATATACTATGCAGTGTGACCACTCTTAGTAGATTTCTACTATTATAGTAGATTTGAAGCAAATAAGACGATGATCTAGTAGGATAAAATGTCTTAGTAGAATTTAGTAGAAAATAGAAATGAGAAACACGGTACACACGGTAGGGTTTAATTACACGTATTTTCTCTGCTATAAATAAAATAAAAACAGAATATCGTAACAGATTTAGTAATCAAAACATTCGTGCTATTTTACGGTCGGTTAAAAAAGAGAGCGCTCTGTTTAGTTCGCAGTCCAATGGCGAACTACTTCGCTCTTTTAGTTCGTTAGTTCTTTTTTAAATAATTTAGTAAAAATAATAAATTAAGGAGAAAAATATTTTAGTGACAATCCAATGGCGAACTAGGTCGCATTATTAGATTTTTTTTAAATAATTTAGTAAAAATAATAAATAAAAGAAAAAAACATCAATATTACGAAAAGTGAAACGACGATGTTAGAAATATCGATGTTTATGATCAGTCTAGTAATATATGTATCACCATTTAAATATATTATATGTATATATCGATTTTTTATTAGAAATAAACCACTATTTTTATTGAATATACATTTTTTAAAATAGAAAACAAGTAGTCAAGTATGGATGAAACTTAAGCATCCCTAGAAATAAATAATTTAATTTAAAAAATATAAGAACTAAAAAGAACTAAGAGTGTGATCATCGACGAACTAGTTCGTATAGTTCGCCTAAAGGAGCACTCTTTTGAACTACTGTTCGCGAACTACTCAAGACTAGAAACTGGTACTTCAATGTTGAAAAAAACTAAAAACAATTATGTCAAAAAATTCAATGATAATTAATACAAAAATGTTAATCATAAATGATTGATTAAATGTAGGGTTCAACAACAAATGTGTTTTATTTCAAATCGATTGTAGCAGTGTCTTTGGTAGATTCCCTCATTAAAAAGTGGTCACACTGCTACTACGTCTATGTAGAAAATTTAGTCGAAATCGAGAAATCCTTGCAACAGCAAGAAATGTCCGCCGTTGTCATTGTACTGGGTGAATTTATATTTTTCCTACATTTGATAGCTGGTTGTCCTGAAGTGTAAACCTGTGAATTTGATCATCCTAAGTGTGAACAGTTCTTTTTAGAAGTGAGCAGGTTGTGACAAAATAGATTTGTTAATTTAGGAACTGAACTCGAAATAGTCTCATTGTGAACATTTTATTGTAATATGACTTGAACGGATCATCGAGGGAAGTTTCAGAATGTCGTCGGAAAGTGAAATATTCTCTTTATACGACAGTTCTCCTGATTCCCTTTTCAACCTATGCATGAAGTGTATCGTTGGCAATTTAAACATCATTACGAAATATGATCCAACATGTCGCTGGCACCAACTTCGCGACGACGTTATATTACCAGTTGAGATTTGTGAGAGATTCTTAAAGGCCTATCAAAAGAAGACGCATGTCGATGATAGTATTGCGAACATGTTTCGTGATCGTAGTCGTACAAGATTAGACACCGTAAGGCTGCGTAATTCACGGATTACTGACGAAGGCCTACGTTACTTGATGGAACATAAGCCAGCTAGAGTGGAACTGGTGCAGTGTGAATGTCTGACCGAAGCTTCTATAGATATTATTAATAACAACAGTCAAAATTTAGTCACTTTGACATTTGGGCCACTCTCTTGTATCTTTACTCGTGAACCTCCAGAAATTCTTTACCATCGACGCTATATATTTGATGCTTCAAAACTACAAAGGCTCACTATTCACTGCAGGGGAACGGCCGTATTTCCTTTTGTGCTTTTGAAACCTAAGCAACTGAATAATATCACCCATCTAGATCTTTCCGAATATCACACAAATACAAACTGGACACGATATGAGCTAAATAACATGAGGTCACTTTTGCTACATAGTGTACCATGGTCAAAAGATATAATTGATTGCATTTGTAACATGCCCACCATAGAAAATTTGGACATTTCACAAGCCAACGATAGACATGGAAAATATTTAAACCCAAATCAGATTTTGAAAAAACTCATAAAGAGTTTGCCCAACCTGCATTCCTTGGATATATCTGGAACTAATTTGGCTGGGACTGGCTCAGCAGTACTACCCTCAACAAATGGATCTTCCGGAGTACGGTGTGACATCCCTGGACTTGTGAGCCGTGTCGATAGACCTCTGGAATTTTTAGGATTGTATGGTACACATCATGGAGCTTGCAAGAGGCACGATATTCCCGCTAAAGTGGTAAGAACTGCCACATATTTAATTTAGACTAAATTTTAAAATTAAAAAGAAATAAACCTTAATTTTATTTATGCATTAAGTTTTATATCTTAATAGCTATTTTTTTTTAATGCTAAATATCTTTTGGAAAAATGTGTAACAGTATATTACTGTTAATTTGTAACTAATTTTTCTATTCAAGATATACTTAAACAGTAAAAATTTTAAAATTATTTTCCTGGACCTACCCAGTAAGATTTTTTTTTATTTCAAGTAACAGAGACAGATTTGTTTTTAATTAACTAATTTTAGTGTACAATATGTAAATTATTACAATAATTTGTACAGGGTCAATTTGAACACTGCTTCCTGGTTTTTCACATATTATGAAGTTCACTATCAATACCTACTATCTAAAAACTGTAGTATTCTTTTGATAGGAGCTTCTTTCACATCTTCATAGTACTTACCAAGTATGTAATTATACTTGTGTACAGACAGCCCAGAAAATGCAGAAAAATATATATAACTGCACTCATTTAAAATGATTGCTGCCTAAACACACCTGCCTTGAACTGGAAAAAAAGACCTCGCAACTTTCTAAAGCAAATGAGATGAAAATCCACAAAAAACTGTTTAAAAAAATCTAGTTCGAACTCTAAAAAAATGCACTTAAAAGTAAGAAATAATTCCGTTATTTATTAACCTTCTTTATTAACCTTATTAGAACAATAATTGTTATTTTTGTAGTTGGTGCCAGCAATAATATAGTATGTAGTCATATAATAGTACAATTGTACATACTATTTAGTTACAGATTCATTCAATAGATATATCTTTCATTATTCTATCTCAGTACACGTCTGTTTACCTGGCTGGCACTGACTTCAAAATAAAAATTATTGTAATTATTTCTTACTAATTAATGTCTGTAATAGGTTGTTCTGAAAACTACAGCAGGATGTTTCTAGATTACATCAGGTAGACTATATAATATAATTTTGTTGCATTTTATTGTCATATTTTAAATAGTATTTTTTAAAGTAGCTTTGGGTAGGCTTACGAAAGTTGCGGCGTGCCGTAGATAATATAGATCCCAAGAAACGGGAACGGAAAAAATGTTCATAAAATAAAAACTACTTGACCAAACTGTGTCAAATTTTTATGGGACCAAATATCAACTATTCCACATCAAACTAAAGAAGAATCACGTAATTCGGATCATATATCTCAGCGTATTGGTGTACATAAGTAGTTAAAAAAATACCTATTGAATTAAGAACCTCCTTGTTTTTTAAGGTTCATAAAATGAAAACTGCTGTGTCAAACTGTGTTAAATTTTTATGGGTTCAAATAGCAACAATTCCACATCAAACTAAAGAAGAATCACGTAAATCGGATCATAAATCTCAACGTAATTGGTGTACATTCATAAAAAAAATACCCATTGAATTGAGTACCTTTTCTTTTTTGAAGGTTTCAAAATGAAAACTGCTGGGTCAAACTGTTAAATTTTTATGGGTTCAAATAGCAATAATTCCACATCAAACTAAAGAAGTATCACGTAAACCGGATCATAAATCTTAGCGTAATCGGTGTATATACATACATAAATGAAACTAATCGAATTGAGAACCTCCTCCTTTTTGAAGTTGTTAAAAAACATAGAGTTTGACACCAAAATAGACTACTAGAGAGGATAAGATCAGATTGATCAATATATATATAAAACTTTTAGTCCTCATAATACCAAAACATAGAAAACGAGATAGATCACATGGAAACGAGTTCAAATTGTGACTACCTGTTAAACCTCTTGAAATCTGCAGAACAATACAAGACCTCAAAGATAATAAAGCACCTGGTTTTGATCTCATAACCAAGGAGATATTAATGTGATTACCAAAAAAGCAAATGTTTTCATCAGGATTCTATTGAATGGTTTACTAAGAGTCCAATATTTTCATATGCTCTGAAATATTTTAACTAGCTGCGCCTCCCGCATTATATTTTGAATAATTCACACTATATCGTTATAAAAAATAGCCTATGTTTTATTCTGATGTGTAAGCTATATATATTATTGTAGTTTCATCAAAATACATTCAATAGTTTTTGCATGAAAGAGTAACAAACATATATCCTTACGTCCTGACATCCATACATTCTTACAAACATGCACGTTTATTGTATCAGAAGAGTAGAAGATAGAAAAAGGATGTATTTTGACCAGGGATATCACCAAATGACATTGGGTCATACTTGCCTATTAGTTTATTGTCTATCCTCTCTAAGCTTTTATAAAATGAAAGTAAGTAATGCCATATCAAACCCCAATTTGGTTGTTACAATCAGCATTCTACAATACAGCAAATGCTACACCTATTGTAACAAAATAAGAAACACTCTCAAAGAACTTAGTTTCTCTACAGCATTCCTCAATGTACAGCAGGCTTTTGATTGGCATTAGTGGTTTACTATATAAAATCAAGACTAATCGTATGTAGCTACGACATAGCTACTATCAAGTGCTAAAATCTTACCTGGAGGAAAGAAGAAGATTAAAGAGGAGGAAACTGGACCCACTGTATCATTTTATGAAATCAGTTTTGCCAGCTACCATTTTGAATGAGTTATGTAGTCATATATTTTGTTGCATTTTGTAGTTGTATCTCTCCTATCAACTGAATTTGGATGTATGACACTAAATGAGAGACTCTTTCCCTTTGTGATTCCTGGGATTTACTGACGAGATTTATTTTGTAGGTGTAAGACTAAAATAATTAAAGTATATTTTTTATTTTCATTTTTAGATCTATAATATAATCAAAATTGTGTGAGAGAATGTCTTTTAGTGAAAGGTGGTATAAAAATCATTGTGACTAAATATTTATTATTAATCAATTGAAATTAAAATATTTCATCCAGTGTTGATAATTAAGTTTATTTTGATGAATTCTCTCATGAATTTGGTTCATATATAAATATAATGTATAAAATAATAAACTAAAGTATCTATACTCTTGTCTATACTAGATAACGGGTGATGCAAATGAAGAACAGATTCTTACTGCTGGGACAATTTATATGAGACGTCCCGCTATGTTAACCAAAGTCTTGAATGATCTGTATTACATGTTCCGTAGCACTGAAAGATATAATTGTTATGTTGGTCGTGCATTGTCAGTGGTTCTTAAGGCTATGGAACAACATGTGAAAGAGAAACATATTCAAATATCTGGCAGGTAGATACTAAATGTAATTTTTATATTTGGGGCTTGTTGTATGTCAAAACATTTTGGTAGTCACACACATAACAAGAATAAATATCATTTCTAAGTGACCACAATTTTTTCATGTTGCTAGAATGATACCACATCTTACAGTTTTAATAGTTGGCTTAATGTTTGCTAACGTTAAATTATTATAATCATCTGTTTTAAATATTAAAATCATATATGGTCAAGTAAATTGAGCAATTGAGTTTTTACAAAGATTTTAGAAGCGACTGTTGCAACTTTTTTCAACTTGAACAGATCTTGTGAACTTAAATCTTATAGCACACCTTACTGTTTCCTTGCGCAGGTATAATTTATGTATGTGGCTACCATTAGAGTACTTGTACTCTACAGATAACAACAGTTATCCTTCTCCATTAAAGCATGTGATATTTAATAGCTAAAATACGAAAAACTCAGAAAAGTCGACAATGTGTACCTGTTGCATGGCTTTGATCTCGGAGCTCCTGGGTAATACATCCAAGTCTTGATCACTGCTAGGCTGTCATTGCTTAATCACTATCGTTACTTGTCAATTCTACAATTGGACGTAATCAGAATATAAAATACTCCAATTATAAGTCCTCATTAATAATTATATTTTTAGTGCCACATTATTCTATATAGTGAAAAGTAAGGAGAAACCGAATATCGGGCTGGCATTGAGACGTCGTATAATAACTTGTTTGCTTAATGGAATGGAGGCCCATATCGGAGATGACACAATGATGAGGAATGGTTGCCTCACTCTCTGCCAGTTTAAGATACCTACGGATGTGGTGAGTACTCATTACATTGATATGGCAGATCTTAACATTCATGTTTCTTTTTTAAGATTACTAGCAGTAGGGATCGCTTACTACTCTACTAGTATTCCCTAAGTAAGCTAAAATGCTTATGATAGGAGTGGGCCACGCCAGTAGTCCAATGACTGCGATTTGAAACCTCTATCCATCGATCGTGAATCCAACGCCTCAATCACTGAGCTACTGACGCTTCAATATATGCTAATATTCTTTACAATGTAACATTTAATGAGAAAAAAACAGAATATTACAAAGGAAATATTTTACTTATTTATTTATAATTCACATAAATTAGCCTAGTCTTATAATTTTTTGACGAAACGTAATAACACTCGTGGTGTCCCATTTCGTACATACACGGTTAACGGTTATATTCAATGTTGTATTTTTTCCAGATATTCGAATATGAGCGTGTAGTGCAAATTCTGCTGAATGGTGTTGCTGATGTGAACCAGGAAGGCTTCGTTCAGCGCATTGCGATTTATCTGCTGAACTCTCTTGCTTGTCAAGTGGACGGCAGACAGAAGAGATTCCTTGGAAACCATGGCGCTATTGTGGTAAGTGAAATTTCCTTGTAATAATTTTTTTTTAAATATTTTAATTGGTTATATGTGCAAATTTCTTTTATTGCTATATTTTCGTATATATATTTTTTTAATTAGTCGATCCTAGTTAGACTAAAACAATGATTTAAATGATACGACCTAGATTTTAAGTTAAATAAATTAAGCTGTGCGTACAAACATACAAACTGACAGATAGACAAAAATTTTAAATAGGATTGTTTTGGCTTCTATTGATGTAATTCCTCATACAAAAACCTCATATAAAGTTTTCTTATGTTCTGTATGTCAGTCTGTGGCATCATGAACAAAGAAGTACCATATTGTATATTATTGAGATAAAAAATGTGTGTCATTATTGGAAGTAGTGGGTGGACATTTAAAACGTATTTGAATATCAGTATCGGAAAATTTATCTGCAACGTACACCAATAGAAAGGACGATTTGCCCTTAGCAATATCAAAATCAATAATCGTCTATGGCGTCCCTACCCCACCTCCCACCCCCTCTACCTATCGCCTACTCATTTCTATATTTAGACCAATTATACTTGTGTATTGATTTGTAAAGCTTAGTATTTTTTTATTTCGTTTGCTTTGCAATATATAATTCTAAATCATCGCAGCTATCGTAATTGGCAATCGAAACTATATACGCGAAAGTATGTTTATTAGTTCGTCCTACTTAAATGTCGCGACGGACCGACTCAATATGTTGGTTATAAGTCTAAAAACATAATAGGATGGACAAAAAAATATTTTTTTTCCATAAGCGGATCTTCCTTACAGGATAAAAGAAAACTTTTGACCAAAATTGGTCGAAATCGAAAGGGTCGATTCCAACTATTGGTCGATTTGACGCGGAATGAACCATTTGCCTTATTTGAAAATGCATCTATTTAATTCTATCACTTCAATGACTTTTACTTAATTGATATCTTATCTTATTATGAGTGATAGACAGTCATATAAAGTATTGATTATTTGATAGATAAGTACATAATTTAAAAGAATTTCTTTCTTCACAATTTTACATAGAAAATGTGATTCTTCTATAGATCATTTAATTTTTGCTGAATAGACCGATTTGGATTACATTTGTATTTTCACAACATTTCGATTGTCAATGCATTGCGATTATTAATTGAATAAAAAGCATTTTGAATTATACTTTTTTTTTTAATTCAATAAGTTTTATATGTCTGTAACTAGTAGTTTGCGATTATAACTTTATTTTTAGGTCACTATCGTTTTTCTCAGTTTCGGGATGTAGATGTGTATGCTATAATTGATGTTAACACTTTAACAGTAGCACTTAGCTTATCTTTTATATTCAATATTCTATTATGTTATGCTTTTTTTTAAATATCATAAATGTGAAAATGCGTTTGTTGATGTGTCTTTCACGCTTTACGACCTATATTTTTGCATTAAAATTTTAATTTTTACCGCAAAATAACAAAATATAATTTAAAAATTGTTACAATGAAATATATAAACCAAATATATTAAAAAAGAAACAAATGACATCAACTAAATATATTAGAATTCATAAGGAGATTCATTTTTTCTAATATATAAAAAATAAGTTTATTATAAATGGGATAAATAAGTTACCCGCTGTGTCAATTTCGCACACGAAGTGTTAAATACTTAAGAGTCCGTTCTATCTATTTCTATATACATTATACATATATAAAAATGTAGCTATCGTTTTTTTAAAATCTATATTCTCTCAGCCAATTGAGTACAGGTCGCATCAAAATATTTATATTTTTTATTATACCTCATACAAGTTCGTAAGAGAATGTTTACCAACAAAGTTTGGCTCGCCAAACCTTTTAAATAATACACGTTATAAATGTTAATGTGATTATGTATAATATTGTCGATTAAATTACATGAGTTAACAAATCGAAAATATTTTGGGTTATAAAGTATGCTTTTGTTTGCTTTACATTGATAATTAAATATCAAAGTTCTTCGTAAATAGTAAAACAATGGGTAGTAAATACTTTAAAACAAAATGGAGGCAAGTCCCTTTGACTCAAAATAATTGTGATTACATATTAATTGTTTTGTGGTTGTGTGGGTGGATTTCCTTCAAGTGAATAAGTCGTAATTGAAACATTTTGTTTGACTAGGCGTTCTGACGCCTGTAAATTAGGTTTGTTTTGGTTAATTCTCTTTTGAATTTGTCTGATTTATAGACTAATAGTATTTTTATGACTAATAACTCTACTATCGCAAATATACAACATTTCTTATAAAACTTCAAATGTTATACCCTAATATATATCCCGGTTATAAAGTAAACCTTTAACAAATTTCATTCATATCGGTTCAATCGCTTGACAAACAAAATAAACAAAAAAGATTTTATTCGTCTTATTTATTGTTTCTTCCATTATTATCAGTATTTTTTTATTATATTCTTTTTATCACTTTTTTATATATTATATTATATAGATGTAATTAAAGATGATTGCGATGTTTTATGCATGTTTTAATTTTTGTTGTCGTTGTGAAATTTAGCTACCTCGATAATGCGGACGTAATATCATTAGATTGCTTATTTTTCATTTATTCATGTAGCAATCTTACGCAACTTAAAGCCATAAGCGATACACTTGTAAGTTGCAAATTTATTGTTTTGTTTAAAAAAGTTGTACGCACAATTCATTTAAATTATGTCGCGATAATTTTATAATAATAGATAATTTCACTGTTGCTCCAATTATCTTTGTATTAACAATATCACTTTTCGATATATACATACGTGAAGTAAAATATTTTAAGCCATTTTTAAGAAATTTCGCGAACGGAAATTTGTGAAATGTTTTTTGTGCTGAAAAATTTATAAAACATTACACTTACAACCCTTACACGTATTATATATTAGTCTTTACCCGCAACTTCATTGCGATATTGATGTAGTTATATTAGCCTACAGCAGATCGTCTGTAGACATATTTAATAATTTTATGCGGTAGTCACACTAACTTGCACCCCCTTTTTACCCCTTTAAGGGATGATTTTCTGAAAAATATTTTACAAGTATTTCATGACTTTCAATGAAGAGCCTTTTTACTGAATTTCATTTGAATAACTTCAAAAAAGGCAAAGTTTCATTCATCTTATCTCGAGTGGAAGTGCGATCCATAAATCTAAATTAATTTATAAAACTTTAAATCAAATAAATAAAGTAAAAGATAATTTGTCTGTAATGATGTCAATGTCCATATGAAATAATTGTTTACTTTGTACATGTTTTGTTTTACCCACTACTTTGTATAATTTTTAAAGTATGATAAAAGGTACTGAAACGGAGTGCCCCATGTTTGTTATAGAAGATGCTGAACTTGATCTCAGACCGCTTGGAGAGACATGTTTGTGATGATGTATTGGAGGTGGCCTGGTCCACCATGTGGAACGTCACAGATGAGACTCCTCAGAACTGCCAACGCTTCCTGGACAACCGCGGAATGGAGTACTTTTTGTCTTGCCTTGAGGTAGGTGAAGAAAACAACTTCGAAGGCGTCTGGCGTCTTTTCCTAATATCTTCCAGGGTTATAGCTATTTTCTTCTTGTTTTTTTTTACTGCAATATAGACCTTTCTTCTTAAAAAATCAAGAAATTGAATACAGTACTTATTACTAATTGAAGTTAATAGAGAGTTTTCTGATAAATCTAGGCCCGTTGCTCTACCCTTTCCATGACTTTTAAACCTCTAGAACAACAGTTACAGTAATTAAACATTTCCAGAGTTTTCCGGATAAGGAGGAACTTCTGCGCAACATGATGGGTCTCCTTGGTAATGTGGCCGAGGTGGCCGAACTGCGCCCACAATTGATGGACCAATTGTTCCTCACAGTCTTTTACGAGCTACTAGACTCCGCAAGCGATGGCATTGAGGTACTTATAAGTTGCATTAAATGACATTTTAGTGTATATACAGCTTTATAAACATGTAAGTATACATGTTACAGACAATGTGATATATTTGCTATTATTTATAATGACTTACTAAAATGTGCAGACAATATGTGTATGAGATGGGTATAACATTAGATCTTTCTAGGGGTTGTCAGAATAATCTTTTTTTAAATTGTTGGAATCAAGTTGCGAGAAGTTTCTATATAAAGGTTGTACGGATGATTGCAAGTTAGTCTATTACTCGAGAGTGAAGAAGTGAGTGATATCGAAGTGCAGAGAAGTGGTGTGTGTGTCTAGTCGTAGTAGTGGAATATTGTGAAGTGTATAGCGACGAACAGCGGTGGAAATACTGGTTCGTGCGATATAAATGTAGATCTGTGCAGATTATAAATAAGAACTGTAAGTACTGGAGAGGTGTATTTTTGTGAAGATTTAGTAGACTTTTGTAAACATTTTAAATAAATCCTTTACCAACGAAGCATCTATCAATTTCTCCCAATCCGGAATCAAGCTCGTAACTATATCATTTATACTGTACCTATTCATTATGATTTATTACTTTATCTAAGTAGGCCTTTTACATTACAGGAAGCAGGCATATTATTATATATAATATATAATAACAAGAAATTTGAATAATTTTAAGCTTATTATCACTTTGTCTAAATTGGATAGATACTACACATATACTAGATAGTGTATGTGTAAACGTAAAATTGCTATCTCGCGATATTACAAACTGTCGATAAGACCCTTGAACCGTAATGAACTGTTTACAATTTAACGAATAAATTTTCGGTAGATTATAATCTCTCGAATTGAACCGTCAAAACTATTACAGTGGGTATAATGAAAATAGTTAAGAAATTAGAATGGACAAAATATTGTCTTAAGGACTACTATAACGTCTCCGGCGCTTTGGGAAAGGTAGCCCCTTCGCTCTTGCGTAACAGAATACAAAAACACACCCTCGCTTCTGCAGCTTTGGCTTTGACCAGCCTCTATTTTCGTACTCTGTTACAGGGTGGGGGCTCCCTCCCTCCGCGCCTTCGCTTATTATATACACTCTAGGGGTAGGTTAGACAAGTACTGCGTGCAGGTTGGGATAAATAAAATTCTTATATTTGTCTATTAAAAGGTTTAAACTATTTTCAATAATCCTACTATAATATTTTTGTAATTTTATGGCAAATTTTCAAAGTTTCACTTTGATAGAATTTATTGATTACATACTAATCAATAAATACATACTTTATATCACACTTCTTGAAGTGTATTCAATATGTTTGACTGACACCTGTGTTTTATTTCTAACTCTGTGCACGGAGCAGCCTACTGTAAGCCCACCAATCAGGGACCGCCTTCAGACCTTACGGTATCTTACGGTTTACAACCTATCGACAGTTCACAAAATCTCGAGATAGATTGTAATCTAACGGTGTTGACAATTTCACGGTGACATATAAAATATTTCGATTTATCATTGTTACTATAACATACATACATACGTACTACCTAATTCGGTGAACAAAAAATTGATATGAAAATGGCGTTTAGCCAACTTTCACTGCAACATACGAGTATCTAATGAGGACCTAAATTAAGTCAAAATTATCTTAGTTGAACTATATGATCCCTAAAAAATTGAATACAGTTTCATCATATTGCTCTATGTACTATGTACATGACGAACTCCCATAGAAACTTGATACAAATGTCATATCAATTAAAATTCAAATTCCATATAATAAGTAGCCATCTACATCATAATATAATTTTTTTAGAAGTGATTTGAACAATTTGTTTTTAAACCATTATATATAAAGTTTGATTATAATAATAATATTGTTTTAAGTAAAGGAAATACATTGTTAAAAAGTACAGTAAATGGTTATGGAAGAGCGATGACTTCTAGGACAGACCTATAAAGTCTTTAAAAAGTCATCATCAACTAGATAAGGACAGTTTGTGTATTTTGAAGTAATAAACAATTTTATTACTTTATTTTATTATATATTAAGATGGACGTGCAATATACTTTTTTTTAAATAATGATAATTTTTTATATGGTACATATAATTTATTGGGATCTACTGACTTGCCCCAGAAAATTACCATATCTAAGATTTAGCAAAACATCCGAATAATCTAGTTCTTATTTGATTTAGACTTTAGGACAAAAATAAATTTGTTAAGTTTATTGCATAGGGTATTGATATGTGCCTCCCAATTGCAGTACATGTCTATCGTGATACTCAAAAATATGTTTGATACTTCAATATCAATTTTATTATTTTCGTAATTTATGTCAAGTTTCGGAATATTACAATTAATCGTTTTAAATTGAATAGGTTTTTTGTTTTGACTATGTCTAAACTAAAGTCTTGAAATTAATGATTACTGCAGTGTCATCAGCAAACACGATGCAACCAAGCTCAAAGATCAGCATATTAGTAATAGCCTAATGGTTATCACTAATACATATTGATAGACTGTGGCCCCTAACCCCCTCCTCATCCTGAGGTGGAGACGATGATGACTTATTACTTATTTGAGACCGAAAGTTGAACCTACTAATAAAGTTCAAAAACTATTTTCAGGTTAGCTACAACGCAGCTGGCGTTCTCGCTCACATGGCCTCTGACGGTCCTGAAGCTTGGACTGTAGATGAGCCAGCTCGAGAGGCAGTGCTGGATCGTATCGCTACTGCGGTAGAGAGATGGGACCGTGGTGCCGAGCGCAATATAAACTATCGCTCCTTCGAGCCGATACTGAGCCTGCTTGATGCTTATCATACACCCCAATGTCAACACTGGGCTGTGTGGGCTTTGGCAAACTTGACCACAGTCTATCGTAAGTATTACTATTGTTCGTTCTGTACGAAGATTTTTTTTACGATTATATCTTTTCCCATTATTGAGTCATTACGAGTGTTTCTAGTTTCTTTAGCTTTTTTTATTTCTCGACACACAAGCATTCTCGATTTGGATTAGTTGAACATCTGAATTTCGATATTATTAATAAAACACAATGTTATTTTCAAATGTTTGCTTTACCATAAATTTAAAAACAATCAACAATATATTAAACAAACTATACTCATCTGGTTCTAAGTACACACTCTTTACATTTTTGCAAATTATATAATTTCAGCCGACAAGTATTGCAGCTTGGTAGAAGCCGAGGGAGGTCTGACACAGCTCCACAATTTGCTATATCACCCTGAACCCTACATGCTGATCAAAGACCTTGCATGGGTGGTGATCCGCAACTGCGCTCGCTATGCTACCGGAGAGCCTGACGCACCGCCTGAATCTCCGGATTATTAACTAATGGAGTACTTTGAGGAGATAGATCCTCAACTGCGAGAATAACGACGTACGACATGGCGGTTTCGCATCAGATGCATTAAATGCATCACCTACGTCGGAGTTTTGCTGATATGTGTTCTACTACTCAGCCTTTCTCGCTACATATAAACTGATATGGACAGCTTTTTACCCACTTGGGCTTGTGTTAGTGGAAATTAGTGTTATACTGTTAGTGTTAATAAGTATCAAGTATGAAGATATTCAATACTAAAAGTATTGACTGAAGAAAATAATATAAACAATGCAACACCAAACATTTGAACGGCTATCACTTTTAAACATATTGATATAGTAGTTTGTTCACGATATGAGGATTTTGGAATAATGGATCAATTGTATTAAAAGTTTGTAATGCAAAAATAAATTCATTGTGATTAGTGAAAGCCCATGTGGTTGGTTACTATTGTAGAGATCTTTGCTGGAGTCCTTGCTAATGACATTATGCATAATACTATATTTAATAAGGTTTTAACCTTCCCAGAAGTTCTTTCATAGTCATTGTAGGTTAATGCGTCATTCAATTAATTATATTATCAAGAGGAATAGCTAACATGCTCTCTTATATGATTAGTATTGTAGCATTTTAGGGTATTTGCATGTTAACATTAAATATTTAAATTATTCATAAATAATGATGAAAATGGATGTCTATATAATATGGTGTACTCGGTATATGGGGTACATGTAACTTTTCAAATATAAATGTTATCTGTCGTATTAGATATGTAGCAGTAATTTTCCATCTAACATCTTTTGATTTCATCATGACGCATTTGAAATTCAATTGCTTTAGTAATAGGCTCACCTTCAGCGGAGCTGTTTAAGTACAATTTTTTCGACAAATTTAATCTCTTTATTATCTTTGCGTGCAATATACAAAAGAATTACTTTGAAAGATATCAGATATCATGTTCCTGCACTAAGATCAATGATTTCTTATAGGATCACGCCGTAGTCCGTCCTTCTCTCTATGTTGTCTTGGAAACGCGTGGACATACCAGTTGCAATTAATGTCAGATATTTATGTCTGCGGTCCCCTAGAGCTGCAAAAACGCATGGGAATCGTAGTTGTCGTTAGAAGCTAGGTGTCTCAGCACATGTCAATCTGAATACTGTAACATCACTAGATATGCAGTTGGTAGACGGACGGACTATGTTGTTGAATGGGGACAAACATTTACTGATGGCAAAGTAAATTTTGTCTCTTAATTCACATTGTACGGAACCCTCGCGAGATTTTTTGTACAATACAATTGTACTTCATCTCATGGATATTTGGTTTTTTTGATTTCTTTGTTGTTTTTTTTGTAACCCTACTATAATTTTCTATAACTCCAAGGTTGATGAGAGTTAATATTTATATATAAAAAAATAAATAAAACAAGAATGCTATAAGTTCTACCATGAGCCCACGACTTAGAAACGATTTTTCGCATTCACACACATCACATAAGCTAGGTCAATATATTAATAAAGTAAATGTTAGTTTTAATTATTAGTATTTACTTCTTAAATAAATGAATTAGGGGGGTTTTACAAGAAATTGATCAAATCATTTATATTGATTTTGTTTTATATAGTAAGAAGGTATGCCTATCAAAAAATACATTTTTATTTTTTTATATGGTTTCAAAAGCAAACTTGGAGGAGTTTAACGGAGTAATCTAGATTGTATAATAATTAATAAATCAAATATTTTTCGGGAGCGTGTTGTACGAACATTATATGTGTTATTTAAATCTAGTATAATAAATAGAATATAAATAGTATTGTAACAGGATAATAATAAGAAATAAATATGATGAGAGGTTTCCGAGTAATGCATCAGATAGTTCGTTAATACGATCTTGTGATTTCTATCTTCCACTTGAACAGTATCTTCCTCATATATTGAGACCTATCACATAGTGAGAAAAACAAGAAAATATTAACTTTGTAGTGTCTAAGACATACATGTCATGGTAACTTTAAATGTCTATGGACAAAATTATGTGTTTAGCGATAAGTTTTCTGAATATTTATTGGTATTTATAAGTGTCTATTTAAATAAATGCTAATTAAATTTAATAATCGCATGGTAATATAATATTCTCTAATTCTATAAATGTTTTTGACGTTAAACACTCGATGTTAAATGTATAAGTGTGTAGCTACAGTTCTCAATACTTCTGTGTTAGTAGCTTTGGTGTCGAAGACCCTTTCCTGATACCTAACATCACAACTTAGCAAATTTGGAAAATGATTATCATTTCATATAGTATAAGACTTTTAACTTGATGACGTCATAATTAATTCTATCCATCTGCTTAAAGATAAACTTCGATTTCACTGCGCACAATATTTTCCACGTCGGCAAACATTACTTTTTCCAAAAAAAAAATCTAAATGTATGTGTCTATTAAATTATTGTAAACTTATATGTGTAGTATAAAAAAAAATAAGGGAGTATTTTTTTTTAAGTATCAATTGTTTATTATTTTTATACAATGAGTTCTTTGTGAATATATGTTAGTACAAATTCTGAAATGAACATATATTTTGTATACAAGTTTAAAAAATTATGTTTTATTTAACTTAGTTCTTGGCTCATCAATTTTTGAGTCTTTGCGTCAAATTGTTCATGTTGGTCCATTAAGCTTCATACATAATAATATGTTAAATATTAATTTGTGTTTGATAATTGTCGCTTATACTTATTATTAATCGCGTCCATTATGTATATTTATTTAACTTTATCTAAAATATGTAAAACATTACATTACATATAAATAGTTTAGTGTTTTATGTATTTTAGTACTTAAGAGTGTTTTTGTTATGTATTCTAAGAAACTTACCTCTTTTAAAGATTGTTTTAGATTAATGTTATAAAGAATAAATTATATCCCTTATCATTGTTTCATTTATATTCCTAATGCGTATGAGTAAATTACTAATTTTTTCTAATTAAAAATCAATAATATTTTAAGTATTATCAATTTAAACATCTATAGAGTAGCATAATACACTTTTCTTATTGTTATTGTCATAGTTATGGTTTAACAACGAAATTGCTATTTTCAACATTTATAATTGTTTAAGCCCATTAATTAAATAAAACAACCAGTGCTGTAAAAAGTATCGCAACACGGTTGTCCGCTAGTGGTGCTACAAACTGCCATATATATAGTAGTCTTGGATAGTTCGCGAACGACCTAGCTCAAAAGAGCGCTCCTTTAGGTGAACTATACGAATACTTCTAGAGATGCTGATGTTTCATCCCTACTTGACTAATTGTTTACTATATAAATAAATTTGTAATAAATAAAAATAGTGGATTATTTCTAATGAAAAATCGATATTTACTGTGATAAAATTATCAATATATTGTTCATAAACATCGATATTTCACTTTTGAGAATATCGATGTCTTTTTCCTTTATTTTTACTAAATTATATAAAAAAGAGCCAACCAGTTCGCCATTGGATTGCGAACTAAAAAGATACTACATTTCATATATAAACCAAGTCTAACCGATTTGGTCTACGACCGATTTTATAAGCGTCAGTAGCTCAGTGGTTCGGGCGTTGGATTCACGATCAACAAGTCGTGGGTTCAAATCCCGGACATTGGACTACTGGCGTGGCCCACTCCTGACACAAGCTATTTAATAGCTTACTAGGAGGGGTAACGGGAATACTAGTAGTATGTGATTCCATACTGCTAGTAATCTTTTTAAAAAAAAAAGAAAGAAAGATTTCTTGCTATGATTGATATAATTTTTGTAGCGCAGCCCAATAATACTAAACCAATTTTGATAGCCTCTGATTGGCTAGCGATGGTGTTTAGTGCTATTAGTAGGACGGAATAGAAATCTTATATTTAAAAAATCGATACTAACGAATATAAATCGATCTTTTTTGTATTGCAGGAAACAAAATATTAAAACATCTGTCAATATAGACCTAATAAATATTGATAAAATGCAAAAAAAATAATAAATAAAACATATTGTGTTACGTCCTTTTAAAAAGCTTGATACTCGATTCTGTTAGATACTTGATATCGGAAAATGGCATCGAGAAATACCGTTTCATCTCTGCTCAGTAAGCAATGTCAGCATGTTACCGTGGTTACCATGATTGTTATAATTATCAATATATTAATATTGAAAGCAGCTCTCAAGTTTAGAAATGAGCTGATTTGATATGATCTTCACAAATTATACCTCAGAATGATCTCGAATAAATTATCTTTCTAAAAAATAAAACTGATAAAATCGGTCCATTATTTTGAACGCTACGATACCATAGACGGACATACATACGAAACAGACATGGTAGGTATAGTAAGTATATGTATATATATCTTAATATATATACATATTTGTAATGTGCTCATCAAGACCTTTCTTTTGATGCCAAACATGTGATAATTATATCAGTTTAATTTTTTTCGAGGTAAGAATCTGAGGTAGAATATAAATTCCGTCATAAAAAAAATCATAAATTTTTATAGTCATTATACATCCGCGTCATTATTACGAATCTATTGACACATCATTCATGAAAATTGGTTCAGTAGTTTAGGCGTTAGCGTGGAACATACATACATAGACTGCCAAAATCATAACCCTTCCTTTTGGATTCGCCGTAGTCGGGTAAAAAAAGGTTTGTTATGGTATTGTATTAAGATTAATAAACGCAACTCGATATAAAAAAATCCATCGGCGTCAAGTTGTTTCAACCAATTATACACGCAGACCAACATCTTAGCTTCAACGGCTTGGTTAATTCCTGAGGGTTATGTTTTAGACACAAAGCTCCAGCGTTACTATACACTCGTGATGTAATAATAATTATTTCTATCATGACGTATTCATTTTGTTACCCCCTACTTTCTCCGATTGATGTTTATCAGTTGTCACTTGTCACTTGTCCAACATTTAAAAGTAAAAATGCTAGCAACATAATAATTATCAGAATGCAATAATTAGTGTTGCAATTATCATATATAACAACGAGCGCCCTGCCCTCGCTTCGCTTAGGGTATTTAAAGCAATAATATAATTGATGTCCTTAAATTGTCACTGTGCAATTGTGTAGTTATTCATTATTAAAGAAAAAAAAGCGACACACACCATTAAAAGAGAGAGGAGAGGACAAAGCAAAAAAAATTGAACAGGCAAAAGAGAGAGGATGGGAGAGAATGATAGTATATAAGAGGAAGAATATAACAAGTGTAAGCAATATAACAACAAATTGGCCAAGTGCGAGTGTGGAACTCGCGCTCTGAGGGTTCCGTACAATTTCAATAAAGGGACAAACACTATCAAATTTTGATTTTCGTGTGCTGGTTAAATATTATCAAAAATAGTATTGGGGCGCATTTATTCCCGACATTAGTAATGCGTATTTCAATTGACATATTTATAATTACTTACAAAAAGAATATAAGAAAATATGATAAAACATTTTTAACAACAAAAATACAATAATAAATAATTTTACAAAAAATATTTTAAAGTCGGTGAACATATTATGTTAATAAAATATGAATTGTCAAATATAGAATCTTTTTTCGAGTATATTAAAATATTTTACAAGTTGTCATTTAACAAAATGTCATATCGTCAACAGCCGTTACTAAGATTCGCGGCCCATTAGCTTTAGATTCATTTCACACGATACGACGATAAAAACGTCCATATTTGCGATTTTACTAACATTCGAATATGTTATATATATACACGTCTTCGGCACAGATTTAAGCTTTAAGGCTTTAAGGCAGATTTAAGGCTTTGAAAATTTGAGTAAATGGAAGAGGTGCCATATTTTAACCCTTATTCCCCAGTGTGAAAATTAATAAATAAAATTTAAAAATTAATAAAATTTAATAAATTATTTAATGATATTCATATTTTACCAAATAATCTTTTTAAATACATTTTTGTATTACAAAATTATTTCTTTCTTTCTTGGAATAAACTTATTTAAACTTTTTAAATTTCAATATCATAAAATTGAAACTCATTAACCGGAGTTTAAACGGTCAAAATATTTTGTACCTGTATCGTGGCCAGGTATATTATGTAACATATTTGAAAATTACTTAAATGTCAAACATCGACTTTTTCATGTCCGCATCTGTAGAATGTCCTATAGAAAACTACTTGTTGTCACTTAAGAATAAATGGCTTAATTTCAACTTGATAACTTCACGCGTTCTTCAAATAATGCGTCAAAACCTAAATCTATAAAATATCGTTTTTTTCGTGATGTAACAACAAATTGGCATTTTAAGGATTTTTCCCCATACAAGTGCTATAAGACCTTGCTTCTTGCCAAAAATCATGTTCCTAGGTCAAAAGACGAAGCCTGGGAATTTTGATTTATCTCGAAAATCAAAATTACAATACATGAGATAAAAGCGGCTGCGGGTTTTCATTAAATCGACTTATCAGTTTGATACTTTTACATATTTGAGGAACTAGAGATTAGAATATTTTGTATAAATTTTAACTTGATATCTTCATGTCTTCTGAGAAAAAGGATCTTTCGTGACAGTCAAAAAAAGTTAATTTTCTAGTGATGTAGAAAAAAAATTACAGTTTTTTAATTTTGTCCTTTATTTGTGCTATGAGACCTTACTTCATGGTAAATTTCACGACGCTAGGTCATTGGAAAGTACCTTATAATTATACGAGTGACCACATTAACGGTCATATCTTTTCAATGCGTGGACTTAGAAGTTTGATCTTTTGACAGCAGCAAGGGACCGCAGGCTTGAGTATTTAACATTAATTTCAAGTTGATACCTCCACGCGATCCTGAGAAAAAGGGTCTTGACAGACGGACAGACAGACAGACGCACAACGGAGTGATCCTATAAGGGTTCCTTTTTTCCTTTTAAGGTACGGAACCCTAAAAATGGCCATATTCAATTTATTAAAAAGTGTATATGGCAACACTAAATCACCTTTGTCCCTCACGAATAGTGTAGTTTTCACTCAGTGAAAGAATTTTTAAAATCGGATTAGTAACAACAAAATGGCCATATTCAAAAAAAAGAAACTCTTCAATTTACAAAATGATCAGGTTATGACATTTAAATGGCCATATCTGTTTAATTAGAATATTTATGGCAACACCAAATAGCCTATGTTACTCGGAAAGGATGTAGCTTTCTATCGGTGAAATAATTTTTAAAATCGGTTCAGTAGTTTTTGAGACAATTCGCAACAAACAAACATACAAATATATAAGCAATCAAATCTTTCCTCTTTATATAATAGTGTAGACTATCATAGACTAATATTTGTGAATGTTACCGTCATTTACAATCACAAACATAAAATTAAATTAATTAGAAAATATTCTAATTCGACTAAATAAACATGGAGTCAGATTTGGCTATATTTTATTCTAGTAATAATTTTTCTGCTAGAAAGAAATTACGTGATTTTTGTTTAGACCTCCCTCCACCCTAAGTGAGATTTGGAAAGATTTAGCTTGATACCCTCCTTCCTAGAACACCTCACTAATTAATGGCCGCCCCCTAATGCGTATTTTTTATTCCTTTTATATTATGTTTCATATTGTGGTATAATTTCATGAATTGCAACAATTATAAAATGTCAGAATTCCAAAAATGTGTAAAATGCAAGGGTAAATAAAAGACATCTTATAAAGTATCGTTTATTAATAACACTAATATATCCATATACAACTTTAAATAAAATTTATCAGCTTCAAACATAATTTGCATGCAAATAAAATAATTCATCTAAAAACTATTATAGCATTCATTTTTTTTTGCTTACATGTACTCTGGTGTTTGGGTTCCGTTACATATGATTTCAAAGGCATATTTATCACCTAGAATAATATTCATTACAACTATATAAGATTACACATTTAATAGTATATTTAAATCATATTGTTTCAGTGACAATGCTTCACGTCAATGAAACAATATATTATCTAGATATCTATAGTAAAATTTAAAATATCGATTGCGTTAGTAAGCAGTGTCAAAACGACAGCTTTAAATTACACTACCGATACGCCTCGCCTATATATCTATGCAATAAAAATGAATTTGTTAGAAATAATGATATGTGGTTATTTTGTATATAATAAACTATTTAACATGAAAATAACAATTAATGTTTAAATATCACATAATATCGTAAAAATATTCTCTAAATATTTTATAATATCTTGTGGTCCATATTAACGTACTACTTCTATCACGTGTCTGCTCAAGAAGCGGAAGTGCTAGCGATCTATTCAAAATACTACCTACCATTATTTGTAGTTTCATATCTAATTATTCGAATGGGAGGACAATTTATTGCTTGTTCGATATATGTATTTATAGTAATTTGTATAATTAAACGCTCAAGATTTTGTCTCGTATAGAAAAAGTATAATATTAGGTACATCATTGTTATTAGTAAATGTTTCTAGTTACTCTGCGTGTCATTAACGTTGCCAACCAAGAGCGTCGTCAAGGGGACAGGTGGGGGCAGCTGACCCTTCCCCCCTGTCCTACACAAAATGAAGCCAAATCGTCAGTTTTCGAATAAATTCACTCATCTTTACGGACTTTCACTATACGAAAAATTGTGAAATGAAGAAAAAAACAGCTGTTCCATACAATAACGCCAAGGACACTTGACAAATAAACCCCACAATTCATACTTTCTCCTTCCATTTATATCAACTCGGCTCACCTCGGCTGGCGACGCTCTTATTGGTAACATTTTTAACATCCCTGAGCAATAGACCTCTCTACCCTAATTTTGGATATGCAAACTTATGGTTAATTGTTCGTTTTGTAAGGCATAGTGTATAAAAATGGAAAATGTGCCATAGACCAATATCGCGTTTGGGCCTGTGCTAGCTGACACGTGTAGAAGCGGCAGAATTCGCGCTGCACCGATGTTATTCGTTGAGGACGCATGTGCGCAGGAGTGCATCAACGACCGAGTATGGGTCGCAGTTGGAAGCCGGTCTGCGGTCTTCCAAGTAGCCCTTCTTGTCTTCGGCAACTGCACGCGGTATCCTGATGCTACTTGCACGACTTGCGACACCTGAAAATTAAATTGTATGAGAATGCAAACTTCTTAACATGATTCATGTGGTCTAGCACTAGGTCGTGAAATGAGGAAATCAATCTGCGTCTCTGCATATAAATAGATACTTTTAATTTCATTAAATATTACGACTTTTTATGCACAATACTTGTTAGACCAGTATAATTTGGAAAATGTAAATTACTTACAAGTGAAGGTTTTACCTAGACCTTTTTAAATTCCACTCGTTAAGTTAAATTATAAAATATAACTGAAACTACAACTATCAAATTAAGTACGTAATAGTAGTTTCCTTTGACGAAGAACCAATTCATCGAAATTTAACTTCTAAGGTTAGCAAACATTTTTTGGGAAACATAAAATCTTTACCTTTGTAAACTATCATTTTCATTGATTTTTTATAGATTTAGCAGTATTTTATCAATGAAACTATACGAATACAAATACACACCTGCACTAAAGTCGTTAATACTGGCAGTCTCGTGCAGCCCGGTGAGCCGCCGCTCGTTGTCCTTGCCTCCGCGCGGGTCGTACACCTTGATGTGCTTCATGTGCACCTTCGACAGCTTGTCGATTGCCTTTTCGATCTCACTGGAAACCAAAAATATTTTTAATGTCACATCGTTGCACCTCAATCATGCTGAGGCTAGGTAGGGCAATTGTTTTACACATAGGGTGGAAGTAAAATAAGTATCGCAAAAAAATTGCAAAAAAAGACAGTATAAAATGAGTGTAAGATAAGTACACAAATAATTTTAATTTTACTATATTAGTTCACTGTTATTTAATCATAATTGCCCCATAATGACCATTTCGCGGATCTATACCTTTTCAAGGGTTTGAATATTCATACGATCCTAAGACAAACTGTCTGTTTGATAACTGCGTGTATTTTTTCATGAATTTAACAATATGTACAAAAAATTATCTAAATTTAAAAATGTACTGTTAATTTGGGTAAAACTCACTCAAATTTTCTTAATAAGCTAAGCTAAATGTTTGTGCCGTGTTGTTGTAAAACTGGGTTCATTCAGTTAGGCAATGATTCGCACCCACGATTCTTCCTAACCGATAAATGTCATTATGACGATAATTCACAGCTACGTCTTGTCTTATATTTTAAGAGTTCTTTTTGTTTTGCTTGGAATAAAAGAACTTTCATTAAAACGCGAGAAACATATCATATGACGTCAATGTTAACCTAATTAACTGAAAACAATAAAATATAAACTTTGACTCTTACATGTCCTACATTGCTATCAGTTAATAACTTAATACAGTAGGTATAAAAGTATATATTGTCATAATTTTTTTATATTTAAAACTGAACTTCACTGATTGTGTTTGTAAATAATTATGCGATAGTAATAATAGACAAATGAACAGATAAATTTATATCACAATAGTCTGATAGCAACACTACGTGCATACTGTTTAAAATTTTACTTTAAGGTAATACTTACATAATTCCATTTTCTTCTCTCATTTTCTTGGTAGAGAAGTTAGTATGTGCCCCGGAGCCATTCCAGTCCTGAACAGGTTTGGGGTCAAAGGATACAATGACACCGTACTCTTCAGCAAGTCTGTGTAGAATATATCGTGCCATCCAGAGGTCGTCGGCCGCGCTCACTCCGACAGAGGGCCCCACTTGGAACTCCCATTGAGAGGGCATCACTTCTGCGTTAGTACCAGCAATTGGAACACCGGCGTACAGGCAGCACCTGTTTTAATTTAATTTTATTACATTCTTTCATTATATTGATTATAATAGTTACTAACTATTCTGTGTTGTAAAGGTAATTAAATGTAAATTAATTTAAATTAAATAACCCGCAACTCAAAAAAATCACGCAGGTCATGCCGTTCTGACTTAGAAATGAGCTAATATTCTTTAAACAGCTGACCAGATTTTCAAAAATGATAGCTTAGAACCATCTCGATTAATAACCTTTCAAAAAAATAAACCGCATCAAAATCGGTCTATTATCTTGCACAGTACAATGCCACAGTCAGACACACTGACATATTAAACTTATAACACATGATGTGTTTTTATATTAAACTATAATATATATTTTTAATATTTAACATATTTTAAACTATGTTATTTTTACTATTACCATTAATATTAATGCTATTTCAGAAATACACGTTCTCATCTATATAATGTTTTAGTTGCCATACTTTATCGAGATTCATCAAAGAAGCCGTTTTAAATTATAATATTATACCTGCATACTAAATAATAATAACTAAAATATCTCCTGTATATATGATCACTAAATTTGACCGAGCTTTTGAAATTATTTGAAATTTGATTCATCCCGTGATTCACGAAGTGTTTTACATGGGTACAAAGTACGAGGTAAAGAAACGAGGACGACCTTAGTTACGCTCATAATTATGTATACTTTTTAACAATGGAAAATGAAATATCAGCATGTCAACGTGAAATTGTGGTTAACACGTAATAGCGTAAATTCCTCTAATTTCTAATGAATATATTTATTAACTTTTCTACAAGTCTCTGGCTTTTTAACTCTTCAATTAATAATTTAGATTAAGTACGGGACATGGATTAGATTACAAAAATTACCTGTAATGTGCTTCAACAAGATCTCTCGCAAAAACTTTGTTTGCGCCCACACCACAGTAGTAAGGTCCTTGTGGTGGGGGGAAGCCGCCTGGGGGCCAACCGAATGGCCTCAAGTCTGAGTCCAAGAGAATGTATTCCTGCTCAATACCAAACCAGGGTTCCTCATCTTTGCATTTATCGTGAGCTTCTTGACATTTCAGCCGATTGTTGCTTTCTGCGAATTATTACAAAATGAATTTATTAATGTCCTCGCATCTATTCATAAATAATGGAAAATTATAATTTGAACCTTATAAAAACTACTCAACGTATTGTGAATACCAGGAATATCATGCCGATTTAGTTATTTCCGTGTATACGTTTACATAATATAGAAATAATTTATGATATTCATTTTCAAAAAGTCAAGTTGAAGGTCGTTCCTACCTGTAGGTTCCATGTTATATTTGAAAGTATCGCACATGACGAGGATGTGGTTTCCACGACGGAATGGATCCTTATAAATAGCCCTGGGCATGAGGAATGTGTCAGAATTATGGCCATCGGCTTGACCCGTCGAACTGCCGTCGTAGTTCCATATCGGCAAATCTGTGTACAAATAACAATAATTATAAGTATGTAATATGAATATAATTAAAAATAGAAAGATATGGTACTCTTCCCACTAACTAATTTTGAGAGCTGTCATCAGAGAATACGTTACTTTTCCTGGTAACGAATTTCGTGGGCAATATTGTCCTTTTTAGAGTAGGTGATAGTGATAAAGTGGGAAACAATATACAAAATTAAATAGCTACTAAAACAGGAAAACCGAGTCAGTTCCATGAAACCATAGACGAAGATAAAGTAAATATATACTTAATTAGGCTGATCCTAACAAATGATTTTATCTTTTTAAAGTAAAACTGCGTAAATTAATAAGATAATTATTCAAATTGCGTCAAGAGTATTAGTTTATACGTAATATCTACAAAATATTTGCATGTTTCTATTTCTAGCATAAATTGTTTTACTAGAACAGCCCAATGTAAATCTACATGAATCTGCGAGAATATTTTCCATATTTACACAACATTCTCAGAATGCAGTTTTATTGGTTCTATTTGTCTTTACGTACAGTTACAATTCTTAATTATTCTAGTTTACAAGATTACGAAAAGTCAGTACTAATCAAAAGCACAAAACTATACAAATTAAAATGTTTATAGATGACGGAAGAGGTCTAAGTTCAAACATTAATTAGCCACTACCGACTATAACTTGAACGAGTTGTCGTTAAAGCTACATTTCTACGTCTGCTGTGGAATATATTAGTATGAAACCTTTTAAGTTCTCATCAAAGCTATCCCTCTCAACATTACTCTTGCATGTTACATCGAACAAATGTTCCAGTTCCTTCGGGAAAAAAAATGGCGGCGAGTAATATTTCTCATACGTCCTTTCTAGTGATTCCTGCAATCTTCGTGCATATTCCTCATTATTCTTCTCTATGATCCAAGTAAGTTTGTCTATAAAATATTATTGGATATTTTCGGATTTTCGGACAAAGCTCAAAATAAAAGAAAATTTGCACTAGATATCTTTATAGCATACTAGCTGAGTCCCGCGGTTTAACCCGCTACATTTTAGATAATTCACATTATATCATTATAAATTATAGCCTATATGTTATTCTGATGTGTAAGCTAGTAATAGTTTAGTAGTTTTTGAGTAAAAGGGTAACAAACATCCATACATTCGTACAAACTTTCGCGTTTATAATATAAGTACATAGATTAATAAAAGTTCTGGATTGGCTTTAGTTTTTTTACTTTTAAATATAAAGAATTATAGAGAAAAATATGATATCAACTGAAAGAAACTTTTTATTGTAAACAAAATTATATTTTAGTTAGAGTACCTAGCACGATTTTTGTAGTGATTTGGCAGTAAAGATTTAAAAAACTAGAGTCATTTTTCCAAAACTTTTCGTTTGTTGAATTAGTACTTTAATTTATAGAGAGAGGTAAAATAAACAAGGTCGTTGAACAATTAATTTCAAGATAAATAAATGTATAGATATCGAAGTAATAACAGTCACACGGTAATTCCCAATTGAAATTGTTTATGTACTCTTTCTACGTAACTATTATATATAGTTGTTTACAAATAGTCTGACGAAGGCCGCGAAATTATACAAACTGCGCTAATTGCAATAGTTAATGCGGATGTATTAAAAACTCGCTCGTTTTAATGGAAGTGTTAAGTTTCATTTAGTTGATGATTACAATGAGATATACTAATTGTTGACCTAATAACTACACATTCTATTTATTTATTTTATATCTTTATTGTACACCACATATAAGGCCATCTCTTCCAGACAACCCTGTCTTGGAAGGAACGAAAATTAAAAATAACTAGATAGTATACATAAACAACTACATATATTATAAATTTTAATAATTAATAATATGTAGGTATATATACAGATATAACAAACTAATATTCTTATTTTAATATACCTTTTACCCGCAACTTCGTTTGCGATATTGAGGTAGTTATATTAGCCTACAAAAGATCGTCTGTAGACATATTTAATAATTTTATGAGGTAGTCATAGTTACTTTTACCTCCTTAGGGGATGAATTTTCAAAAATCCTTTCTTAGTGCTCCCCTATGTTATAAAAGGAACCCCTGTGCAAAATTTCAAGTTTCTAACCCTTATAGTTTGAGCCCTGCGTTGATATGTCAGTCAGTCAGCTTCTCCTTTTATATAATATATAGATTCCTAGTCGACAAACGTGACTACGTTAACGCTGAATATAGTACTTTTATTTACTTTGCATTATATTAGAATTATCTTTAACAGATGATAACTTTTTTCTTGCTATCTGATTTATCGATTAATGATCTTGCTCCAAGCCAAACTCTATTGACTCGTTAAAAATCATTAAAATCTGCTTGCTAATTTCAGACATGTCAAAGTCGATTGAGCAGTTTATGATGCCATAATACCATCAATCCGTAGGAACTTTGCTTTGTTTTGGAATAAGCAGTATCCTATTATATAAGTCAGGGTATAATGCTAAATTTCATTAAAATTGGGCCAGCCGTTTTAGCGTGACTTTTTTTATGCCTAACGATCTTACTTCTTATGGGGATCAAAAGACTCTAAGGGACAATTACTATATGCAGGTATGAGTACTAGAAATCTCAGAAATCGCCAAAAACACTTTTCCACATTTTTATTACACATGGTATTAGATGTATATCATCATGAGTCATACTCATACATCAGTGAATTATGTTACATATTAGTAAGCTATACATTGTTAGTTTGTATGTAGGTGATATTCAATATAAAATTGAATGAGGTCTTTGTAAACGTAATGATAATTTAGAATTTTTATTTGCCCTATATTTAATTGTTTAATTATATTATATTTAAATCGGATTTAATAAATAATTTATATTAAACTTGTAAATTTGGATTACGTTTCTTTGAAGGTAATAAGTATTTAAGGTAGGCAAAGAGTATCTACGTGAAAATAATACAAACATGTTGAGTTTTATGCATGTCAATATAAATTAAACCACAAAACATTGTTGGAAACAAATTATTTGCGCTGTTGCGAGTTAATAGACAAGCGTGTAACGTGATAAACACGATGGAAATATTTACAATTTACCGACAATCCTTATGATTATTATTCACTAGCTGACCCGGCGAACTTCATACCGCCCAACAGTCAGTGAATGTTGAGTTACATACAGATTAGCTGAACTTTGATTGTATTTTTTCGTCAATTTTCCAATGTTTTTAATAGTCTGCTATTCGAGACGGAGACAAATACAACCGTTCTCTAGTCATGTGTTCGAACAAACCCGACTTTGTTATATATAATACTAGCTGACCCGGCAAACGTTGTTTCGCCATATAAATTTAAAAATTTGGAGTGTCCCATCACTTAGGGGTATAAAAAATAGATGTTGACCTATTCTCAGACCTATTGAATATGCATATAAAATTTCATAAAAATCAGTCGAGCTGTTTTGGAGGAGTATGGTAACTAACATGGTGACACGAGAATTTTATATATAAGAAAAAATATATATATTATCTGACGGACACTGCTGAATTTCGCATACATTTCAAGAAGTTCTAATTACAACTTCTTCTAAACCAGACTATTTAAATCTAAAATATCAATTTTCCCAAGGCTGTATTACCCAATGTACTCAGGGCGTGCACCGGCTAAAAGCACTCGCATTAACAAGTTTTGCGCATTAACAAAATAATAGTTTTGTTTTAATATTAGCTAATAAAAATATTTTGTGATGACTGGTTTAGAAGAAATTATAATTACTTCTTAAATTGTTTGCGAAATCTTCGAGTGTTTATCTGTAACTGAAAATGGTTCTTAACATGTTATTCCGTTCGTAGGCCAACTATATGGAAGGTGGTCAATGATCATGTCGTTTATGAAGAA
Source organism: Limenitis camilla (assembly GCA_905147385.1). Lineage (NCBI taxonomy): Eukaryota > Metazoa > Arthropoda > Insecta > Lepidoptera > Nymphalidae > Limenitis > Limenitis camilla. The sequence goes on from LR990224.1 coordinate 9,200,296, forward strand.
AAATTATTTCCTTCGTTTTCCTGTAATTGAATATTCATCATGGTAACTCACCAACAAAGTAAGACTATTAGTACATTTGAATTAGGTCTGAAAACGCTCTTAGGTGTCATGGCGCCGTTTGTGTTCGTCACGTCTACATAATTACGATTATATTGTCTTCGCTCAACGTTTTACATGCATACACACTCTACTTAGCCGTGACGTCATGCGTTCTAATTGTTGTAGTATTTAACCGCAACAGCAGCATTTAACACTTTTATTTTATTGAAAATGTTAAAAATGTATTAAGTAATTTTGGTATCTATTTATCCGTAAACCGGATGAATAAATTTAATTTATTTTTCCAGTAACCGTATCAATTAAATATTTCAATTCGTCCGGAAATTAATAATTAATTAAAAATAATCTTAAGATGTGCATGTGATCGAAGTTGAAAATTGTTGATTGATAATCGATATTAGAAAGTCTACGTCGCTCCTCCTTCTGGGTGGATTAACCTAACCTAACATAACCTAACCAACCTGCTTTATTTAATATTTTTAGTATCAAATATTTATTCATTATCAATAATAAAATTATAACTATTAAATTTAACTAATACTTTTTTTTGGGTATCAATTTCTAATATCCCGAAATCGGGGAGAAATCCTGCAAATCGGCAACACTATTAAATATTTACTCTATAGAATAAATAACAAAAATCACAAGAAACATTTGGCTATTGTAAACCTGATATACGGATAAATAATAATATATTATACATCCGTATATCCGTATCAATAGTCACTCCGTCTTAAACATTTTCATACCTATAATATGGTACTATTATAGGAACGTCAGTTTGTTTGTTACTTTTCTACTTAATAATTAAAGTATTAGCTCACCCTTAGGCGTTTTAGGAATGAAGGTCAAAGTTCGATCTTTGCATCTGAGATGTTCGCCGGTACCGTCGATCCACACATACGTGGCCAGAATCCGATCAACCGGGATTGGTAAATCGTTATACCGACCCAGTAACGTTTTGGATAATACTGCATTAGGAGAGTTAGTCAGGACTGGTCCTGACATAATCTTTGGATTATCTGTGAAAGAAAAATTATATAAATGACCCGGTGAACTTCTTAGGGGTCATCCATAAATTACGTCACACAAATTTCATGATTTTTTGACGCCTCCCCCTCCTTGTCACATATTTTGTAATTTAATACATATTTAGAAATTATTAAATTAAAACAAAATGCTGAAATAATTATTCAAGTCCTTTTAATTATTTTTTAATAAAATAAATAACAGATCTCATTTCATTAAGTGTTTAAGTTTCTGGTTTTGATATGATTTTTTTTCAATTTTGAAATGTTAAATTACGATATTTAGCACACCTTCCCAACCCTTGTCACACTTCATCAACCTCCTCCCTCCCCGTTATAGTGTGACGTAATTTATGGATGGCCCCTTAACATCTTCTACATCTATATAATATGCTTCCTGTACTTCAACAAATATTTCAAAACAATAATTCAATGCAATCTTCTTATATATAAAAAAAATGACTTGACATTTGTTTGTCTCGCTAGAACTCGGGAACGCCTGGGCCTTTTGGTTTTGAAAATAAATATTTCAAGAAGTCAAAACAAGGTAAAAAAATGTTAAAAAGCGAGTCACCTAGATCTATATAGATTAAGATTGCATCACGGAAAAATAAAAGTCTAAACAATAACCTATCACTTACTTTTATCAAACTGAACATATGTTTATTAACATATTATTGCAAAAAAGCATTATATATGTCCTATTTAAAACTATATCATTGTTCAAATGAAGAAAAAACAAAGAATTTTAAATAAAGTTATTTGAAAAATATCAACACGAATTTTGTGACAATTATGTGACGTAGCATACAGATGAAATAGTATTCATTATAATAATTACCTTCGATTTTTGCGTGGCCCGAATCAGCCATTTTTATGTTTCTTCAATGAACCTGAAACAAAGAAAAAAATAATTAATAATCGAAAAGCTAACAACAACTGCAACTAATTAAAATACTTTAATAAGGAACTCATAATAAATAAATACAGTGAACTGTCAGACTTTTATACAAACGACTGAATATTTCATAACTACCAATTAAGTATCATTATTTATTGTAAAATACGCAATATACCAATTTCTAATACGTAGGTATTTCTATGACATTTTTTCCTTGACATTTAAGAATGAATAGTAAAATAGCTAACAGTTTAGCGAATTAACAATACGGATACAAACGGTTCATTTAATATTTTAAAACTATTGTAAGTTTGTACGTTTACTATTTATGTAAATCATTAAAATACAAAGTAACCTTTATTACAAGCTATGAATATGTAATATAAAATTATTTGTTATCAAAGTAGTAACAGAGATACCGTGACAGACATAATAATATAATACCCTGACATATAAGTATCCGGGTGCACGGTAATGCCCCCGCCAAGACGAGCCAAGCGAAGCGTTTCGTCGTCTTTTTGAACCCTAAAAACTTGGTTTTGGGTTATACCAGATCAACATATAAAGTTTCAATTGCATATCTATTATACGTTACTTTTTATTGATATCTAAAAAAACCCGATTTCGTCACTGACTCTGATGATCATCAAAATTTTTAGGATACTTTCTGAAGTCCTAGAAAGCTGAAATTCAGTATGTAAACTAGTTTAGCCGTTTCGCCACCGTCTTATATAATGATATTTATTCAATTATACAGTTCTTGTTGTAACGTAAAGACCAAGCCTATGGCATATTGACTAAGGTGTAGTTTGTGAAGTTAGGTCTTGTAGAGGTAGGGCGTGTAGAGTAAGAAGCTTGGCTCTATATAAGATCGGATAACTTTTTGACAGTGCCAGGTATATGGTCTCGTCTTGGCAACATTTTTATGAAAAAGTTTTTGGTGGGATTAATATTCTTCATTATCCATACAAATAAATAAAATTGGAGTGTCTGTTTGTAAGATTAAAATAACCACTTTTGACTAAGTGCGTATGGATGTATGTATATACAGTACAAGAATTTTTGCCTGTCTGTTTATTCTTGCTAATTTCTGAAAGAGCTAGACGGATTTTGACAGGACTTTCACGGGTAGGATAGCTAATGTAACAAAAAATATTGCATAATAAGAGTAGAGTACAAATTTAAAAAATGTCACTTACAAAGTAACAAAGAAACACTTTCGAGTTTATAATATTACATAAGTATGGATTATATAAGAATTTTATGTATTCAAAAGCAGTACTTTATTGAATATTTTAATATAGTATTAATATAAAACAGAAAATAAAATTCAAGGCCACATATCACATAAAATTATAAAGTTAGAAGACTGACGGAAATTAACTATGGTTTTGTAAATGGTATCTAAAATTCGTTGATATTATATAATTACTAGCTGACGCGAAACGTTTCTCTACTTAAATTAATTTCTGACGGACCACACTTATCACTTAACGGTATAAAAAAATAGTCTACCTATATACACAAAAATTTCATCAAGTCATTCAAGTCGTTTCCGTCGTTTCGAAAGTTTCTATGACGCAAACAAACACTGTGACGTGATATTTTTATATAAATATATGAATATATTCAAAAATAGTAATATTTTTGTCTGTGTTTGGTCTAATTTAAAATATAGGCTTCATTCAATTTGGATTTCAGGAAAAAATTATCTTCATTTACAAATATTTTACGTGAAGTTTATAGATGTAAATAATATATTCCATTTTGAATATTAAAAGTAAGGGTTATGTTCACAGATCTATCGTCCAATGAAAATATTAGGCATTTACTGCGTGTAGACAACGCTTAGATAAATGTGTTATAAAAAAAACAATCATTTCGTACTACGCACTCGCCAAATGAATCAAGAATGATTACGAATGAATTTTGTATATAATACGAGATATCTTATTAACCCCCGATAGTGCGTATCGGTATATCTGTCTGTGGCATCGTAACACCCAAGATAATGGACTAATTCGGATCAAGTTTTACTTGTTTGAAAGGTAATTTAGTCGAAATGATTCGTAGCTATAATTAATAGGGCTGCGTGATATATGTTAAATTATAACAATCTTGTAACAATGGTAACTGACATTGTTACACTGATGAAACTTTGATATTTCTTTGAAAGTTGCTGACTAATGTGTGTTAGATGGAACGATGATCTTACCGAGACTTTCCTGGAAAACTTCCAATTCCGTATACATACTTTGTCATCATCATCACGACCCCACGAGCCGGATCTCCTCCTCAGAATGAGGAGGGTATTAGGCCATAGTCCACCACGCCCAGTGGAGGTTGGCAGACTTCACACACCTTTGAGAACTTTTAGGGATCTCTCAGGAGTGCAGGTTTCCTCACGATGTTTTCCTTCACCATTAAAGCAAGTGATATTTAATTGCTTAAAACACACATAACTCAGAGTCAGAGGTGTGTGCCCAGGGTCGAACTCGGACCTCCCGAGTAAGACTTGAAATCTCAACCACTGGGCCATCACTGCTTTTGTTTGTACATGTACAAATAAATTAATTTTGTTTGTTACCTAAAAATGAGCGATGTCTAGCGAGGCTGTCCTACTAGATGAAAATATATATAGTTATTTCGAGTCAATCGGCGAAAACTTAAAATAATAAATCGGGTGTAGGTACTATTAGGGTGAATAGATAGATCGTTGTATTGCAAGTGAGTTTCGACGAATTGTACGACTTGGCTACAACGTTACGCAACTTACTCTCACATGCAATGTCGAAAGGCAAATAAGACTATTTTTAGTATTAATATAGTTGGTATGTGTACTTGAAATTCAATCTTAATAACTTTCATTCCTCGTTGTTTATCGTGCGTGCTGTAAGTATGATTTAATCAAAAGAAATAATAGAAATTACTAGCTAAGTTTTATTTAATTTGCAGATTTATGATATTATTTTATATTATTGAACTGATCTGGTTATGGAACCTTATTGGCAAATGGCTGGACAGTCTAAATTAGGGGCAGTATGTTTTGTCATCATGAGTACTAAAAGCAAATAGGTATTTAAATTATTTTAAAATTTCTGAATTACTTATTCAGACAACGATTCTATCAATTAGAGAATGATTGACAATTCTCTTGACACATGTAAATACTCGTAAACATTGGAAGTGAAGGTCTGGCACTAAACCAAGTATACTGACCATGAGCGATGTGGCATTTGTGGTCACGGAGTCAATTCTCGCGTGATCATTTTCTGATCCCTTTTTTAAAAATACTATAAATAAAGGAAAAAGCTCTAATATAACCGCTATTGAAAAGGGGAAGTTTCCTAAAATTACTAGTTTGTAATGGTCGCTTTACATGAATTTGGGCCAAGGTTTCCTTACTATGTAGTTTTATTACCTGTTTCTTGACCCCATGACACATTTTTTTGCTATCGTTCCGTCTAATACTTAATATATACAAGACTAAACAGTTTATTTACAAACATTTAAACTAATTCACTGTCGTCTGCCAATACGACCTTAGCGCATACTATTATGTCATTAAGAATTAGCTAATTTGCTGTAGCAATGCCAAGAACATTCATAATATTAACGCCAAAACGTGTTAATCTATCTGCTTCCTAAAAACTAACCATTAAATAAATTAGTGTGATAAAGCTCTTTTTGGTTTTTTCTTCAATCTATCTGGATTTTTAAAATGCTTCTGGATGAGACGCCAGAACGTTCTTCAAGGTTTAGAGCATCTTTTGCTATACATATAATAACAAAAATATCTAATAATATAGGTTTTTTCCAGTAGATTAGCCATGGCGGTAGGCATTGGCTCTTGTACTGTAAAACGTGTCTTACGGTTTTATATCAGTGTTTATTTATGGTAGATGGAATGTAATGGAAGTTTTAAATACTAATCTTAAAATGGCTCCGTTAATAAGTGACCTACATTCAGTTAGGTTAAATAATTAATGAGAAAAGCGCGAGGAGAATCAACGTATTAAAAATAAACGTGTCACGTAGCTTCACTAATTTTGTTTTTTTTTTTACTTTGTAATCCCGATGCTACAACGACGGCATGTTATAGGTTTAACATGTGTATCTGTGTGTCTGTCTGTGGCATCGTAGTGATAATGGACCGATTCTCATGAACTTTTATTTGTTTGAAAGGTATCTAATTGAGATGGTTTTAGCTAAAATTTGTAAAGATCTGGTCAACCGTTCGAAAACTATCAGCTCTTTTCTAACTTGAGGGCTGCGTGACAATATTAATATACTGACAATTATAACAATTTTGTACTTATTGTTAAATCTGTAATGACTGCTGTTTTTATATGTACAAAAATTCTACTTATACCAGGTAATATCGATTCTTCTAAATCTATGTCGTGTGGCCTACGATACTTGGTGACTGTATTAAAATAGTTTTTTAGTATTAGCTTATCTTATTTTTTATTGAAAAGTATTTTTTTATAATAAATAAGAAATTTCTGATAATGTCACCACTCATAAGCGAAATTTGCTCTATATATTTATCTACGAGTAAACAGAAGTAGCCAGTTTACATACAGTCGTCATAACAAGTATTTACGTTAACGAGGTGAGGGGTATAATAAAAAAATTCGAGCTCTTTACAAATAAAATAACAAGGGGGTAGATAATGGAATAAAAAATGAAGCAAATGGTGATGCCGTGTTGCAACTCTTTTGTATAACTTTTTTAGTACCCGCTAACAAGCTGTTAACACTAGCTTATTTTTAATGAGCCAAAAGTAGAAAAATATCTCCTTTTGTCACTTGTATCCATATTTGACTTTTTTTGCTCCAAAAAAGTTTTCCGAATTTAACGTAAGGCTATTTTTATTGCTTCATGGGCAATATACTTTACAAGATTTATATAAATAACCATTGATCAAAGTTATAGGCACAATATAAAAAGGAAAACATAAGTTAGTCCATTGTAAAGTGATATTGTAATAAAAAGGTTTTTTTTTAATGATAGATAAAGGACAAACGAGCAGTCGGTCCACCTGGTGGAAAGTGGCCACTGTCGCCCATGGACATCGACAAAACTAGAGAGTTTCTCTTGTTGATGTCCATGGGAACAAATCCCCTACCACTAATGGATTAATGAAGGTAAAAGAACTGCTGATTATGGTCATCTAGTTTCATTGGTATTCACTTGTTATCTACATGGGCTTTTAATTGACGGTTGTCGGTGAATAATATTGTAGTTACTATCGCATTACATATCGGTGTTTGAAATTTAAATACATGAATATTTGAGGAGCACTTTTATGATTAAATTTGTACTTAAATTACGATGGGAAAATATAATTGTAAACGAAGGTTCCGACACAATTCTTACGACAAAAATTACCTATTAGTTCACGATCTACTTTACAAAAAGCTGACGACCTCGCCGGAGATGCCATGATGGACATCAAATTTATTGAACTATAACTCTAGAAAATATTATCGTTTATTAAATGTTTACTAGAATTCATATGCGATAAGCTCAAACTATATGATGCTATTCTATTAATAATTCCACTGCAAACTAACTACATAGTTATTATTTTATTTATTAATAACCTATTAGCAATACCGTTTATAAATTAGTATGCGCGGGTAGTTGATTTTATCTTATTTCGAGTAAACAATATATAACTTTTGTTCCTATAGAATTGAGCCAGTTTATCAAGTGGTCTCGCGCAGTACATATTAAATATTGAGACTAATAGTGTAGTGTTGTTTGGTGGCGTGGTGTTAGGACTCCGTTATCAATGTATTTTATTATTCAGTAGCAGCAGTATAATAACATCTTTGTAGGTTTGAATACCCTAATGTATATGTTAGGGTTTATGTATTTCGTATAAATGTTATAGTTATGATCCAACCTATATAAGCCGTTTGAGACTTGAGCTAAGCAAGGACATGTATTACATATTGTCAGACGTCTACGATTACAATAAATATGCATAAGCATTAGCTTAGCGTGTCCACGTGACTGCTGGCTGATAACAATCATTACCTATTCAAAGGGTGAACGACTATAAACTATTCATTCTTCATGAAAGATATACGTGCATTAGCTCTTTACAACGCCATTAACCAGTAAAGTTTGTTTTAAAGAATTAAATTTAAAATTTCTCTTAATTATTTCTCTATATTAAAATCACAGAATGAACGAAGTCGAACTCACGAAATTCCTGTTTGTAAAAAGCTACTTAAATGGTAACTGTGATTTTGTTATAAAAAATCAAAATATTACATAATCCACCACGTTATGTTCAGCTGACTTTACTTTTCCTTCAAGATACTAGGTAAACTATAATCCGACAAATTTTCAAATGGGAGGAAATGACTGAAAAAGATATTTTTTTCTACATGTTTGGGAGACTGCCACTGCTCGCCCCACCCTCGGAATCGCAGTTGACGATCACGGGTAATCATAATATTAACCATGAAACAAGTCATGAAAATCTGTCATTGGCTCCCATACCATTATGTCGACGTTAAAAGAAAACCATCTAAAAGACGAAAGTCATATAACTAAGTTACTAAACTAAACTTGACTTTGAAACTTTTCCTATCATCACAAATAGCCAAGATTTTCAGATTATTTAAAATTCTGTATTATCTAAATACCTTATTATCAGATGCAACAAAACGACTAATACTTGGTTTAATATAAACAAAAATTGCAAGATTGTTTTACTTCTGAAGTAGTATTACTTGATAAGAGTCTCTTGTCCATGAAATTACGTACAAGTGTTTATTTATACAATATATAGGACAGTGGACATCTACACTTAAACGATGATTACTTAAGAACGATTTTGCAATGAAATACTTCTATATTATAATGCATGCATGGCCATTTGCATAAATTTTTAAGCAATTTTGTATTTACCTTATTGTTATCCTTAAATCCTGAGGCCAGTATGACAAGTGTAGTATGAAATTATTCGTATAAAACTGATCTATCAGAAATCATTAATTAAAGGTAAGAATTACAAACATAAGTACTCCGTTTGTTTTATAAATAAAGATAGAATTTTTAAAACTTTATTCAAGAATTTTGAAACCTACTTACATAACAATGTTTGCTTCGGAAATTGTAACAATAATGGTTGTGCACTTAAATCTTATAACAGATCCTTTTCAAATTAGGGATATATCTTTTAGGAAAAGTAATATTTTTTTTAATAAATCGTACATGCATGCATCGGTTTTATTTGTATACATCAGCCTATAAAAACATTTACAGTTAATCTTTGCCATGCGCACTCTGTATCTGACAAATACAACGCATCATTTCGAGCGGTAATGACACAGATCGTGTAATCTCTTGATAAGCATTGTACACCCACTTATTGAATAATAAACTACACTCTGTGCACTGAAGTGGTGCAAACAAAATATTATTAAGGAAAAAAATATTTAAAAAATTAACTACAAAAAATGATGTCATTGGTTATGCTCATGCTTCTAACGTCGTAGACGTGAGAATGTACTATATATTCTTATTATTACTTGGGAATAATTTTTGATACTTTATTTTAATCTTTTATCAACTTACAAAGAAAACTTGTAACGTAAAGTGAATTAAATTCACTTTCTTGTACATATTTCAAATGGCAAACGAAATTGACAGCTGTCACCCGCACCATGTTAGATATCATATAACATTAAATATGGGCCGGGTCCTTACTTTGTTTATTTGATGACATGGAGGATGGGACCCCCTTCCCATTCTTCAATCAAAAAATCTGCTTACGTAATACTCGAACGGTCCATATCGAAAATTACGACCAACACATAAATCGATTAGCTATTGATATTATTACTATTTTATACAAGCAATAAAAGGTGCAATTTAAGACGAGTTAGTCTTGACCTAAAGAAGAGCTCGGTGCCGCAAGTTTGCGTAAGTAAAATGTAAGTGGTACACACTATAGTCGGAATTAGAATTACCACAATTTATACTCTATTCTACAGACTTACTATTACTTATTCTCTACAGAATTTATACTCCACTCAACTGACAGACAAACCGATAAAACAGAAAAAAGGTTAACAAAGACACAGATTTCGGACCGCATCAAAGTTTATTTACAATATCGATCTATTCTTATAATGTATATATGTACTTATATAACGCTTCTCAGAAAAATACGATTCGTATCTGCTTTTTTGCCTAATTTTGTGACTTTTGTTTCGTTCATTTTTGGTTCAGTACTCGTAAATTCTACTATATTGCACTCGATTACCTAATCTATATACATATCAATTTAGGTTAGAAATAAATAAGGTTAATGTAAAGGTATGGCAATAAATCATTGATAAATAATTATCGTACTCTACTACTATAAGCTGCATATATGACTTACGTGGATCAAGAAAAAAAAATGATAATAATTAATATCCGTGGAAACAATAGATTGAATAACACAAAACAATCCTCGTAATAGAAAATGTGACGTATATGTAAATTTTTAAGATTTTTTTTTAAATATAGTGGTCGAAATTCATCCATAATTAATTTAAATTACTTCAACAGTAAACAAAAGAGTATGTCAAATGGTAGTTTATGCAATATTTTTTTAATTGATTTAATGTATTTTTTATGCATAATTTAAAAAAAATATTAGCATTCTGGTCTCCTCTATCCGTCCGCACATCATACTCCTCCGTCCGCACAATTTTCGTAAAATGGGGTACAAAGTTTTTGCTTCACGTATTAATATATAGATACTAGAGGGCTGCCCTCGCTTCGCTCCGGGTATTTAAAACAATATTATAATTGATGTCCTTAAATTGTCACTCTGTAATTGAGTAGTTTTTCATTATTTGACAAAAGGGAGACAGTGAGAAAAAGTTATAAAAAGAAAATTAATAGAAACAAAAATAAAAGAAAAGCGACAGATGCTAAGAGAGGGAGGACAGAGCAAAAATAAAATTGAATAGGTAAAGGAGAGAGAGAGAGAGAAGAATTAAAGAGAGAAAAAGAGAGAGGATGAGAGACAATGATAGTATTATAAGTGGAAGAGATGGAAATACTATAGACTTCTCTCAATGAAAGAATTTTAAAAATCGGATCAGTAGCAACAAAATGACCATATTCTATTAATTAAAAATTTATATGGCAACACTAAATCACTTTTGTCCTTCACTTAAGTGTAGTTTTCTATCAGTGAAAAAATTTTTTAAATCGGATTTGTAGTTCCTGAGAAACTCTTCAATTTACAAAATGGCCACCTTATGGCACTTAAATGGCCATATCTTTTTAATTAGAGTATTTAAGGCAACACCACATAGCCTATGTTACCCGGAAAGAATGTAGCTTCCTATCAGTGAAAGAATTTTCAAAATCAGTACTTTTAGAGCCTATTCGCAACAAACAAACAAACATACAAATATACAAACATACAAACAATCAAATCTTTCCTCTTTATATAATAGTATAGACTAGCTGACCCGACAGACGTTGTCCTTTCTTAACTATGAATATTGAATTCGAATTGGCTGTCAAAAGCTTAAATTAGAAAAGTTAATATGGTCGTTAAGTATTCTTTAGTTTTCTAAATTTCTGGGCAATTTTTTTAGTTTTTTCTTCCTTAGAACCTTGTCATGACAATAACATACACAACAAAAAATAATTAGTGAAATCGGTATAACCGTTGACGCGTGATTCTGTGACCAAGGGAAATATAATAAATGTTAAACACTTGGTATTAATGATCAATGAACATCATTTTAATTGCCTGTTTTTATCGGACGATCTTGGTTAACAGACAAAAAGCTAATTTAACGGATTTGTGTTAAATTTATATTTTTACCCGACTACGGCGAAGCCAAAATGAAGGGTTATGATTTTGGCAGTCTATGTATCTATGTATGTTCCACCCTAGCGCCTAAATTACTGAACCAATTTTCAGGAATGAGGTGTCAGATCAGAGATTCGTAATAATAGCGAAATAGGCTATAAAAATTTAAAAGTTTTTTTTATGACGGAATTTATACCTCATTTTCTAACCTCGAAAAAAATTAAACTGAGATAATTACCACGTATTTGGTATCAAAAGAAAGGTCTCGGCGAGCACATTACACATATGTATATATATCTTAATGTTTAAGTCAAGATATATATTTAAAATGTGGTCGTATAGTCCGCGCGGCCGGTCGTTGCAGTTATTCACTCGTTTAGGCAAATAAAGACCAACCTTACGTCACAATATTAGATTATAAGGGATATCTCGATCGAGAAACGAAAAACTTAAATAAAGTTTAAAAACTATAACCCGACTACGTAAAAAAGTGGTCTAAAAAGGACGAAACAAGAAAATAATTTAGATAGAAAGTCGGGTTATAGTTTTTAAACTTTATATATAATTTGTTTAGATCAACTGTAGATGTATATAAGCCTGGAACATTAGAACCTTAAATTAAATAAGTTATGGTCTGAATGTCCATCAAATGTAAATCATAATTATAGAGACTGGTTTTTTATCAGTAACTGCGCCATTTTTATAGTGGGTCATGTTTTTGATGACCCAACAGATAAGCACGAGCGAAATCAATTTACGTATTTCAATTGTGTTTACGTATAAATTTTTTGTCCCTATAACGTTTTAGCAATAATAACAACAAGCCTACGTCTTATTTTTAAATCCTTAGATTTATTTTACAAACAATAGATTCAACATTGTTACGTCACAATATTAGATTATAAGGGATATCTCGATCGAGAAACGAAAAACTTAAATAAAGTTTAAAAACTATAACCCGACTACGTAAAAAAGTGGTCTAAAAAGGACGAAACAAGAAAATAATTTAGATAGAAAGTCGGGTTATAGTTTTTAAACTTTATATATAATTTGTTTAGATCAACTGTAGATGTATATAAGCCTGGAACATTAGAACCTTAAATTAAATAAGTTATGGTCTGAATGTCCATCAAATGTAAATCATAATTATAGAGACTGGTTTTTTATCAGTAACTGCGCCATTTTTATAGTGGGTCATGTTTTTGATGACCCAACAGATAAGCACGAGCGAAATCAATTTACGTATTTCAATTGTGTTTACGTATAAATTTTTTGTCCCTATAACGTTTTAGCAATAATAACAACAAGCCTACGTCTTATTTTTAAATCCTTAGATTTATTTTACAAACAATAGATTCAACATTGTTACGTCACAATATTAGATTATAAAGGTTATCTCGATCGAGAAACGGAAAACTATTAAATAAAAAGATAAAGTTTAAAAACTATAACCCGACGAGTAGTATTTGAAGTAATATATTTCTAAAGCATATTTTAATCAGGGTTGGAAAAAATTATGTATTTTTTTATATCGAGTAATGTACGATTTTTTTTAAATCCTTATTAATCACGATTTCTTTGATTTTTTCATTTTATTATTTAATTTGACTATATTTTTGCACAAAACAGAACGGGGATTTCCCTTTTGTCTGACATGTGAACAATGTAACCACTTTTAGTGGATTTCTAATTTTTTTTTTAGTAGATTTGAAGCAAATAAGACGATAATCTAGTAGGGTAAAATGTCTTAGTAGAATTTAGTACAAATGTGAACGCACATGTTGGCATTTTTATTAGACCCAACCCAAACAGAATTCACACTGACAGATGAAGAAGAAGAAAGTGCGTTGGAGGACGCACGAAATCACTATGATGGTTCAGTTTTGTTACCATTGATAATCAAAACCATTCAGAAGTGTGATGTTCGCAGAACACCACTAGAGCGGTGGATATCACAGAAAAATATATTTAGTGAAGAGGAACAGTCAAAAATTTTTCCAGTGGTGAAGCAATTACTTGGGGCGATAGCTTCTTCAGCTGCTGTGGAAAGAGTGTTATCCACCTTTGGAATTGTTTAGAGCAAATTAAGAAACCGATTTAAATCGTAGTTTAATATAAAGCAAAACACCAGTTGCTCATTTTGAATCGCTCTCTAATTTCCTTGTTTAATATTAACAGTATACTAGTACAGCTCTTTTGTCTTTTTCAGGGCAACGATCGATATGTTCACGTAATAAAAAACGTATCACTTATATCGAAGGGCATTAGTGATAGCCTACTTTTATATTACAAAACGCTTGCCGGCCAAGGATTATACTCTATGTTTAATTTTGATACAATCGGGTTCAAAGCTGATAAATAAACATTGTTTATTAAATGATAAAGAAAAATAGGCTAAGGTTAGAATTTTGTTACTAGCTGATCATTATTATATTACTAGCTGATCCGGCGAACGTTTGTACCACCTAACAGTCATTGAATATATTGTTCCAGATTAGCTGAACTTCATTAATGATTGACAGTTGACATGTTTGAAATTAAAATGATGGCCGGTACAACACCCATCAACATTTTGTATAAGAAAATGAACAAATTTACACAAAATCTAAACAAATTATAGACCTAAATATTCCTTATAAATCACTCTCCGACTCTGAAGCATCACAGAAGCCACGGAGAGAATAGGAAAGGGAACTATCGGAAAGAATATGCCGCTGGGTTAAAATCTCTCTATCGCTATCAAGGTCTCTAATAAAAGATCAAGTGAACACGACAAACAGACGCGGCGTGGGACTGCAATATATAGTAGCAAAATAAACATATTCTCGGAATTGTTTTCAAATAATAAAAAATAATGTATCCAATGACGATTTAACTTTTAAAAACATTACAATTCTTATAAAATTGTTTATGTCGAAAAATTACTACATAAACATTTTTTTAACTTCCATGGAATCTATCTTGTAAACAAACTTGTTGTTGTTTTTATTAAAATTCGAATAAACGACCTTTAGCGATGTTAACTTTATCTACTGTCCAGTTTCCGGGATATTTTCCCCATAATACAATTAATAATGATTGCCCACTCTAAAACGACTACCAACAGCTATAATAGAAGTATGTTACAATATGACCTGTATGCTATGTACATTTCATTACGATTACTGCTATTGTTACAAAGACCCATTAGATTGCACACATACAACGAACGAGCTAAATAACAGATATTATAATTAAATATTTTTTTTCATAACCTAAATATTTTACAATTAATTGTGTACCTGCAGTTTTTAAGTCGTAGAAAATGCTTTATTCGATTAAAATTTCTCAACCAATTTTTTCATATTTAATCACGAATTTCGATTAATAAATTTCATTGGATATCTAATAAATAAATTCAACATGGTTTCAAAACTAGAACGACTGAACCTATTTAGCTTTTTTTTATTGTTTGAAGTGTTGGAATGGAATAATTCTGAAAATTCAAAATCGTACGGTAAAATTAAACAATCGACCCCTTCCTGGTTTTCCACGGGATCTATTTACCGCAGATTTAACAATACACATTCAAATTTTTAATACATAAATATCAAAGCCTTCAATAAAAGATGTTTACCGTCCCGCAAGAACTATAAGTTTTCCAGAACAAAAAGTAGTCTACGTGTTAATCCATGTTACATAGTGTGTGCCTTTCATTGAAATCCATTCAGCCGTTTTAGTGCGATTGACAAACAAACCAAGTCCAATTTTACTTCTCTTAGTCTACGGGAAAATTTACGGGAAATCCCAGATGGGACTTGGCATAAATAGATGTGATTGGCTTTAGTAGCATGTATAAATAGCTCTCGGAAAGTTCGCTGCAGATATATAACCCAAGGCCCAAGGGTGTGAAGGTGCGTGACCGGTGATGATTCACGTCTGTTTTTATTTTTACGGTTTCCGAGCCAGAGTGATCGTTTACTCGTACTCGTACGAGTAAACGATGCACTCACACTTCAATATACTAAAACCACGCGGTTGTGTCGTGATTGAAGAGCGGCGATCTTTATTAACTACCTAATGTTATTTTAAAACTATCTTAATTGTATAAACTCACATTATTTATATAGATAAACTGAACTTTTTATGTATATATTGTGTACGTATAACGAAGATAAGTATATGAAATTTGTAAAAAGTGATTTATATAAATTTTATATTTTTAGAAAGTTAAGAAAAATCTTCACCGACAAATTTATCACAGATACAATATCCAAAAAAAACATTGGTCAAACCGGTTTAAGACTAAACAAATACAAAGAAACATACTCCTAACCACAACACGATAAACTTTTATCAATTGCATCGTTCTTTGTTATACACAAAACCCAGAACTCAAATCGTGGAAAATGTTTAACATTTATATTACTTGTAACATTTCCGTTCACGTTCGTGCATCGTGACTATGACTGGGATGAGTTATATGATTTGCCAAATATCAAATACAACGAAGAAACATTCATCGATGAGAGATAAAGAAACAAAGCAAGTTTCAAATCATAAATGATTTACTGAATTATTTTATTCATAGATTTCTTTTATTATTATCCCGCAGGAACTGTATTTTGTTATAAATCAAAAAATTAGCTTAGTCGTTTTTGTATGATTGAGAAACAAACATCCATTTTTAGATTACATTAAAAGCAGCACTAGCACGTGTAAACTTTTATGGAAATTCGTTGTTTTTCTTTTAAAGTTGCTTTGGCCGTCAAAAAGCAATATAAATGACCTCACATAAATTGTTATTCATGTATGCATACAATGGAAACTTTTTCATTAGATAAACCATTCGGTTTTCTGGAATATCTTGGATGACGAGTGTTATTTCTTTATGATAATAAAATGCTAGGTAAACTATATGCGTAGGTACATTTGTATTCACATTTCAATCATATTTTCTGTCGCACTTCACTAAATATTCAAGCAGTGCTAATAGACCTTCACTGCTGAAACGAATTGTTTTACTTTATTTCAATTGAATACTATTTGGACGGTTTTTTTACGTAGTTTTAAATTATTTCAACTGACATGTAGACAATATAATCTTTAGTGTGATAGATTAGAGTCAATCTCTGGTGTTATCGCGCATTGTACATGGAAGTATAGTGTCATGGTTAAGGTCACTCTTTTTGAGGTCCACGTAAGTTAACTTTATTATCTACTGTAGTTAGTATTCGGGCAGCGAAGGAGAATACGTTGTCCCGGTTTCCTGACTAAATTGCATGTGTATACGTATTACTGTACTGTAACGAGTATCATCCCTCTCTCATTTTATGACAACACTAATTAAAAAGATTAGATTTTTTGTATGTTTGTTTGTTGAAAATAGTCTTTAAAAACTACTAAACTAAACTACATCCTTCACTCATCCCATTTATGTAGGGATATCCAAAAATATTATAATTAAAAGATGGCTATTTAAATGTCATCAAGTGACCATATTGTATGTTTAAGGTATAAGGTTTTTGAATTTTGACAATATAAGAATATAGATTATAATATTATTTTAAACACCCCGAAGCGAAGCGAGGTCTGATCGCTCGTTATTTATATTTAAAGATTTATAATGATAGTTATAATATACAGACCTTGTGATCGTATTACTATTGTTTTGTGGTTTGCGGTAG
Organism: Limenitis camilla; assembly: GCA_905147385.1. Lineage (NCBI taxonomy): Eukaryota > Metazoa > Arthropoda > Insecta > Lepidoptera > Nymphalidae > Limenitis > Limenitis camilla. Next base: position 9,217,798 of record LR990224.1, read on the forward strand.
ACTTAGATCAAGTAATATTAAAGTAACTTATATATTCCTATATAGATTCCTGAAATAACTATAAGATAGGAATAGGAAAAATCCGTATAAAGTTTTTGATTTATATCTTCTAATATATAACTGAATTGACGTTTGTTATTCTCGATAAAACTCAAGAACGGTTGGACCGATTTGGCTAATTTTAGTTCTGAAATATATCTGCAAGGCAAAGGAAGGTATAAAAAGTGAGAAACTAAAACGATTTTATAAAAACTTGTAATATTAATATAAAGATTTAGGCAAATTGTAACTTATTTTATTCATATTAATTCACAGCAGACTGTCGTAGGCTGTCGTTTTTAAAAGGCAATAAATTTTTATGCAACGTTACAAACATGGGCAGTGGGTTTATATTTATCCAAAATCTTTTGGGAACGTTTCACAAGACTATATTTTTTCTTTTACGATTTTAAGTGTGTCTTTTAAATTTATCTTGATGCATTTGGGCATTTATTTACATACTTGGAGACTGGTTGCATAACTGTAAAAGATATTTCGTATCATACCATTAAATAACATAATAATTACCTAATTTGATAACTAATAATTTTCTAATCAGGTCATTAAATTAGATTTTAAGTGCCTTCTACATTAGGCGTCATTAGTAAATTATATTAAATTTACTAATGCGTTTAAACAAAAAATACTAATATTAGAAACTATAAAAATAAATTAAAACACTGCTGAAATTACCGACTACTCATTATAACCAACAGGTATGAAATTTTTTACTTGTAAAAGAATTGTCATAATAATCCTACTAATATTATAAACGCGAAAGTTTGTAAGAATGTATGGATGTTTGTTACTGTTTCACGCAAAAACTACTAAATAGATTTTGATGAAACATTACAATGATATAGCTTACACATCAGAATAAAACATAGGCTATAATTTATAATGATATAGTGTGAATTATCCAAAAAATAGCGGTTGAAACCGCGGGGTGCAGCTAGTTACCTATATTGAGAGTCGTACTTGCATCAATTCAAAACAAATTCAAATAAATAATAGTTTAAAAAACCTAAATTAATACGTTTTTATAGAAAATCAAACTAAAAAAAGAAAATAAATTTTAATAAATTTAAATTAAAAATAGTGTAAGAAAAAATGATTTTATTGTAAAAAAAAGCGTGTAAAAAGTTAGTTAGTTGTGTAAAAAGTTAAAATTTTACAAAACTTTGGTATATTTTAGTGAATTAAATTTTTTTTAAATAATTAAAATTTGATAAATTATATTTAACAATATGCAGGGGGATGTTTTGAGACGATATAAAAAATTTGACAACAAAAACGAGACACTAAGTTAAATTTAGAAATGTTGTATATGTTTATTATAAGATATCGAACCTATAAGGTGGGCTCGGTGTGGAGAATATCAATGAAATATTGAATTCTTCGTTCGTCCTGAAATAGTTGAATAGGTGATAAAAAACGCTATTCAACGATATATAAACGAGCGAAATCGGATAAACTAATATTACTATTGCCTACTAAAAACTTGATTTTTGAACCAAATTTTGTTAAAATTTAACAATTTTACTATAAATTTTACTATAAAAAAACGAGGGTGAAAACTACTTTGAAATATAGGGGGATGATGTACGTATAAGATAGGGAAAGTATAAAACATAAATATAAAGTGTCTTGACGCAGACACTCCGGGTCTGAGGAAATCAAAAAATCGCCAAACCATGATCCTAGTAGGGATAACAGCTCAAACTGTTTAAAATATTTAATTGTCATCAATCCTTAATAAGTATGCCAAATTTCGAGATAATCCGACGTTTTGAAGGGGGTCAAAATCACGTTCAAAGATTCCGTTACATACATACTAACATACGTATGAAGCTCATAAAAGCGTATTAAAAAATAGTTTTTCTAACAAATATATCTGTTAGACGAAATGTATGAAAGTGCAATGTACTCATAAATCATTTAAAAACAAATAAAAATGTGATGTTTAATAAAACTCAATGTTAGGTGTCTCTATAATACTAATAGAAGCCAAAACAGTAGTTATCAAGATTTTTTTCTGTTTATTTGTATTGTTTTAAAACACAGACTTGTTTTAGCCCAACGAAGCCAGGGCGGGTCGACAAATATTTAATATCTCCTATTATTAAATTGATAATCAATTACTATAGCGATTAGACAATTTTTTATCATTTATCAGTTACCTACTTTTCTGTAATAATAATTGAAAAAAAATGCAATAACTACATTTTCTAAGTAATACGACTGATTGAAGGTAATCAAAAAATAAATGATTTCTCTGGAAAAAAATAAGTACTAAACTAAACTTCTAGAATAAATGATATCAGCTTAACCTCTTTTTATTTGTCCGTCAATAAAAGTTTTTTAAATAAACTTGATCGTTTCATAAACTTGTTGGTTGTTTACATTATTTATACCACGTAGATTTTTTTTATCAAACTTCTTTATTGACGTATTAAAATAATGAGATCATTTTCATGTATTTGCAATAATAATATAAAAAACAAATAATAAAATAGTTATTTTGTTTATTTTTCGATCTACCTACGTATAGAATTTTATCAATGTGAACAATACTTTAAAAAATAGTAAGATTTACTTGTATGGCATATATTATTTTAAATATAAGTTATAAGCTTTAGGAAACAAACTATGATCGTAACTACAATAAATTGTTTATACTCAAAAGTAAATAAACTTTATTTTCTACATTATGAACCGATTATAAATATTACTAAAATAATTTTTATTTTGGTTTTCTTTTGGTAAAGTTATAATAGTACGACGAAGTTTGAAACTAGCACCTTTTGCCCTACGAAGTTTACTTGCTTCATTGCATCCTCTAGAATTAGTTTTATCAGATTTATGAGTTTATACTAAAATTTGAATGATCCGTTATTTTGAAAAAGTTCGCAAAGCAGTATGATGCAAGTAAGTATCGCGAGCATTTTAATGGTAACCGCGCGTATTTTGGCCGAGCGTGATGGAATTCGCAATGCAACGGGGTGCATGTGGTGCACCGCCTGCACTGCATCGCGGCCTATCCAGTAACGAATTTTCACAGACACATATCATAAAAAAAGAGGTACAATACCTTGATAAAGTCACAAGAAGTCGCGCGTGTATCGTGCTTGTAGCGATGTGTTCTTGCAATTATGACCGTGCACTACCAACGCCGTTCAGAGATTGACTGGTGTAAAAGCGGCGTGTTGGTGAATATATGCGCGCGCATCTCTCTACGCCTGCGTGGAGGGAGAACTTGTACGTTGGTCAACTCAATGCTAGACGACTTCATTCACTAGCAGCTCCAATATTGCATCCTTGTTACCCATTGTACAGTTTACAGTGTACACCCTTCGACGACATCGGATGTCCCATACCATTAAACTGTTCTGACAAATTGGCGCGGGTAATAGTTCCCACTTCGGAATCATTAAAGATGCCTGTCGGTCGTCTCTATTCTCTATTACAAATATGCCATAGGGGGTCCGATTTTCTTTAAGTAGCTATTTTGAACTGAAGTTTTGCCAATCTATGTGCGTTCGCGTGGAAATTTTCAATCCATCTGCAATGGCGAAAACTTTGCGGAAGATAAACTTGAATATATATTAAATTTTAATACTTGTAATATATATTAAATTTTATTAGTTTAGCTACATCTAAGGGTAATTTTCCTATCGATATGTTTTAGTAAAATCTTTATTAAATGCACTGAATGACTGACTGTGCACCTACCTATCTTAGAGAACCAAGGCCGATATTCTTGAAATTCTTTGGATTGCAACTTAATAAATGTTTGTAAACACTGTATTTATGGTAATGTCAATGGTTTGTTCAAAGTATAATATGCATCTAATACGTTACTTATTATATATCAATTATTGAACTACAGGTAAATTAAATTAATAATAATTGAAGCTACTTATCACTTATATTGCTAAAAATTAATGAACAATTATAAAGATTTGCTTTCACAACTTACTTTTAATACCTTACTATTGAATAGTGATAGTTTAAAATAATATGCAAGGAGAGAAATAGTTATATTTGTTGTGAACTTAGATTTTACACTTAAATCGACACTTGAACACTGTATTTTTTCAAACATTTATAATTTTACAGAAATATTTACACTTATTTAATATTAAAATAGACGTAAACGTTTGCACAATGTATATTGTCAAATTTTTTGCTCTAGTCGTTGTCGATAAAATATAGTAATAAATAATAAAATACATTTACGTACAACGTACATGTCCATAAAGTAAAGATAAAATTGTCAATGTCCGGTATATATTACAAGACTAGACTGAACTGGATTATCTTACAGCCAAACAAGTTATAACTAGGTTGGATATTAGGGTTATCAGTCGTCATTTAAAAACTTTAACCGAAGTATTTGTACTATGTTTAATGGTTTTAATCAACTTGTATATCACGCAGCTCAAGTATCATACTATACATAAAAGTTCGGCCAAGTCCAAGTTAAACTCGCGCGCTAAAGATTCCGTACAATAATTAGTATTAAAGGACAAACTTAAACTTTTGTACACATCAACATTAGTCATTGGTCGCCATAGAATACCTACTGACAAAAAATATTAAAAAGTAGTCAACACATTATGATTCCTATAAGAGTATCAAAATGAGCATAAACTGCCGTATCTTAAATTTGCGTTTATTTAGATCTTTGATTTTTCCCAGTTTAATGAGAGTGTACATCAAGAGTTTGATATTAATTTCATTTCTTGATAATTTTATGCATTCTCCAAATTATGGGCAAAGTCCTACGAATATTAAAGGTTATGTTTTCATCACTAACAGCGAATTTCCAGTTTTCAAATATTTTCCATATTTTTGTGCCATAAGACCTTACTTTTACATTAACAGCCCTATCTTTATTTTGCGCGGACTTAGTTTGATTTTTTTGACAACGATCCTATTAGGGTTCCTTTTTCCCTTTAATAACTTTTAATAAACGAAACATTAAAAACGAATAAAACATTTTCTTATTAAAACCTAAAAAATATGACAAATATATTTCTCAGGTCAGTGTGAAATTGAAATTTTTCACTAAATATATTTACGGATATTTAGATCGCTATTACCAAAATATTACTAGTAAACTAAATCTACTTTAATTTCGAGGACTACTACGATGTGAGGAGAAGTGATCAAACTAAAAGCAACCTCAACTCTATGAGGCCTTTCATTAGGAAGAGTGGTACAAACAGAACAAAAATGTTCTTCACTACTATGTAAATTTTCAAGCCCACAGCTACAATTGCGAATAGTCTCTTAGATAATTATTTTTTTAAAAGAACGTTTCAACTGCATATATTCTTAAATAAAACTATATTTTTCCAAGTGTTCCCAGAAGAATATGTAAGGAAAAACGTTTTTATACGTATCTACTTAAAGTTTTACATATAAATTTAAGATTTTTAAGAAAATTTAATATACAGCGTATTTATAACACCATATACAAGTAAAACAATCATTTTTTTTTGTTAAATCTATCTTTCAGTACGTTAGTACACGTCTCCTTAAGTCTCATCACTGACTCGCTGAATGCTGCCATATGCTTATTCCCTCTTTCGGGCGTATATTCATCTCACCGGCATGGAAAACCTTCCTATTTCCGACACTAATGCATGCCTTTACGCCTTTGATGCTAAACACCCGACTCGGATCTGGTGTAAATACATACCGAAGCAGTAAAATTACCAAAATCTTCTACCACTGTTTAAAATGGGGACGAATTCCCTCCAAAGTCCAAATGCTGACCTTTCCAACTGCATGGCCCATGTTAGGACAGCGTCTTTCGCCGCACATCTTACCCTCTCAGTGGGGGTAATTCTCTCTGGAAGATCACTAGCCAGAAACGTAGCCCTCAACAGAAACATTGTACAATAGACACGAATCGCATGCTCTCTCTATTGTCGTCGAAATTGGCGTCGAGTATCCAAAGAAAAGAAACCAGATGGGGCCATACTAAGAACCAAGCCTAGGTAAAGCCTCCGGCATGTGGAGCTCGCGTACAGCTACTGGCTTCCCCTGATTACTACTATTGCTCCAAGGCTATACGAGGTCCATGAAAAATGATTGCCTTGATTTTTTTTATACAGACTTCCAGTCGCTTTATGCGAACTCTTTCGACCCCAAGCGACGTACCGACTACCACAAGAGTAACTGCTCCTCCGCTCTCAACTTTGTGCCTTTAAAAACACCCTCAACAGTCCAACCTAGTACAGAGGTACCTCTAAGTCTCGAGAAGATCTCATATGATTTCGTGGTGAAAGCTTTTGAAGATATTCATGTTGTCCAGTACGACCAACACGATCTACTACACGAATCCACCCATCTTCCACCTTGTTTTCAAACCATCAATTGTTTTTTTAGTTCAATACGACCTGAATTAAAGGTTATTAGAAAATAAAGTTATTGTAACAGCGTTCTTATGTATTTACTTCACATAGTGATTTATTATAAAAAAAATTGTTAGTAGTAATAGTACTTTCTTGATATTATAGGAGGGGGGTCCCATGTGACGAATTTGCCAAGAGCCCCGAACGGAGTAGTTACGCCACTGGTCAGACTTCTGACAGACTTGAGCCAGTTGTCAAACGGAATTCGCCTGGTGACGATTATATTGTTCGATGACATTAGTATTTACGTAAAAGAAGGAAAGAAATTATACTTATGCTAGCAATTTTCTTTCGAATAAAGTATTTGAGAATTTTAAGAAAACGAAAATTGGTAATTAAGCCACAACAATTGTTAATATGGCCCAGATAATTATCATGTGTACGTCATACCTTTAGCTCAAGAAATGAAGAATATTATACCTATCGTCGTGAACGTGTTGAAAACAACATCATTATCAGTAGTTCATTGTGTTTCCAGTAATAGACACTTAAAAATGATTAGCTAATTTACTTTTCAACGTAGTTCTAATTGTCATTTAATATGTCCATTACTACAGACACATAGAAAACGGTAATAACACACTATTATATAACGGAGAACTGGGTGAGTGGTTTTTTACCTAAAACAAGAATCACACTTAGCCAGTTATACTTTTTATTCCCACTCTATCTTCTATGGGCTATATTAAGTATATTTAAAAAACAATAACTTTTCTTGAAATCCGATTTAAATGAAACAGAGCCTATATTTGATGGTAGAGCTGCAGAAATGCAACTATGAGAATAGTATTCATTTTTTACAAAAATCTCCTATATAATCGATTGTATGTATGAATTCCTAACAAGGGCGTCCCCAAGGGGAGGTTCGCAGGGGCAACTATAACTAGAGATATTAGAAGTATTATTAATCATCAGAATTTGCTAAAAACTCTCGAAACAGTTAGCAACACCGTTTATAACTCTGTATTCGCGAGAGGTTCCTTTTATTTTATTACAATTATACCCACGAAGGACAATATAAAACCTCTATCTCGGTTGATTTGTGCCAGTTGTCAAACGGAGCTCGCCTGGTGACCATAAAGGCTGTTACAACTTTTGTGGTGTCATTATGCTGGGACTTACTTGTGAAAGATTTTCTGAGTGTTTGGGATTCCTCGGATTTCGTCAAAAGTGCATATTATTATCTTTACAAGTTACTGTGCAGCATAGCTCCCAAACCTATAGATAATAAAAATAATTGATATATTAAAATATTATACAATAAAACAAATATGACATACAACGAATATACATAATATGTATATACCATTACAAAGGCAACAGTATAAAAGCTTCCCTTACGAGGGTAGAAAAAATCGATATATTTTCTAGCTAATTTCATATTCTGTCAGTTTTAATAGTGAATAAAAATTTACATCTTATAGTAAGTCATATAAATTCCTCTTGACATGGATTTCCGCAAAGTATCATCTATATCTATACTATTATATAAAGAGGAAAGATTTGATTGTTTGTATGTTTGTTTGTTGCGAATAGGAGTAGGATATAATAGGAGGGAGAATAGCGATAGGAAGCTACATACTTCCTTTTAATTAATAGAATATGGCCATTTAGTTGTTACTAATTCGATTTTAAAAATTCTATCACTGAGGGAAAACTTCACTATTCGTTAGAAACAAAGTTGATTTAGTGTTGCCATATACATTTTATAATAGAATATGGCTATTTTATTGTTACTAATCCAATTTTAAAAATTCTTCCACTGAGAGAAGTGTATTTCCGAATAGTATTTCCGTCTCTCATCCTCTGTTTTTTCTCTCATTAATTTTTATCTTTTTATTTCAGAATGATCAGTCTCCTTTCACTTTCTTTCTTTCGATTATCTCTGTCTCTCTTTCCCCTCTCTTATTCTCTCTTTCGCTCTCTCTCCTTTACCTATTCAATATTATTTTTGCTCTGTCCTCCCTCTTTTACTATCTGTTGCTTTACTATTTCTTTCTATTATTTTTTTTATAACTTTTTCTCTCTCTCTTTTTTCAAATAATGAAAAACTACACAATTACAGAGTGACAATTTAAGGACATCAATTATAATATTGCTTTAAATACCCGGTACGAACCGAGGGCAGGCAGCTAGTCTTCAATAAAATAGAACAGAAGATGTTATTTTGTCACATCGGGAGTTTTATGCAGAACTTATTTTTCCTTCAAACCGATGAAATACGACCAAGGCAAATATACAAAATCACTCATTTAGTCTGTCTAACTGTTACTGTACAAATATCATTCGCATTTGTAATTTTATAATTGTTATAAGATTTTTAGGGTTTGTATCTTAAAAGAAAAAAAAAGAACCCTTACAAGTTCACTTCGTTGTCCGTCTGTAAATACGCGTGGAGGAATCAAGTAGAAATTATATTTAAATAAAATTAAAATCAGACTTCAATTAACGCAATGAAAATATACGGCCAAGTATGTTGTCACTAGTCTTGGGTAGTTCGCGAACGAACTAGTTCAAAAGAGCGCTCCTTTACTACGAACTATACTAGTTCGTCGACGATCTCGCTCTTAGTTCTTTTTCTTATATTTTTTTAAATTGAATTAATTACTTTTAGGGATGCTTATGTTTCATCCATACTTGACTATTTGTTTTCTATAAAAGTAAATGTGTAATAAATAAAAATAGTGGATTTTTCGTAATAAAAATTCGACATATACTTATATATTTAAATGCTGATAGAAATATCAAAATATTGTCCATAAATGATATTTCTAAGTTCGATGTTTCACTTTTGAGTTTTTTTCCTTTATTTATTATTTTAACTAAATTATTTAAAAGATGAACTAACTAACTAAAAAAGCGAACTAGTTAGCCTTTGGATTGCGAACTAAAAAGAACGCTCTCATTGCTGACCGACTAGGCACAAGACTAAAAAAAAGCCAATTTTATTCGTTCGTTCGAACGAACGAACTAAAACAACTAACGAACTAAAAGAGCGAACTAGTTCGCCATTGGAATACGAACTAAAAGGAGCGCTCTTTTTGGCGACCGACTAAGCCCAAGACTAGTTGTCACTGACAATATTACTTCCCAGTGCGAGAGTCCTACGCTCGCACTTGGCCGAATTTTTCTTATAGCACATAAAATTATTATGTAAATTAGTTAATAACGTCAAGGCTATATCCATAAAGTCTATAATTTGGCTAGTTATAATGGTTAAAAAATATGGGAAAATGTCGAAGCGTGTATGTAAACTATTCCTTTGAATTATTGAATATATAAAAGCTTTGACTGTATTCGTTGTGTTAGAAACTTTGTAATAGTACTGATTTTACGGTTGGGAACACTTCATTAGCGTCATTTTGGTTACATGATTTCTTATTGATTATCTTTACTTTGTAGATATCTCAGAGCACGAACGTTTGGCGTGACGCTTTGTAATCTATGCTAATAGGCGGCCAGCAGACTTTGTGATAAACGATGTTTACAGCCATCCGGTTATAACCGGCATGTCGTATTCGCCAATTAGTACCTTCGTTCAATGTACCTGAATCCTGATATCGAGATTGTTAGCGAACACGATTCAGATACAAACTAATTTTATTGTTTACTCATGTTTTGCACCTTATAATTCAATTTAAGGCAAATTTTCCACGACTGAAATAATTGAAAAATACGTTGGTGTTATTTTTATTTACTAGTGACCCGCCCCGGTCTCGCACTGGTGTTATTTATCACGTACAATACTTCCTAAACAATGTTTCTAACATTCAGGCACTTACGACAATAAAAAAGTTTTATTATTATCCCGCTGGAACTTTGGATTTATTCGGAATTAATATAATCATGGTTATAAAGTATCTTTGTGCCTAATTTTATTGAAATCCGTTCAGCCGTTTTTACGTAATTGAGTAACAAACAACCAAACCTACAAACTTTCACATTTACAATATTAATGAGATTTATTATTAAGTTCGTGAAGTTCCTGGGCGCACTCACCAAAGTAAATCCGGTAAAAGATCGTTATGGAGGCAACTTTGCGTCGAGTTCGCCGTACTACGTTCCCTTATTCTATGAGTTTTCTAGCACGACGATCGACCGAGTAGAATGTTTCGAGCTGTTATTTGGTAAAGCCATCCTAGAGGTGACATCAATATCTGGACATTGTAATAGGTCAGAATTTATTCGGATGTGAAATATTGCCTCACCTTATACAGGACGCTAACCTTTTTTTGTTGCATCCCTAGCCCTGTCTTCAATATAACCTACGGAATGTATGCTATAGGGCGTACAAAACTTGATAAAGTTATTACAAACATTATTTTCGTTGGCTTGTGTTGTTTTTGTTTAATGGTAAGGATAGTATTAATTTCTTATGATAGTCAGTTATTCGTAAAGGTTTATTTGAGGAATATCGATTTTCTCAATAACATAATATTACCTGTCCTGACCTGATTTGAGGCACTGTCACAAATCATTACATAGAGTAAACATTATCTAAAATATGCTGAGGGTCGCAAGCCCTAGATGTTGCTTGACAATTCAGTATAGAAAGAATTTTCGGTAGCAACCTCTGAGGAGTAATAACTGATTTTATGCAAGGGGGTCCCTAACTCTAGTCATTTATAAAATTGTTATACAGTACTTTATAATTATACAACTAAGGCTGCCACATTCAGTTGTGTTAAATTGGTGCAAACTTCTAAAATCAATTGTCTATATCAAAGTTCATAATTAATAATAGGTATAATAGAAAAAATATTTTTCGAGCTCTCCAGTATTAACCATTGTACGATTTCGTGAGTCTCCCGCTCAAATCAAGAGAAGTGGCAACCCTAATTAAAACCAAGATACCGCGTTCGAAATACTGTCGAATACTTATAACCCACCAATAGATATTGGATAGTGATTCATGAGGAAGGTTTAGGTGTATAATTGTTAAAGTTTTATTTAAATTGATTGAAATATGATGATAATTGTTGAACATGTCGGAAATAACCTAGCCTGGGAGCTTTTATAAAACACTGAAAGCTGCAAATCACACTTTGAGATATGTATAAAAAAACAACGTATGATGGTTAATATGTGGGCATATTATGCTTTACTCAACTCGATACTCTACCCTAAATTCCAAGACGGGACAGGTCGCTAGTTTAAGATACATTGATGATAGACGCTTAGGTACATAGATGTTAGATACTTTAGGTATTTATCCAATAATTGATATATAGATGTAGACAATAAAACAATGCAGGTATAGTGACAGGAAGCAAGCTTCTATCCGGGATAAAAAGTAGTGTCAAATTTCACTGAAGTATCTTCATTAATCACGAAAAAAATGACATAAATAAAATGTCTGTTAACTCGTAATTTCATACAGTTTAAAATTAAGTATGAAACATTTAACATATTATTTATAACTGTACTTTCCAACAAGTTTTCTGTTGCACTAATTGCCTTGTGGGAGATAAAAACCAGTACCGAGACCTCGCTGACACATTGACATTGCCCCCAATTGTCAGCCCTTTGCCAGGATGTAGGTGATACCGCGTTGCCAATAATATCTTCCTATTGGGGTCCTTGTAAAAACGTTATTTAATTTATGGTAGTTTAACTTTCATAATATGACAAGAGATCTATTAGTGGTATTAAACAAAAGTTGTATATTTGTACTTCGAAATTACCATTTACTACGAGTGGACCTTCTGCTCGTTTGTTCAATTTTTAATAAAAATATATTGTGCGCGGTTTTAACTGTTGTATAAATCATATCAACCAATATAGTACAAAACTAAAAGTATCTTTATAAAGGTTTAAATTAACATGACCAATCTTAACTCAATATTCGTGATTAATACAAAATATTATAACTTCTTCAGCATTAATGTCCTTAACATTATGTTTTACTAGCTGCGCCCCGCGGTTTCACCCGCTGTATTTTGGATAATTCACAGTATATCGTTATAAATTTTAGCCTATGTGATATTCTGATGTGTAAGCTATATTATTGTAAAGTTTCATCAAAATCCATTCAGTAGTTTTTACGTGAAAGAGTAACAAACATACGTTCATACATCCAGAAATCCATACATTCTTACAAACTTTCGCGGTTATAATATTAGTAGGATAATTTAAATGATATCTATCCCAAATGTCATTTCTAAAATATGAGTGACTAACCGACCCGCGCGACTTTGTCGTAGCGTGATATTGATGTCTAAAGCATTACTCTATGAATGGGCTAGTTAACGCTAAAACAAACTAGCAAAAAACTCTTCAGCTTTAAAATGTTGGTATAGATTGTGTGATGTAATTGATTATCGATATCAAAAACTTTTTATTTTGCATAAATAAAATAAAACATCTGATATGACCGTTAGCAATACCAACGTTTACAGAAATGATCAAACTAGTATACATTATATAATTGATAAAAAACACTTGCATATCAATAAGCATATTATATAAATTATAATCCTATTATTCATTTACGTTTGTATTGCAGCAAAAGATAATTTGATAAAAGAGTTTGTCATTTCATTATGAACAAATGTTTGAACGACATAATATTTGATAAAACACTTAGAGTGATCTATTTCGAGTGAGGATTCTTTGTTCTTGGATAATGACCGCAGATAAACCTGAATGCGTCTGTTAGCACAATAGCCTATAAATCAATAGGTCTTTCAATACTCACCAATATATGGATATATATATTATTAGAAAAGACAACACTAGGTGTAGTTCAGAATCAATTATACGCCTGGTAATAAGTTATCCCTTTAAATCATAATGATTGATGTTAAAAAGCAACAATTTTACTTTTTGTTCAACAATAAAATATTGGATCATATTCATAAGCGAACTCTCATTTATCGTCTTTGGCGGGAAGACACAGCTCATCTGTTTAGGCAGTACGGAAAGTGAGACAATTGGCCAATATTGCTATTGCTAGGTTAGTTTATTTCAATTATATAATATGCTTATTACCTACGCCTAACCTAAGATCTCGAGATTTCCTTCTAGATGTTTCTAAAAAATAGATATCCTTACGTTCCACTTACAATACATTTGATGTAATATTTTGTATATTCACCTAAATACCAATCTAAACACAGTGGAAGAGAGATAAAGATAGAGTAAGTACAGAATGGCTTTGGTATTACCTTTTTGGTAGTACGGAACCCCAAAAATTATCTTCTAACACGCAGCTGGTGCATGAAAAGAAACATTTTTTATCTCTATGATAAAAGATCAATTTGATAACTCCTGCTTATGAGACCATTGTTTTATTTTTATTACAGCAACACTATAAAGTGTTTTAAAGCGCCTCTATTTATAAGTTTATGAGCTATGCTCGCCTCTCAAAGATCCGGATTAATATTGCCCGAAGAAAGCATACGTACTAATCAAATTCACAGGTTGCCTTCGGATCCACACACGCCTTTCAAAGTTCTGGGTAACTCTTTAACCAAAGACTTTGTATGACATCATTAATCAACACATCGAATTTTAAGCCAAATAAAATCTCCTGTTTATCTCAAGTTGTTGAAGCATAATAAATTTATTTCCCATCCAAAGATGTAAGACTTTGTTTGCTGAGATGCAATTTTTATATCTGGTGCCCCATTGAAGGCCGAAAAAACGACTTTCTGAGAGATTGTGTACTTTATTATGTTGTGGCTTTAGGAAAAGGTAAAGTTAGCGTAGATATATATATATACCAAGGATCGAGGTTTAAATGATTTTGATGTTATAGTTGCGGCACTGGATGAAAGACTTCAATCAATGCATCCTATAAATGGCAAAAGACAATATAACATTCGTCTCTTAGGCTATCACACTTACGCGAGTTATTGACCTCCATAATTTGTAGCAGATCGCGATATGTGTAAGTTCAAATGACGCAAAAAATCACGCGTACCAGACATGCTAATTTTTTATTGCAAAAAAATACAACTAATTTTATTTTTTTTGTATATCTATATTTAATAATTATTATAGCGAGAGATTGCATAACAAACATTACCCGCGGCTTCAATCGCGTCATTTCTTATATATAAGAAATAATTAATTCTAATACTTTCAAGAATATGTGTACAAAGTTTCATGATGATCGGTTTAGTAGTTTTCGCGTGAAAGCGTAACAAACAAACTTACATTCATATTTATAATATTAGTACTTTATATACTCGTATATATATATAATTATATAATAAAAAGAAGCTATATGTATTATATTTCAACAACGCACGTTTTTACTGGGTCAAAGAGGATGATTTTTACACAGATTGTAGATTGGCCAACCAATTACGATTCACTTTTCAAAAGTATAGAAATACAAATTAAATATTTAATAACGATTTCATTTGCCACAGTATACAAAAAAGATGATAATTTCGTGTAACAATAATAATTGTTTGTAGCTATCTGTCATGACAATGTCACATGTACGAGTAGGTATGTAATATTTAAAGTAATAAGCTTAAGTGAATATTTAAAAGTAAAAATTAATCAATTGTTATCAGAAAATTTTAAACACCCTATTATCTATAAAATTAGGTACTTTCTTTAGTTTATTTTCTCTTGCTAAATACATTTTTAATACACAGTAAACTATCAACCCGTCCCGACTTCACACCAGCGATATTATGGAGCTCCGTAACCGTAACCAAACTATCGAA
The DNA here is from genome assembly GCA_905147385.1 of Limenitis camilla. NCBI lineage: Eukaryota > Metazoa > Arthropoda > Insecta > Lepidoptera > Nymphalidae > Limenitis > Limenitis camilla. The sequence goes on from LR990224.1 coordinate 9,232,946, forward strand.
TATGGAGCGTTACTATGAATGAATGAATAAAAATATTTTATTGCACACAAAATACAGAAGCTATAAACTAATTAAAATATAATATGATACAAAGAAGCGCAAGGACCAAGGCAACCATTTTGTAGGGATCTATTGAGCGAAACAGTTACTACTTAGTGTACTTAGATGAAAAGCAAATTAATAATATTTTTTTATATTTGGGCAAAATGCGTTTCAAGTTTAGTATAATTTGGATATTTTTAATCAGGTTAATGCTAATTCCGCAGCATGTCAACAGTGTGGTTAAATAAATTTTACAGAAAGGTGGGAACTACTTCACTGAAACTACATCTATTGTATTTTGTGAATGTAGTGACGAATTATCACCTAGAAATAAAACACTTTTGTCTTTATCAAATCGAATAATTACCTTTAAGAAACCGAAATTATCTGAAAATAAATGGCTACCCGAAATATCCAAAGTATCTGAAACCGATATAATATTATACCCATATCCGTATCTAAATCCAAAATTTCATTTCCACCTTTACACTGTTTCTCGACTATAATATGTAAGTATGCATTATTCATAGAAACCTTCTTTTTGAAACACTGTTTGTTGGCTTAAACTGCATAAAATCTGCTGCGTAGTTTCAAAGATCAAAGCGTACAGACAGCGAGAAGCGATTTTGTATTATACTATGTAAAGAAGATACGTAAATAACAGTGCCTCTAGGACTAAAATATTTATAGGAATTACCAACCAAACCAAAAGGTAATGAGGACGATGAAGGTGATGAGGCTGACGAAGATTACATATGCAGTGAAATGCTTAACACCTTGCCCACAAAATTACAAGGGCAATGTTAGTTAAACTTGACGCCATGACCCTTCACACAAGGAACGATACCACAAAAAACAAATAGCTTTATTTTTTTTAATAATAATGATAACAGTTTGTATTAAAAACAGAGAGTGGCCGAATAGAGAAAAGAAATAAAATGTCTTGTATATCTGTATCGTCTATAAATCGTAGCTATAAATGAACATGCTGAACACATTTCTATGAAATAATATTTATCTATTTGTTATCCATATACTGGTAACTTTCCGAAGCGAAGGCTTATTGTTAATAACACAATAACGTTACCAAAATATTTTAGTATTGTAACATATGATAATTTAGATAAGTACGTGCGTCAATACACGAAATTTCGAAACATTTCTGCATGATTCCTCTATACCTAATTGTATAGTGAATTTTCCATAATTCTTGTTTATTATATACTATCTGACCCTGCGAACTTTATAACGCTTAACAGTCAATGAATGTCGTGTTACACATTAGCTGAACTGATGACAACCAATATATATGTCAATCCTTTTTTATTATTCACATTATTCTACATTTATTAAATCTAAAATACACTTTTATCCGAATATTGTGGATATGTCGCAGCTAACTAGCTTAATTGGGTGTTCAATTGGCAGCCTAGGCCCTCAACCCAACAGCGCCGTTTGGTTGGCGGCCTGTATGATATTCACCCGTAGCGTTTGTTACAACATTTAATAAACTGACTGACTTATGCTTAGGCCATTCGTACGATAGGGTGACCATGTGACAGAAAGAAAAAAGATAAAACATTTGACATAAGAAGTTCTTTATTAAATATATTTAATCGGTTTTATTTTAAAATATAACAAGGGTCCCTACTTCTGGATGGCTTAACCTAACCAACCTGCTTCTATTTCTGGGTGGGTTAAAGGAAGCCAAGACTAACCTAACCTAGTATATTTGTTTTATTGTGTTGAAGCAATCTAATCGGTGTCCAGTAGCGTATAATTACGAAAAAATAAAACAAACTTACCTTGGTGCTTAAACTATGGAAAACACTATCAAAGTTGTTTTTGTTTGTTTTCCGATGCCATATTGACAGTTTGGAGAGTTACGGCGCTTGGAAATGAACAGCCTAGGCAAATAATGAATCATCATCGATCCAAGTCATTTGCCTAGCCGATTTATCAAATGGCTAAATATCATTCTGGCCGCTAGTTAGACGGCGCTGTTTGGTCGCCTAGGCTGCCAATTGAACGGCTAATGAAGCCAGTTGCTATTGTATTCTGCTATTTACGACGGAGACAAAATATACAACAAATCATAAACCATGAAACTCGGTCCAGCCGGCCAGTATATACATATATTTTTTTCTTATATATAGTTAGATAGAGAGAAGATTTGACTAACTAAATAATATATTTTTTCTACTACCTTGAATAAAAAGTAGCATTATGTAGCCGATTTAAATTTCGATATAGGATTCATATGGAAATACCATTAATATTCTATAATAGGTCAATTTATATTTTTATTTCTTATTTTATATTATACATTTGGGAATGAATATGAGTGAAGAATATTTAAGACTATAAAAATACACATGATAAAAACATAAAAATAAATGAAGTTTCCACTAAATAGTAATACTAATAGTAATAAGATAAAAATCGAGAGAAAAAAGATTTATTAGTATATACGCATATATTAGGTTGGGGAAAAAGTCTTTTCGCATTATAGTATGTATGAACTTGTAATCAAATCTCTTTGGCTATAATACTATTTGTATCTGGCTGGTTTTGGTATCATTCAAAGTTCAAACTTTAAAGAAGATAATTCCAAATTCAAATTAGGAAAACGTGTGATTTTTATTTGTTTTTCGTACTGTGAAGATGAGTGAATCTAAAGAAGAAATTGGATACATTTTAAAATTTTACTACAAAAAAGGTAAAAATGGAACGCCAGCCGCGAAAAAAATTTGCGATGTTTATGGACCTAGTGCAGTGTCAGTGAGAGTAACACAAATTTGGTTTATGCGTTTTCAATCCGGAAATTTTGATGTCAAAGGTGCACCTCGCTCTGGTCGGATTATTACGGATAAAATAGTTGCCATTTTTGAAAAAGTGGAGCAAGATCGGCATATCAGTAGTTACGACGTAGCTGAAGAACTGGGAATTGACCACAAAACAGTTTTGGCGCATTTGAAAAAAACTGGGTACACAAAAAAGGTCGATATTTGGACACCTCACGAGTTCACTGAAAGAAACCTAATGAACCGTTTACTCATTTGTGATTCTTTATTACGACGTAATGAAACCGAACCATTTTTGAAGAAGCTGATAACTGGTGATGAAAAATGGATCACGTACGACAAGAACGTGTGAAAAAGGTCGTGGTCAAAGGCCGGTCAGGCTTCACAGACTGTGGTGAAACCCGGGTTAACTCGCAACAAGGTGATGCTGTGTGTGTGGTGAGATTGGAAGGGCATTGTTCATTGTAAGCTGTTACCACCAGGCAGGACCATCGATTCTAAACTCTACTGCGAACAACTGATGAGATTAAAGCAAGAAGTTGAGAGAAAGCTAGCGGAATTAATCAACAGAAGGGGTTTGGTTTTTCATCATGATAACGCTAGACCTCACCCATCTTTAGCCACTCAAGAAAAATTAAGAAAGTTTGGCTGGGAGGTGTTAATGCATCCGCCGTATAGGCCTGACCTCGCACCTTCAGATTTCCACCTGTTTCGGCCTCTACAGAATTCTTTAGGCAATGTCAGGTTAAATATCACGAGAGGACTGCCAAAACTACTTGTCGCGGTTTTTTGATCAGAAGCCCTAAAATTTCTATAGCAATGGGATTATGTCCCTACCTACAAGATGGCAAAAAGTTATCGAACAAAATGGTACCTACATACTTTAGTTAAATGTAAATAAACTATATTAAAAAATGTTTTGAATTTTCTTAAAAAATGCGAAGAAACTTTTTCCCCAACCTATTATACTAATAAATCTATAATAATAATCAATAGCCATTTGAAACTAATTAACCAAATTATAAGGATTTTTTTAAAATAACGTATTTGCCATGGATAAAATCTAAACTTTTGCTCTGATTATTTATAACTAACACAGGATCTATGTAAGGAAATATTTTTGTAATAGTTTGTCTTAACCGAGAGCACAAAGAAAAAGATGATTTGCGACCAGTAGTATTAGTAATATTTCAAGTAAATGTTAGTAATTAAAAATGGTGAATCTACATTATCATTAACAATCTTATACAAAAAAGTAAGTTTCTCATTTGTCTATTAATTGACAGTCGATAATATTCCCCGGTGCGGTTATTGAAAAAAGTTCGGCCAAGCGCGAGTGTTTAACTTGCGCACTCAGGGTTGCGTACAATTTCAATAAAGGGCCGAACACTAACAAATTTTGATTTTCGTGTGAAATGAGGGATTCTTTAGTAGTAATTCTGAACGTAGCGAGGGATTCAAAGTACGTGGCCCGAGTCAAAAATATATTTTACGCCCGAGTGATACACTCTACTTTTAATCATCCACTATGAGGAAATAAATGGTGCCTCAACTTTTATTATAATGTTATTATTTAATAATACATAGAATAACAACTAGATTGAAATTAAATAGTTTAATATAAACTTTTAGTTGTTTTATTATTAGTAAAACAACTAAAAGTTATTTATATTTTGCGTGTTTGAAGTAATGTCCGAATCTGGCTCATTTTGCGGAAAATGTGAAAGTGAATCTCGTTGTTTGGATGTAGATGGGCGCGGCAACAGTGACATGGGTGGATTAATTGAAGGTTGCAATTTAATTTATGTCACAATGCGTTCACATGTTTTTGTCATGTTCTCAATGAAATCTATATACTCCTCTGTTGCAGCACTCGACTTCCATCCTCCATCCGCTCCATAATATGCCAAAAAGGTAGTAAAAGTACGACGAAAACAATGCCCTGTATACAGCTTGATATCTAGTAAGTTCAAATAAGTAGCGATTTCATGTGGCATGTTAGAAATTTTATTTTTTCCATAACTTGCCATTTTTGGTCTTCATATCAGAAGGACGCAGGTCCAGGTATTTCTGTACAATAGTTTTGTATTCTTCCAGGATTACGAAGGGTCGGTCAATTTTAGTTTTTGTGTCTGTCAGTTCTACAAACAGTAAATCATCCGAGTGACTTTCGACATCATCAACAGTAATTTTTAAAAGTTCGTTGCCAAGACAAGCTCCATGTACTTTGAAAATTAAAGCCACCTGTAACAAAACCAAATGTGAATGAAACAAGTATCTATCGAAGGTTACGATAAAATGCGCATTTTAAAACACTATGGTTATACTTTACTAATCCACCATATTATACATAGTTACTTAATTTTGCGTAGGTGTCCGGTTTTACGTCGTTATTAGAACTGACTGAGAGTAGAAGGTGGTTTAGTTTTGGCTAAGTACTGGAAGTAGGCCAAAAACACATATTCTGAAACATTCTTGGCGCCTTTTGCATTTCTCCATTTAATAAAATTACCATAGGCTTTCATATATTTTTCCCGGGATTCTTCTAAAGAATTTCTTATAGAGAACACCACCTTTGGGTGCACTTAAAGGCGAACCAAGTCGTCCTTTTCGAATAGATGGGATAAAAAAAAATTGTTTACTGATGGAAAGCTTTCCATAATTTAAATAAATTTACCATATTTTGTAATCGATTTGAACATCGCCATTTTGTTGATCTGATTTAAAAAATTCTTTCATTGAAAATAAATCTACAATATTGATGTCTTTTTTTATTTCTCTTTTTCTCTCTTCTTGCGTACTCTCCTTGCACCCGCGCACAGGTCGGCTGTTGCGATGGCTGCCATTCAGCAAGCTGGCTACGAATTGGTTGACCAACCCCCTTGTTCACCAGATCTGGCGGCTAGCGATTTTTATCTGTTCCCCAAATTGAAAAAATACTTAAGGGGAAACAGGTAAGGTACGAAGACGATAACGAGGTGGATGCCGTGGATAGCTTTTTGCAGGTCCAAGACAAAACTTTTTTTGTGATAGGGATTGATGCCTTGGTAAAGCCCTGGACTCGGTGTGTAGAGAGACTCGGAAACTATGTAGAAAAATAAATTATTAAGTTATAAATAGTCATTATATTCTATCTCATTCTCACTACTTTTTGATCTCTCCTCGTATCTACTTATCGAATGTATGATGTGTACGAAAGAGATATTTAAGATAACTTTATACAGTGGCTTAACAATAGGGTGGCATTTCGGCAAAATACCAGGGGCTCCGAGTCGAAAGGGGCTCCCGGACAGAGAACGCGGACACCAATTTTTTTTAACGATGGAAAATATTTTTACGCATCCTTACTGAGGCATATGTATATACGGCTTCCACCCAGGAACGCACCAAGCATATTTTGCGCCGGCGTGCAAAATACTTATGAGCGCCTATACTTGAAGAACAATAAAAAGAAATTTTATCTCGGTTTGCCTACAATTAAGGAGTTGGGCTTCTCCTGTACTTTTGAATTGCGCCCCTGTCTCAAATGATTTGCGCCCTTGTAACCTACTTTCGGTCTGGCACCCCCCTTCGTAGCGCCTTTTTTGCCCTGGCGCCGTCGTGCTCGCACATATGGATGCCACGTCCCTGCCTCCACCCCAGCTGCTTCGCTGTGTGAACACCTCGACCGAAGGATTGTATGATAGACACGATTCGCTCTTCTTCATGTTACCCCTATCGACCCCAAGCTCAGTTATTCAGGGTAACTGCTCCCCCGAGATGTACGATAATCTACCCGTAGAACGACCACACGAAATCCATCTTCCAGCCTGCAGGAAACTTGGCTTAACGTAGACAAGCATCAATCGCTCAAATGCCACATCCAATTCCCTTTCAGACAACGGGGAATAGCGTCCAACCTTCCATGTCGGTCTGGTTCTACCATCCAAAGAGAAATCCGTGCTAGCGCACCATGGATAGAAAGAACAACGTGGACACCAGTGTCAAATCAAGCCTGGGAATCTCGTGATCTGTCCAATTATTAGATCGGCAGACAACATTCATAGCAAGTCAAACAATCTATAACTCTGTTAGTTTAGTACTCACAGACATACAGATACACAGATAGTATTAAGAAAAAAAAATCTCTTTATGCGTATCTATTTATTGACAAAAAATAATTGATTTAACATTGGAACTGGAATAATATTTTTTATTTCAATTCTCAGTACCTATTCAGTTATCAGTATAGTATATATATAGTAAAAAAATTATAAAAGACAAAACAAGCATTAAAAAATTTGGTTTGTGTGCCAGCCAGGTGAATAGACGTGTAGTGAAATAGGTATATCTATTGAACGAACCGGTCGCGAAATAGTACATACGTACGATTGTGCTATTATACTGCTACTTACTATACTATTGCACCGACTACAAAAATAACAATTATTGTTTATTATTGTCCTGATAAAGGGAGGTTTTAAAAATAAGGAATATATTTCTTACTTTTTGGTGCATTTTTTAGTTTGAAGTCGGTTAAATTTTTTGCTTAAAATGATTTATTTCTTGCTTTTTAGTGAATGTCATATATGTTCTGTAGCTCATTAAGTACTTATCTATCCACTAATTTATATATTTGACATTATTTTAATAATATATGTTCACCGACTTTAAAATTATTTAAGTGAAATTATTTTTAATTTTTTGTTGCATTTTTTTTGTTTTATCATATTTTCTTATACATATTCTTTTTGTCAATTGAAAAACGCAATACTAATGTAGGGAGTAAATGCCCCCCAATACTACTTTTGATAACATTTAACCCGCACACGACAGTCAAAATTTGATGGTATTTGTCCCTTTACTGAAATTGTACGGAACCCTCGGTGCGCGAGTTCCACACTCGCATTATTTATTTTTGAATTATTTATTTTTGAAGTCGGTTGAAAACTGTTTAATCTATAAGTTTTAATGTTCTTTTATCTGCAGGTAACAAGATAAGTACTTGTTATATAACTTGGGGTTATTTAATAATGAATTATCAAAACAATATAATATATAAGTAAATAAAAGTTTAAAAGAGAAATTCTTTTATTTTAGAATAAAATCAATTATTGTTATCTCTCTCCAGTCTCACAAGGACAAGAATAGGAAAATAATTTGTATTTATTTGTATTTATTGTAGATGACACAAACGAAAAAATGACAGTGAAATGGAATTTGAAGAAGATTAACAAAAGTGTTACATTTACATTAAACTTTTTGAAATAACCAAGAATTGCATTACTTTACTTTTCCACCAGTGATAAGCGAGGATGTGAAGCGAAGGATGGTTTTGTTAAGAACCAATATAATCACTTCATTTGATACACTCTGAGCTAGGCTAGGTAGCGCAAGAGATTATATTGGTTCTTAACAAATACATCCCACACTACATATCCTCGCAAGTCTCTGATGGAAACGCAGCCTTAATAACGAGGAAGAGTATGTGTAGGATACACGCGGCATTTGCATGCTCGTGGTAGGTAGTCAATAAATCTTTTTATGTAGGGGAATGACCCGTAAAACTTGACGGTACCCAGAGCCGGATACTTGTATTATCTCAGCAATTTATCATAACTTCGGTACAAAAACCTATGCAGAGGATGCAGGAAAATGTATATTTTTTACCAAAGTGTAATTATCTATATATAAGCTGAATTTTTGTTCATGTTTTTCGTTTTATATTTAATTAGTTAGTATTCCTTCAAAGTTTAGGTCCCCACCACTACCAAAGGGCATTCCTTTATGTAACTCCCCAGGTCTTTTTAGGGTTCTGTACTTTAATAGGAAAAAAGGAACTCTTATAGAATCATTTCTCTTTCTGTCTGTCTGTCCATCTAGGCCCTTTTACTCAGAGAGGCATCGAGTTTTTGTAAATTGTAACACGCATTACTAATGTAAGGAGTAAATACTCCACGATACTACTTTTGAAGATATTGTTATGAGGTTGAGTTCTGGATTAGAAGAAATTGATACAACTAAATACAACTAAGTCTTCACAAAAATAACCCTACACTACGTTCTTGCACTAATTACACGTCTCCGGTATTTACAGTTCTTATTTCAAATCTGTACAGTTCTACAATTATTGCACGAACTTCACACGAACCACTATTTCCACCGCTGTTCATCGCTATACACTTCACAATATTCTACTATTACGACTAGGCACCACTTCCTCTGCACTTCGATATCACTCACTTCTTCACTCTCGAGTAATAGATTGACTCGCAATCATCCGTACAACCCTTATATATAGGTTTTCACATAGAAACTTCTTGCAATTTAATAAGAGATTATTCTGACAACCCCTGGAAAGATCTAGAGTTATACCCATCTTACTCGAACACATGAATTTGCCTAATTCCTTCCTTTTAAAATTTCCGGCGAACATAAAGCTTGGACTAGACTTACGAACTGTTTTGCTGTTGATTCGCAACAATATTTTAACCCGCACACGAAAAGCAAAATTTGATAGTCTTCATCCCTTTATTGAAATTGTACAGAACTCTCATTTCGTGAGTTCCACACTCACACTTGACCGGTTTTTTTAAATGTTTACCTAATATTATTGTTAATAAAGAATTTATATCCTTCTTATGCATGCTAATTAGAAAATATTTTATACTCTGGTATTAGTCTTAAGAATCTCGATCCTGCTCTGCATTATGGCCCAACCACGTCACATTGTTGATATATTCAACCTTATTGGTACACTAGAACTCATCAAAGTAAAATAGGGTCTATTATTTACACTTACATGCGAGTTCCTGCACGCGAAGCATACTGCAAGTACATAGCAATTGGTCTATTACAGTGAACGTTAATCATTTGACCTTCGTTTCGTCATTTCTTCGTTTTCCATAAACTGTGTTATTGAAGCGCATATCAGTGTTGTTATTAACCATTGTAACTGACCCCATAACTGCGCTGTCTGATTGTATTATTTAATAGATTATATTTTTATGTCCTTACTAGTAGTAAGGATATTTAGTTTTTATTTCTAATGTATGTTGGATTCATTAAATAATGTTACGAGAGAATCCTAAGCAAGTGACAAAATTCACCCGAGCGAAGCCGGGCCGATCGACTAGTAATGGACAAACACATTTTCACTTGCATCAAAATAATGCCCGTATATTCCTGTATTGAAAATTAACCTCCTAATATCAGCAGTCTACTGATAACCATAGGTGGCATTGGAATATAATACACTTCGCGAGGAAAACTGGCGAAGTATGTCAATGTCATCGAGTCATAGAAACGACGAACAAGCAGCTTTAAAAACTCAAAGAACATTAAATGCAAGTGTTTCCAGATCTTTAATTTTCCTTTGTTTTCCTAATTTCATCTATGCTATTATCTATATCTATACTTCTATACTATTATATAAAGTGGAAAGATTTGATTGTTTGTATGTTTGTTTGTTGCGAATATGCTCGAAAAGTACTGAAACGATTTTGAAAATTCTTTCACCGATAGGAAGCTACATCCTTTCCGGGTAACATAGGCTATGTGGTGTTTCAAGAAAGTTTAAATTTATAAACATAAATCTTTAATACGGTCATACGGTGGTACTTGCAACCAACCAACCACCGCCGTGGCCAACACCGCCGCTTCGCGGTAATCATGTCGTTAGCATAGCACGTTACGCTGACACCCCGGGGATTAGCTCCACGCAGCGCCCAGTTATAGCCGATGTTCCACAGTAGGGGCCCATAAACAGGCCCCTGTGGAACACCGCATGACATGTTCAACCTCGTCCAATTGCCATCCTTCGTCCTTACGAATTCGGTATTCCTGTATATACTGCGGCTCGTTTTGGTACCGGAGTCATAGATTGCATGAGGATACCTCGTTGCTCACCTTGTCTAACAATACAATAGAGTGGTACGCCAAAAGCGACTCTGTTGAATGGCCCTTCTTCTTCAACAAGACCAGCATCTCAAAATTAATCTCAAATCTTCCGGCCTCCTCATTCGCGTATCCCGAAACCGACTCACCTTTAACCCACGCCTCTACTAATGCGGCCTCCTTCGCGGCCTCCGGATGTAACGGTGATCCGATAGGGTCTCCGCATCTATAAGCACTCTCCAGTCAGATACGGCGAGAAAAGGGGAGAAGCCAAGGTGATATCGACAATCGATCCCCCTTCTCTACGCACACAAGTATTTTCCGAGCCTCTAAGCACTGCCAACCCCATGCTGACTACCCACTCCTCAAACACATCCCTCCGCGCATTCGTCACTGGAGATCCCCATGCTGACGATTTAGCATTTAAGTCGCCAGCAACTTGCACCTGTCAGGGATGTACCCTCCCTATCAAAGCTCCGACACTGACGAGCAGCTGCTCATAAATGGCGAAACCAAAATTTGGAGACCAATACACCAATACGATCGCAATACCATCTACGACGGCCATTGCAAACCCTTGACTACAGATTCAAGAGCTAGCGATCCACCGGTCCTCGCTACTAAACCGTCTCCATCTCCTGTCCAATCGTCCCGTGGAGGGCGACGTCCATGGCTGCCTCTTCCTACCTAAGGCTAACTTAACACAAGGCTAACCTAACCTATCGTTGTGTTTACTTAACCACGTGGGAATTACATTGTAACGAGTTACGTGACCTTAATCGGAAAGCATTCCTAGCAATAACACAGCACTGCACTTAACACTTTCACTGGCACTACTCCATTGTCTAGATGGCTATGACAATTCGTTTAGTCGTTCCCGTTCCGTTCATATAGATAATACAGTGTACGATCGTATTTTGTTGCTATTACCCAGCCCTTATTTAACTTATCAAATTCCAAGAATTTCGATATTTTGCTTATTACCTTAGTATCGGCCATGAATAAAATAAGTAAAGAAACATAACTAAATACAGGCAAAGACGTCACACACAGATATTAAAACTAAATAACAACGCAATTAGCGTTGGTAATTGGTTTTAATATTAATGTTTATTGTTTAAAAATTTTATACTAATAATTGTAAAATAATACAGATTTATTATCCTCTAATCAGTGTCATAAAATGTACCGCCCCGGTGTCGGTATATTGAGTTTACACTGTATTTAATTTAATGGAATATTCAATTGCAAAATTACATTCATGGACGCGCCGTCCATATGTGTGCAGACATGCGGCGCACTATGGCACGGCAGAAAAGGCGCTAGGAATCCTTTTGGGGGCGCCAGATCGAAAATATAATGCGACGTGATTCAATGAAAGAAAAGTTGGTTCAAAGGTCGCCAATAATAGTCAATTGTCAGAGGCGCAATACAAAAAATGCTGGAGGGGAGCGAAGCATAATATTGTCGGCGAGCCTAGACATCATCATCATTACCGGTGTGCGAAATACTCATGATGAGGCGTATAAGATGCTTGGCGCGTCCATGATGACATTGGCTGAATAATTCTGAACAAGTGCAATAATTGGTACCTAGTAACATGATTGCAATTGGGTTATCGCCAGCTCCACTATAATAGGCAGTGCGGGAACACACATATGCTCCATATGACGTAGGGTTGCTATTCGTTCAGTTTTCGCCGGATTTGTCGAGGACAAAGAATATATTCTAGAAACTTTAGCTGAAAGAGTATAATTTTTGTTTAATCTAATATAAGCGGTGATAAAATAGTGGCCTAAGACGTAAGTCCTTCTCGGAAGGTTCGTTCGGTCCTAGGCACACACCTCTGACTTTTCTGAGTTATGTGTGTTTTAAGCAATTGAATATCACTTTATATAGCATTGAAGGAAATGATCTTTAAGAATTCCTGATAGTTCAAGATATTGACCTCAAAGGTAACTAAGGGAGCCTGTCAACCCGCACTTGGTTAGCCTAGTAGACTATAACCCTTTTATCAGACTTTTTTAGTGCTAATTTTATGCTGAATACGATCTCTTCTCTTTATCGTATCCATCGTTGACGGTATACGTGCTCTGCAGTGCGCTATGCAATTTACAGTACGTAACTATCAAATTTAAAACCTTTAAATGTCCAGTGTAAAAAAGAAAAAAAAATGTTTTGACATAAACCTCCATATAAAATTGGGAATGTGAAACACTACGAGTATCTATTATTACTGAACTTTTAAATAAATACAATAAATAATTGTAAACAACCATTAATTTCCAATAACATTCAATTGTTATGCACAGAAATTAAGTCAGAGCCATCAAACGGTCACTGCTTATAAATAATTCATTTAATGATGTACCTAGTGTTATTCGTTTTATGTTCGTTGCATATTAAATAAAAGCATTAATAACTCACTGGTTTAGACGTTGATGTCTACTCGGGAGGTGCAAGTTCGATCCCCCACACATGCACACACCTCTGACTTTTCTGAGCTATGTGTATTTAAAGCAATTAAATATCATTTGCTTTAACGGTGAAGGAAAACATTGTGAGGAAACCTGCACTCCTGAGAGTTCCCTAAAGTTATCTGTTGGTGTGTGAAATGACTATTCCGTACCCAAAGCGTAAAAACGGGACCATATTCTAAGATTCCGCTGTCCGTCCGTCGGTCTATCTGTCACCAGGCTGTTCCTCATGAACCGTGATAGCTAGACAGTTGAAAATTCAAATTAAGTATTTCTGTTGTCCCTATAACAACAAATACTAAAAATAGAATAAAATAAATATTTAAGGGGGGCTCCCTTACAACAAACGTGATTTTAATGCTGTTTCTTGCTTGATATTAATAACGGTAACAGGGAGACACTTGAAATATTCACAGAATAAATAATTAATATCACAACCGAAAGTGGGTCGTGATATCTAAAAAATAAGTTATTTTGCCAAATATTGGTACGGAGTAACCATGCGCGAGTCCAACTCGCACTTGGCTGTTTTTTTATAAATCGTAACAATGAAGATATGTGAAGAACTTGTGGTATTTCCAAGCTAATGTAAATGTAATTTTTATTTCATGAAGTTTATTTATTTTATTTAAAGTTTTTACAGTGATTATCTCGTTTTATAACCTTTTTTATTCTTTATTCTGTGGGAAATCTTTGGTGAAATAACCTTGAGTTGTTTGATAGCAAAGGTTGTTGGGTACAATTCTAAAATAACTAAGCATATAAGAAGTAAATCGTACATAAGCGTACGTACTAGAGCTACGATTTAAGTATCTAGGTTCATACATAAATCTTATTGTCCTGTTCTTTAATCATGGAATGATTGCTGATCCGCGCGCTGCATTGCAATTTGTATCAAAACAACCTCACTATTAAACTAAATAATCTATACGTTTATTTTTTTATTAATACGTGAAGCAAAACTAGTTTATTCGCAAGTTTATTCGCCTTTTATACGAAAATTGCTTGGACGGAGGAGTATGTCCCACACTTATCTACACTATTATATAAAGAGGAAAGATTTGATTGTTTGTATGTTTGTTTGTTTGTGAATAGGCTCGAAAACGGCTAAACTGATTTTAAAAATTCTTTTACGGATAGAAAGCTACATCCTTTCCGGGTAACATAGGCTTGTGGTGTTGCCATATATATTCTAATTAAAAAGATATGGCCATTTAAGTGCTATAACGTGGCCATTTTGTAAATTGAAGAGTTTCTCAGGAACTACTAATCCGATTTTAAAAATTTTTTACTGTGAGAAAACTACACTATTCGTGAGTGCCAAAGGTGATTTAGTGTTGCCATATACAATTTTTGATTAATTGAATATGGTCATTTTGTTGTTTCCAATCCGATTTTAAAAATTCTTTCACTGAGAGAAAACTACACTATTCGTGAGTGCCAAAGGTGATTTAGTGTTGCCATATACATTTTTTAATTAATTTAAAATGGCCATTTTGTTGTTCCCAATCCGAAATCTTTTCTACTCGTACTTAGGGTAGGGGTTCATTTAGGTTATGAATATAAATAATTTTGACCTTTTTTGCATTTTGACTAACACTATAAAATTTTGACATACGTGTGTTGGTCAAAATATCATATAAAGTAGAATAAAGTAGAAAAATGCAAAAAAACTAAACAATAACTACATTAAAATAATTTTGAAGTTGATGAACATATATCAATAAAATATATATTGTGAAATATAGAACTTCCTTCTTTTTTAGAACCGATTAAAATATTTTACAAGTTGTCATTAACAACATGTCATGTCGTCAGCAATCTATGCTTGGATCCTCACCCAAAATAGCTTTAGATTAATTTCACACGATACGGCAACAAAAACGACAATTTTTGCGATCTTACTAACATCCTAATATGTTATACATATATTATATATGTATGTGTAAATTTGAGAAACTAGAAGAGGTGACTTAAACTTTAAACCTTATTGACCAGTGTAAAAATTAAAAATTTAATAAAATTATATAAAATTTTTAAATTTCAATTTCATAAAATTAAACTTGTTAACTAGAGTTAAAACGGTAAAAATATTATGTCTCTGTATCGAGTGCAGGTATATTGTATAACATATTCGAATATTACTAAAACCGCAAACAACGACTTTTTCACGTCCGCATCCCAATAAAAAAACTACTTGTAATTACCTCAGTATGATAAATGGCAATATTTATTGATTGCTTACATTTAGAAGTTCGATTTTTTCACAGCTTCAAGATACTATAGACTTACATGTTTAATATTAGTTTCAACTTGATAATTTCACGTATTCATCAAATAATGCGTCAAAACCTAAATATATAAAAGATCATTTTTTTCTTGATGTAACAACAAATTGCCATTTTTTGGATTTTTCCCCATTCTAGTGCTATAAGACCTTGCTTCTTGCCAAAAATCATGTTCCTAGGTTAAAAGACAAAGCCTGGGAATTTTTGATTTTTTTACACGACTGAGATACTAGAAGCTTGGACATTTAAAGGTTTTGCGTGACACTAAAATAAAGATAATTTTCTAGTGATGTGGCAAGAAATATAGTTTTTTAATTCAACCCTTTACTTGTAATATGTGACCTTGCTTCATCCTAAATTTTACGATTCTAGGTCAATAGTCAGTGGGTGGGTGGTTAAGCAATTAAATATCACTTGCTTTAACGGTGAAGGAAAACATCGTGAGGAAACCTGCACTCCTGAGAGTTCCCTAAAAGTTCTCAAAGGTGTGTGAAGTCTGCCAACCCGCACTGGGCCAGCGTGGTGGACTATGGCCTAATACCCTCCTCATTCTGAGGAGGAGACCCGGCTCAGCAGTGGGCCATTGAAGGGTCGTGATGTGATGATGAGTCAGTGGGTAATTTTGTAAGTGAGCGCATTAACGGTCATATCTTTTCAATGCGTAGACTTAGAAATTTGATTCTTAGCCAGCCGCAAGGGGCCGCAGGCTTGAGTATTTGATATTAATTTCAACTTGATACCTCCACGCGATCGTGAGGAAAAGGGTCTTGACAGACGGACAGACAGACGGACAAAGAAGCCAGACAGTTAAAGCAAAATTATGGATCATTATTCTCTGTGTTAGCCAGGTAAAAGAAACCTAAATTGACATTTAGATTATATATAACTCGGAGATTTATGTGGAGAAAGAAGTTTATTTTTTAATGTACCCCACATTAAAAAATACTACAGGGGGTAATATTTTTTTTGATATGAATGATTTATATGTAAATATGATCTGTTACAATTACAAAAGAAACCTAAGCAGTGCCTTGGGCTTGTGACCAAGTTGTAGGCTTAAAGATTTAATCCTTTTAACAGAATTCCAACACTCGCGTCCACTGCTTACTTTCACTGTTTAAACTTAAGGTTAGGTTAACCTAAGCCTAACTCACGCGCCGAAATATATTATGTCAAATCAAAATAAGGAATCGCTGTGTAAGCCTTAGGTTTAGGCTAACAATATCTAACCTTACACAAGGCTAACCTAACCTAACGTTGTGGCAATTGGTTATCACGTGTAAGGTATTGTAAGGTACATTGACGTATATCGAACAGCACTCCCAGCACTAACAACACTGCACTGCACTTAACACTTTCACTAACACTATATAGAGACTACTTCACTGCTTGAGAGACGGCGCAAGAATAAGACTACAGTCAGACTGTCGATGGCATATAAAGAGTCGAGACCTTCAAAATGATGGAAGTGACTGCTACCCTGCTCCAGCGCCAAAGATGGTGATGATGATTTGATTATCTTTTAGTCTTTTACTATTCTCCGACATATATATGGAAACCATTTTAATCATATGTTACGTTCGATTGGAATTTTTTTCACTTATAGCCATCAAAGAATAAATTGGTTTATGCGATGAACATGTCAGACATTTTATTAGAATGAAGCAAGCTGATAACTTTTAATATAAATATTATATAGATGCAAAAGACCAGAGTAAATTGTAGGTAGTGTCACGCGACGGATGTTGGTGTCTACATAACTGCTATTCCTCGAGGTCACTAACAGTTCCCCTCCTGCCAATTATCTAGTTTATTCTCCCTCGCAAAATCCCCCTTTGAGTTGCGACTACTGTTTATCGTCAATAGTGGTAATTGTACAATCGTTGATAGGTAACTGAAACTCTATTGCGACTTTGACTCTTATTCAAAGCAAGTCAACCTGCTGAATTAAAAGAAATAAAATACTAAATTTTAATTTTTAATTTTAATCTTTGACATAACATAGTAGTAAGCGACAATAGTTTTTACGTTTTCAATTGAATGAAAAAGTATGTTACTGTCCAGAACGCTTATACACAAAATTCGCTGCCCGCAAAATAAATAGAACGTTTTTAATAAAAGTTTCTTTTGAAATGGGCCACAACTTTATAATCTGATGTCCATTATTCAAATACAATAAATATTACTTTTTAAATGTTTTTAGGGTTCCGTACCTTAAAAGGAAAAAAGGAACCCTTATAGGATCACTCCGTTGTGCGTCTGTCTGTCTGTCCGTCTGTCAAGACCCTTTTTCTCAGGATCGCGTGGAGGTATCAACTTGAAATTAATGTTAAATACTCAAGCCTGCGGTCCCTTGCTGCTGTCAAAAGATCAAACTTCTAAGTCCACGCATTGAAAAGATATGACCGTTAACGTGGTCACTCGTATAATTATAAGGTACTTTCCAATGACCTAGCGTCGTGAAATTTACCATGAAGTAAGGTCTCATAGCACAAATAAAGGACAAAATTAAAAAACTGTAAATATTTTTCTACATCACTAGAAAATTAACTTTTTTTGACTGTCACGAAAGATCCTTTTTCTCAGAAAAACATGAAGATATCAAGTTAAAATTTATACAAAATATTCTAATCTCTAGTTCCTCAAATATGTAAAAGTATCAAACTGATAAGTCGATTTAATGAAAACCCGCAGCCGCTTTTATCTCATGTATTGTAATTTTGATTTTTGAGATAAATAAAAATTCCCAGGCTTCGTCTTTTGACCTAGGAACATGATTTTTGGCAAGAAGCAAGGTCTTATAGCACTTGTATGGGGAAAAATCCTGAAATTGCCAATTTGTAGTTACAACACAAAAAAATGATATTTTATAGATTTAGGTTTTGACGCATTATTTGAAGAACACGTAAAGTTATCAAGTTGAAATTAATAGTAAACATTATATGGCCATTTATTCTTAAGTGACAACAAGTAGTTTTTTATAGGGCATTCTACATGAAAAAGTCGATGTTTGACATTTAAGTAATTTTCAAATATGTTACATAATATACCTGGCCACGATACAGATACAAAATATTTTTACCGTTTAAACTCCGGTTAACGAGTTTCAATTTTATGATATTGAAATTTAAAGAATAAGGTTTAAAATATGGCACCTCTTCCATTTACTCAAATTTTCAAAGCCCTCTAGCTTAACTTTCATCAGGGCTTAAATCTGTGCCGAAGACGGGTATATATATAACATATTCGTATGTTAGTAAAATCGCAAAATATGGATGTTTATGTATTAGGTTTTAATTATTTATATGTAGTTTTTGGTTACACCACCTTATTCCCTATACAATAAAATATTTCTTAACATAAAGGTTGTCTGGAAGAAATGGCTAATAAGGCTCTTGATCGGCCACGTTTTACTGTTTTTTATTACAATAGTAGTATTATTTCTATTTTATGTATGTGGTGTTCAAAAAAGTATTAAATAAATAAATTATTTTATCTACTCCCATGATTTAAATCCTCTTTAAAAGATTCCAAATCAGTTAGCTTACTGCCAACATTAAAACACCCATTGTTCTGAGGATGATATAATGTTGTACTGAATTTCATAATAATACTCGTTTGTTTTTTTTTCGATTCCTTCTGTGCAAAGGTTTACTCAACAGATAGCCACATTCAACAGTTGCATAAATAACTAAAATACAAATTTTAAAATGTATCAGTAATTTTAATAACAGTTATTTTGTATGGACACTTGTAAATTACATCAATATATGTTTACATCTGTATAATACCTATATTCGCAATAAATTTCAATTTGATGTTGTTCTTCTATGTAGCCACGTAATTTGTTTATCACTTTTAAGTGTAAGAACTCTAGAACATTTAAATTTCATTTAAAATGTTGACCGATTTCACAACTACCAGATGTGTAAACAAAATTTCCTAAAATCAGTCGAGCCGTTTTGGAGAAGTTTGGTGAAAAACACGAGAATTTTATCTATTAAATTTATTTAATCAAATTGTAGACCATTACCGCAAATTAACTTATTTAGTGCAAAAAATTAAATAAAGCCATAGCAGCGGTAGCCTTATAATTTTGGAAAAAAAAATTCCACTTTATCAGTCTAAATATGAATATTTTGAAAAAATTATAATCATTATTACTCTACGAAAAAGGTTGAGAATGTTAAATATTTTGTTAGATTAGACTAGACTTATATTAAACTTATTTTATATCAACCAATAAAATAAAATAGCAACAAAATAGTTTTTGGAATGGCAAGTGTAACTACTGACAAAGTAGTTAAATGTCAAAATGAAAATGAATGTTCACAGAATGGTTGACAGATTACTTCAGGTATGAATCGATTTCATGAAATTTTCAACTCGATACACTATACTCGAAATTCCGTTGGTATTTTAAGTAAAAAAGAAATATACTTTTACGCAAAGAATTTCATAACTAGAACGCCCACTTAATAATATTGTATTATCAAATATGCACCTCAAAATAAGTAGCTTAAGGTTGACATTTGTTTCCAAAATATAAAATCGCTCCGAGCAGGACCGGACTAAGGTGGATTTTGTCTCTTTCTTACAGGGTTTTTCTGAAGGTGTTTGTGATAATAATTTTAATCAGTTAAATAGATAGAAGCTATTATAGATGTTACAAATAACACAGTATTTAATTTCTCTCTATTCCTGGAAGCATGTTCATACTAGTAGAAAGTGATGCAATCCCCTATAGTGGTTGTACACTTCGGAACGTTTCTTGAGTGCACGTGCGCACCAAAGATAATGTGTGCACTGCGCATAACAGTTAATATGTGAATTCCTTGACGTTTACGTTGTTAAAAATATTGATTTTCCTAAATATACCTATCTTTCGATATTATTTCTTTATTTATAGCTAGACTTTCAAATGGTATCGATGATGTTTCCTTAGCTTGCTACGCCTACACTTATGCCTCTTATAAGATGACGTGTATGTTTTAATTTTTAATTCTCATGTCCAAATTTATCTTTCCATAAATTAAATTTAGATTAATTTTGATAACACAAAATTAATTATATAAACTACCCCCCAGTTTTATGAGGGAGTCTTCCTAATGGCCACTGTTAAGTGGACATTGTGCAGTTAAGTGTTGCCAGAAAAAAATTGTTACTATTTTGCTTTGCTACAATAATAGTAAAGTTAATCAATAATGTTTCTCTGTGGTACTTTCGAGTTCTGTCACTTATAGCCTATAGGTTAGCGGTGACCACTGGGAATTAGAGTTAATATAGTTACAAAATTTAACAGTAGGTTTCTAATAAATTATTGTTATTTTATAATTAATTTTTTGAAATGTATTGTTTGAATCTCTTTAAAACCATCCACATAATTCATCAGTAATTAAATTGTAAGGGTT
Source organism: Limenitis camilla (assembly GCA_905147385.1). Classification (NCBI taxonomy): domain Eukaryota; kingdom Metazoa; phylum Arthropoda; class Insecta; order Lepidoptera; family Nymphalidae; genus Limenitis; species Limenitis camilla. Next base: position 9,253,843 of record LR990224.1, read on the forward strand.
AATTTATAAGTAAATAAAACAACTTGTTTGCTCACATTAACACCATATTTATTTAGACACCGAGAAAAATGACGGCTTCGCCGCTTACAATGTTCTACTTCCTAATCTAAACATCCACGGATTAAATACGTTATATCTATTTAGAAATTATAGTTAAGGTAGTAATAACAAATTAGAAGGTCTTCCAAATACAATATAGTGTTGTAGAGATCGATTTTAAATATATTTTAAAAAATGATTAGAAACAGTCTTATATCTTTATTCCAAAATAGTATAATTTTTTATTACTAGTGATAATAATATAGAGCAATAAATTACTATACTCAAAAGAAAAAAAACCATTACTAAAGTAAAAAATAGAGATTTCATGAACATGCCACTTACTAACAATAACAAAATGCAATATGAGATCTAGCAAATAGAAATATTTGTAATATAAATTGACAAAGTAGAATAAATGTTTCACATCTACCTCTGATAAATAAAATTACATCAGTGCCATACTCTATATAGAAATATAAAATATATATTATATATGTATAGCTGCACAGATAATATTTTTTTTATGAACAGAAATAGGATTGATCCTAAAATTTAATCATTTTCATATATTAATATTTTTTTTCAACAATACCGTGCAATAAGTTATTTTAATTATACATAATACTGGCAGAATATTTTGATATAAGCACATTCAAAGCTTAAATATAAGTAAAAGATTATAAAGCTTAATTTAAAACATTTAGAACTTTTTTAACGACTTGCTGAGAGTTGACTGACTTGACCTAAAACTTTATCAGAAACTGGTGAAACTGCCTTTAAGTACCAGTGATATTTTTATTAGAGCTGGATAATATAATTAGACAACAATAAATGCAGTACAACGGGCCGACAAATTTAGGCAGTTCGCAGGATAATATGGACACCAGAATCAGTTTCAACAATCTGACTCAGCTGACCAATCTTCAGAGAGAAAGAGACTATCTCAAAAGGCTTTTGCATCTGGCCTTTCTTAAAGTAACCCAAATCACCTTCACGCTTAGCAGAAGAGCAGTCAGAGAACTGTTTAGCGATGTCGGAGAATGAAACCTCTTTGTTCACAATCTTGCTGCGGAATCCTGTAAATTTACAATAAACATTACAGTTTATATTGAAGGTAGCTTGATTATTAACATCTATACTGTTTGAAACCTTCACTATTTCATTATGTTATAGTAATGACATGATAAAATATTAAATAATACTGGCTGACCTGGAAACATTGTTTTGCCATATAAATTTGGGGTGGGCCAACCTTATCACTTAGGGGAAAAAAAATAGATAATAACTGATTCTCAAACCTACTGAATATGCATATAAAATGTCATAAAAATCGGTTGTTTAAATGTAAGATTGTATTCGAAATTATTCAAAACGTCAGGAAATCAAATAAAAAAACCATAACATGATAGGGGTAAAAATAACTATGGTTATTTCGTTTCTACTGATTTCAATAAACATACGAAATACTAGTGATATAACATGTTTTTAGTTATTAAAAAAACTTACGTAATATAGTCAGTATTTAGACTTTTACCTCTAAGAATATCCACAGCTTCTTCTTTAGTGCGCGTGATGTTATCGTCACGCCAAGAACACGGACGGCGACTATCAATATGCTTCACCATGATATGGCTGCATTTCACTTGCCTCGGAATATCTTCATCGTCTTCGTCAACGAAAGGGGCTGGATCTTCTGGCTTGTCCCACTGAGATCGCTTTGTGTGCATGTTCAAAAAGTAGGTTAACCCTGTAATTTTTTTTGAGAATATAAGTTTTGGAGTACATCGGTAGAAATAATAATAAATAAGCAGAAAAAGAAATCTTGAAAATTATCATGCCAATTAACTCTTTCATAACATATATATAAAGTATGAGGGAATTTTATAGTATACTAGCTGACCCAGCAAATGTTGTTTTGCTACCGTGGGTCACTCTTACCACTTCAGGGCTATAAAAAATACATGTTGACCGATTCTCAGACCTACCCGATATGCACACAAAATTTCATAATAATCGATTGACCTGTTTGGGAGGAGTATGGTAACTAACATTGTGACACAAGAATTTTATATATAAGATTACCTACCCTGTTTTAATATAAATATATGCAAAACCTAGCTTGAAATGTTTTTATATAATTAGAGTTTTGCCTTAAATGTGAGTAAATTGTTTTTGTATAGCAACAACCACCTCAAACATCACCAATATATCTATCTCATGTCGCAACACCTAACAGCAGTCTATAGGATTCTCTGTCTACAATTTTAAATCATTTTTATGTTTACTGTTTTATTTTACAAAGCGGGTATCCTCAATATCTTACTCGTCAATGATTAGATAAACAGAAATGACAACAAATTATAACTATTTTTGTAAGATTAAGTATAATATGTTTTAAAGTTAACATATTGTTATATTATTTAGTTTATAGTTGTTATTTATCTATATCTATACTATTATATAAAGAGGAAAGATTTGATTGTTTGTATGTTTGTTTGTTTGTTGCGAATAGGCTCGAAAAGTACTGAACCCATTTTGAAAATTCTTTCACTGATAGGAAGCTACATCCTTTCCGGGTAACATAGGCTATGTGGTGTTGCCATAAATATTCTAATTAAAAAGATATGGCCATTTAAGTGCCATAAGGTGGTCATTTTGTAAATTGAAGGGTTTCTCAGGAACTACTAATCCAATTTTAATTTTTTTTTTCACAGATAGAAAACTACACTTTTCGTGAGTGACAAATTTGATTTAGTGTTGCCATATACATTTTTTAAATAATAGAATATGGCCATTTTGTTGTTTCTAATCCGATTTAAAAAATTTTTTCACTGTTAGAAAACTACACCATTTGTGAGTGCCAAAGGTGATTTAGTGTTGCCATATACATTTTTTAAATAATAGAATATGGCCATTTTGTTGTTACTTATCTGATTTTTCAAATTCTTTCATTGAGAGAAGTCAATAGTATTTCCGTATCTCTTTCTCTTATAATATATCTACCATTCTCTCTCATCCTCTCTCTTTTTTCTCACTTTAATTTTTATTTTTATCAGACATTTCAGAATGATTAGCCTCTTTTCACTTTCGTTCTTTCGATAATTTCTCTCTTTCTCTCTCTCCTTTACCCATTCAATTTTAGATCTGCTCTGTCCTCCCCTTTTTATCATTTTTATAAATTTTTCTTACTTTCTCTAATTTTTCAAATAATTAAAAACTACACAATTACAGAATGACAATTTAAGGACATCAATTATAATATTACTTTAAATACCCGGAGCGAAGCGAGGGCAGCCCTCTCAGTTAGTATATATATTGTTGTTGCATTGATTCTTGTTATTTTATTTGTCGATTGAAATCAATTTTTCTGTTTTATCATAGTTTAAATCTGTTATTAATAATAGCCAAGTAGAAACTACAAGACACAATCCTCTCATACTTCTGTTATTCTAACTTATTATGCTCAAAAAAACAAAGAAACATACTTTTAAAATTAAGAAAGTAGAGTTAATATAACTTTGTAAGGATGAAGCTATGGGCCATAACCACCAGCAGGAAAAATTAGGAAACCTTTAAGACATGAGCTTTGGTAACTTGATTTATCACTTTGGCTGTAACATAGGCCACAAGATGAAATAATTACATCACTTCCAAAAGACAAGTGCCTCATTTATGGTAGAAGCACAGATAAATAGAGCTGTGTTTGGCGCAAGAAAGAAACAAGAAGACAGGAAGACAAGATGACAAGATGAAAATGAAAGCTATAAAGTGCATGTTATGAATTTAGAAATGCAAAATGAATGGTTGACTTTCAAACCAGAGTAACTTAGATGGGAAAAAGCGTCTGAAAAATATTGCTATACTTGCTGAGAGGCAATAGGTACAGCAAGGCACTTGTTGGCAGGATGTAAGGTGCTCTTTGATAGGGATCATTACTTACACGGCCATGGCAGGGCTTTTAGACAGAGCCCAAAAAGGATTGACCACAAATAAAAGACAAATTAAGTTGTCTGCACCTGATTAGACTATTTTTATGGACACATGAAAATCACTATAAAATCAACAAGGATGTTGGTATTTCTCAACTAAACTTATAGTACTTGTAGAACTTACCATACTGTGAGAAAGAAACATACCATGTAATAAAACTAACTAAATAATTATAAACTTACAGATGAATCAATGAGAAATAGTTACAAAGTAAACACAGTAGAAGTAGGAGCGAGAGGTATAACGGCTGATTTAAAAGGATCATATCAAATTTGGATTGGAAGGGAGAGTAACATGAGTAGAGAAGGTGAGTGTTGGATGTGCATAATGTCTCAGGCTCTACTTCAAGTTCCTCTCTCTTTCACACAATGGACTGGCAAACGCAACAAACTAAGTTCGTCTTGTGTCTTTTCCCCAAACGCTAGTCCTATCTCTGTACTAATTTCATCAAAATCAGACCCAAAGTTCACGGGTTAAATTTTACTCTGAATCATAACCAATTTTTTTCATATCTCTTACTCATGGGTATTGAGAAAAAAAATCCGACGCTTATAAGAATTTAATTTAACTGTAAAAAAAAAGGAAACAAGATTTATCTGAAAAATCTCAAAAATTGTTTGAGATAAATAACTGAAATCAGCCCTACAAGTGCAGATCAAAAAAGCCTTAAGGGCAAACGTACCACAAAAACCACACCCATTCCCAATCCGTTTTTTTGCATGATTGTTTGTATAATTTTTTTTATTAATATAGATTTGTAGGATGTATCCTGTGACGATTGATGTTATAGGCGACCCCTTAAAATCATTTCGATGTGATTTTTTTAATGACGCGGACTATACCAATATGGAGAGAAAAATCAATACTTTCTATAGTATTATTCACATTACTAATGAAAAATTTTCCTATTATCAGAACATACCTGTGCTCCTACTGACTCGCGCTTCCCAACCTGGTGGCAACTCATCCCTGCTGCTTGAAGCCATTGTAGTTTAGAGCTTAACAATTAGCAACTATTACTCTGAAGTAAAATTTGCTCCAAAGCCTCCAAAATCCAAATTGAAAAGGATTAGTCTTGGGTCGCGATCGACCTACTTCAAAAGAGCGCTCCCTTGGGTGAACTATACGAACTAGTTCGTCGATTATCTCGCTCTTAGTTCTTTTTAGTTCTTATAGTTTTTTAAATCGAATTATTTACTTCTAGGGAATTAAATAATTCAATTTAAAAAACTATATGTTTCATTCATACTTGAATACTTGTTTACTACAAAAATAAATGTGTAGGTAATAAATAAATAAATAAATGTGTAATAATTATTTCTATTAAAAAATCGATATAAATTTAAATGGTAATAGAAATTTGGAAATATCAATAAATTGTTCATGAACATTGTGATATTTCTAACATCGATGTTTCACTTTTGAGAATATCGATGTTTTTTCCTTTATTTATTATTTTTACTAAATTACTTTAAAAAAAGTATTAACAAAAAACAAAAGAGGGAACTTGTTTGCCATTAGATTGCGGACTAAATGTTTTTTCCTTTATTTATTATTTTTACTAAATTATTTTTAAAAAAATAACGAACTAAAAGAGCGAACTAGTTCGCCATTGGATTGCGCTCTTATTGGTGACCGACTAGGCCCAAGACTAATATGAAGTTACTAGACATCTGACATTCAGGGTTGCTAGAAATGCTGAGTGACGTCCTTGCGGGAAAAAGCGTAGAGTAATCTAAAATACTGCCCAAAGATTAAAAAGAGTTTTTTAAAATAATAATATGGATTTATATTAACGATTCTCGTGACTTTGTTTGCGTCTTAGTATGAATATTATAAAATATTAGTACAGATTACATAAAAATAATAAACACACAACAATTTGTTTGTTTTCTTACTTGTTAGTTTTGTTACATAACAAATGTTGCTCAGTTTAGTTAGTTTCGTTACTTTCGTTAGTTTCGGTAGTCCCAGTAGTTTCTTTAGTTTATTTTAGTTACACACGGCTTTTTTTTATAAACGACAAATAAACAGACGGTCAACATGATAATAAATGGTAAGTGGCCACCTTCGACTATGGACATCAGCAAAATGAGAGCTTGGGTCTTGTATTGCCAATGCATTAGCAATTCGAAGATAAAATAATGAGGAGGATGTTACGGTTTTAGCAAACCCGGAGATGGAACCTAGGGCTCACTAGAACCGCAGCATGAAAAGGATGGGAGTGGGAAGGAAATCTGGGTTAACAGCGCATCCGGAACGTATCAAACACACTTGGTAGTCTAATTCGCATTTTGGTAGTCGCAAGCTACCCGAAGCAAAATACCACCGCCTGTATATTCTGTTTTATTTTCCTCGCAAATGTGTTAAAAAACGTCGTATGTGCACGCGTGTGCTTTGGTCATTCAGTTACAACTTAGCATCCTTGTATCATAACTTACTATTATATCATTAAAGGGTGAATATTTTTGAGAGTTGGTACAGTTTCTCTACAATACAGGAAAATGAATGAAAACACATGTTCCAAAAATCGCGATACATATTATATGCGATACGTGTAGGTATTAGTAAAATTCGATATTGAAGTTCAAATTTATCGATATTTTAATATTATACACAATTTGTAAATTCAACCCCAAAAAAATGTAATTACACAATTAAAAATTCTAAATTGGATAAATGTCCTCCCTGAAAAGACTGACAAATTTTAACTAAAGAAAACACATGAAAGACCTTTTTTAGGTCAGTTTCCTTTCCTGTTGTTGTTCCTTTTCCTGGCTCCAAAAGTATTAAAAAACTAAAACGAAAATTATATATCGATATATTTTTAGGCGATTTTCTAATTTTTTCTCTTCTAAAAATTTTATACATTTGATCATCATCGAAAACTTAATCTAAATTATTTTCACTGTTATATTTTTCTTAAAATAGTGGTTATTTGTCTACAAAGCTGTACGGTGTAATATATTTCCCTTTTCTATTATGGAATAACAACAAAGAAAATAAATTATTCGCACCTCATAAGGTTTATTAGTAGGTAGGTAGGTATTCTGTGTTTGTAACTTTCAACATTCATTTATAATTTAATGTTTATTAATACTTTGGATTAAAAATTGTGTAAATTATTCTTCAGCTGACGTACTATTATTTTTGTAAATAAAACCGAAATATCGATATTATTTTTCGTTATATCAAACTCCGATATTGATGTACTTAAAAATATCGATTTATCGAAAATCCGATAGTATTTAAAGAAATACCAGCAGACCTATAGTGCCACCAAAAAGAGTAGAAAATTATGGAGGGCGCCACTAGAATTAAACTGGTTACACTGTACTGTGACTATGTAACTAATTTATATATATAAATCATACGAATCCGTATCTATACTGTAATCAGAATATCTTGATATTTTTGGAGGTTTTAGAAAAGAGAATAAAATTTAACAACATAAAATTTTTAATTTTTCAAAATTTCTTTATTGTATAGTGGTGAGGTAATTTTTAATAAAAAAAAGAGTAGTATTGTGCTTTTCAAACAATTTTTATATTTGCATATAAAAAACAAACAATATTACAAAGTTTTTGAAAGTAAACCAGGGCACATAAAACTATATGAATTAATTACTCTGAAGATAACTCCTCTAAATATTCTACTTCAAGAAATTGATCGACAGACGATGTTGAAGGTTGATCCCTCATTTCGTCACCCCACTCAGATTCAGTGCTACTACTCTCATCGTTGAGGTTAATTATTAAATTTTCAATGTTTTGGTACAGTGTTTTGCCTTGCTCATAATAATCAATTTCAATTTTTTTCACATGATCGCAACATTTCTTCCAGTCTTCAGGAGTGATCAGATTAAAAGCATATTCTGTAAGTTTTTTTATATCTGAAGCTACTATGTTATGATCTGCCACGGTGCGCTCGGCTCAAATCACAATGATATGGAGGAAGTCTTAGTCAAAGTCAATTTTTTTTATTCAATGTTGGAATTTACATTCTCTTATTAAACGTCGGAATCTACCACCCTTTCGGAAACTTTAAACTTTAAATTTAAAAAATTTACTTACAACTGTTTGACCAAATTCCCCTGAAATTTCATCAACTTCATACACGGGCTGAGGCTTATATTTTTTTACTAGCATCAGCATTAATGGTTTTCGCAAATTTGCATCAAAAACAATATTATTTTCCATAAGCCATAATTTTATATCATCTAATCTGAAACTAGATGTTGGAGCTTTATTTTTTATTATAGAATGGTATGGTGAATTATCCATTACTATTATAGATGGCTCCGGTAAATTAGGCACAAGCTTCTCTGTTATCCATTTAGTAAAATTGTGTGGATTCATTTCTGAATGGTAATCCTCATTTTTATTTTGACCACTAAAAATGAGCAGAGCATTTGGGACGAAGCCCTTTTCACTTCCTGCATGCACTAATATCCATCTCTTACCTTTGGCCATACTTTCAACTACACTTTGGGTTTGAAAAGATTGCCAACAATTTTTAACTCTATAAGATGTATGTATGTAGCTCTCATCCAGATATATTATTTGTTTTTGTAATTCCGAAGGTAGATTCCTATTGTCCAGTATTATCTTTAAATATTTTTCTCTTTTTGCTGCAATATCAGCTTTTTCAATTAATGCAGATCTGAAATGTAAAATAAGGATAAATTATTAATATAAACTAAAACAATACTACCAAAGCAGTCAAATTAATCCATAGAAGCTATCCATACAACTTGTCAAAAATTGTGCCTCCTAAAATCAATTTTTACTACATAAGAGATTAGATTATGATAAAACATTTTTTTCAGTATTCATTGTTTTTGATATTGGGATTCTTAAGAAACAAATACAAATGCAAATCATTTATTCGCAACACTTGATTCCCTCAAAAACTAACATTAAATTTTAATTTTAGTATAATTATAGATCATACCTTTGTGATTTACATTTTCTAAAGCGAAAACCCAATGATTTGAGTAATTTTCGTAAATGTTCTCGCCCACATTCATATCCAATGTCGTTTTTAAGGACTAACAGTAATTTTGTCAGAGTCGGCACTTCTTTCTTGACGGTATAAAAGAAATGAACTTTCTGACGTATAGCTCAGATATCAAAATCATCGAGTTCTTTTCGTGATCGTCCTTTTCTATGTTTCGCAGGTGTTCCAAATACACCTCGATTTGTTTCTCCTTCTCGTGCAATGCGTCTAACAGTACTTTCAGATTTACCTACATCAAAGAAGAAATAAAAAATAATATTAGATCAATTTGCACGGTCGCAGTATACAAGGAGCAATAAAAAGTAAATATAACCTCAATGTATTTATCGTAAACAAAAAGATCAAAAATGGCACAATTTCTTTAGAAATTACAGTTGTACAAGTAAATATCAACATAATAATATGTACCGTACCTGTTAAGTCAGCCGTAAGTTTATAAACATCATTCAAATCGGTCAGCAATTTACCAGCATTAAATTCTGCCAAACATCTCAAATATACTTGTTAAATCACAGCTCGCGTTTGACCCTTAATTGTCTTGTTCATTTTGCTACAATCTAAACACAAAGTGACTAGAAAACTTAAAGCAACCCTCTAAAACAAGATAAATAACAAAATTAAACAAACCGAATAGACGCTCACAACAACAAATCCTACACCACAGACTACCAATAAATGTTGCCACACTTCACAAGTTATTTTAGTTCCAAAAACATTAATTTCTACTCTTTTTGGTGGCGCTGTACCTATATTACAGACAAACTTTTTAGTGTTGCAAGCATAATCTCTAAAATAATTACCACTAAAGTTCGTCATAATAATTTTTTTTTTGTACAAAAATCTTTAAAAAATCCTCACGGCATTTACATTCAATGTTTTGAATGTAAATGCCCTAAGTTGGAAAAATTGTAGTATTTTAATATGTCTGTATCAAAAAACAAATTTGAATATTAGGGTGCGAAGAAGCTGGCCAACAGTTGGTCTGCTTAAGTGCTTATGTCATAGTATAAAATAATTGAAGCGTCATGAGCTTAGTGATTTAGGCGTTGGATTCACGATCGATAGATCGAGGGTACAAATCCTAGTCAGCACTACTGGTGTGGCCCCCTGCTAAGCCAAGCTTTAGCTAAAAGCTTGGCTTAGTTGGAGGGGTAAGGAATACTAGTAGTATGAAATCCATATTGCTAGTATTCTTTTTTTAAGAATGAAATAGTAGTATAGCCTAACTTTTGTCACGCCATTAAGGCTCATGTCATAGAGTAACTAGCTGAGCCGGCAAATGATGTTTTGGCATATAAATTTTTAAAAATTGACGTGGGCTACCCTTATCATTTAGGGATATCAAAAAAAGATGTTGACGGATTCTCAGATCTATTCGACTTGCACACAAAATTTTATAAAAATCGGTCGAGCCGTTTCGGGGGAGATTGGTAACAAACACCGCGACACGAGAATTTTGTATATTAGAGATGTAGATATAAGACTCCTTATTATGATGGTATAATGGAATATATTTACAAATCAACAATTATTTATATAATTAAAATATAATGTCTTTAAAATTAATTAAAAGATTTTTTTCTAAATTATAAATAGTTTTTTAGGTATATAGTATTTGAAATCCTTTTTGTACATATTAAAATTTGTATTTATTTACTCAATTGATTTAAAACATTATATATTTTTTAAATACAGTGGGTGTTATATCTAAAGAAATTTTTATTTATTGCGGTCATAATTTAAAAAAACCTTAATACATATAAAAACAAAGTCACCCTAACGTAATTAGAGTTACGTTATAATACTGATTTATAAAAATTATACTAATCAATACTAATATATAAAGCCTAATAGTTTGTTTGTTTGTTTGCTTGAATGGTCCAATTTAAAAATTCTTTCAGTGTTAGATAGGCCATTTATCAAGGAAGGCTATAGACTATATAATATGTATGATGACATACTAAGACCAATAGCAGCTGATGATTATGGGCACAAAGTTGCAAGGGTCGGCTAGTAAGAATAATATAATTATGAGGTATTTGAAATGCTACAAGTACATGTATATTACTTATTGATTTTCTCCCCGGCCAACTATTTATAGCTACCAATGGCTACCAATAACCAGGGGCGTAGGTGTTGGGTGGGGCTTTGGCGCAGGTCGCGCAGGACCCTCAGCTTACGTGGCACAATTTCCGGAAAGCATTAAGTAAAGCTTTTTGCGCTTGCGTTATAGACAGTGTTGCTAAATTGTGTACAAAATTGAAATAATATACAAATTTATCACTCTGTCCGTAGACATGTCACTAGACAATATATTTAAAATAACGTTACAACTTTAAAATAACTAAAACTATGTATATAATCAACCTTAGTTTCTATATGTTTTTCTCATGCTACAATAACAAAATTGTAAAAGAGCGATATTAAAAATATCTATAGCAAAATCACACGGGTTTACTTGGAAGTTTAAAATCTATGTTTTAGTTTGGCAACACTAAATTTTCTACCATCGCCATTGCATTATCGATCGTCTTTCTCTTGGGCTTGCTCCGGTCACCGAAACGGTTAGACTAACTTATATTTCCTTATAATTATTTGAATTTGATTTAATTTTACGTTTAGATATTATTTAAATTGTTTGTATAACGCAGGTTATTAATTTATTCAATGATTGAGCTAGTTTTTTTCTGATACAGGTGGAACTTCTAACACCTTCTACGTTCCGGAGATTGTTTCATGTTTCGCCGCAAATATGATTGTATTCAATATAAAGACGTTAGATGGGAAGAATCATCCCTTCTCTGTTCCGGATGAGGTAAGTGTATTTGTTAGAAACATTAAATATAAATGTCTAGCTGCAATGTGGCGAAATGTCTACTTCAGCAATAATTAGCACTCTTCTTGATGCCACATTCTTAGTTCCTTCCGCAAATGCTTAAGTAGCAGTTTGCGATATCTCTGAATCAAATATTTCATTTTGGTAGATTAGATATACTTTTTTTGCCGAGGGTAGTTATGTACTTTCTTTGTTTGCGCATAAAGGTCGAAAGTCAACTATTTCTTATACCTGTTGGTACATTTTAATTAGCAAGTAAAATTACTATCAATTTATATCAAAATATGTTCATTTCTTATGAAACAGTATGGACAAAGGATCAGAAACTCATCTTGTTTTTGTAGAAAAATTATCATTAATGAAATGGGATGTTCGGAAAATGGGAACAAAATCCAAATCTACAATATTGCAATAATATCGCCTTGTTTTTGTAGAAAAGTTATCATTAATGAAATGGGATATTCGGTAAAAGAATATTTCAATAAAATTGCCTTGTTTTTGTAGAAAAATTATCATTAATGAAATGGGATGTTCGGAAAATGGAAACAAAAATCAAAATCTAGAATATTTCAATAAAATCGCCTTGTTTTTGTTAAAAATTAACATTAATGAAATAGGATGTTTGGAAAAAGAGAACAAAATCTAAATCTACAATATTTCAAAGAAATCGCCTTTATTTTTGTAGAAAAATTATCAATAATGAAATGGGATGTTCGGAAAATGGAAACAAAAATCAAAATCTAGAATATTTCAATAAATCGTCTTGTTTTTGTAGAAAAATTAACATTAATGAAATAGGATGATTAGAAATAGATATAAAAATCCAAATCTAGAATATTGCAATAAACTGGCCTTGTTCTTGTAAAAGAAAATCAACAATATAATGGGGATGATTGGAAATCGGTACAAAAATTAAAATCTAGAATATTGCTATAAACTGATCTTGTCCTTGTAAAAAAAATCAACAATAAAATGGGGATGGTCGGATATTGGTACAAAAATCCAAATCTAGAATATATTTATTTATGTATTTATTTCTCTACCACAAACTTAGCAACAATTGTTACAAACTTAAATGTACAATAGGATAACTTAATAAAGATAAGACCTCTTGAGTATGGCAATAAACTGGTGTTTTTCTTGTAAAAGAAAATTAACAATAAAATGGGATAGTCGGGACAAAAATCTAAATCTAGAATGTTGCAATAAACTGGCTCTGTTCTTGTAAAAAAATCATTAATAAAATGAGATGACTAGAAATAGGTACAAAAATCAAAATCTAGAATATTGCAATTAACTGGAATTGTGCTTGTAAAAAATAAATCATCAAATAAATGGTATATTTGGAAATCTGTCAGTTTTGGAAAAAAATAACAAAAGTTTTTTCAAATTCAATATCTAAGGGTGTAAAATATAGGATATAAGCTAGCGATTAGGATATAAGTGCATATCAAGCTGTCTGACTGTTGAAAATTTGTTGTACCATAAATAAGTAATTGCATTATTATCATCAGTACTTTTAAAATTAATGTGTCGGCTTCTATCGTTATTATAATGACCCCTCAGATTAAGATTTCTTAACTATGTACAGACATTTGATAACATGTTTATAATATATATAGATTATAAAACATAAACTATTGTTATAATAACGCCTGAGTTGCCAGAGTTTTAAGAAATATAAACACTTCATAGAACATGTTGTTAGTAATCAGCAAGATATCGTTAAAGATTAAATTCAGTTCTTACTCTAATTACATACCAACTATTTAATTTTTTTTATCCCAGAAACAGTGTTAATAAAACTTGTTACTTTTGTTTGAAGTGACAAGTTTCTCATAATAAATAGGGATGCCTGTTGTCTTAAAAAAGTCTAACCTAAACAATCTTTTATATTTTCATTATAATGATTAGACGTATCATTATTAAAACCTAGCAAATTTAGATTTGCTGCTGTGCATAAATATTCTGAGTACTGTTATATTGGAGAAAAAACTATATTTATAACAGGAGTAGCAATGATATTTATTGTCAGTGCTATATGTTGTTCATAGTGTGAATGTTTGTGTGTGTGTGCCTGTTGTCTTAAAAAAGTCTAACCTAAACAATCTTTTATATTTTCATCATGATAATTCACAATGATACGTCTAATCATTATAGATTAGACGTATCATTATTAAAACCTAGCAAATTTAGATTTGCTGCTGTGCATAAAACTCTTAGTACTATTATATTGGGGAAAAAACTATATTTATAACAGGAGCAGCAATGATATTTATTTTCAGTGTAATATGTTGTTTATAGTGTGAATGTTTGTGTGTGTATATATTGAGGACTCAATTAATGATATATGTCCCTAGACAACCGTACTCGAGCTTAAGATCAGGATCATGCAACAGATGAATATTGATATCGATCTCATACGTCTCATATTTTGTGGCAGAGTATTGCAAGATGAAACTAGATTATCGGAATATCGTGAGTATTATATTTTGTGGAGAGATATTTTTTTGCTACAGTTGATTGGCAGCTTTTGTTTTGGGAAAGGCAGTTAATAATAATAATTTTGTGTTTAGATGTCGACGGGAAGGTGGTTCACATGGTGCAGAGGGCTCCACCTTCCGTCTTAGCTCGTGAAGCGAGTCGCAGTCGCGAACCGCCACCACTCAACGAGCCTCCATCGATAAATCATATCCATGTTATTCCGGACTCTATTAACATCGGCCAACTGAATTTAAACCATGTATCTCATCAACAAATACGACGCCTTGTGGTAAAAATAAGATTATTTTAACCTACCAGTAATTTTGTAAAATGTCTAATCAATAGAATCCTGATTATCCAGACTTTTTCTTTTGTGTAAAATTGTTTTGACGGTCCAATGAGACATGTTAAAAAGGTTATTCTGATTGATTTGAAAACAGGGTGAATCCGTACATAGTTCTTACATCAGGCACTTAGCTACAATGAAAAGGTGACATTCATTACATTAAACATCAATAACAAGTAATTTTAATCAAATTAGCTATTATGTAATCATAAAACCCATTACATATTAAAAATTGATTCAAATTTAAGTATTGTTTGATATGAATTTATATCTGATCAATTAATCCTGTTGTCGTGATTTATTAATATTATTCTTTTTGGTAGACCTTGGCAGCTGCAACACATGGTTTCGAGCTCGAAGAGCAACCTGGCATCAACTTATCACCGACCACTTCACGTTTGGAACATCTCCGTTTTATGATCACGGAAATCAGGGAACGTATAGAAGCCCTTCGTCGTAACGAAAGAGATGTAAGGCATATTGAGTATTTAGTACAAGGGACCAGCATCTGTAATCCTCACTATTCATATTCTCATCATAATACTAATATAGTGTTTTTTTTTTCACTATTTTATGAATCATTGTACATAAATGATTCTTTAAAAATCAAACTGATACCCACTTCATCCATATATTGGCATCAAAATAGCTGATATTAAAATTATTATTTTCTTAATTTTACTCCAAAAAAATTTCAGTTTAATAATTTAATAAATGTATGTATGAATATTATCAATTCATTTGCATTCAAATTAGGCAGCAAGTTAGTAAAGACTAGTTTTGTATTCAAAATTGTCTTCATAACTGAGTTATTTTACTCCTAAAAATAAAACAAAGAAAAAATATTTCTTAAAAATGTATGTGGAGCAGCCCTTCGATTCTGATATCTAAGTTATCTTTTCATAATATCACTAAATTATATTCAACTTTAATAGATAATTCAGTTTTAGTATAAAGACTATTAAAATCAAAAATTTACAAATTTTGCTACATTTATGGTGTTTTGATGTTAAATTTCTGTGTATTCAGTATATTTCTAGTCCCAAATATGGCCTTTAATATCTATAAGAAGCGATAGAAGTAAAACAATTTGTTGAGGTAAATATGTTTCACAATTTAATTTCTGTGAAATTGTACTAGCGGCACAATCGGGTCAGGTCGGCCCGGGCGTCGATCAATACAGCCAGACTTAAAATTGGATGCGCATGTCTCGTTGAATTATTGATTAACGCGCACATTCGAGAACTCTTTGTCTTACTCGATCGCTCGCAAACAAATGATAAAGCGACAAACGGATATCTGAAATATCGGACGGATAACGGATAAACAAAATATATTTAGGACCATCTGCTATTTTTTAAAATATATTTAGAGATATAACACGTCTACAGATTAATTATATACAAGTCGACCCGCGTGTTATCGTTCACATTTATTTAACAACGCTCAATCTCACAGAAACAATCCTTTTTTGGGGTAAAGAGTAACCCATTTGTTTTTCCAGGTTATAAAGTAACCGTGTACCAAATTTCATTCAAATCGGTTCTGTCGTTTTAACGTGATGCATGAACAAACAAACAGACAAAACAATAAGCAGAAAAATTTTCAATAACTATTTTTATACTTATTTCACGCGTCTTTCACGACTTTATTATAAGTATAGATATAGATTTGAGAAAACGTTGCAAAATTATAATTTAATTGGAAGGGGAAGCACCATTTTAGGCACGCCGTATATTAATTGAATAATAAAAGGACAATACTAAAATAGAAATTTCAATAGATGATTTAATTGCAATACTTAAATAATGCATTTAGAATGTATTCTAACTTCTGCAGCTTTGATAACAAATTCTAACAAAATTGTTTATGTGTATTACTTTGGTTATATATTTTTTTTTGCATTGTGTGTGTTTATAATATAATTGTGCCCATAGATTCCATCTAATGATTCTGACGACGACGACGACGACGACTCATCGGACAGTTCACCAGAGGCTAGTATCGGCCCTTGTCAGGTTACATCTCGCATCCGCCAAACGCCTCTGAGTTATCAGGTGCATTATAGCGTCTATCTGGCTGAGATTGGTTGACCTGTTTTGCATTTTTTCAAAAATATTTATATATTTTAATAGTTTAATAATAATGGGGCTATACAACTGTGTAAACCAAAATTATATAATTACGTGGAGTAGTTATATTTTTAACTAAAATTTAAACAATGATCGTTTTAGCTTCGATCAGATTTAAAAGATCCGAAGGTTAATAAAAGAATTAATAAGTTAACTTTTAATTTATATGTATAGATTATATTCATATAATTTTTTATTAAACAGTGTCGGCCAATCTTACCAATTAGACGCTTTACGCATGGCTTTGTACTTATTAATCTTATTACCATTGAGAACAAAAGTGCAAAATAAACAAAAGTATAAAAATAAAGTAATAAAGCATTTCAGCTTTTCATAAAAAAAATTAAATTTACTTTTGTTCTTAATTGTATCGTTGCATAGCTTTATTGATGATGTGGTCAAATAAATGGGGATGGGGACTAAATTGTGTGATTGGTTTCAAAGGTGGATGAAGCTAACAATTCCGTTTGACATATGGATTTAATTGATATAGCACTTTTGAAAATTTTTTAAGAGCTTTAATCTGAAACCAAAAATGGTTTATCTGAGTTGTTGGTTAAGCGACGATATTTAAACTGAAATAAACGTTAACACTATGCGTTTTTTACTGAAATTACCCTTTTTTTTGTATAATTTTGGAACATGTAATGTTGTAATATTGTATATATTTAGTAAATGTATCAGTCGCAAAATAACTCATGTAAATCATTGTCTTGGGTTATGGTACATATTTTTACATTTTGACATAGCTAGAAGAGACTTGGAATTGTATTATTAATTGAAATATGACATGTAAAACTTCAACCACATTAGATACAATATAATATATGTGTTTGAAGTTGGAATTATTTTAATTTATCACCGTTAATTATATGCGTAATTTTACAGGTTGTACCATCTTCCGGGACAACTCGTCTGAGCAGGGGACAAAGGTTAGTTCACTATCATTCACATACCTGAACATAAAATTATTTTTAATTTTGCTTCCTAAATTGTATTTAAATTGGCGAGTTTTATTGCTTGTATATTTTGAATCTTGTACTATGAATAATATTTATGACATACATATTTAATCCTAGATATTTCACTTTATGTAATATCACTTTTAAAATAATTTATCTCCGTAGCATACGTTCCGTGCGTCATTCAAATCCCTCATCACCAAGGGATTTCGCCGAGCTCGTAGAAGAATTGCATCAACTTCATAACGAGTTTACGCCATTCATGCAGACATACATCACTACGCTTCGTGACGCCAGTAATCCTGATGTGAGTTTCCTGATCAACTTAGGAACTGTTTTACTTTGCTTCTCGCTTCATTAAGAGTTACATGATACATTTTTGGAACAAATATAACTTTTTTGTAGGTCCATCTGGATGAATCGGCACTCCAACGCAGGCAACGTAATGCGGATATCTCTTCTGAGTTATTCCACGGCTTCTCGCACGCCTACCACGCTGTGAGCGACATCGGATTGCTTCTGACTCATGGCAACGCGCGCCTTACTTCCGAGGCGCAATTGCGTTATCCATTCCCTGTGCAGGTACCTCGCTAGCAAATATTGTTGTAATCTCATATTATTAGACACGCTATACAAATAGTTTTAAATGATTTAAACAAAAAACACCATATACCATACCCTGAGTTATTTAAACTAAAATAAATTCTTAATGTAGTAGTAATAAAAATACTCTCTTATAAGAATATTATAAATAAAAAAAGTTTTCAAGTATGTTTGTTGCAAAGTAGCTCAAAAGTTGCTGAATCGATTTTGATAATTCCTACACTGCTTAAAAGCTTCATCCTTTCTGAGTGATGTAGGCTGTTTGTGACATGATCATAAATAATATAATTAAAAAGATATGGGCATTTAAGTGCCATAAAATTGACACTATCAGTTTTTTTCAACACTCGATATGTAAAGGGTACCAGAGTGTTTTAGGTGGTGTATAAGGTTTCAAATTTAATACCCCGAAGCGAGGTTGTGTCGCTATCAGACACTTCAATAGATATTAGACAATTACAATGTATGGTATAGATTTAAATTGACATTAGAAACATTATTCACAGACACATGTCAACGTAGTGCAGACCTCCACTACCCGCACTCCGATCAACACCGATACTAACACCGCGGGTGAATCGTCCGGATCGTCCGCCCAACAAAGCACTTCACAGAGTGATGAGTTGCCGGCCCTGAATATAAACGTACAATCAGAACCCAGCACTTACCAAGTAGAAATTGAAGCATCTGTTCCCATGCCGACCAACTCTGGTAACCGGACTCAAGTGCATCCTACTATTCGACATGGACAAAACGGTCGAGATGATCAAGTAATGTTGGGTAAGAATTTATTTTAATTTTGTTTCATATTACAATTAATTGAGTCTAAATGTTTGCTTGATGTCGGGCTTACTTCCTAAATGTGGTTCGAGGTCCTATTACTTGGTTCATTGTTACTATACTAAAACTGTCGCACTCAAAGACACTCATTAATTTAAGAGTAATGGTTACATGACAAATTCTCATTAAATTTGTTAATTATACACACATCCTAGAGGCAATATTTAATCGTTACATAGATAATGACAAGTTTAAGTATTCGTAGGGCGGACTAATGCCTTGCCGTAGCCAAACTAAAAAAGGTGTTTATTTTATTTGCAGGAAGTTATTTTAAATTAATTTAAAACCATTAATCAAATGTATTATCCAAAAAATACGTTCTTTCACTGTTAGTTTTTAGTAAAAGGTGAAGAAAAATTTATATTTCTTCTAAAATGTTGTATAGATTTTTTTGTTTTCATTCCTATGACAACATTCTCATGTGCTATCAACAAATAAGTTTAGAATGTCAAATTGTTAATTTAAATTTCATTTTTGGTTTATAACAAAATAACAATAATGCTTTACATAATGCATTGGTTACAGCTCCACGCACGTCTACTAAAAGTCCGGGTAACTTTTGACCCGTGATTGAAAAAGGCATACAAAAAAAATAAAATTAAGGTAAATTGGAAAAAGAATATGAATAGTCATTGAAAGACTTTCCTTAATATTCCTTTTTCAATTGAGGAACCACTACCTTCGATGTGTAAGCAGGCAGACCGACGTTTTTTCAAATTTGTAGATCATCAAATCACTTATTAACATGGTTAAGTGAAGGTTTTGCTACACATAAGTTTAAAAGTCATTAAGGGAGTCATTAAATGGTCATTCACTGAATCTAGGAGTGATTAAATAAAGTTTATAATAAGGAGCGACTTAAGGAACCATTTGACGTCTCTGAGTGCGGCAGTAAACAACATAGTTGTTTCTTGATAATCTTAGTAACTTAAATGTAATTTTTATAAGTTTTCTTTAGCCTCCGCTTGTTTTTAGACGGCCGTATCTTCTTTTGAGCGTTCAAAATCAAAATCACCTAATGATTATATATTATCTTTAGTTTATTTTTTATTCCGTTTAAAGCTGTAAAGAATTTTCAGATATAAAAAACCTTTTTTGTTGACTTTTATTATTTAATACTACGTACATAATGTAATTAAACGATATACAGTGTATTTATAAAACCATGTTACGGTACGTCACGAAAAAAAATTTCCATATGGCCATTTTGTATAAACGAATTAATATCGGAAACTACTGATTCGATTTACAGAAACTTTATATATATACAGTGTGAACTCAATATATAACGACATGGTATTGAGTTGTGGTTAAGTGGAGTGAAAACAAAAATGTGTTTTATTTTACGTTTATTAATCAGGTATAAAGTCTACAAAAAACAAACATTAATATTAAAAGCAAATAACAACGCTTGTGAGTATTGTCTTACGTAATATTCGTGTGATGTTTTTGTCTGCACCACTCATTTAGTTGTGTTTCTTTACTTATTCTATTTATACTCGTATGTTGCGATGTTAACATAATACCAATATGTAAACAAAATAACGAATTTAGTGTCGTACACCGGTATTAATTACAAGCTAGGTAATAAAGCAACAAAATAATAAACATATAATCAACACACAGGTGTAGTCCTTACTGATTTTAGCAACTTTCGAAGTATATTTTATGTCACCTAGTGTTTTCTTTATTGAGAGTGACTGTGATGTTAAATAGAATGTATCGCTGAATATAAAAACGCTGAATTAGATGCTTTAGGGCGTTTGTCGAGTGACGTTACATAGACAAGAGTTTACTCCTTTTTGAAATTAGGACATAGCCTTTTTTTGTACTGATTCGATTTAACATTTTTCCACTGATGGAAGGCTAAACTTTTTCCATAGTGTTGCCATAGAAGCCAAGAAAAATATAAAACATTTATAATAAATAAATTTAGCCGACTTCAAACTCTGAAAATATATATTACTAGCGGCCTACCCTCGCTTCGCTTCGGGTATTTAAAGCAATGTTATAAATGATGTCCTTAAATTGTCACTCTGTAATTGTGTAGTTTTTCATTATTTGAAAAAAGAGAGAGATTAAGAAAAAGTTATAAAAAGAAAAATAATAGAAACAAAAATAAAAGGAAAATGACAGATGATAAAAGAGGGAGGACAGAGCAAGACTAAAAATGAATAGGTAAAGGAGAGAGAGAGAGGATCGTAAGAAAGAAAGTGAAAAGAGACTGATAATTTAAAAACCAGATAAAAAAAAAATTAAAGAGAAAAAAAGAGAGAGGATAAGAGACAGTGATAGTATTATAAGAGGAAGAGAGACGGAAATACTATAGACTTCTCTCAGTGAAAGAATTTTTACACTGAGAGAAGTCTAGTCTACATTAAATCATCTTTGTCACTCACGAATAGTGTAGTTTTCCCTCAATGAAAATTTTTTTATGGCTGTAGCTTCCTATCGGTGAAAGAATTTTCAAAATCGGTTCAGTACTTTTCGAGCCTATTCGCAACAAACAAGCATACAAACATGCAAACACGCAGCTCACGTTAAGAAAAAAACATAAAATGCCAAAAAATATAGGGTCATTTTTTCGACGGCAAAGTTATGTTTGTCCCTTAATACAACAAAAAATGTATGTTTTTTATATTAAACATTTATGTCTACTTGTAGTTGACACTGAACAATTTGGTTCAGTCTTTTTTCGTTCCTTCTTTTTTAGATATGTTGAATATTTGTTGTTATAGCGGTAGTTGTGAAGCACGCTTCTTTATATTTCATGATTTAAAGAAGTATTACTTTGATTCTGTTAAGTTTAAATTAAAAAAGGTATGTGGAAATTGAATAGTTGACGTGCTTTTTAATAATATTCCAAATAAAACATATAAGAACTGAGCTTTATACTTTAACACATTCGAGGTGCAATTTGAAATATCTTTCACAGCAACTGTGATTCAAACTTCATAGTGGGGGTTCGTTTATATCGCTATTAGGGACATACACTGAGAAACTTTCAGGTTTGATAAAATCACGAAGTTCTAATCGTCGCGAGGTTTTTATCTATCAGCAATATATATTAAACATGTTTTAATAGATATTGCATACAAATAGCCTTTTCCAAACCTTTGAATTTGGATTTCTGTTTTAATAAATACTCTGAAAATTAGGCTTTACTAACCACGTTGTAAGATAAGTCCTAACAAAATATGTTTTTTAAAAACTGAATATTTGTTATTTTCTTATGAGAAGTAGATTTTTCGTATTTATTGTCATTTTAAGTAACTGTTTAAAGTGTCAACTCCATGCTTTTTTGTTGTAGATTTAGAGAATTTATTTAGGAGTGCGAATCAGGCCGAAACTATCGAGGATTTGGAGGTAGTAATGAGTATGCAGGAGATGATGGAAGCAAACCTAGGGCAACCTAATGTTGAACAACAATTATTAAATGGGATTGTCGGAGCTCAACCAATTTTTGGATCACAGAGTTAGTATTTGAAACAGTTTTTTGAGTCTCTTTCAATTTAAATATTGCACTTTCTTGTTTGATTTTCATACGTAATTATAGGATTTATCGTTATATTTTAATTTATCGTTTTTATTTTAGTATACCTCGCCCAGATGCCTGTTGGTGAAGCTCCATCTGCTGAATTCCTAGAAAACATCCTGTCGACTGTTATGCGTCAGAGTATACCTGGAATGGAAGGTGTATTGCATGCTCATGTCCATGCGCACCCTGGTCATATTCAGCTACAGCATGCTGGTCAGAATCAAACTGCTAATCAGAATCGAGGTGCCACTCAGAATCAAGGTGCCGCTCCGAATCGAAGCGCTACTCAGATCCAAGGCGCTACTCAGATCCAAGACGCTACTCAGAATCGAGGCGCTACTCAGATCCAAGGTGCTACTCAGATCCCAGACGCTACTCAGAATCGTGGCGCTACTCAGATCCAAGGCGCTACTCAGAATCGAGGCGCTACTCAGATCCAAGGCGCTACTCAGATCCAAGGCGCTACTCAGATCCAAGGCGCTACTGAGATCCAAGGCGCTTCTCAGAATCGAGGCGCTACTCAGATCCAAGGCGCTACTCAGATCCCAGACGCTACTCAGATCCCAGACGCTACTCAGAATCGTGACGCTACTCAGATCCAAGGGGCTATTCAAATCCAAGGCGCTACTCAGATCCAAGGCGCTACTCAGAATCGTGGCGCTACTCAGATCCAAGGCGCTACTCTGATCCAAGGCCCTACTCTGATCCAAGGCCCTACTCTGATCCACGGCGCTACTCTGTTCCAAGGTGCTACTCGGAATCGAGGCGCTGCTCAGACCCAAGGCGCTACTCAGATCCAAGGCGCTACTCAGAATCGAGGCGCTACTCAGATTCAAGGCGTTACTCTGATCCAAGGCCCTAATCTGATCCAAGTCGCTACTCAGAATCGAGGCGCTGCTCAGACTCAAGGCGCTACTCAGAATCAAGGCGCTACTCAGATCCAAGGCGCTACTCAGATCCAAGGCGCTACTCAGATCCAAGGGGCTACTCAGAGTCACGAAGGCAATCAGAATTTAAGTCAATCCCAGACTGTCGTAAGCGATGCTAATCAGGCTCGATCTGCTGGAAATCGAAATAATACTGAAAATACATCTTCTTCTAATCAACCTACGCAACGTATGTATATATTTCAACGGCTGACTGCGGTTATATTTATAATACTTTTAACATCTTAAGATTTAATCATATTGAATAAATTAGTTCTTGATCAGACAGACGAACATTTTTTTTTAAATATTCCTCTGTCGTTTGTTTCGTTATTTGAATAATAGAAAGTGATTATATAATTAACAGATACATATAAGAATTATGCATGTTTTTTGTGACGTTTATAGAAAGTTTGCACGCATATTATGTATGCTCAAAAATTCCTGCATGTTGTTCTAAGCCTTTGCTCACTGATATTAAATAGTTATAGTAGTCTCATAGCTAAAAAGTTGGGATACTAATAAAGATAATAAAAATATTTTTCTAATAAGAAATAAAAAATAATGTTATCCTATCAATTTTATCCAATTTAGAAAACTTAACGAAACAAAGATAATGAATGATCTTTATAAATCAAATATATATCTATTTTTGTGGAGGTTTATGTATAATTTGAATTACAAGTGGCGATGGATCCAATGAGTACAAATAGGTAAATTGCCCACAAGACGAGATATCACCTCATCATCATATACTCTTGCTGATACTTGCCTTTTAGAAGATTCAATTCGCTTAGTGGTGAAGGAAAGTTTCATTCAAATCGGCTTTCTTAACAAGTTCAGTGTGGTTGAGATCTAAATAGGATACTCTTCAGATCCACTAACGCAGTGAACAGGTTAAGACAACCTAGTGTTTCTACAAAAATATATGAAATCTTATCTGTTTCTGTTTAGAATCCAGTGGAGGTGCATCGGGATCATCAGGGAGTCAGGGACCGGGATCTGCATCAT
This sequence comes from Limenitis camilla, assembly GCA_905147385.1. NCBI lineage: Eukaryota > Metazoa > Arthropoda > Insecta > Lepidoptera > Nymphalidae > Limenitis > Limenitis camilla. The sequence goes on from LR990224.1 coordinate 9,278,572, forward strand.
CGCAGCAATCTTCTCAGACGATCTCAATCAACACTCTGTTATATGATAAATTTTTGCCGTGTGATAGTCAGCACTCTCGACGCCAATTGGAACGTCGCAGGTATAGTATTTTACTGGTAATATTTTTATTGGATATAAATACACACCTCTGACTTTTCCGAGTTAAGTGTGTTTTATTAAAATAAATATCACTTGGTTTATCAGTGAAGAAAAACATCGCGGGGAATCCTGCACTCCTGAGAGTTCTCCATGTTCTCAAAGGTGTGTGATGTCTGCCAACCCACAAGGGGAGAGCAGCGATGTTTACCTTCACCGTTAGAGCAAATTATATTTAATTGCTTAAAACACACATAGCTAGAGAAATCAGAGTTGTGTGCCCAGGATTAAACTCTGACCTCCCGAGTTAGACACCAATGCCTTAACCACTGGGCTATCACTCCTTGATTAATTATTTTAATTCTTAATTATTTACACTTTTCGCTTTCTTATAATAACTAACTACTTTTTATTTTTTTTTCTTTATAAACTAATACTGTCGTTAATTATTGTAGGCATGCTACAGTGGAAGCTGGTGGTCCATTTTTAAGGGAAAGCAATTTAGGCCGTATACAAGTGAGTATCTATACATAATTTTTATAAATATTATTAATTTAAATATATTATTTATTTTATTGAATGTATGTTAATACTGTATCAATATTGTTACACACGTTATTTGGAAGATTATTCTTGCATCTTATTATTAAACATAACATCTTTAAATTAAAGTTTTTAGGGTTCACTTTGTTGTCCGTCTATCTATCTGTTTGTCAGTTAAGACCCTTTTCTTATATCAAATATTCAGAATTTAAAAAGATTATTTAGTAAAGTATAAATTAATAATTTAATAAATTTTTACTTTTTCTTAAACTAGTTAATATGGTTTGAAGTAATCACCTCTTCTCAGTTTCCAAAGACCTCTAACTTAACGTTAATTAGAGTTTAATTCCGTATCGAGGACGTGTATATGTATAACATATTTGATTGTTAGTAAAATCGCATTTATAGATTTTTTTTCGTCCGTTAATGTGAAATGAGCTGTAGATAGCGCGAGACGTGAATGTCGTAAAACGAGAGTTAGTAACATATTTTTAAGCGACAAAAAAGAGAAGGTTCTATATTTGGATATATGTATTTTTTTTAATATATTTTCACTGACTTCCGGCGTTAGAAGTAGGTAATTTTTTTGTCGCGTTTTCTTATATTCATTTTGCAAGTAATTATAAATGTCAATTTATTGTAAACATAAGCTGTACACAGAAAGGCGTTTACAATGCGTTATATTCAAATACGCATAACTAATGTCGGGAGTAAAAGCCCCACAATGCTACTTATGATGATACTTTGACCCGCACACGTAAATCAAAATTTGATAGTGTTTGTCTCTTAATTTAAATTGTACGGAACCTTTAAAACTTATGTTGTACATGAAGATATAATTTTTAAGACTAATGAATGGTATTAAGAATTTTTTATTTAATAAATGGATATTTCAGAATAATGTCGAGACGTTAATTGAAAGATTTGATAGAAATGTCGACAATCAAGAATCACTCATGATAGCTGCCATGCTTATAATGGTAAGAAAATATTTCAAAATATGATTATTTGAAAAATAGTAAGATTATCAAAAATGTTCGTTAGCACAAATTACAACATGTTGTGGGCTGAGTGTGGTATTCTTACGATATTTGTTTACATTTCAGCGTGAAGCAATTTCATTTTCAAGCGGCCGCACATTAGTGCCCCCGGAAATTATGCAACTACGCCGCCGCTTACGAGTCTACATGCACTCATTTATGAATTGCGTGTACGAGAGAGGCACACATCGGGCACTCACAAATTTATTGTTTGAGCGATATGCTGATTTCATTGGCAGAATCGTAAGATATATTTTTCACTAATTATACGCAAATTGATATTCTTAAACAACTCATTTTAGTTGTAGTAAAATTGACCAGAGTAATTGGGATAATTTTAGAAAGAATATTACGGCCAGATGTTGCTGAGATCACCTAGTTTCACATAGACCAAAAATATCACCGCGGTTATTTTATTTTTTCTATATTCATCCAAAGAATAAGTATGTAACTTCTTTTTATCCAAACGTAACAGTCTAGCGCTTTACGCATTTATGCATAGGCTAGGGAAAAAGGAAGTAATACATTTTTTTTAACTTACCAACTGTTGATTTCTCTCAGACATTTTGATTATTTTTATTATGTTACATCGTTTACGTTTACAGAACGCAATGACACCGATTCGCCGTAGCGTCGACATAATTGAGTCCATCAGAGAGGTATTCTTTCGCTACTTAAACGAAGTCATGTTGATCCTGGATACGGAAAGTGACCGAGCATTCTGTAGAAAATTCCGTGTTGCCATCTCAAGGATGTTCTATGAGCTGTGTGGAGTCATTGCATACTGTTGTCAAGAAGGAGTGGACGGTTTGAGGCTGATCTACCGATCTTTCATAGTGAGACAACTTGACTTAATATTTTTAGCTAAAACAAGACATCTTTTGATACAGTGAAACAAGAGTTAGAAGTTAGAATTTAGTGTAACAGTAGATTGAAAAATATATATTTCTCAAACAAAAGTGGGTATAGAAAATATAATTTAAGGAGCAAGTTTAGAAGGCAATCTCTTACAATCAATCTTTAAAGATAGGGAGTGGTGTAAATAAACACTATAGTGAAATACAGTATTTAAACTTTTAATTAAAATGCTTTATAGGGATACTATAACTGTTTTGTCCGTCCGTTTATCTATATATATTAAAATTCCAGACTGATGCCATCCAGGACGTGGATGAACCGGTACGTGATCTACTGCATAGTCTCGCTATGGAGAACTTAAATGCCGCTATCGCTCGAATAGACTCTAATAAAGTTCATCACGTTCAGTTTATACGCCAAAGAGAACAGCCACTCTCGGTAAGATAAAATTGTTGAAATTTCCATTACTACACTATAAAAGTATGAGAATTATTATTTGAAACAAAATAACATTAATTACTGTTTTACAGGGTAGCGATAATGATGAACCCGCCGTTATAGACATTCCCGATACCATGAATGAAGAAAACCAGGAACCATCTGAACCAATGCAAACATCTTCATCTAACGCTAATTCCTCTGAAATGGAAACTGAAATAACAATATTCAACTGCCCAACTCCACCTCAATCTGAAATAGCCGAAATGAATGCTGCCGGGATTCTTCCATCTATCTCCACTTATGTGAACGCATTAAATAGGAGAATACGTACCGTTCAGGCAGCGCCGATTGTGCCCACAGTAACCACAGTACCGAGTGCGGCCCCGTTTCATACTTCCGCTACTGTCCAATCAGTTCCAGTTGCTACGGTGCGGCCTGTCGTGTCCTCCACGGTTGTAACGTCTACGGACTCTCGGACATACTCGACTGCCGTCCCTACATTTCCACCGACACGCTCCTCGAGTGCCTCCGTTACAGCTCCACCAACCGGCCGTGCTACTGCTCCGGACATGTCCGAAATGTCTCTCCCGCCTGATACGCTTTTCTTAACCAATACCCGCGTGATTGATAGGTAAGTATTAACTATTCTTATATATTTTAATTATTTGTTTTAACTATCGATTTACGGCTTTTGTTAATTTAACCAAAACGCCTTTGTACTTGTAACTACTTATAACTTGTACTAATATACTTATAAACACTTGTTAGCTCACATGGATGAGTTTTAACAAATGTTATATACTCGCGAATTGCTTGGTAATGTAAGAAACTCTCGCGCGGGACTTCATACTAACTTCATATTAGCGATCCTATAAAACATGATGTCCGAGTTTATATAAAAACGGATGTATTAGGTGAGTATACGCACGTAGTATACAAACATAGCATTGTTTGCATTTTCACGTCTACGAAGTTGTTAGAAAGATTTTTTGTGTCACAATTGGCGTCACAACGAACTCCAACGGGGGTTCTTACAGGTGAGCCTCATAATTTACTAACTACATGCATATAATCATCATTAAATTGTTTCTAACCACCTTCCAGATAACTAAAGGCAATTTTCATTTAAAACTTAATACGTTATGAGATCCAAAATAAAGGTAGACCACGAGATGAACCTCCTTTTAACTGTCAAAAAATATTGCAGGGTGCTTGTGGAACCATGTAGATACTAAAGGTCGCTTCCAATTTGCGTTGTTTGATTTGTAATTGGTTGTAAATAAATATTCAGTCTCAAAACGGGAAAATTCATCCGATAGATTATATTATAGGCTCTAAATCATTAATAATGTATTAGAAATATATTATAATGGTTGTGAAAATTATGTCTATATATTCATAGCAGGGAGTTTGCCGAGATAATGGCATCTCGACAGCGCCCTCCTCGCCCACCGCGCGCTTCGCGCCGAGTAATTCGCCCTCGATTCTAGTGAGTTGTAATATAAATATATAACAAGATGCACAAACGCCCTTTTCACTGTATTACATTAAATGTTTAGGTTTTCTTCAAAACATTAAAAGTTTTATAGTTCCAAGGGTATATAAAGTTGTATTTAAAAATATTTTAATAATTTTTTTCTTCCATAAAAGTAACAGTTTATGTAATTTACCCTTTATAAATTTACAAACTAAAGTATAATAATAGATCATCTGTTTTCTTATCTTATAACTGTTGAACAAACATATGAGAGATTTAATCAATATTTTCTTATACTATATTCTAATAGTAATATGAGGCCGCATCGTCTGGCGTCGCCGGGAAATAACGGCAGATGGTTTCCGGAAGATTTCAGCACTACTGTCAGTTTTGGGTGAGCTGCTATAGACTTTGTTCCTTACTGTGTGTATATTGGCTTATCATAGATTTCTTCTGTCATTGTCAGAGAATTTTTTTTTATATTTTTGCCTATTTTTATGTATTGATGAGTTTTGCTTTTTCAATTTGTATTTTAAATAAAAATATCGAAAGTTGTTCAGGCAGAATTGTTCATTTTGGACACCGGCTTTGTTTCCAAGACACGTTTTAGTTATATATTTTTAGCTATAATTGAGTGACTTAGTAGAGATAAAGGATTTTTTGATATATCGCATACCGTTGGGAAGAAGATAGTAAAAAGAGACTTTTTTAAATTTATTTGCGAAAAAGTTGATTTCATTCAGACATAGAACAGAAAATATAAATTTATATTTTTTTATATCAATTCATACGATAAATGTTGGAACTTACCAAAAAATAAAATAAAATTCATTTAGGTACCTATAAAATAATAAACTCCTCCTACCTATTCAAATTTGGTAAATTATGAAGTTTGGTGCAAGATCTCTCTTCTGAACTATTTTGAAGGGAAACTAAGAATTACTTTTATTAATTTACTTTTGTCATTAACTTTGAGCAGATTAAGATTAACAACAGAATTTAAGTGACAGGTTTTTTATAGCCATCACTCTCTGTCTCTGTAATCATTTGTCTTCAAGATGAATAATCTAATTGAATTATTTTGCAATTCGTTTGGTTTTTTAATTCTTTTTATAATTTTGTAGTATTTTTATTTACATTTTTGTAGTGTAGATGTTTGATATTAATGGCTTTAGAACATAAAAATAAATATTCATGTCAAATGTAATTATGATTTAGTCATACCATGCTATGTTTGTAGCTCATCTACGTCTACCTCTACGTCCAGGACGCCTGAGAGCGATGGTTACGAATACTATTCACTTGTAGAGTAAGTTTCATACTGTATCGTTTTAAGTGTTGTGCGCATGTAAGTAGTAGTAGTAGATACCGCGGCGCTAGTTCATTTTGTCTACACGATCATCTCAAGAGCTAATGTTTTTTGCGATGATCGTTGTGAGTTGATTTGTCGTGAAAAAATAATCTAGTCTAGTAATGGAGACTAGTCTACAAATATAATCAAATTAATTATAATATTAAAACCACGTGTTTTGTCACTCGGCTAATCGACTATTAGATGTGTGAGGCTTTGTTTTGTTAAACGGTTATTTTAATCATTTGGTTCCAACTGCTTTCATTTATTTTATTTAAATATTTATTTAAGTTAAGACTTTGCCTGGGAGGTGGTGGCGCAAGAGCTTAAAACATTAGAAATGATATAGAATCTAAGTTTAGATGCATTTCCTCAGTAGGTAAAGTAGATAGTACTGTGCACACGGCACACGTTACCATTGTGCATAAACACTGCTTTCTTTCTAGGATACCGGAAGCGTCGGAGGCCCATAACCGCTTGCAACGCGTGGCCGAGGCTCTTTCTTTACGACACAATCTTAAGTAAGTAAATCTTTTAATAAACGTCCTAACGTCCTTTAGATACTTTTGGACCCATGACAGCTCCGCATACCTTGACGCAAAATACAAATACGCAAACGGTGACCAAGTAAGTCATGAGTCGGCTAAAAGTATGACTTGCGATTGTAAAACGATTTTGAATGAGATTTACCTGCTTTAGAAGCTTTTTAGCCTCGATGAAAAACGAATAAGAGCAGGTGTCGTAAACGTTGCTTTTTACTTTCTGGATATTCCATTTCAAAGCCTGAAAAGTAATAAAATATTAAATTAATAAAAAAGATGATGAGCACGGTTTTACAGCAGTTTTAATGAGCTATACCGAATGAATAACACACATAATGAATAACAATTTGTCAAATAACAAGAACATCGTTGTAAATTAAACAATTATAATGTTACTTTGTAGTGTGACAGTGACATCCACGACGACATCACAGTCCCAGCAACAGCCCGAGCGGCGCCGTCAACAGTGAGTATAGTCCGTTTATCTTTACTTAAACTAAATAGTAAACAACAATGGTTGAAATTAAAAATTTGACAATTCAGTAGGGAATGGACTCTTTGAATGAAATAATGAATGTGTATTGAATTGAAAATATTGAGATTGTACATGGGGCATGAATTAAAATTCATTGGTTAGAAGAGAAAATATATAAAATAGATAATGTATTTCAATTAACTGAGAAAAAAATTACTTATCTTGTCAGTTTACTTTTCATTCAGATCGTTTATAAAAATTACAAAACAAACATAACCACTACACTAAACTTTAAAGACTGTCCTTTAATAGTGTCAGAGTGTGTGTATGTTTAATGAATTTCGTAGTTTTCGGGCAGTTTTTTTTCTTCTAAATTTGACTCATTAGAAACTAAATAACCTACTTTATTCATCAAATCAATGAGCTCAGTCGCTAATCCTTTCTCTCCCTATTTTAAAAAATTGTAAAATATACTTTATATTTATTTTTGTAGGTTAAATCGTATCGAACAATGTATCTTTCGTCAGCATTATAATTAATACAAAGTCAATTTATGTTTAGAAATTAATGTTTTAGCCAATATCTTTCTTTACAAACTTAAATAGTTTAAAGAAATTTATTGCAAACGATTTGATAAATTTTATTTAAATATTACATGTAATCGAAACTGCTCAAATTGACTATAAACTAATTTTTTAAAACCATTCGTGTTAGTTATTAAATACACCGTTTTATGATCAATAAAAATACAAGGAAAAGAGACAAAACATATTATATTTGTTAAAAAGTATGTGGTTTAGATTATTTACTAAATAATAATAAAAAAAAATTGTCAACTGTCGTTATCCATATTTCATCATCAAACTATCGATATATGGCCCTAAAATTACTAATAAATATTGATATTACTAAATGATTATTTCGATATCGATTTTTGAAAATGTAAGCTTTATTTTATTTAATTACAAAGCTAAAACCATTTAATATTAATGATCAGTTCTACTACGATTATAGATTCTTAATACATTCTGTGAATCTTGTTATTATCGCAGATTCTATTTGATCGGGATTGTCGTGTATATATGTTATGAGATAGCTTTAGATATCAGATTATATATTGTTTACGTGATTTTTAACAACTACTAGCAACGCTTATAACAAAGTACTTATTAAATGTAAAATATTTAAGTTTAATACTATGTTTCATTCGTCGCGTGTTATGTGCTTTATAGAGACCCGGAGAACAGTTTCCCGCCCACATCGGCGGAACGCGCAAATGTGCGTCAACCTGAAAGGCGCACGTGAGTTTGCTTATGTATTCTAAGATATCTCTTTTAGAATTACTCGAATAGGAAATTACGTAAACTTAAAATTTGTACATGGTATAGATACGTATAATTTCTTACTTAGTGCATCAACACATGAATCTTTTTCACGTCCATATAGGTCACACCAAGAGTCTTCTCCGCGCCCAAATCGCTCGGAACCCGATTCCGATCCTGAACCGTTTCTTATGGAACCATGTCCTGGTCGTATATATCAGTCAGCACGTAGCCGCCGTGGTCAACGCGGATCTAAGTAAGTACATCGACTTGTATCATTTTTTACGTTCGAGAAGGATTCAATAAATTTATCGAATGTAATTTTACATCAAAACAAGTATAATTTTTTCATGCAAATTTTGATAGAGATATTGCACGGTGTCTAAAATTAAACCAAAATAAGACTATTTGCAATATGCGACGTTTGCTGGAGCTATTAAAGTTTATATATTCATCTATAGCTTCCATTTTAATGGTATAGAAAATAAAAAGTTTAATTCAAATATGTAGTAGAATCAATATGAGTTTTTTTAATGAACAATTTGAAGACCGGTATCTTTTAATATTAGGGGTTAAAGTATGAATTTGCCGATTTGCAGTGAAAATTCGTTTTTTTAAATTTAACATATATAATTAAAATAATTACCATTATTATTTACACATTTCTGCCATCTGATAGGAAGGTCATTTATGCCTTTGCGATATAACTCTGGTGACCTAGATTCGACAAACTGTGTGAAAGCATTTTTTACTGCCTCCTGAGAAGAAAACTTTTTATCAGGTAGAAAGTTGTCCAAATCACAAAAAAATTAGTAGTCCGTTGGAGCAAGGCAGTTCCTGTAGAGTTATGAGGTCTCGCGTTATCATGGAGCAATAATGGTGAAGATCGATTCATGAGCCGGGGCTGTCTCACTGCTAGTTTTGCTATCATTGTTTGAAGTTCGGCACAGTAGACATCTGCCGTTATTGCTTGACCAGATCGGAGAAAGCTATAGTGAATAACACCATGCTGAGACCACCAAACAGTTACCTTTTCATTGGTAGAAAGCTTTGCTTTAGGACACTGCTGCGGCGTTTGACCTGGACGTTTCGCTTACGGTTATCGTAATGGATTCATTTAGAATTCGATCCAGTAATCCTTCATTTCTGTATCTATTCAACAAGACAACACAAGTTTCAACACGCTTTTATTTCTGCAGATCAGTCAAATCATGAGGTGCCCTATTTTTTTATTTTATAGATTTGACGCAAATGAGTCAATATTGTTGGTAGGGTAACATTAAACCATGCCGCTAATTTCTGGTTAGTTTGGCTCGGATCGGCTTCCAACAACCTCTTTAAATTCATTATTATTCACCTGTTTTGGCGGTCTTCCACGTGGTTCTTTCTTCCAATCAAAGTTTTCATTACGAAAGCGTTGAAACCAAAATCTTTTTCTGCCGCGTTAGTTCCGCGTCAGAACTCGTATTCAAAAATCATTCGTATTTTCGAAGTATCCATCTTTCTTGTCTAAGCTGAATAAAAAAAAAAACAACTGAAAGTCGATAATCGAATGTTGCACATTTTTTTAAAGAAGTACATAGGTACCATGTGAATAAAGTTTCACTCAAAAATCTCAAACCATGAAGGTCCTATGTCAAGTCAAAGTACCTATTACAATAAAACGGCAATTTCATACTTTTACCCATATTATAAACATTGAACCGTTGCAAATATTTTGCATGGCATGATCAGGCAACTGTTATGCCGATGAGTTCACCAACTTTATAGTATTCAGGGATTCTCCATAACCTTTTTCTTTACTTCTTCAACAATATCATCGGTTATTGACGTACTGAAAGGTCCGGCGCGGACGACGTCATTAATAACTTTAGAGTCTTTTTTTGCGGGCTTGTACTTACTCAAATAAATATTTTTTTTTGCTAATAGTAGACTCGCCAAATGCCATATTTACCATCTTTGATTGCGTTTGAGCACTTGAATTTATTTGTAATCATTTTATACAAATGTTTCTCGATAGCAAACAATCCGCAAGCAGGGCAACTTCTGCGATATCTAAAGTAGCCTATTATCAACAATTCTCGTTTATATATGAATGTGTTTCTTCTAATTGATCAATTTTCGGAAAGATATTCTCCTAGCGTAATTTATTGATCCTTTTAAATTAAAAAAACTAACCCGACTACGTAAGAAACAGGAGTTTTAAAAGGACGAAACGAGAAAATATTTAAGAAAGAACCGTGTTTGCGTCTGTTTAATGGAGGAATTCCTTAATCAATATAATATGTATATAAACATAATCATATCCTTGTTACTCTTACTGCTTGATTAAAATGAGTTGGGGATACTTCAGAGATATCCAATTTCATGCATATAACCATTATTCTTAGCAATCCTTCCGTGGCTACATCATTGCTTGCTAGAGCACGACGCAGGATGATTGGTAACAGTTACGGCAGCATCAGGTTAGTTCCGTCTCCGAATTGTTTAACTATTTCTTAAAGGCCAAATTTAAATATTCCGGAATTATAACCATACGTTTTTTAAAGAATAATGCATTAAGTATAGCGTGCATAGTTTTGTGTTTAAAATTTATTTAACTACCCTCGTTTAGATTATCGTATAAAGTAGTATGTAAACAAAGAGTTTATTTGGAAAATCAGTAAGTTTTTTAAAATATAAGCATAGTTGATGCGTTAACTCCCCAAATATGTAACGTAGGACTCGTTATAGTTCAATACATAATCCTACGTTATTTTTGCTCGCGATAAAATGATTAGATTTGATTTAAAACTAAATTATAATTAAATTTGTCACGCAATGTTATAAGGAATGAAGATAAAATAAATATTCGTATCTATAATCTCAATATAATAGAATATAATTACAATTTATTAGAAAACATTAATGTACAGTATGTTTGTTCGTATCTAACACAATAGCTACAGTACTTCGCCTCTACATCGGCCAAATGGCTACATACTTGGTACACTAGATATGATACCAGGAGACCGCGATAGAGCGGGGTAAGCCAAATAATGGAAAAATATCACTAGATTTTTAAAATGTAGAGCGTTTACTGCAATAATTAGTGTCCGACCGAAGTTTCGGTTTCGGCTAAAAAATGTGTTTCGGCCGAAGTTTCGGTTTCGGCCATAAATCGGTTGCGGCCCTCTAAGTGATAAAGGTGGCCCACCCCAAATTTATATGGCAAAACAACGTTGGCCGGGTCTTTGTTAGGTTTAAAAAACTTACGGTTTCGGCCGAAACTACGAAGGTGGCCGAAGGTTCGGTTTCGGCTGAAAATCGAATTTCGGTCGGTCACTAGCATTTATGTTTAGCAATATTATATTCTGTGTAACCTAGAATTTTTTGCATGTCCATTTTTTTTATTACTTAGAGCAAGCAGGATGTTACGAGCTTTTTCGACAATTTTTGTTTATAGATATTTTGTTCGGCTTTAATATTTTTTAACAGTCGTTTAGTTCATTCTTTGTCGTCGAAATGTTGTCTTAATCTTCTCAATGTGTAATCAATGTAAAGAGATTGATAATAATGAAGAACCGTAAATGTTGTAATTTTGGTGTCACTAGATATTTGTTTGTTTTAAATATACGTACTAATATTTTATAATTATTTTTAGGACCAGCCGAAACAACCCAGACCCAGACCCAAACCCAAACCCCGAATCGTCTGATTCACCTAGTGATGAAAGATTCGTAAGTATAATATGAGTTTTTTTTTTAACTAATTCTAATGGAAATTAATATAAAAATTAAATTTAGTTTATTATTAAAATTGATTTAGTATACATAGCTTATAGATAGATTTTTGGGAACACATAACTCAAGCTTGGTAATTTCTAGTTTAACCATTTAACACTGGCGTTGCTTTAGAATTAAATACTTACTAAACAGATTAAACCTAATGTTCATCTTAGTCTAGTTCATTCCTATTTATTAGATCACAAATGTTGCTCAAAGAGAACGATATAGGGAGGGTGTAGTAACTGTAGTATAGCTATAATAGCACAATGGACTCAAATATAGTACGATACTTTATCGTATCAGTACTGATGACATCGAATCAACAGCCAAACAAAAAATAAGATTCAAGCTCTAAAAATGACGATACAATTTTTTATCCACCTTTTTAAACCCCTTACAACACTTTTTTCACATTAAAAAGTAGCCTATGTCCTTTTTTTTTTTACAAAAAAAAGATTACTAGCAGTATGGATCATATACTACTAGTATTCCCTGTACTCCTAGTAAGCTAAAGCTGCTTGTGTTAGTAGTGAGCCACGTCAGAAGTTCAATATCCGGTATTTGAACCCACGATCGTGAATCATGACAGTCAGACAGCCACACAGAGTTACTGTAGGCGACGCGATCATCTAAAAAATTGTTTGCCTTTGGAATCAAACATGTAAACGGTTAAAGTTCAAATAAAGGCGTACGTGACCAAAGGGGCGTGTAGTGGACTATGTAAAGCAGTTGAAAGTTCACACAAGGGTCAGACCGTTACCTGCCGTCGCATGAGTCACACTACAAGCCCTTTTCTCGCGAGTTTTTAACTAGGAACTAAGTTATACATATATTTAATCAGTGTTTTTTTTTCGTCAGGAGACGCGTTAGAATACAATTCATCTGTACCCACCCTCCTATCCCCTAATACTGGTTTTGGTGGACTCTAGTCCACTAAAACTATACCATACTTCCTTCATATTTGCCCCCTTCAAGTTGCAAGGCATCGGCAATATCTTAACATCATTACTATCTTTTTTCGAATTATGTAAATTTTCCGGAATGAAGGTACTAACAATTTTTAAAAAAGTTAAGCTATATAATATACTTGTATGTTTTTATTAGGTTGGGGAAAAAGTTTCTTCGCATTTTTTAAGAAAATTCAAATCATTTTTTAATATAGTTTATTTACATTTAACTAAAGTTCGATAACTTTTTGCCATCTTGTAGGTAGGGACATGATCCCATTGCTATAAAAATATTGGGGTTTCTGATCAAAAAACCGCGACATGTAGTTTTAGCAGTCCTCTCGTGATGTTAACCTGACACTGCCTAAAGAATTCTGAAGAGACCGAAACAGGTGAAAATCTGAAGGTGCAAGGTCAGGACTATACGGCGGATGCATTAACACGTCCCAGCCAAACTCTCTTAATTTTTGCTGAGAGGCTAAATATGTGTGAGGTCTAGCGTTATCATGATGAAAAACCACACCCTTTCTGTTGATTAATTCCGGCCGCTTTCTCTCAACTTCTTGCTTTAATCTCATCAGTTGTTCGCAGTAGAGTTCAGAATCGATGGTCCTGCCTGGTGGTAACAGCTCATAATGAATAATGCTCTTCCAATCCCACCACACACACAGCATCACCTTGTTGCGAGTTAACCCGGGTTTCGCCACAGGCCTGACCGGCCTTTGACCACGACCTTTTTCACACGTTCTTGTCGTACGTGATCCACTTTTCATCACCAGTTATCAGCTTCTTCAAAAATGGTTCGGTTTCATTACGTCGTAATAAAGAATCACAAATGAGTACACAGTTCATTAGGTTTCTTTCAGTGAGTTCGTAAGGTACCCAAACATCGAGCTCTTTTGTTTACCCAGTTTTTTTCAAATGCGCCTAAACAGTTTTGTGGTCAATTCCCAGTTCTTCAGCTACGTCGTAACTACTGATATGCTGATCTTGCTCCACTTTTTCAATAAATAATAGTTTAAAAAAACTAAAAACACGCTTTTTATTATAGAAAACCAAACTAAAAAATAGAAAATAAATTTTAATAAATTTAAAATAAGAATAGTGTTAAAAATTTCAATAAATATAAATTAATAATAGTGTAAATAAAAAAAATGTATTTTATTTAAAAAACGCGTGGGGTGCATGGTGTCAATAGTTATAAATATTTTATTGACAGATATGAGTAGAGTGATTATCATTTTGATAATATCTTAAAAAGCACCTTATAATACCTTAGATAATACCTTAGCAAATGTAAACTTTGAATGATACCAAAACCAGCCAGATACAAATAGTACAGCCAAAGACATTTTATTACAAGTTCATACATACTATAATGCGAAAACACTTTTTTCCCAACCTATTATAACACAATAAAACTAATGGCGGCTAGCGTAACATTTCGCTTTCATTTGCTTTCTTTAAATAAAAATAATGCTTATATTTTAAGTTAGTGTAGTAATATAACTGTGATAACTGTGGCTATCCATTTTCGTGCAGTAGTTTTTGCTTGATGCGTGCACAAACATGCCAACAAACAAACAAAAATAAAAAATTGTTTGTTTTCGCTTTTTTTTTTGTTGTTATATACATTAAATTTTCTTCAATATCTTCTTCTTCTAGGGAGCGTTTTTATGTTCATAGAATGGGGGATAAGGGGTGTAAATAAAAAAAAAACAAATTATTTTTTCTTTTCAATACATTCAATTGCAAGACGGATACATTTTTCAGATCTTTTAATTAATTTATTTCTACCCTCATAAAAAATGTTTTCTCTTTATTTTCAAAATACGCTGAAACTGCCTCCTTGACTTTGTGATCGGTGGTAAGTTTCTTTACCCCGCAAGACTTTTTTCATTTTTGGAAATAGGTGGCCAAGTCTGGGCTGTGGGGTGGGTGATTCAAAATATCGAAGCCCACCTTATGCAGGGCAGCCAACGGTGGTGGTAAAAGGTGATTTTAAAAATTGTTGTATCGGATAGGCCAACTAATTCTGCGAGTCATTTCTTCTTTAGTCGAGCATCGTCGAGTACAATTTTTTCGACCTAAATAAGTTCTGGCACGGTCACCTCGTTGCTCCTCCCCGGCCTCGGATCGTCTTCAAGGGATCCCCTTCCTTGTTTAAATAAATTGTACCACTTGTACACCATGTTTTCCTGGACAAGAGTCGCCGTAAACCAATGACATCTCATTTATTATGGTCGTAACTGATTTTCTTTGATTGGTAAGGAATTTTATAACGACGCAATATTCGATTTTTTCCATATTTCAATTTTTACTCCTGATTATCTTGCTTGGTTGACGATAGCTCAAACACTAATTGTCTAATAACAATGAAACCTCGTATTTATACTAATTATGAGTGACTGAACACATTACGATCCTAATGAGTCTAATCAGCCAAGCCCCCCTCCCTCTCATTCCGCGAACTTAAAAACGCATCCTCATATTAACGCTAAGGTATATCTTTTTATTACTTTACAAATTAACAAAGATTGCCCCCAAATTGATAGACTAAAGTGCAAGATCATGAGATATACATCGTGGGCGGATACCGGGAGGACAGGATGTAAAATACTGCAATCACTGAGTGAAATGAGGTCTACCAGTATGGGGGCAGTCTTTAATGTTTTTTTTAAAGAATACTAGTATTATGGATCACATTCTACTAGAATTCCTTAATCCTTCCAGGTAAGTTTAATGTTTGTGTTAAGAGTGGTCAGCCACGTCAGCAGTCCAGTGATTGGGATTTGAACTTACAACTTATGGATCGTAAATCCATAGCCTAAACCACTGACCTACTGACGCTTAATGAATGTTTAAAAATTTTACTGTATAATAATTTAGCATATTTATGCTAGTAGTCCTTAAAAATTGTTAAGAACTTTATAAGTAGAAATTGATTAAGATCAATGTTAAGTGGACTAAAGTAAAAACAAGCAAGTACAATAGTATCACTTTTATATATTATATTGATATAAATATATTATTATTATTTTTCATCGTACACACCGTAAATTGCCGCTCAACGCACCATATTCTTAAAAGCCAATACAATGGGCGTTTGAATTAGTATTTACTTCATATATATATCGGCCGTATATATAACGGCCGTATATATAACGGCTTAAAACATAATCTATATAAAATATAAAAGTGTCACTAATTTGGTGTTGTCTCGTATTCGAAGTGACAATTTTAGGTGGTGGTGGGTTTTTATTCTGATATTGTTGTAGGTGCCACCTGCGCATATAGCGCAACATTGGGGTGAGGATTGGGTGCCCACTTTCACTAGGGATTTGCAAAGACAGAGAGAGTCGTCAGAGCCCCACAGCGATGCGTACCTTTCCGGCATGCCACCTAAAAAGCGCCGTTGCGTTAGACAGTCACGCCCTTCTTCAAATCTTAGTGCCCTCATCAGTGGTAGGTCGAGTTGAGTAAGATTAGTTATTATAGTTTTATAAGTCTGGAAACAGGTAACCTTTAAATTTTCTAAACGTATATAGATTGATAGAAAAAGAATTCGTTTATTTTGCAAATTATACTTTGGCAATAACTATTTAAACAGTCTTAAACTTAATTCAAGTCTAAAACTTAAGTCTTGTATAAAAAATAGTCATGTGTTGTAATCAAATAAATAAAAAAGAGAGCACATGAGGTTGCGTGGAAATGAGCAGAGAGTGATAATCAATTCCTACAACAGAGAGCGTCGGCGAAGTGGCGTCGGAAGAGATGACCGGCGAGCCTCCGCACGACGAACTTCGAGTGGCGTTCTGCGACCAGGTCCGAGTCGCCGTGAGATCGCGCACCGCCGCCTCCAGCGACTACGAGCCGCAACGTCACGGGGCGACCGTCAAGTTCCTGAAGAAGGGCAGGTACCTATTCTAAGAACTTCAGTCTCACAATCCACTTATATTTTTGTTGAATATTCAAATGACTAAATGTTATAAAATTGAAAGGGATAATTCAAAATAGTTCATTTATATTAAGGTCTATTAAAATGTTTGTTTAATAGGGTTGTGTTCACAATAATATGAGTCGACGTAGACGTTGAAGTAGTTTCTTATGATCACAAATACTATTTACTAAGAATGGCACTCCCACTTACTCATCTTTCCTGTCATGTTTAAGGCAGACAAAGCCAGGAACCAGACAACGCGAACCAGGCCTGAGCCATGTATTTGAGATGACAAGAAATTTATTTTTTTATTTTGTCTAGAAAACGATCCCGTGAACGCCAGACCTCAAAGAAAAAAAAAATATGCTGTATTATTTAACGAAATTAAAATGGTATTTCTTACACTAGTTCGTTTCTATTTATGTTGTATACGTTGAACATTTTTTAGCTTTTATAAATTAACGTTCACGGGATCTTGGACTATTTTTACGTAACATTGGCGAATTGACCCTGTGCATCTATTGTGTACAAGAGACGTTATTTTGTATCCTATGATCTATCTCTCTCTCTATGATTCTATATCTCTCTATGATCGAAGCCTTAATACTGTATTTTCTTGTTGGTTACAGACTGACTCCCCAACAGGCGCCGGAAAGTAGTAGCGACAGCGAGTAAAGGTCGCGCATCCGTGGACTCTGACTGCAAACTCTGTCATTTTGCTGTGTAGCCCTTTTTCTATGAACATCTTAGAGCCTAAATTTTATGTGTAAATGTGTAAATTCAAGAAATTTCTAGGCATAGTGAACTGAAAAAACGTATTACTATTATGGACGTAAAACAAGTTTTTATTAAAGACGTAAAAACAAGTGTCTACTATCGACATAACAACGACTTACTATTGTCCACGTGAAACTAGTTTTTATTATCAACATAAAAACGTGTGTCTACTATCGACGTAAAAGCGACTTAATAATGTCCACGTGAAACTAGTTTTTAGTATCAACATAAAAACGTGTGTCTACTATCGACGTAAAAGCGACTTAATAATGTCCACGTGAAACTAGTTTTTATTATCAACATAAAAACCAGTGTCCACCTACTATCGACGTATAAGCGACTTAATAATGTCCACGTGAAACTAGTTTTTATTATCAACATAAAAACCAGTGTCCACCTACTATCGACGTAAAAGCGACTTAATAATGTCCACGTGAAACTAGTTTTTATTATCAACATAAAAACCAGTGTCCACCTACTATCGACGTAAAAGCGACTTAATAATGTCCACGTGAAACTAGTTTTTATTATCAACATAAAAACCAGTGTCCACCTACTATCGACGTAAAAGCGACTTAATAATGTCCACGTGAAACTAGTTTTTATTATCAACATAAAAACCAGTGTCCACCTACTATCGACGTATAAGCGACTTAATAATGTCCACGTGAAACTAGTTTTTATTATCAACATAAAAACCAGTGTCCACCCTACTATCGACGTAAAAGCGACTTAATAATGTCCACGTGAAACTAGTTTTTATTATCAACATAAAAACGAGTTTCTACTATCGACGTAAAACGAGTTTTTACCATCGACTTTCTACTAGTTTTTACTATTGTTGTAAAAACGAGTTACTATTGTCGACGTTTCTATATATTACTATTGAAGTGTAAAATAATATGGTACTCTCTTATATTTTTGAGTACATATTATTTTTACGTATATGTTATTCACGTTTTACGTGCAAATAGTCAATGGAACTATTGTACACGTCTTTATTAATTCTTATTTTTACCTTATAATATATATTAACAATTAAATATCAATGCTCCTTCTATGTACACGCATTGTGTAGAGAATTTGATGTAATTATATAAGTTGTCTTTTTCAGACTAGATTGTTTGTTTTGTAATTGACATTCAATAAATGAAATAGAACGACGATCTAGTCAAACTTATATAATCTTTTCTATAATCTTCTTTTCTATAATCTTTTGTAACTTTCATTGTTGCTGATATTGTTCGAATCAAGAAAACTTTATATTACAGTAGTTTGAATGACAGTAGGTCAAGAATTGATGTTTTCTCATAGTAAGTGTCTTTTATCAGAATAATTCAATATATCGCATCCATAAAAGTAAAGTGACTTAAATTAAAAATTGCAATTTGTGGGAATTGAGCAAAAACAATCCCTTGATTCCGTCGTTTTCCTTTTTTTAGAGTATACCCTCTTTAAGGTCATCTTCTAACAAAATAAAAATTAGCTAGAATTTTGGTGGATTTTGTCAGGTCAGTTTAATTTTAGATGTGCGTCATTTGTCAGTAAAATATTGGATGTTTTATGAAATAATAATAAATGTTGTTTAATTGGACGTTTCAGTAGATGTATGACGGTATTTATTGGATTCAATGTAATCAAATCGATGTGTCAAACTATATATGTTGTATAATCGATGTTTTATGCTATTTACTCAATTTGATGAATACTATTATACTTACCACAAAACAAAAGGCCCGTTTTGACATTTGTCTTCATGACTAAATTAGTCATGTAACCATACGACTCGGTACTCGATACTCACGGTAAATCGATTCGAGTTTGCATGAGTATTTGATCGATTTGAATATGTATTGTAAAGTACATTGGATTAAAGTTTTTTAAAAAGTTAACTTAAACTTTGATATTGTAGACATGTATTTTGAAATGATACAATGTTACGAAAAGTCAATTTTGTACTTTTAGTTTCAAATGCGAGCAAGGTATCATTCACAAAATCTCCCCCAGCATATCTGCCGTGGCAGATGTAGGCCTTTTGCTATTGCCACTTTTGAGCAAGTTGCCTTGGTATGGCATCCGTTCACGACTGAGATATGATATGATTCGAGTTCAGCCAAGTCTCATAATTTTCAGTAAAGATCACTACGCAACTGGTGAAATTAAGTAATTAATGAGCCTAAGCATAAGTATAAATAAAACCAGCCATGTGCGAGTCAGCCTTAAAAATAATATCTTGTTTTGATAGAGTCGATTTAGTTTATTCCTTAACCGATTATTAATAGTCAACAATATGAAAAAATCATTATGCACAGCACTTAGCCGTGTGGGCGGTACCCATCTATGAAAAATGTAATTACCTTCAGAACATTTCGATCGGTAAAAAATAGAAACATTCATGGGCATGAGCTGTCAAAACGGGCCTTTTATTTTGTGATAACTAGTAGATGAATTTTCGTCTAATTGTAACTTGTAACCCGTCTCACAGCTTATACGGGATTTGAATATTTCCATAAATAGTAATTAGGCCCTTTTTATAAGCCTTTAAATGCAAAACCTATTAACTAGGCCTTACATTGTCCATCTTATACTGTACGGATAATTCGGATAGTTGCCATTTTTTTGAGTAGGTTTAACTATTTTTATTTGTTATCGAGTTAAAAATTTCTAATAACTCCAGTCGCCTTTATCGTGAAGCGAAGTCGTTGGTCTACTTCGCTATCTTGATCGGGTTATTAAAAAACTAAGTTGGATTTTTGTCAGCCTTAGCGGCAGCTTAAATTGAAATTTAAATTAATTTGTAAAAGTTGGCGTTGTAAACGTTATCAAGGCTAAAATTCCAGTGTACTCTTATACTGCACGCCCGATAACCATAACTACGTATCCTTTTTGTCTGTGACATCCGAATTATTCTATTCAGTACTATTCGGATTCTTAAAACCGGATTTTTCAGATAGTAAATTTAACGGATATCCCGATACCCGTATTATTCGGTAGGGCACTTACAAGTTTTTCCTCTAAAATTTCTTTTCATTTTGTTTTCCGGTTTGAATATAAATCTCAAAATCTGAATTTTGGGGTGGGTTCTGTTAATATGGGGTGCGGCGTGGGAACATATATTTTTGTTTTGATTTTACAGTTGCGGTACATTTAATTTTTTTATTGCTTTTTGAAAATGATATCTTGGCTGGCTACTGCTCAATATATTGGGAGAGTTCAAATCTGAACAAGTCTAAACAAGTTCACTTTATCTTGATTTAGGTGTCTATCTTTGGGATAACATCATAAATATTGTTCTTCGATCGATTTGATTGGTATGCACCATGTATTTCGATAAAAAATTACACCTATGAAGCGCGCAAGTAATAAGTTATCCCTTAAGGTTACAAGACGTAAAGGCTCGGTCCTTTCAAAACTACCTATCTCCTTTTTGAGGGATTTTTATGTGACGCACAATTCAAAAGAGCTCCCCGCGCCGCACTCTATATTATAAATGTGAAAGTTCGTATGTTTAGATGTTTGTTACTCAATCACACAAAAAAGGCTGATCGTTTTGTAGTGAAATTTAATACACGGATGCTTTATAACCTGGATTAACACCGGATTGGTATTTTTAAAAGGCATGATCCTGAAGGTGAGAGTAATTAGTAACTGCAATAACTAATGGGTATAGTTTTTGTCGCAGTTTTATCTCGGTATAGAATCATCTGTGTTATTGAATAGGAGAGAATGACTGAATCTTTTAGGAAGGGTGATTGAGTGAATGAGTGTATTTCCGTAAGGGTGATTGAATGAAGTTTTGGCTAACGAAGTCTTACCATATGTTTTGCATTTCAAGGTTATTACATATTTAATCATTTTAGGTATTAACACTTCATATAATCCATTAGATATAACATAGTTAAAATTGATGTCGTAGATGTTTTCGCGCTCAATATAAGTAATGATTTCACGCGCATTATTTACTTTTTTATTGCTTATGGGATTTATAAGGTGATTTTTGAAGCAGCATTACTTATTTTATTGTTTGGTCGGGTACCTACCTACATTTATTGTATTATAATTTTAGTGTTTTGTTTTATATTAACACTTTTTGCAAATACTTGTTTTGAAACTTTTTAATTATAGGTGTACTATTTAATTAGCAATCGCCAGCGGTAGTGGGTATGTGGTGAGTGGGAGCGACACTGACCCGCGGTCACTAGTGTGAGCGAACACGAACGCATATGCGAATAAATAAAGAAGAAGCCCCACATACCATAATTAATGTGTGTGTGTGAGTGTGTGTGTGGGTTAAATACATGGTAGTTTGTGTAATTTTTTTTTAAGTTGAGTATTTAAAATATTATAAAGGAAAATATCCATCCTAATTCTATGAGGTTTATAAGTGTTATCTGTTGCCCAACAACAGTTGACGATGCGCGACGAAATTACTCTTATAATTTTTTATTAAAAGTAAATTTGTAGTTTTTTTTCTCATTTATTATTTTTATACTAATACTATCTCGTGATTTATTTAGGAACGTATTTGTTTTGTGCACGATTTATAGACGTAGGTGTGCGTTGGTGACCTCCCCTCGCCCTCCCTCTTACCGTGCAGGCGATCCGTCAGTTATTTTATGTATCAATAGAACTACTGCATCCAGATTGTTGTTATCAGTGGCGAAGCGTACAACAAGCCGATTCCTAACAACTGCCCCTAGAAATATCAAATATGTCCCAACTTTTTTCCATATCAATAAACGGGATTTGATGTATACAAATTAAATGGCAAACGCATACATTCTTACAATTTCATAGTGAGATTTACAACAAATTAATATCCAATCTCAATTCAAAATCTGGATTTTGAATTGAAAATATTCCAAATTTGAATTAATTTTACATCTGCACCATAAATTTAAATGTGGATTCTATATTCAATCTATAGTCCAAAGATTTTTAATTGAGATTAGTTATTAATTTCGGCAGTTTGAGTATAGAGGGCAGCTGTTACCGGCTCTGGTTCCATGTGGCCAAAAATGACTGGTCGACCGGCTTTTCATTTGAAGATTCATCTGATTTCAATTTTAAATTACATTTCCCAAATTCATTGTATTCAATTTGTAATAAATTGTCGAGTTTTGGGATCAATATTAAATAATACGTTTTTTACCTACTGCAAAAAAGAAGGAGGTTCTATGTATGTTCGGTAGTGTTCGAATTCGACCTTCGTTATATAATATTAGTTTAATTTTGATGAGTTTGAAGTCGGTTGCCCAGATAAATATTTACCTTTCGCCACTGGTTGATATACAAGTGCTTTTTGTCAATGGCTCATAGTAAATAAAGTAATATTTAAGGAAAACAATGTTTTATTTATAAATCCTTATAGCTTTTGCTTAAAAGACCTATTTTTGCATCTTACAGAGATTATCTTGGACAAGTATTAAGCATTATTATTTCACACAAAAATGCTTAATACACGCTTAATAATACTGGTACGGGAGCCAGTGACAGACTTTTATAACCAAGTTCCTCCCAAGCGAAAAATCGTAAAATGCATTAGGGATTCGTATTATGATTACTCGAGACCATCAGCTGCGATTCCGTGGATGGAGCTGGCAGTGGTAGCCTGCCAAACAAGGAGAAAAAAAAAGTTTTTTAAAGGAGCTTTAACGATTCAAAACTCAGATCAAAAAATCATGGACAAATACTTATATACGAAGTTGTATTTAAAAAAAAAATTGTAATTTTTTGGGATATTTTTTTGATAAATTAATATCAATTGAACGTTTTAATTTTTTTTTTACCCGTGAGCACACTCAAGCTCAGCACAAGAGTTCAAGTATCTCTTGTTTCGCCGATGTCCATGGGCGATGGCTACGTACCATGAGGTGGGCCATCTGCTCGTTTGCACTTTATCTAGCATAAAAAGACATTTTTTTAATATTATTATTTCAGAAATCGGGACTCTGGAGAGAAAGTAAGATCTCGGGAGGTTAAAATCGAGAGAGATGGCAACCCTATTGACACAATTGTTATGATTTTATTTTGTAGTATGGCAGGCAGATGATATCTTTTGTAGTGGCAACATTAGTTTCTCTTTTCGCCAATCAGAACGTCTCCCGCGTAAACTATCATTGAGGTATTTAGGAGGGAACAGTAAAAGTATTTTTGGAGGGAAATACAAAATGAACGACTAAGAATTTAGATGATAATAATCATGGAATATAAGACATTGTAATGTAAGTAATAAATGTATTTGAGTTGTTTGGGGGTAAGGTTTAGATAAAGAATCTTGTAAATAAAATTAATTTAAATGTCGAAGTGATTGTAAAACTTAATTTGTTAAGATTTATTGTTTGCTCGGAGCTTCTTAACAAATTTCTGATAAGAGGTCGGTTTTCAATTTTTTTGAAAAAATGACAACTATTGCTTAACTAAGTGACATGTATTTTTTTTCTTATTTTTTTCAGAACTGGTATGACATAGTCTGTCGCCCGGTACCAGATAATCGTTGAGTTTTGGGACTCCATGCATATCACCTGACCTGAAGCGGTTGGTACTCGGAACCAACCGCTTCGACCTAGATTACTTCATAATAATTATAATGTGGGTACTTGTAATAGTGTATTAGCTGTTCTAACTACGGACGAAGCGAGACTAATTCTGAAAATGTTTGAGACATAATCTTAAACTTAAGACAAACCCCTTTGGACAAAATAAAGAATTAAAAAATAAATAAATAAAAACAAACCATACTATCATCTCCACAAAGTGAGTAATTGTTTCATGGGGCTTGGTGTTCGCGTCTACGGAGATGTGAAATTTTTCGAATACTATTGTTTGAAATACAAAATATGTATTTCCATTTTGTATTTAAATACTTTTGTTATAAAAACATGTTGTAGTTTATTTCAAATACTTTTTGAGACATATTTTTGTATTTTCAAAATATACATTTTGACATCAATAAATTTTATCATCATAAATTAATGAATATGATAAACTATTCTCACTCTGGCAACACTGAATTATAGGTAAAATATGATAAACTATTCTTCTCGAACTAATGGGTAATTGATGTTCGTTAATGAAATATTTTATAGTCCATCAAATATAGCTTGATAAGTAACAGCTTAACCAGCTTCTATGGTGCTTTCATTTGATATCACAAGTAGTCTTTGCTACGTACGTACAGTTTGGCAAAAAAAGAGTGGAATAAATGAGGGCGCCTATATCTTATCATTGGCAACCTGAAATACTACGTCGTGACACTGTTTGATACTTGTAATTTTTACCATTATTGGGATATTCGGATATAGTACCTAATAGTTACTTGAGATTATTAATTTTTATTATTCATTAAAATCAGGAGGTAAATTATTAATTATTATGGAAATCTGTTGTGTCTGTCTACCCCTCTGCGAAACAGGTGTGAGCTATGTATGTATAATTAAACGGAAAATCCAACATGTTTTACATGCTGTCTCCGCGTGATGCTATTTTTTGTATAACGATGTTTAAGTAATTACAATTTTCATGTATAATATCTTCAAGTATCAATCTTATTTGTGTTGAAGTATATGACAATTGTACGATTTGACAAGGGGGACATTTGGCAGAATTTAACAAGTATTTTAGTGTTGCTACATGTATAAATTTTTAGTTCACTCTGTCACCGCGTCTTACTCTTTTTTGCCAAGCTGTACGTACAAATAAAGTAGTGGAACCAGTGATGGACCAGTTACAAACAAATTGTAAAATCAGGACTAATATCAGTGTTTATTATATTTTCATAATTACATAATGATAAGTTATTGGTCTCGTTATTTCTGTTTAATCAGATGTCGTCCATTAATTACGTGATACAATATATTTGATACTAATAGGTCGGGGAAAAAGTCTTTTCGCATTATATTATGTATATGAACTTGTAATAAAATCTCTTTGGCTGTACTATTTGTATCTGGCTGGTTTTGGTATCATTCAAAGTTTACATTTTAAAGAAGATAATTCCAAATTCAAATTAGGAAAATGTGTAATTTTTATTTGTTTTTCGTACTATGAAGAAATTCGACACATTTTAAAATTTTACTACAATAAAGGTAAAAATGAAACGCAAACCGCGAAAAAAATTTTTGATGTTTATGGACCTTGTGCAGTGTCTGTGAGAGAAACTCACAGGTTTAATATCGTTGCTGTACCAAAAAGAACTTCCTATAGTACATTTTATTTATCACCTTCCAGCTCTAATGATGAACTTCTTGCAAACTTTGTAAAACCATTAGTTTCTAATTTAAAAAAACAGCAAATTGACAAGGAAAACATACATCCATTGAAGATGTCTGATGGCGTTCATGTTTAATAAGACTTTCTTCTGTTAAAGACAAACATT
Organism: Limenitis camilla; assembly: GCA_905147385.1. NCBI lineage: Eukaryota > Metazoa > Arthropoda > Insecta > Lepidoptera > Nymphalidae > Limenitis > Limenitis camilla. The sequence continues at coordinate 9,304,525 of LR990224.1, forward strand.
TTACTTCCTAGGTAAGTAACGTTGCTTAAAGTGAAGTTGATGAAGAAATAGAAGTCAAGATTAGTTTGGTGTTTTATAAAGTTTATGTTAGATTGTATATTTTTATTCAGATTTTTCCTGATAAAAATACAAGTATTTAATACATAAAGCTGTTTAATATTCATTATTTTAGTTTCTAAGTATATTTTTAAAGTAGGCGTTAAATAAGGATACCGAAAAAGCATTTTTATAATTTTATTTTGTGTGGTCTGCAAGGCTGCTAGTTGAATCTTTGTTGCACTACCCCAGATTTCAATCAAATAAGTTAGATGACGTTTTATTAAAGTATTATATAGAGTACTAGCGGCCCATCCCGGCTTCGCGCGGGTGGAATATTATTTTTAAAAATATATTGGCCCTCCCGCATTTCAGTGCCCACTCTCTTGCCGCTTTACTCGCTGCGCTGCGCCGCTACACTGGCCCGTCGCGTCGTCGTGTATTTTTTGTTTATATTGATATTTTTAATTTCGTAATATCTTTTGAATGGAAAGTCCGATTTTAATAATTCAAAAAGTAATTTACAGATATTGAAATAGTCTTGAATACGAAATAATTTTTTTGGATAAGGATTAATACAAAGTTATAGAAAACATGGTCTGATTTTGATAGGCATTTTTATCAACTTTCAAAATGTAAAAAAGTAGTTATAGTGACGTAACTATAATAGTTGGACATATGGTCTCGCGGACTTTTTTGTAGATATTGATACGTTCTATAATATTGTAGAATATTTTTTTGTTCTATCATCAATACTTTTTGCAGCGCATGCGATGAAAGATATTTTATGGCAAATTTTTTGGCACCTTGGGTTGGTTTTCGTGACATTTCCTAAGGATCTCTAATTTTTTCTTGTAATAAATATAGCCTATGTTACTCAGGGATAATGTAGCTTCCTAATGGTGAAAGAATTTTTGAAATCGGTCCAGTAGTTTTTATGTTTATTCGTTACATACAAAAATACAAAAATACAAAAATACAAATCTTACTTCTTTATAATATTAGTATAGAAGTATAGATATAGATATCGTAATTATTGTGGAATACATCGTGATAATTCTCGAATGAGCGGGATTACCCCTGAGATTTTACTTCTTATGTGTTGTATGTGAGTATTTCTTGACAAATTATTGTCAATTTTCAAACCTAAATATTTCTCATGAGTTTTACGTTATAAAGTTATGTTATTATACCTATACCATAGGTATATTTTGATTTTGATAAAATATTGATCGATTTTGAAAAATTACACTGACTCCGGATGTGCCTTATTCGTTTTTAAGATTAAATTCAAAGAAATCTATGAGGGAGAAGATTCTCTTTATTTAGCTGATGACATCAGATTTGTAGATTAAATGTATTTGAGTAATTATACGTCATGTTAAGACATAAGAAGTTTATTTTGTTTTATTATATACTAGAACTCCTTTAGAAAGTACAACGTGTTGTACGTAATACATTACTGTATTACTAAGATTACTATTGCGTTACTTTTTGTCTCCCGTTTTTTAGGGCATTTATAGTAATATTTAAGCTTCCGCTTCTACCGCTAGTTTCCTATTAAATTTTGTTTGTTTTTTAACATTATTAGAAAAGTTAAAGTATTTAAACGAGACTTCGGTAACGCAGTAAGCTAAACTATTAAGAATATTTCATTGAAATGATTTTTTCTGTGATTTAACTTTACACAATATTTGTATTAGTATTAATGTTTAAAACTGTCATACTAGTGATACTGTGCCAAATTTTATAATAAATTTGAAGTAAAGTAACGGTGTTGTTTAATTTTTCGACCGCTTAGTATATAAATTGCCCTAATAAGTAATAGTTATATAGATAGATAGACTATTACGAATCAATAATGAATATTAAAAAAAAACAATAATTTCAATTTCATCTTTTTTCTTTAAATTTCTGCTAGAATTAGGGCATCGAAAAGAATTTAGGCCCGTTTAGTTAATAAAGCTAACTACTGTTAGCAACACCATTTATAAAGAACTATTAGCGTGTAGGTCATTTTATATTACGTCAAGTATACCGACCTGTAGACAACATATAACCTTAAGTGCGATAAAGTCAGTCTCTCTGGTGTTATCGTGTAGTGTACATGGAAGCGTAAGTATTACAGCGTCGTGGTTTCTGTCGCCCTTCTTGAGGTCCACCTAAGTTTACTTTATTACCTTTTGTAGTTGGCGAGGTCGAGTTCTCAAGCCCCAGGTACTGCTTGGCTCCATTTAAATTGCATGTATATATCTTCTCTCATTTTATGACAAGTTTGGTATTTGGTATTTGTAAAGGGTCACGAGAGAAGCTTCTAGACTTTTGATAAAATCAATATCTTTCTATTTATAAGATTAGCCGACCCGCGCGACTTCGTTCGCGTGTTGCTCCGATCCTATGGGTCGTTTCGAGATGTTAAATACTAAGCATAAGTTACTCCTTGTTAGATCAGCTATCTGCCAGGGCAAGTCCCGGCAAAAATCGGTCCAGCCGTTTTAGATTAGGGAGATAAACAGACAAAAATTGATAAAAAAATGTTGTTCTAATATATGTACCGTGCATACATCTATTATTAAAACTAAGTAAAAAGCGGTTATTTTAATATTACAAACTGACACTCCAATTTTTTTTATTTGTATGAATAGATGAAAAGATGGAGAGTTGTAGATTGCAACATTTACTTTATCTTGATTATATTTATGTAAGATGAAGCTTTAAGGAATTACGTCTAATCTACTTTATATTATAATTCTAAAAGCTTAAATGAGACAAGACGTAATCAGACAGCTTATGCTCAGCATACAGATAGGATTCTAATTAAGTAAAGTTGCAATTTAAGCGTTCCAGTGAATACAAACGTACTCGTGCGATTATAATAATTTAATTAATTACTCGACATCTATTACTGTATTTTAAAGGATATTTAAATAAAACACCCATATGGATTTTTATAATTTTATTAATTTTCTACTTCCACGTATACATTGATTAAACGATGACAATAAAATATATTTATTAAGTTGAAACATTCAATAATTTATTTATTTTTAAAACTTGTCGAGTATATTACGCTAGTCATCATAAACAATTTTTCTCTATGGATCACTATCCGTCTAAACTAATACATTTATAATAAACCGTTAACATTTAAAACATTTAGGTTAATAACATCTACATCTACCGGGGAAACGTGGATATTTGAGTATAATTTCATACTTGTTTTCTTACTTGAAGAAAATTTTAAAATAATATGATTAGGTAGTGTGCCTTTGTATACGAAGGACAACTTTTATACGAAGGTTTCACAAAATAATAATTTATACTTGCACCTTTTGCTGTCCTCCGTACTTCATCTACTACTATAGTTAATAATAAATAGATCTATCGATATATATGAAAGAAAACTTGCATATGGATTTTCATAGCTTTGTTAATTTTCTACTTCCACGTATACGTTAGTTAAACGGTGACAACAAAATATATCTATTGAGTTAAAACATTTTAATAATTTATTTATTCTTAAAACTTGTCGAGTACATTATGCAAGTGATCGTAGTACATTTAATTTTTCTCTATGGATCACTATCCGTCTAAACTAATACATTTATAATAAACTGTTAACATTTAAAACATTTAGGTTAATAACATCTACATCTACAGGGAAACGTGGATATTTGAGTATAATTTCATACTTATTTTCTTACTTGAAGAAAATTTTAACATAATACGTTTAGTGTGCTATTGTATACGAAGGATAACTTTTATGCGTAGGTTATAAGTTATACTTGGACCTTGTGTTGTCCTCCGTGCTTCATTTACCACTATAGTTAATAATAAATGGATTTGTCGATATATGGCAACAGTAGATCTAAGCTTGTTGTTTAGGTATTACAACATTCACATGCAGGTTATTTAATTAATAACTTGATTGATTGTAAATAGATATGGATCGATTCAAGTTATGGATCTGGTCCGCTACATCGTTTACACCATCAGTCAAACCGAGTCGTTAATGATGGTGTAATAGATTCACTGTACTTACAATGTTATAGGTATCGAAGAGGACAAGTGTGAAATGATGAAGATAGACCAATAGGATTAGTCTAGGTATTGTTAGTGATGAGTGAATTAAAGCTTAGGTAGTTTAAACAGGTATAAAGAGTTACAAATATAACAGTGTATAAAAAAATCTAAAAAAAATAATTTAGGACAGTCAAGGGTTAAGCTCAAACACGATACCTTCATTTATACTCGAAGAAAACTTCACAAGTAGCTAGTAGGCAAAACAGTTTCTATAGTATTGTCGTACGTTATTTCTGCCATACGGAGCAGCAGTCGCGACTCGTAGAAAAAGAACAAAAGGTAGTCCAAATTTGATAAAGTCTAGTATATTAAAAATACTAAAACGAGTCAAAAGAGAAAATGTTGATATAGGGCGTAAGTTTTAATATTTATATAACTAAGAGCTAACACTGAGCAATCACCACAACCGTCAGAAATCGAAGTACGATCGAAATGAAAAGCGGAAAAGGTAATTGATCGATTTAAATTGTATGTTGCCCTTCTGAATACGACATTCTAAACCGTAACTCACGATTATGCAGGCACGAGATACTTTGATTCACCTTAGATATTTTTTCATAAAACCTAACAATATTGCAAACTTGTAAAATTTTTTTCCTTTAAAAGACCTAACTATATACCTAATAGATTCTCTCCACCAAATTCATTCACAAATATATATCTTTAAAATTTATACATGAATATTGTATATATTAGACTTGCAATGAATAGTATATGTACTATACGTCAAGTACTGAATAACCAAATGTATTCGGTCAGCACTTGATTTTGAAATTTATTCAAAACGTCTTTTCTCTGAAGCTTGAATTTAAAAAGAGTAAACTGACAATGAAAAATAATTAGTATTTCTGTACCATAAATTCATAATCTTCCACTCCTTAATATTAATTATGATAATGCAAGTTAACAAGTATTTCATGTTTTTTTTTTATTATTTTTATTAATAGCGAAATAAGCTTTGCAAGTCTAATGTATACTAATATTTCAAATATAACATATTATATATTTATCATTATTCTAACGAATTCATAGATTATATTCGTCAATATATATATATCGGAGAAAGCGTATGAGTACTTCTTCCGACATATATATATAGTTAGTCGGCAACATTAATATAATTATTTATTTTAATATAAGTATTTGTAAACAAAAATGTTTTTTAAATATTATGCTATACATTTATACCAAATCTCACATTCCGAACTCTTACCAACATACTATGAAACTTTACAAGTTTAACAACCAAAATAAATTATGCGTAACCGAAATAAATGTCATTAACAAGCATAAATAGTGGCAACACAGCAACAACAACGTTTTACTTGCTTATTCTTATTTGTCGGAGAAATCGAAAGAAAGGAGAGAAAAAGAGTTAATCTTCATGAACTTCAACTGTTATAAATAATTCACATTTTTAGAATTAAAAATTATAATAATATTAAAGTATAAAAATATATATAGTAGATAAACATATTTTTGGTTGCTGTTAGGGTTGCCAATTTGAAAAATATATTGTTTCAAAATAAATAATTATTTAATTTAGCGTTTCGTATTTCAGTAAATAATTTTTACTGCTGAATTTTTAAGTTGAAGTAAATAAGTAATAATTTCTTATTACATCCAAAAAAACTTTGTTTCTTTTTGGATGTAATACGAAAGAACTTTATCAGATTGAAACAAAGAAAGTAAGTAAGTTAAGTATTTAATTAACAATATCATTTTGCGTTCTCTGCTTGGAGTGATATATTTTCACGTACTTTATTGTTGTCATGTCTATATCATAAATATATATTACAAAACACTGTATAATAAAATATAGATAGTTCAATCCAATTTAACAATATATACAGTTGGGAACCTTAGATATAACGTAAACTTTTAGTTTCTATGAATGCAATTAAGTCTTCCCTGTAAGTTGAATTTACGTTCACAATATTTCGTATATTTTACTTACCAAACCAACTCTAATGATTGTTTAGATAAGATTTATATAAATAATTTGGAATTGTAATAATAACATTATGACATCAAAACTGTTTACGTTAGCGTTTCGTTTTGTTACGTTAAGGTTTTATCATTTACGATAAATAAACCACAATTTTCCTTATTGTTTCTAATATTATTTGTTGCCGGTTACTATTAGAAACGAATGTTTATTGACGTTCAATATTAATTTTGTTATTAAAGTAAGATGATTCCCTCAAGATTTTGTGTTGTAACCAAATATTGTAGGTACGCGATTGATGTAATTATGCATAAGCGACACTTTGTGTCCACAGGGCCGTAGCTAACATACATTCCAATGCGATACATACATTAATGAGGACGGTATGGACTGATTGATTAAGCCAGGCACTATTTATGAGATATAATTCACTAAAGAATCAGGCGTTTAGGTATTATAGATAAATAACCGTCATATAATGCCACGGCCTTGTATGTCAGATGGTGCTCGTGCATCGCTTTTTTTGACAGCAGGGGTGGGAAGTGTTCATGCAACATTTCAAAATAGTAACAAATGTAGGTGAATCCTTGAAGCGTGTGAGAAATGGTGAGTGAGTAGCGACCTGTTGATCGTGATATGGAACATTATGTATGAGTATGAGGCATGAGCGTAGGGAGCGATCCGCGTGGAGCGGGCGCCAGAGCCGCGCCGCGCCGTCGTCCCGCTCCCGTATATGTTAATGATTATCGAATTCTCTTTACGTACGCCCCGAAAACAGCTGGTGCTGGAAGCAACCACAAACAATTATTAAAAATGCGCCCCGCGACCGGACGATATTATTATCGTTCTCCGACTCGAGTTGCAGCGTCCGATGCAGTAGCTCAGTAATAGTATTATATAGTTAAATAATCGGATCAAAAATTGTAAAAGAACTCGAGGCAGGTAACGATAATAAATCGGGACTCAAAGTAGCGGGACACTGGAAGTCCGCTCCGACTCTACACAGTGGCGTAGGCGCTATGCTAGCTGTCTCCAGCACTTCCAAATCTACGAGTACACATCACTGACCAGCCAACAAAGCACAACAATGCTATGAGATATTTAGTCTCGTAAAATCTTTTTGAAAAATAATGCAGAATGTTCGATACTGATGATAGAAAATATTTCTGTACCCACAAATGATACTTCGAAAATTTAACGTTAATAATAATTAGTAATAGTAATACAACATTATTATGAGTTAATCTTGAAGGAACCTTAGAAAACTAATAGTACTTGATTTAATAAAGTCGAATTTGCCAGTTATTTATGCGTACATTAAACTCAAAGATATGTTCTTTATGTAAGTAATCGATGTACGTGCGTTAATAAATAATATATCAATAGGTAAAAAGCTACTATCTAGGCACCTTTATTTGAAACATAATACTAGTATAAAAATACTTAGACTAGATACTTTTTGGTTATTTTTGAATAAAATTCTTCATAATATATAAAAAAAATTCGATGACTCCATTAGCGTTGATGGAATTGAAAAAAAATAGTTCTTATTCTTTTGAATAAGTTTAAAGGTTTCGTTAAAATAATAATAAGTGCCCGTGTTTTAAGTTAATAATGGCATTAAAATAATGCTTTCAAAATCACTCCAACTTAAATTGTTTGTCAAATGTTTGGCACATTTAAAGGTTACTTTTGTCCTTAAATTCTTAATTCCATCCTCAATTGCCCGAATCGTTTCGAAGCTCTCATAAGTTCGTGTTATGTTATTTTTATTTTTTTAATTATTATTATTAAAAAAATGAAAATTCTACTAAATTCATTCATACACCATATCACAGCAGTGTATACAGGTTGCTGTATATCGTTTCTTTGGTAACATCTCATTAAATTTATTTACTTTCAATTTTTCTAATTTTTTAATATAATTGGACATTTAATGCATAATTTTTTTAATGCAAAATTGATATGTCCACATTATACCGATTAAAGCTTACTTTTCGTTTCGACCTACCGCAACATATTTTTAAGTTTGAATAGTAAGTTTTTAACTTCAAAGTTGAGTATCAAATATATATTATTAAGAAACAAGCAAGTCAGTCTTATTTTTTGTAAATAATTTAAAAAAAAAGAAGAGTAGAGGTAGTCTTATGTAATGCAACTAATGCCTCGGACAACAGCGACAGTGAAGCTTATGATTATTTAGTAACACGAAGGAAGGGGAAAGGAATAGTGGGCCAGAGCGGAGGAAGAGCTCGTTGGGGCGCCCGGGATCCATTCGGAAGGCAGAAGCTTGTGACAGAATTTTCACTTCATTTTACGCTAGAGCAAGTGTGGGTTCTCAATTCCCATTAAAAAAAAACTATGTCAACGCAAGTGTAACATAATCGTTTGTTACGCTGTTATTCTTTTAACATCGACTGACACTGTGGTCTTACGTGGACGTGGGAAATAACTAAAAACAAAACGTAGAAAACTCAAACAGCCCCATGTAAATTACCTGTCACAACTGCCTTACGAGTGGGGAGTGAAAATTTAACGCGGGAATGTAACATCTCTGACCGCCCTGGCAGTGTGACGTATCGCGTTAAACCCTGCGGTGGTAGCATCATGGAACGCGGTCCAGGGCTGCGAGCGCGACACACCGCCACGCGACCTGCCAGTGGGGCGCCTTACCATGCCGCTGCTGATCTGCTGCATGATACTGGAGCCTTGTGAGCCGCGTCGGTTCGCGGACTGGCGGCGTGATTTGACCGACTGCATCGATGACGTCAGCAAGAACGGAACGCTCGATGACGTGTTCGGCGCTGAACCTCCCTAAATACATCATAAGCTGTACATCTCATAAGTTTGAGTTATTGGTGCAACATATCCATGCAACGCGGTGTTTAAGTATGTTATGCGATATGTTTTTTATTATTGAAAAATCAAATGATATAATATGATAATATTTAAATGACAAGTTATTGGATACTTGCAAAATAAAGTTTTATAAAAATATTTGGATGATGTTAATTTGAGTAAATAATTTAAAATCTATTAGAAGCGAAAGGTGTAATGATGTGAAAGATAAAATATATTATTGATTAAGATTCAAAGTTTGTAGGAGTTTGTTAATGATTAAATTAAGATATACATAGAACTTACAATTTTAATAATCGTACATGCCTAAAAGCAAATAGTAGAAAATACAACTGCATGCTGTTAACTGTATGCACGTTAGGACATTGCTGCAGTGTGAAACATGTTAAGCTCACATTCTTGTGCTTCAGAAATTAACTAACTTATGAAGCACATGAATGTGAAGTAAACTCTACTCTACGGATAAAAATTGTATGCACGGAGATGTTGCCTTTTAAACTATCTGGTTATGATTGTATTAGATACTAATTTATTGAATTGTACTGTTCTTTGTATTTTAATATATATATAGACAACATCTTAGTGACTGGCGCTTGCACATAATAGAAGTCGTAACTGTACGACAAACATGTAAGAGATCATACTCACGATCATGCTCCGTGCAAGCTGCGCGGAAGAACAAATAGCAACAGTAAATGTTATTAAGTTAAGCGTTAATAGTTCGGCCTTGGCCTCGACATGAATGAAAAGATGATTTGATGTAACTTATAAAACACCTATCAACACATAAAACGGACAGGGATAAGCGATTACTGAGACGAGAGCTTTCGAAAGCAAATCATTAAGATTTGTATCACATGCGTTCCGCAATACAATCTCAAGAAAATAATTGATGAAATAATTGATGAAGTTTTGTAAGCTAAGTTTAGTATTGCCCGCCAATTGAATAATTTCCAACATATGTGTATGATAAAAAAGAATGGATGAGGGTTATTCATAAACACAGAACCCGTGAGCTATCAGTATCTAGCGAGCATGCACTTCGTAGTCTCGAAGGTTACAGTCTCATTTCGGAATGGTAGAAGTGGCGATGTTAATGATACATGATAGATAGAAAGTTTGCAACAACGTGTGATATAAACGACAACCATGTTCGTGCAGATGGACGTGTATGATAGTGATAGTGAATGACACGATCTCTCCCCAATTCCAGTCCAAGGGGGGAGAGGACGCGACGCAGAAGAGTTTGACACCATATTAAAGCTTTCCAAGTCGACATAAATAGGATTGGGAACACGTTGCGAGGGAGACAGACATAACTTACGACGCAACGCGAGTTTGATGGCACGGACAGGCTCGAGCCTGAGCCACCCCGCCCTCTGTGATGTACCTGTCGAAATAATACTGTCACTTCACCTTCAAAAAGTTTCACTGATAATGCGGCTTGTCTTTGAACTGCTTCTGATCTCACCAAAATAGGTTAATTATTGAACGGAAACGAAATATGTCAATTGTGTTGAATGAAGTAGGTTGCAGTCCTACGACTTACAGTGGGTGGTGATAGGTTAACGACGGACCCACGGCGTTCCTGTGGTCCAATGCTGGAGTGACGTCGAGCCGGCAGTCCTGAGGTCCCCCCAGGTGTTCCTCCGGGCGACGAAGAGCACGATGGGGCAATCTTGATCTTAGGTGTTATCATAGTATTGTCAGATAAGCGACGGTTTGGAAAGACGCTGGCGACACGTAGGAAGTTACTGTCATTGCTTGTCGAATTGTTGGATCCGAAGATCCATTGGCCGATACCTGTGGGTACAAATTTTATAAAGAAATTTACAAATTATGATTACGATTATTGCTTTTATATTTCATGTTAAAATAACTGGTATTATAAATGCGACGAGATTTTTTGACTAAAACTATTATCGTTTTAAGTTCAACAGATTGATGTAATTAGCTTCAATGACTAAATACTTCGCTAGTCTCTTAATAGGTTTAATATTAAAAGCTTAACAATACCAACCCTTAAAGCCTCCAATGCCACTAGTATTAGCAGTGGCAGTAGGGGGCGGGGCCGTCACCGAGTTCTTCCTCGCCATTTCTTCGGCACTCAAAGGCTTTTTGTGTTCCACTCGTAAGTTGGGAATGGTGAACGGTGGAGGATTTGCGGTACCCTTCTGAATACGTATAGTTTGTCTTTCTGGATTCGGTGCAACCGGATTGTCCGGTTTCAGTTTTACGCGCTGATTTTTATTGATGTCATTCAGCATATCGTATAGAATCTATTATATAATAGAAAATAAATAAATAAACACACGTTTTATTAAGAAACACAAATAAATTTGAGCTTAAAGAATAAATAGTTGGAAATTAAAAACGACAAATACATTTATGGTACTATTTTTGCTACTTATAAATAACTTGATCAATATTATAAGAATAACTTACAATTATAACTTAAGGTGCATATAATAACTAAGGTGTGATTTCCTTGAAACTGAAAGTGAGCATTGATGACGGAATTTTCAAAATCTAACTCCTAAGGTGTTAAAAAGGGAGTAAAAGTTCGTTTAGAAATTCGTCATTTTAAGGATTCAGTACTCGAAGACTAAAAACGGGACCCTATTACTAAGACTCCGCTCTCCGTGCGTCTGTCAAGTTGTCACCAGGTTGTATCTCATGAACCGTGTCAACTAGACAGTTGAAATTTTCACAAATAATGTATTTCTGTTGTCCCGACAACAAACCTGATTTTTGACACTTGGCCGGTTTCGAATTCGTTATGGTTTATGATAACCGATGTCATGTAATCAAGAAATTACTAATAGCTATATAGTATAAGTATGAGAAGAGAAACGTTAACAGTATTAATATTATAATATTATTCAACAATAACAATATATGTGAATGTTATCTATTTATAAGGAGTTGATGTTTTCATTTTATTTTCGATCTAAAGACTTTCTAAAGACTTCGTTAAACTTGTCTCAAAGTTGTTATTTAGCTTCTGAATTCGTATATAATTCTCATAAATAAGAATAAGTTTTGTAACTGTTAGCAAGTGATATGATGTGTAAAAGAAACGACGATTTAGGCACATTTTTTTATGTTCATCACGATAGGAATATGCCAAATTTAATTTAATTTATTCCATGATTCTATCATATGTACATAGATATAGATTCATATTAGATATTATGATTTATGATGATTTATGTAAACCTCTTCAGATTTTGTACTAAAAAGATTTTCATGCGGATTTCAACAATAGACAGTGAGTAATAAGATTTAGACATATAATTTAAGTTCTTTTTTGTAAATTAGTGAAACCAGACCGACAGTGTTCGTAAAAAAGAAGTGTGACCATGTAGAGCACGTCGATAAATAATCATATTCTTTGGTTATGTTATTAGGATCTATATACCGTTTAGATCGGACAGTATTTTATTAACTGTATAACATCGAAATACCTTTTAAACTTCCTAATTTATTGCGAAAAAGAAATGAAAAAAAAAACACTTTTTAACTTTTACATAAATTTAATGAGTTAATCATCTTTTATAACTTCCTTTATGAAGAAGTAAACTTACCTTATAATTTCTGGGACTAGATATTTGAAAGCTCCTCTCTTTGTTTAAATTTAGTTATTTCGCTTTTGTATTTGTAATTAAAATTGAGATAAATTAAGGTTGTCCATACTAATGGTATAAATACTAACGTGTCTTTGTTAGTTTGTCCATCTTAATAACGAAATTAGCATAACTAAAGCAACTCATTCTAGACTAAATTTTTAGCATCAGATGTCAGTTAGTAGTATTGCAGTTAAAATATTTATGTACATACATATTTATTATATTTTCCGTTAATTCTTATTACACTTTAGGCAAAATGAACCAGTGCAAAGCTGGCACGGATCGTTAGTTTACTATAAATATGAAGTAAATCGCGGAACAGGACCACAAATCGCGATATATATGAAATGATCAGATACAGACATCTATAGTAATATTATATAGAGAAAAAGTTTGTTAGGTTGTAGGGGGTAATCTCTGGATTGATTTTGAAAATTCTTTTTCCAATAGAAAGCCACATTATTTGTGAGTTTCATATGCTATATGTAAAAAAATGAAAAGACGTTTTCGTAGTACTCGGATTTGCAAAGTAAGTCGGAGAAAAAACGGTGGAACGAAAACGTTCTTACGAACGCTGCCTTAACGATGAGAGAAAAATTGTAGAGCTTGATAATGCCTAAAAATAACTCAATATAGGAATATTAGTAAATATTTGCATTTCTTATAATGTATATAAATATATTCAGGCGCTTACGAGAGAAAACATATTTTATTATTATCCAGCGGGAACACTGATATTTTCTCTGATAAGAAGGAGTATACAAGGTATGAGTACTAAAAATGATAAATCAACTCGTAATATTTTTATTGCCAAACAATCCTATTTCTTACTGTGATCAAAAGATTCTTTAAGGCCAATTAAGTTTGTGTGACATGTTGTGTCTTTTGATCCTAACAGGAAGTAGGATCGATAGACATAAAAATACCGTAGACTTTCTCAAAAATCTGTGAATGCAGTTCAAAATATCTTAAAAATTTATGGAAGGTCTCCTAGGAACGTTTTCCTGTAACTGCAACGGTTAAGGTACCTACCCATACTGACCCATCTCAAAAATCTACTCTGTATATGTTAATACAGGTTATAAAGTATCTGGGACAAATTTTATTGAAATCAGTTCAGCCATTTATATGTCACTGAGTAACAAACATCCAAAGTTTCACATTTATAATGTTATAGTAAGATATAGTAAGGTTATATTAATGTATCATTCAATATAGTAAGTTATCGAAACGAAACGAAGTTATGTATAGCTCTAATCTGATATAACTTTGAATCCACCAAACAATTTAGTCGAGTTGTACCCTAAACTATTTAATCGATAAAGTCAAGCATATGCAATTCTATCCCGCAATATCAAGTTTAGCTGTGTTGTTGTATACCAATTACTGCTCAATCGAAGGCCACAGAATTGCTTAGCAATTGATCAGCATAGCTACGAATAGAACATCGGCCATGTTTAAAGTACCAAATATTCATTAGGTTGTGTGGCAGAATAACCGAATATTAATCAGATCATCAAATCTTATAATCATTCCTAACTTATTAATTAATACTATAAATGCGAAAATTTGTTAAAGAGCTTTGGAATGGACAGGCTATGTTTTATCGCGAAAAAAGACTAGAACGGATTGAAATAGGGATGGAGTTCATATCGAGCTGTGTGATCTTTTATGTCTTTGGAAATTATTCATATATAAATAATGTTGATGTTGGAAATTAAAATGTAAAAGACGCATATTTATTACAAGTCTCTTTAAAACTTTTTGCAGAAATTATTATTTTTTGGCAAAGTGGTTCTTAAGTATTTTATCTTCTTTAAAAGGTTAAATAAGCGGCAACAACGTAATTGAGACAATACTTAGGAACCTTAATACCTACTGTTTACAAAATATTGTTTGTAAGCACCCTTAATTTAATAAAATATGATATTGAAAATCTTTTATCGGTGATCAAAGGGAGTTTTATTACGTTTAGAGTAATAAAACTCATTCTGATATTTAGAGGCAGAATTATTTTTTAAATAACAGACGCCAAGCCAGAGACTGTGTTTTACAAATATAAAAAAGTGAGATGTATTCAAACTGTTCACTCACACACACACACTGATTTATTCATTCATACTCTACCCGCAACTGTGAATCATATATCGTTAAGGTAGCGTTCGTAAGAAACGTTTTCGTTCCATCGTTTTTCTCCCACTAACTTTGCAAATCCCAACGATAACTTATTGTTCACTGTAAAAATGGATTTTTGAATTTTGTTCACTCACACACACACTGATTTATTCATTCATACTCTACCCGCAACTATGAATCATATATCGTTAAGGTAGCATTCGTAAGAAACGTTTTCGTTCCATCGTTTTTCTCCCATTTACTTTGCAAATCCTAAAGATAACTTATTGTTCACTGTAAAAAAGGATTTTTGAATTTTGTATAAAAATTAACTGCAGTCAATGTTCATGTTCGTAAGATTACTATGAAGCAATATCTGAATCATGGACTACCTTGTTCAAGAAGTTAGGACAGTTTCTTTTTCACCAAAATTATATTAACGATACTGATAGTATTGTATTCTAAGTTCACCCGCAGCGGATACTTGGAATTAAGATATCGTTTAAATAAGCATTCTGCTTTAACAAAGAGATAAAGTGAGGCGTTAACCGTTCTATTCTATCTCGTTTCAAGCAGATAGAGCAATAATTAAATTGTTGGTAACAACGTTATTGTCCATCTTAGTATCGCCTCACTGATTACATTTATTACAGAACTTTATGATTTATTTTCATGAAATATCCATATTGTATTACTACCTTAATAAATTAACTTTGATTTTTACTTGATAATCTTGAGAATGACTGGAGAGATTTGGCTAATTTTGAAGTATTTCTAGGCATTAAACGATGTACGAGTATTTTAATTTTACGATAACAAATACGCTGTTATGTTAAGTTATTATATTTTTAGGTTAATTCCAGTTGATTAAAATCAACACAAACAACAACAAACCTTCAACCATCTATAGCGGTTTATTTTCGCTTGACTGATATATAGATAAAATGCTAAATTTCTAAGTAAAAACGATACGGAAACCTTATAACGAAAATCATGTATTTTATTTGCGGATATTCGGTAAATTAATTATATTATATTATTATAAATACAGGATTTATTATTCTACATAACACTGCTAACGTTTTATTAACTACAAATAAAAGTCACGTCAATTATAAATAAAGTAATTTATATCCAATAAAACTATTTTATTAACATATACTTCCAAGATACTCGTAACACATAAGAAAATAAAATAATGAGTAAGATGACTGATTTTGAAGATTTATACTTTATTGATTAAGAGAATCTATTAATGCTAATTTTGTATGATTTCTTCAAACACAAAGTTTAAATTAGAAAAAAAATATTTTTAAACTAGCTGACCCGACAGCCGTTGTCCTGTCTTAACTATGAATATTGAATTTGAATTGACTGTCAAAAGCTTACATTAGAAAAGTTAATATGGTCGTTAAGTTTTCTAATCTTCCGCGCAACTTTTTTAATTTCTTCCATAAAAACCTTTTTCTGACAATAACAAACACAACAAAAAAAGAATTAGCGAAATCTGTCGAAAACGTCGTATTGAACGACTATTTCCATAAATATATTTTTAAACTCACCTGCATTAAAGTCCCAAACTGTTGAATGCTTAATTCCGGGTTGACGGTTTGAGGGGCCAAGGATGGTATCATGTTTGTGGCCATTACATTGGTTGGCAATGCAAACTTCTTCTCCTTAATCATTGATTTGTACAGCTCTGCAAACAGATAAGCTTTTACTGAAGCAGCTCTACACAGGACTTTATGTTATTTTACATTGTGATATAATCTGAGTTTCGGATTTAACAATGTTTCATTTGTCGGTCTTGTTGTTTTGTAACAGTATATAAGTTATCGGAAATGCAACAACTCTTAGAAATTGTGAATTCCCAGTTTAATTAATATGTTAATTATTTTATACAATTCACAGGATACATATATAAGGTTTCACAGGAAAGGTGTATTAAATATTCTTTGTAATTTTAGTCAATACATTTTCCATATAAGTTCGGGATTGTATAAATTTTCGAGGAGTTGTGTACATTTCCTAAGTTTCAGACATTTCCGATAACACACAAGTATCTAAGTGATCGTCAGATACTAAAGAAATGCCTTGGGTTTCTAGATTAATTGTATGAACGTGCACATGCAGAGCTCTAAATAATCGCAAATTGGCGTAAATCGCAGTGCACATAATGTGGATTGCGAAGTAAAATTCTCAATTATAAATAACAAGTCGCCGTTATAGATAATAATAAATAATACTTTTGTAGTGAATAACAAAATATAGTTGATGGTATTCCTAAAACATATCAATGATCAAGTAATAAAAAAGTATTACTGTAAATAATGTTTTTTTAGAACAGATAATATTTTAGAAATAGCAAATAACGCATTATTATTTACGCTAAATGCGAATAAATGCTTATTACAACTATTAATAAATATACAATTTCTGCCATACTTTCTGTTCTATTTAAATATTATATATGATTTTACTTACTGACGACCCGAGTGATAATGTCCGGGTCAGTTAATTTCATACATAGAAGAGTTGGTATAACTACTTCGATAATGTGATTCCTTTCGAGACGACCCAGAACGTTCTCGAAAATTCCCAATGTGAGGCTAATGACCTTGACATCACTTTGATTTTTCTCCAGTATCAACTTTACTTTTTCCAACACAATATTATGCAATTCGATATCTGGTATGTAGTCTAATATGTTATGTATGGCAATCAGAGAAGACGTCTGTAAAACGGTTTATAATAAAATAAAATTGTCAACCAAACAATAGTTCGTTATAAATAATATAAATATACGAAACCTGGATAAGGTTGCAACCATCCTCCATCGCATTATACACGAGCAGCAATAACTCTTTGTTGACATTGGGTACGGTGTTTTTCTTTACTACTACATCCATATTTTCCAGGAAGACTACTACAGCTGACGCAGTCTTCATAGAGCTCATCAATGTACTGAAATCTATCTGCCTACATCAGAACATAGTATACGTTCTTACACGCATCAAAATATATCGCCTAATCTGGCATAACCATGAACTAACCTTAAAGCAGGCATCACGAATAAATCGAACTCATCCTGGGTTGCTTCCTTAGTCAACCACATAACAGGAACAAGTACTGCTGGTAGTAATTCTACATTCTTCATATCAATACTCAATACTGTCCACACATTTCGCCACCGCAGTTTCTAAAATATAGTTGATCATTTAGGTATAGTTGGTTCATTGTAAGCGACATAATGGCGTGGTAAACTTGTTGGATCAACATTATTAATAAACATTGGCGAAATTGCTGGAAACCATGTTCAAATCAACATCTTTTGCCTACACATCGATCTGCGTCACGGTGTTTCTTGAGGGAGTAGTGTTATATTTTTTCTGTATTTAAACTATAATATCCTGTTATTAGAAAGCAGTATAAAGCAAGATGGTGGGTGCGATCTGCTGCGATAAGAAAATTTTATGAGTAGCCTCAGAATGAAAGATGGTGATAATTTAGTGACTAAAAATGAATCTTTATATTATTTTCTTAAAGGCTTAAAAAATTTTGGTTTTGTTGGCAATACACATGCAGAGTTTTAGTCTGCTACTCTCAATGTTGATAGCAACCTGTAGACAGCAACTCAGCAACAAGTTGATTTAAGTGACTACACAAACAAAAGTTTACTCTGAATACGGCGGGGCTTTAGATAAACTCTCGTTGAATAGAAAAGTTCACAATGCAAGATTATTTTACAAGTCATTAAAATTGTATGGATAATTAAAACTCCTTAAGTAAATAATCAATTAGGATAGGAAGTTTATGAAGTCTTGGTGGAAAGTATATTAGAATATAGCTATAATATTTCTGTGACATGGCGCTAAGCGCTAGAAGGTATTTAAAAAAAATACATTTATAGGTCATTTTAACAAAAAAAGAACATCCCAGCGATAAATCTATATTTTTAATATTAAGATGAAATATATGTTTATACGGTGTACATATCGACGCGAAGACGGGTAAGAGAAGTTAATGAGAATAAACTATTTATTCTTAATGAGATTTCTCTATTACTAATTTTATCACGTATATTTATTTAAAAAAAAATATTTCTCTATCTGTAAATGACGAATTTCCGTACAAACTTTCATCTCATCTTTCAACCCCTTCAAGCCTTTTTTCGTTTGTTTCGTGAACAACTGTCTCTTGTGATAGTCAACACGTTGAACTGCATCTATTCTATAATATTCATTGGTTGAATGACTTTGACTAACAGTAAAAATAAAATTGTTGAAAGAAGAGAAAAATATTATTCATACTGTGTATTTTTTGGATTTTTAAGGGTTTGGATGTTTAAATGTGTGTTATTCATCAATCACACAAAAACGGTTGAACGGATTTAAATGAAAGGCATACAGATACTTAATAATCTGTAAAAATTCAGTTTTCTGTAAAAAATTATAGTAAAAAATTATAGTTCCTACGGAAAATAGAAAAAATTGTTTATTGAACGTATGAATATTTTTTAATAGCAATATATAGAAAATTGTTTCCGTGCGAGGCCGGAGCGGATCGACTAGTTTATAATATACGATGATAATTTCTCACTTTGCTTTGCTGAGCTGATATCTGTTTTTCGCACTTATATAAGAACTAGCGGGCGCCCGCGACTTCGGTCGCGTAGAAGTTCTGATTTTCTATGAGATTATAAAAAGATAATTTTTCCCGCTGCTGTAATAATCTAAATGCCAATTTTCATATTCCCGCTTTTCTAACCTCAAACTTTAAAAGCATAGGACTTTCATATAACCTTCAAACCCCCATTCCACCCCTTAGGAGGGGCACCCCCGTAAAAAAAATCTTAGCTGACACCTACCCTCTAGAGAGAACCTACTTTCCAAATTTCAAGTTAAGAGTGACAATAAATTAAACTTTCCCATACAAACTCTCATCCCCTATTTTACCACCCTTAAGGGGGTATTTTGCAAAATAAATTATACAAATTTTTATTATTGTAAGTTATTAATGTAAAAACCGATTTTCATAAGTCTAACTTCAAAAACATAGGACTTTCATATAACCTTCCAAACCCCATTTTACTAGGTAGGACGTAGGTGTCCACTAAGAAACGGATTTGAGAAAATCCGTTTCTTAGTGGACACCTACGTCCTAGAACGAACCTACATTCCAAATTTCAAGTTTGTAGGTTTTATAGTTCCTGAGATTTCGTGATGATCAGTCAGTCAGTCAGTCAGTGACTTTTCGCTTTTATATATATAGATAGATAGATTACTGAAGCAAGCAACACATATTTATTATTTTTAATTTTTTGAGTTCAAGTTGAGGCTTTTTTCGTCCTCCATACAATTTTTGATATCCTCGTGTATTCGTATAATTTGAATAATTTATTATTAGTGAGTCTTTATGTTAGTAAAAGCAACGTCTTCCTAAATTTCATGTTTGTAGCTGCATTAGTATCAGCTTTGCTTTAGTGAGTCGATCAACCAGCGTCTCTATATATTCTTGATAGACTCTAGTAATTCTGGACGCTCTCTCTTGACTGTGGCGTGGTGGAAGAAATGAGCACTCTCACTATCATCCGTGTTCTGCCATACAGTCGAGGGTAGAATTATTATGTCCTGGAAGCCGGGTGACCTTTTGGTTAGTAAGTGTATCGATTTTTGGACTGTATCATGTCCTACCCGCGAAGTATATGGCTGGAGTGACTGCTGTTTCAGCACAGGACTTAAGGCGGACATTTCAGACGTTTAGGGTTGAGATTTTTAAAACGGGGATAATTTTCTATACTTCAAGATAACTTTTTTTTAAATTTATCAACATGTCTCCAAGATAAATTTTTATTAGTTCCGTTACCTTCTACAAATTAAGTTTCTTAATACAGCTTGCGTTAGAAGCTGACTTGGTTGATTAGGGTTCGATGGGATGGGTAGCGTCAGGTGGAATGGGCTCGGGTGGGGAGGCCGAGGAGATTCCGATTGTGATTTGACAATGATTTCCATTCACGCTTTTATATGATTATAAAAGGAGTGACGAACTTCATTCCTGACAGGGGTACACCGACTGATATGAGAATAATTTAATAATATATATGTTACAGCCAAAGTGTTAAAAGTTTAGCTAGTATATATAATTAGACGAAGTGATAATTGGCTTAAAATTATTCAAATTTCTTGTTATTTTATATAATATCTAGTCCCACTTAGACAAAGTAATAATTTGAAACAAATAGGTTTTGATTACAAAGTTTAGTTTCAATTTACTTCAATTTTGACTGCATGTGCTATTACTATTCTCTTAATCCTAGACCCCTAATCTTCATAGCCATAGCTTCGAAAAAAAATTGTGTGTTGCTTATATTAAATTATCTGCTTGTTGTTGTTTATGTTCATAGATTTTATGTTATTATGGAATGAATACCACATCAGTACTTTTTAGAGGTTTGGGATTTCGTATGGTATTTTGTAGTATGGTGGCTTGTGGTTTCTTATGGTTTCTTGTGATTTAGTATAATATTTTGTGGTTTCGTATGGTTTCTTGTGATTTCGTATGGTATTTTGTGGTTTCTTTTGGTTTAATAATAATAATAAAAACGTTTATTTGACGAAAAAAAGTACGACATACACACATAGTAATAATTAGAAAATAAAACAAAAAGGACACGACGATATAAAAAATGGAATAATTACAAAATAAACACAAAAACAAACAAAAGGGAGACTAATTCAGTATTGTGTCGGTGCATGCGCAAACGCGTGCCCTGCGCTGATCTTCATTTAGCCCCCGTGTAGTGTGGACTGTGGGTATATCAAGGATGTAACAACGGATTAAAATAATACGAATACACCACAAAAAACAACGGTTTCTTGTGGTTTCGTATGATTTTTTTTGGTTTCTTATAATTTCTTGTGGTTTCGTATGTTTTTTGTGATACCGTATGGTTTCTTGTGGTTTCATTTATCTATTCTAAGTTTTTACAATAATGTATTAATTCTTTGAATAACTAAGAAATTAAAAATTTAAATTACCATTATCCAAATCTATAAATCTAAATTTAACAAATGTAGAAGATACCATCAAAAAACTATTTTCATTAGTTTAAACACGAAAAATGTTCTGTAACTGGTTGAGGAGTTATAGCGCAGACCATCTAAAATTCATATGTCCTGGAGATACCACCAAAGAAACTATTGTCATTAGCATAAACACGATACATGTGCTATAAGCGGTTTAGGAGTTGGATATAGCGTTGACTATATGGGATGGAGCATACTACTTGATGCTGCATTGTTATCTAGAAAAGGTTTTCCATTTCATAGAAATACCACTAAGGTAAAAATACATTAAATTTAAAATTAAACTAACTTGTTAATATTGATAAGATCTCTGTCTCAAGTAAGCAATGAGCTCATAGTCTCCAAACGGTTGACTAGATCTTCACAATACATATTACATACCTAAGAACCAACTCGATTAATCATTCAAACCAAAACAAAACTGACTCAAAATCTGTCCATTATCTTGAGAGCTACAATAGGATATCTACATTCCACAGACAGACATACAGATACACAGATAAACACGTTAAACTTATAACATTCCGTCAGTATAGTGTCGGGGGTTAAAACAGTTGATTGAAAGACAAATTATTACATTGGCTAACCCTGACTAGATACTATTTATAATGTTTTGATAAAGTGATTAATTCATCATATTGACTACACGTTTTATCAATTATTTATAATGGCTAGCCATTATAAATAATGGCAAAATTATCACATTCGCTGTAACATATATAGTTAATATTCGCTTTAAGTTTTTAAAATCGCAAAAGCAATTTTAAAGCTAAAATATCAAATTTATTTAATAATAATAATGATCCTACTAATATCGTAAACGCGAAAGTTTGTAAGAATGTATGGATGTATGTTTGTTGCTCTTTCACGCCAAAACTACTGAATGTATTTTGATGAAACTTTACAATAATATAGCTTACACATCATAATAACATATATCCAAAATACAGCAGGTGAAACGGCGCAGCTAGTGTATAATATATCAACATATAGATCTTTTGTACCGTACAAAAAACCTATAAATTATAAAATGATTTTTGTATTAAATAACATATTATTTTTATAGATATAGCAGCTTATTGTGTAAGCATTTTAAGATAATAATGTTAACATCTTTCTTGTTTACAGAAAACAATAAAAGTGATTTTCTAACAAGCTCCGAATTTATAAGCGAAATTACTTTTCAAGTCAACTCGAAGTTCGTAACAGGCGTCTTTCTTGGCAGAATGACGGAAACAAGATGTTAGTGAAAAAAAAATAAATTGCTTTATAAATAGACGAACAAAGTCTGTGAACTTTGAAGCAATTAAAAATTAAAATATTATCTTTGTTATATGATGAGGTCAGTTGAAGACAAGTAAGATAACGGCGTTATACAAATGATTATGCTTGCTTACCTTCGGAATGAAGGGTAGAGCCTCAATAAGGAGCCCTCGGTAAAAGTTCATCTTTTGACTATTGTCCTTCCTGGAGATCCCGTCAAGAAACTGCATCGCTTGAATAGCAGGCTCACCTTGGCATCTATCAAAATTTTCATCAAACTTCGAAGTTAAATAGCGTACAGTACTACGACAATGCAAATTTAAATCTAATTAAATATATGTAAAATAAAAATATATATAGATATTAGTTATTTATGCAACTGTTGTATAGTAAGGGGTGTTAAATTACGAATGTGGGTTTATCACTCGAGGCATACAAGACTTTATCTACACCCATGATTAAATCCTCTATAAAAGATTCTGAAACAGTTAGTTTACTGCTAACATTCCTAGTAACCATTACTGAGTATATACAAATAAACTAAGTATTGATGAAACAATCATTTATTTTAGTTGTAATGAACATTATGTATAGTGCTATTATTAAAATTCACTTAAATAATTTCTTTAATGTTGGAAGGTAATCGCTCATTTTTTTGTAAACAAAACAATAAATATATGAAAGAAAAATGGCGGGGATTCGAATAACATATTTTCTTTATGTTATAGTAGTGAAACGCGCGTGAATGAATGTTCTTTTCTTGAAATTCATACAGATACCACGCACCGCGCATCAAGCAGTAAGAATGTGGCTGTCTGTTGAGTAAACCCTTTGTACAGAAGGAATCGAAAAAAAAACAAACGAGTATTATGAAATTCAGTACAATATTATATGATACATTTGGATGATATAATGGTTATTAGGACATTGGGTGTTTTAATTTTAATTTAAATGGCAATAAGGTAAATCATGGGGGTTGATAAAAAATATATAAATGACTACAACGAAATTACTTCTTTTTTTTAAGTATGTATAATGAAAGAAAATAAAAAAGGCTTTAGAGAATTGAAAGTAGGTATTTCAAACTGTTTGCTTTAAAAGAGTCGCTTACCTCCAAATAAAGAGCATAAAATAAATATTTTGTTCTACAGATTTTTTAACCTTCCGTGAACCACGTGCATAAAAGTTACATAATATGGTCTTTTAGACCCTAATTATCTATAGCAGAAAATGGATAATATCTATATACTTATTTTATGGATATGTAAGAATAATATATAACATCAACATTTTAACAGTGGAACGAAAGATAAACTTTTCATTGATCTAACTGCAACGATAGATAAATAACGATTATGGGAATAAATGAATTTGAATTTGAACCAAATACTTCTCAACTGTCTCATTAATACGCTTTTATGAGCTTCATACGTATGTTAGTATGTATGTAACGGAATCTTTGAACATGATGTTGACCCCCTTCAAAACGTGGAATTCTCTCGAAATTTGGCATACTTATTAAGGATTGATGACAATTCAATATTTAACACAGTTTGATCCGTTATCCTTACTAGGATAATCAGGATTAGCGATCTTCTGTTTTCCTGAGACCCGGAGTGTCTGCGTCAAGACACTTTATATTTATGTTTTATACTTTCCCTATCTTATACGTACATCATCCCCCTATATTTCAAAGTAGTTTACACCCCCGTTTTTTTATAGTAAAATTGTTAAATTTTAACAAAATTTGGTTCAAAAATCAACTTTTTAGTAGAAAATAGTAATATTAGTTTATCCGATTTCGCTCGTTTATATATCGTTGAATAGCGTTTTTTATCACCTATTCAACTATTTCAGGACGAACGAAGAATTCAATATTTCATTGATAGGTTTTACCCACCTTATAGGTTCGATATCTTATAATAAACATATACAACATTTCTAAATTTAACTTAGTGTCCGTCTCGTTTATGTTGCCAAATTTTTTATATCGTCTCAATATTGTTAAATATAATTTATCAAATTTTAATTATTTAAAAAGTAATAGTGAAAAAAAACTTAAAAATACGCTTTTATAGAAAATTGAACTAAAAATGAAAAATAAATAATAGTTTAAAAAACTAAAAAATAGAAAATAAATTTTAATAAATTTGAATTAAAATAGTATAAGAAAAAATGATTTTATTGTAAAAGAAGCGTGGGGTGCTTTTCAGGATATTATTAAAATAACCCTTCTACTCATATCTCTTTTTAAAAAAATATTTATAACTATTGAAATCATGCAAAATACAAAATTTATTTTCTATTTTTTAGTAGGATTTTTTATAAAAGCGTATTTTTTAAGTTTTTTTAAAGTATTATTTTTTGAAAATTAATTATCATTATATATTTCACTGTGTGGTTGATAAACTTCTTATAATTATTTAAGTAACGATTTTTATCTAGCTAGTATATTGTACACTTCATATGGTTCATGGAGGATTAGTAGATTCAAGAAATAAAAGAATTGGTATTACTGAAAGAAGTTGATGAGCGGCAACAGGTGTGTCGTTGGTCGTGGATGGGGGTCCAGAGAGAGCAGCCGGGGCACTGCTTCTTGAAGTCCTGGTGGTATGAAACGAAGGACCTTCTTCACTTGCTCGTCCATCTATGAAAAGATAAAACTTTCTAAGCGCACGAGATTGTCTCCAGCCAGCTGAGAGCATCACGCCAGCTCTCTCAACTTATTGCGCTGGTGGCTTCAAACTCAGTGACTGCTTAAGTTATGACGTATCTAAAGTTTCGTAAAAAATTCAAATTGAAATATTTTGAAAATAGCATAACTTCATAATTAAAATTATTCATGATGAAAACACTTCGATAGTGGGCCTGACTTGAATAGTATCTGAATAGTAATGCTAATTTGAATATAAATATTGCATCATAATTTGTAGACGCCGGATCCATGAAGATTTATTTCTCTAGCATTTCAATGTTTCATAACTTCGGTTCTTATTAATCTACGTGATCACGGTGTCAGGAAAAAGATTTTAGCTAGGGTGAACTGGTAGTAAAATAATCTTTTCAATGCCTCCAGAAATTGTAGTCAAGGCGACGAGACTACATGCCTCGCACTGTCAAAAAGTTATCAGATCTCATGTAGCGCCATGCTTCTAACTCTACACGTCCTACCTTTACAAGCTTTAACTTCACAAACCCTTTACACCTTATTTAAAATATGTTACTTGGCCTTTTAGCTACAGTCTTCTTTATTAATATACAATTAATTTTTTTAATATATATATTCAATTTAATTTTGATATTACTTTTAATATCATATATCTATATGATATTAAAACTTTATATGATTATCGAGTCTACTACTGACATCATATTCCGAGAATATCGTAGATCTGGTATAATCCAAACCTAAGTAAAACAACGAATCGGTTCAAGAAAAGGTACTAGTACCCTTACTCTTCGCTTGGCTCGTTTGGTGGGAGCACTACCGTGCCACCAGATTTGTTGAGTCCCGAATTACAAAATGAATTGACATTATCCACTATCTCGTTTTGATCGCTCTACGTAATTGTATTTACTGTGTAATTTCTTAATAAGATCGTAATTGTAGGGTCAGACAGATATTCTCGATTAATAGCAACCTTTAATTAACAAAACGCTTAGTGGGTCAGATTGCTTCAGTTCGGATACTATCTCAATAAATTATTTAAACGCTGTTAATTGAGTCTTATTAAGATGTTTAACAATGATCTGTCTTTGCCTCTTCTAATAATTTGAGTCTATGTGTTGTGAAAACGATTTGTTAATCCATATTCATCAAATCTATACATCAAGTTTTGTGTTTTAATTTTTGTTTTGATTTTAATCAATAAATACTAACTACTAAATAATAAAGAGTTAATGTAAATTCTGTCGGAAACATGTATATTGGAAAATAGTAAACGATTATCGAATAATCGAATCATGTCAGTCTCGACTCTATATATCCTCGACAGTCTGACTGAGTCTTAGTCTGGCGTGGTCCCTCAAGGAGTGAAGTAATCTCTGGATAGTGTTAGTGGAAGTCTTATGCTGTGTAGTGCAGTGCAGTGTTGTGTTAGTGCTGGGAGTGGTGTCTGATTAGTGCCAGGTTAGGTTTATGTTAGCCTAACCTAACCTTAGTGATTCCCTTATTTTGCTCTGACGTGTTATATTATTTCTGACATATTTGTTTCTGTCAATGTATGACGTTTATGTCGGATGATGGTATTATGGAAGTACCATCATAAAACTGTTAACATAAAATTGTGGTAGTGGAATAAAATGGGACCACCCTTGAGGTGCTGCTCTATCCAGCTAACATCTATATCGATCCATTAATTAAAAAGTTTTGTGCCCGATTAAGTCAGGTATTATAAGGAAGTCAATGTCTAAATGAAAATCATACCTATATTCATATAAAACACTTGATTCTACTCAACAGACAGATTAGTAACTGAGTTAACTCCGCTACTAATCTGTCTCCTATAAAACAGAAAAATACTATAGTATATAGAGTTTTTGCGGTAAATCGCCGACGCGTGCACTGCATGTGTTGTTCAATCCATGAAAATAAATGTTAAGTCAGTAAATCATTCTAATAATTGAACTTAAAAGTCTTACACAAGTGCAGTGATTATATACTAATGATAATATAGTGAAGTATGTGCTAAAAACTATGAAATAAAACAAAAATCTAAAAGTTTTAGGAAAGTAACAAGTGATCCTACTAAAACGCGTAAGCGCCAGCGTCAGCACGGCGCTTAAGACTGTCTTCTCGCAATCTTTGTACGTTGCGATAAACATTAACAAAGAACGTATTCCAGTAAGATGATACCCTCATTACTAGTATTTCCTGTGTTTGGCAATAAATACATCAAACAATTTAAATAAAACAGCAACATGGTTAATTGCATGGGATGTAAAGAAATAGTGTCTGCGGAAAATACGCTAAAATGCAACGCATGTGGAAATCATTTCGACTATAAGTGTCTAAGTATATCGACAGAGACATTTAAAAGTTACTCTAAGACATTCAAAAAATCTTGGCAATGTCCTGATTGCTTAAATGTATCGCGCAGAAGAGGAGATAACACAAACACTCCAATTCGCTCAGCCCACGCCATCGCGACTAAAGGAACAAGCAGACCGATCCACATCTGACTCCAGTGAACACCTCTCCATACGCGATATACATTTGCTTCTTGATCAGAAACTAGAAAAAATACAAGAAAACCTAGCTCTTAGCATTGAATCTAGTCTCAAAAGAGAACTCAAACTAACTTTGGAAAGTATACGGCTCGAGGTGTTAAGCTCATCAGAACAGATAACAAAACGTCAAGAGAATTTCAAGAGCCAACTAGATGAGGCCACGAAGAGAATTGCAGACCTAGAATTAGAGAAATCCAAACTGGAGCAAGAAATACACACTCAAGGTCAACTATTTCTTAGAAACGAATTAGAAATATTAGGTGTTCCTGAGACCACACAAGAAAGCCTCCGTCATCTACTCTTCATCTTGTCGACAAAAGTCGGGCTAAAACTTGACGACGCAGACATAGACTCAATAATCCGCGTCGGCCCAAAATTAAAAAATAATAATGCTAGACCAATTGTGGTTCGATTTATGAGAAAGGATAAGCGAAACTATCTATTAAAAGCAGTAAAATCTCGCAGAAACCTGAGTACATCGGACCTTGAAATGAGCATAACCGCTAATAAAATATATATAAACGAGCGACTTACACCATATTTCAGGAATTTATTTCGTGAACCAAGAAGTAAAACGAAACTATATGGCTTTCGTCACTGCTGGACAAAAGACGGAAACATTTACGTGCGAGAACGTGATGGAAAGCCGGCCATGCAAATACGCTTCCCCTCGGATTTGGACAAGATTATTAAAGATACATCTTTGTAACATACTCTTTAAGTTAACCAAACACTTCAAATCTGTTTACTACTTTTATATCTTAAATTTTACCGTAATACATTGTAATAAATGTTTAAAGAAATGTCATAATATGTCTAAAAAAAGCCTTAAAATTAAACTTCAATAGTTTACTCTGCATAACACACTATAATACGTATATAAAAATAAACTTATCACATTTTTATTTAAAAGCTCATTTGACTGAAATTATAAAGCGCAAATTACTTCATTTATTAACTTTGTTCATAAAATTCGATAAAAAAGACATAAAAAGATATCATAAGTTTAGTAAAATTGTGTATTTTATTTTTATTATCAATTATTTAATATTAACTAATTTGTATTTAAATCTTAAATATATACTTATGTTATTTACTTTTATAAAATATTTCTACTATTTATTTATACAATATATAACTGATATTATGGATGCAAAAATTGTAATGTACTTTGCATATTTGTATTTAAAAGTTCATAAAAATCAATATATAAATAGAGTCGTTATCTATTAGTGGACAGAGAGCTTTTACGCTTTTACGGTTGGAGCTGAAAGCTGTTACGCTTTGCCACGAATTTGAGTTGTTTTCTGTAAAGAGTGTTGAGAGCTCTTTGTTTCATTGTGTGTCAATTAATAAAAATGTTTACGTGAAGTGGGAAATAGTGCTGAAAGCTGTCACAAAGTTATTGCTTTATGAAACTAGGGTTACGTTTTACGTTTTTTGAAACTGTTTAAAGGCAACGCGAGAGCGCGTTGATTATCAGAATGGCCGTGTCGGAGAATAGTAAAAGGTTATCGAATAAATCGAATCATCATCGCTGTCTATGGCGTTGGAGCAGGGTAGTAGTCACTTCCGTTGTTTTGACAGTCTCGACCCTCGACCCTTTATATGCCATCGACAGTCTGACTGAAGTCTTAGTCGTGCGCGGTCTCTCAAGAAGTGAAGTAGTGTCTAAATAGTGATAGTGTTGTGCAGTGTTGTGTTAGTGCTAGGAGTGCTGTCTGATCAAGGTCACGTGAGTACCTCACAATGTAATTGCCTCGTCTTGTGTTAGGTTAGGTTTATGTGCGTTTAACCTTGGGTTTAAACAGAGAGCCTAGCAGAGGAGGCGAGTGTCGTGATCACTTAAAGGAGCTCCTTAAGCCTACACCTTGGTCACAAGTCCAAGGCACTGCTTAGGTTTCTCTCGTAATAGTTAGAGATCATATTTGATCATTTATCGGTTCAATAGGATTATCTACGTTGCGTTTACCCAATATTCCATTCAATACCATCACCCCCTTTTAGTGTTCCCCAATACTCCCCATCTTCCTCCTTCCATTTCCTTTCACATCATTTAAAATCCCCGACATATATAATATTTATGATATAATAAAGATACATGTGTACGTGTATATGTATTATATATAATACAATTTAATATAATATACATCCCCTCTGATTCATTTTTAACGTAATCGAAACAATTTTACTCACGGGATGATAAATTGTTTCTTCTTCTAACCATAAGCAAACTCAGGCTCCTAAGATACAGGATTACCTAGTTTAGGTGCCAATAGTAGTAAGTACTATGTATTAAAATCTTGTTTATATGTAATGTTAAATAGTAAGGCATTTATGTATTCTGAATGGTTAATAAACAATTTCATTTCATTTCATTTTCATTTCATTTCATTTATATAATACCCTTGAAAAGTTTTAAGAGATTAAATTACGTAACGATAGCTGAGCTTAATAAAATGCTATTGAAATTAAGTAATTGCACATATTAAAGTGGAAAATTCATATGTTAATCGAGTTAAAATGTACTCTACTGGCACACGGGTGTTATATTAATCGTTTGTGCTTTATAGGAATTGCCGTTTTATCTCGCCCTTAATAGTGTAAATTGCTTTAAAGGAATGTCGTTATTTTGTTAATCGAATAACTAGCTACCCGCCTAGGCTTCAATTGAGTATAAAAGTACTTTATGGCTACATATTTTTTTAAAAGCTCCCCGGCGGGTGGACTTTACAATTATTGTGATATTTGAACAAATTTACACAAAATCTTAACAAACATATACACAAAAACCTTCCTCGTGAATCACTCTATCTATTGGTAATAACCGCATTAAAATCAGTACCGTCGTTTTCTAGTTAATCACAGAAAGAACTGTAAGATAGACAAAGGCGGTGTAGGAGAATATACAGAATTACTTATAAACAGTGATTAATTTATTCAATGTCTAAGTAAATAAAAGAGTATATAAATAATATCTTTTTCCAAAGTTTACTAGGTAATAATACAATGCTATTTGAGAAATTCGGAAGAATTAATAAAGATACGCAACTTTCAGATCTATATGTACTACTGTTTTTTTTCAAAAATCGGAATAAACTGAAAATCAGAAAAATATTTTTTCTTGGAAAACTCTGTATCGATTGACTGAATTGAATTTTAGATGTTTGACAGGCTGATAGTAGCTTCTAAGAAAAATATTAAGAGCTATATCGGTCCATAAGATTCATGAAGAAAAGATTTTTTTTAAATTTTATTTTTAACCACGCTACAGTTTATTAACGATTATGAAACATTTTTTTTGAATTCCTCATTTAATTTTAAACTTATAAGTATTTAGTAAACTCTACAATTATATTTTCTTTAAGCCAAATTTCCTTACCGCACGTTTTCGTACCTCATTTACGCGAATGGTGGTGTTGTGGCAAACCACTATGAAGCTTAAATAAAGCTTCATTTTCATATAAACAGTGATAACTATATATAGAATATAAATATTAAGATTTAAAACTACTGAAATTAATAGAATATTGAGATAGTTCTCTTACATTTTATAGTTTTTAGGGTTCCGTACCTTAAAAGGAAAAAAGGAACCCTTATAGGATCATTTAGTTGTCCGTCTGTCAAGACCATTTTTCTCAGGATCGCGTGGAGGTATCATGTTAAAATAAATAACAAACACTCAAGCCTGCGGTCCCTTGCGGCTGGCAAAAAATCTAACTTTTATATCTACCCGTTGGAAAGATATGGCAGTTAATAATGAAATTTAGCATTTTTCTAAATAAATTACTCGACAGTAAATTTTTTTTGACTATCACGTAAGACTTTTTGTCTCGGAAAAACGTGAACATATCAAGTCAAAATTATATCAATTGTCTCTAGTCACCCGAAGCTGTAAAAAATCAAACTGTTAGGTCAACGTAATGAAAAGATACAGCCGCTTATATCCGTTGTTAATTTCTCGCAGGAATCAAAATTCCCAGGCTTTGAAGATTGATTGTAAAAGAAAAAAAATCTTTTATATATTTGAAAAATACGAGAAGTTATCAAGTTGAATATTAATTATGTGAATCTACAGTCTTGAAGCTGTGAAAAAATCAACCTTCTAAGTGTAAGGTATCACTTAATATGGCCATTTATACTGAAGTGACCACAAGTAGTTTTTATTAAAACAGAAAAAAGTCGATGTTTGTGATTTGGTAATATTCGAATATATCCTACTAATATTATAAACGCGAAAGTTTGTAAGAATGTATGGGTGTCTGGATGTATGGATGTATGTTTGTTACTCTTTCACGCAATAACTACTGAATGGATTTTGATGAGACTTTACAATAATATAGCTTGCACATCAGAATAACACATAGGCTATAATTCATAATGATATAGTGTGAATTATCCAAAATATTGCGGGTGAAACTGTGGGGCGCAGCTAGTTATAAATATATCTTATCTCGATACAGATAAAAAATATTTTTAGCGTTTAAGCTCTGGTTAACAAGTTTTATTTGACAAAATTGATATTTTAACTTTAAATAAATTAATTCCAAAAAAGAGAGAAATCATTTTAAGGTAAAGTTGTATTTAAAAAGATTATTTAGTAAAATATAAATTCTATTAATTAATTTATTACATTTTTGATTTTTTAGTAGGATCAATGATGTTTCTCAAAATTTCAGTCCTCTAGCTTATCGTTAATCAGGGTTTTAATCTGTACCAAAGACAAGTATATGTATGTATAACGTTTTCGTAGTCGTATCGTGTGAAATGACAAATTGTAAAATATTTTAAGCAACTTCAAAAAAAACAAAGTAAATCCTATTGCCAAATATAAATATAGAATATTATCTTATTGCAGTTTTCAGTTTGAAGTCGGTTATTTTTTTTGTTAATAATGTTTTATCATGCTTTCTTATATTCTTTTTGAAAGTAATTATAAATATGTCAATTGAAACATGCAATATTAATATCGGGAGTCAACGCCCCCCAATACAACTTTTGATGATATCTTGATCCATCACATGAAAAAGAAAATTTGATAGTTTGTCCTCGGTGTGCGAGTTCCCACACTCTTACTTGGCTGAATTTCATTTTTAATTTCAAGCATAGACATATTTATTATTATATAATAATTTAATCAGTTCTTGATATTTAATGACACATAAATTAATATTTATTGTTAATTAAAAAGTAGTTCTAGGCTTTAAGTAGACTAACAGTTTTATAGCTCGATTAGAATACTTTAGACTCAGTGCATCAGCGTTACTTCTAGAATACTCGCGGTGTAATCGCAATGATTCTGTCGTGACGGCGTATTTATTTTGCAATCCCATCTTCTTCTTCGACTAATGTTTATCAGTTGTCCAACATTCAAGAAAGTAAATCAATGCTACCAACATCATAATTCCACTCAAATCAATGCTACCAACATCATCATCAAAATCGTCTGTATTAAATTTAGCAGTGATGGCCTAGTGGTTGAGACTTCAAGTCTTACTCGGGAGGTCCGAGTTCGATCCTGGGCACACACCTCTGACTTTGAGTTATGTGTGTTTTAAGCAATTAAATATAACTTGCTTAACGGTGAAGGAAAACATCGTGAGGAAACCTGCGCTCCTGAGAGTTCCCAAAAAGTTCTCAAAGGTGTGTGAAGTCTACCAACCCGCACTGGGCCAGCGTGGTGGACTATGGCCTGATACCCTCCTCATTCTGAGGAGGAGACCCGGCTCAGCAGTGGGCCATTGAAGGGTCGTGATGATGATGATGAAATTTCGCTAAAAAATCTTGTTAAGACAGTCGTGCAATGTTTAAAGCAGAACTAATTCCATTGCATTTTTTGTTCAATAAAATTTGAATCTAATTTTTTTTACCAGACAGTACAGTCTGTACTAATAACGGAAAAAAAACAATGTAAATAGGCAAAGAGTACTTACATTTTCCATTTGCTTCGAATAGAGCATAGGGTTGTTACGTGCCTGGATCAGAGGTCTCCCTTGGTTATAGATCGTACAAATGACGAGGCCAAGTGAAAACATGTCGGACAAGATATTGTAACAGCTACTAAACTGAGCTTCGGGAGCTGTAAAAATGATACTCAAATGATATAATTATCTATGAAAAAAAGTACATATATTCAATAAACATTACAACTTACGCATATAGTCAAGATTAGGCTGGCAAATGTTGGCAACCTTGGATGACCATGGAGAAACGCTGATATACTTTGTAGGATCAAGCCCAGGAATGTACTCTGTAGACAAAAAGAATAAAAATTAACATTAATTAATTCCATTTATACAATACTAGTAAACATTTCAACTACATTATTATTAATATTAATATATATATAGCTGCTTGTGCTGATTCACTGACTGATTGATCACCTCTCCTATAAACTATTGTATGAAAAATTTTTTTTTCACTCATGGTTTCGTATAGAGGACAAAAATTCATTAAGAGGAAAAATATGGAAATAGCTCATGATTGAGGAATTTGGAGACACGGAAGAGCACAGCCAGGGTATTTAAGATAGGTGGGAGGTGCTCGAACAAATTTCATTTGAAACCTCATCCAATTGGCAATGAGCTGAAAAAAAATCCAAAATGGCGGATTTAAGATGGCGGCCATACAAATTTCGTCGGCGTCTATCTCAGAAAGTATACAAGATGGAAGATTGGTTTATTGGAAAAAGATGATCTATTTTATGAATAGAAAAAAAATTCAAGATGGCGGATATTATTTTTCCATATAAAATATATATATGGGGAT
The DNA here is from genome assembly GCA_905147385.1 of Limenitis camilla. Classification (NCBI taxonomy): domain Eukaryota; kingdom Metazoa; phylum Arthropoda; class Insecta; order Lepidoptera; family Nymphalidae; genus Limenitis; species Limenitis camilla. Next base: position 9,339,540 of record LR990224.1, read on the forward strand.
TATTGAAGAGACTACAAGTTGGACACTATGCAAGAGACTTTGATACGGTTCATACAAGAACTTTTATTCTGACAAGTGATAATTAAGGATTTCGGAGACGGGGAAGGAGCACGGCCAGGGTATTCAAGATAGGTTGGGAGTGCTCGAACAAAAATCACTCGAAACCTCATCCAATTGGCTGGGAACGTGAAAAAAACCAAAAAGGCAGATTCAATATGCAAATTTCGTCGGTGTCCATCTCAGAAAGTATACAAGATGGAAGAGTGATTTTTTGGAAAAAGATGATCATTATGGTGGAATTTATTTTTCCATACTAAATATATGAAAAATATTGAAGAGACTACAAGTTGAGAACTTTGCAAGACTTTGATACGGTTTATAGAAAAACTTTTATTCTGACAAATGATTCATCGAGGGTTTCAGAGATGGGTATGGAGCACGGCCAGGTTATTAAAATAGGTGGGCGTTACTCAAATAAAAAATACTAGAAATCTCATCCAATTGGCAAGGAGCTTAATAAAAATTTCCAAATTGTCAGATTCCGTATGGTGGTTTTGTAGAAAATGGTAGACAGTGGTAGAAAGTAGTAGAAAATTGGTAATCAGTGAATGGCAGTAGTCTACTATTTTACATTCATTAACTTCTACTGCGCGCTGAAGTGATTTTCATGTCCTGGATGTTTTTTTTACATCTTATGGCTTTGGTAGATATTAAAGAATGTCTCTCTTTTACATTACACAGTACTGTGCGCGATAGCATATCAATCCTATATTCGCTTTAGAACATGTAGGAAGTAAACAGTGGACAGTTGACAGATCTATAGATAGTAGTAAGTTACAGACAGTGCACAGTAGAAGTTAATGAACGTAAAATAGTAGACCACTGTCTAACACTGCCTATCACTGACTACCATTTTCTATCGCCGCGCCGTCTACAACTCACTACCTTTTTCTACTACTTTCTACCCCAGTCTATCAATTTCTACATAACCGCCATCCGGAATCCGACAATTTGTTATTCACTCCTTCACGCAGTCCGCTTTAGCGGGCCGCGCAGCCACGCGCCATACTAGTTAATTATATAGCTGCTTTTGCTGATTCACTGACTTATTGATCACCTCTCCTGTAAAAATTTGAATGAAATTTTTTTTCCCTCATGGTTTCGTATAGAAGACGAAAATTCATTCAGAGGAAATATATGGAGAGAGCTGATGATTGAGGGTTTTGAAGACGGCGGAAGAACCAGGATATTTAAGATAGGTGGGAGGTGCTCGAACAAATATTATTCGAAACTTCAACCAATTGGCAATGAGAAAAAATCTAAAATGGCCGAAAGTGATTTTGTGGAAATAGATGATCAGGGCCTCAAGGTTTATTTGATGACTAGAAAAAAAATTCAAGATGGTGGATTTTCTTTGTATATAAAATATATGGGAATGGCGATTTTGTAGAAAATGGTAGACAGTGCTAGAAACTAATAGGAAATGGTAGTCAGTGGTCTACTATTTTACGTTCATTAACTTCTAGTGTGCACTGTCTGTAACTTACTTTTCTACTATCTGTAGCTCTGTCAACTGCCCACTGTTTACTGCCTACATGTTCTAAAGCGGATATCAGATTGATATGCTACCGAGCACAGTACAGTGGAATGTAAAAAAGAGGCTTTCCATAATATCTACCAGACCCATGAGATCTAAAAAACCAACCAGGACATCAATGTCACTTCAGCGCTCTATTCGTAACATGATAATTGTAATAGTACCTAGTTTATGTAACGGTTGCATACCTCCATACACTAAGTTCCTACTATTGTATGTCAATTTAATAAAAAGATACATACGCTTTTATCTCATGTATTGTAATTTTGATTTTCGACACGAATCAAAATTCCCACGCTTTGTCTTTTGACCTTGGAACAAGATTTTTAGCGAAGATCAAGGTCTTATAGCACTTGTATGGGGAAAAATCCGAAAAATGACAATTTGTTGTTACATCGCGAAAAAAATTATATTTCATATATTTAGTTTTTGACGCATTATTTGAAGAATATGTGAAGTAATCAAGTTGAAGTAAATATTAAACATATAAGTCTATAGTATCTTGAAGCTCTGAAAATATAAAACTTCTAAGTGTAAGCGATCAATAAATATAGCCATTTATACTGAAGTGATAACAAGTAGTTTTTCTATAGGGCATTCCACATATATGCGGACATGAAAAAAGACGAGTTTAGTTATATTCGAATATGTTATACAATATATCTGCCCTCAATACAGATACAAAATATTTTTACCATTTAAATTCTGGTTAATGAGTTTCATTTTATGAAATTTAAAAACATTACATAAATTTATAACAAGAAAAAAAGAATTATTGTAATGCAAAAATGTATTTAAATATAGTATTTGCTGAAATATAAAATACATTAATTAATTAATTATTTTTTTTAATTTTTACACTGGTCAATAAGGTTTAAATTAAGGCTCCTCTTTCAGTTTCTCAAATTTTCAAAGCCTTCTAGCTAAATTTTTTACTTTTTATTGCATTTTTCAGTTTAAACTTAATTCAAATTAATTGTTTTTTTTTTACAAATTTTTTTCTTATTCTTTTTTAAGTCAATGATCAATCAATGATGTCAATTGAAATACGCATTACTTACATATGTCGGGAGTAAACTTCCCACATTGATACTTTATTACTTGGATTAAACACATAGGCTACTTTTTATCCCTAACAAAATTAGAGTCCCTGAGGGGATGATGATGTAATATGTTTACTTTAGTAAGAGCCTGAATATTTTTATTTACTAACAATATATTGAAAATTAAATGATTTTTTGATAAATCCAAGTATTGTACGTAATAAATTTTACCCGAGCGAATCCGGGGCGGGTAGACTAGTCTATTATAATAGTTTATAAACACATCAACATCGATAGAATATCGATAGAAATTTTTTTAATATATTTATACATTAATTTTTGTCCAAGAATATGACATCCGACTTTATTTTTGTACAGTCAAGATAAATTTATTTCAAGCAAAGAGAGAAAGATTTCGAATTTTGCCTTTAATAAGGAATATTGAAACGATCACAAATTATAATTTAGCAATACCAACAATAGGCCTTCGAAAACTCGGACGAAAAGGTTAAAACATTTTCAGTTCAACTCCTTTGAAATAAACTTTGGTCTCGCTCGTAAAACTGTGAGAGAACGGGAGAGGATGATACCTATTACTGGACACGCATTTTAGACAGTGTAATATTTTTTAAAATAAAACAATAAACAAAATAATATTTTAAATTATAACGATATACTTAACGAACCTAATTCTTTCAATTAGTATAGAACGAAAGACAAAGAACCGAGTAGTTGACGCTAGCGCATGTCGAGCGACACTTGACCGGCAGTGACGCGCCACGCGCCGTCCTTGAACGCGGAAGGTCGTCTCTTGTAATTGTTATTTTACTATTGAACATACTTTGATAGTGATAATTTTCACCCCAATAAGGATAAGTTACACATACTTCATTTGTTGCTAGTGCTTATATTTAGAGCCTAATTAGTTTTTTGCCATAGCACGAGCAATCGCAATGCAGCGATTGCGGCATCCTTTCGCCTCATTGTCATTAAAATTTAATTTCAAATTCAAATTAATTATATTTTATTTGGCCTCATTTGTTTTATTTATTTTATTATTTTTGGATAATACAATTTCCGCCCTTCTTGTCTAAACAGCGACCAGCCGTTGCTAGTTAGCACCAGGCTTGCTATCAGCGCTGTCATTGGAGTATTACCCTACTTGACACGACCATTCAGCAATAATAAACCAACCCACGACACTGAGACATTTTCTTGCTTTGCCGTTTTTTTTTTAAATTTTAAAATTTGTAAATTTATTATCTTACATTTTTTTTAAAATAATACATTTTATTATAACTGATCTCGTTGTGTTTACTTTCTCTCCTACTTATTTGGGGGCTAGGTGGAGGATAACGGGACATCTTAATATTTTTCCAGTACACAACCTCGTCACCAAGTACAAAAATAAATAAAGTAAATACTACTACACTACATTTAGTAGTCTCACTACTTCAATGTTCATCGTGTGAAATCACTTAACAGATTGGCTCAAGTCTATCTAAACAAAGTTTGTTAATATATTGTTTACACGAGGGTATCTTTACATAGTATGAAACAAAGTCGCTACCTGCTCCCTACTAATACTATAAATGTGAAAGTATGTATGTATGATGTTTGTTACTCAATCACGCAGAAACGGCTGAACAGATTTCAATGAAATTTGGCATACAATTTTTTTTACTATGACTAGTATGTATGTATAATATAAGTCATATTATAGTTATCAACAATATTGCTAACTAATCTCTTCTTTATGTAATACAATAGAATTAATGAATGCTATATATAAGCAACAAGATCCGTCGTATAGCTTTAATTAGTTGATTCATGCAACAGGTCGCTGTAACACTGACCCGTGACCTTAGTGTTGTTTGACCGATTTTAATTACACATTCTGTATGAACAATCTGGCTAATATTGTAAATGTGAGTTTGGATGTTTACATGTTTGGGTATTTAGATGTTTGTTATTCAATCACACGAAACGGCTGAACGGATTTCAATGAAATTTGGCACAAATACTTTATGGGATAGAATGATAGATTAGTAAAAAAGCTAAACATAGAAAACTTTGTACGTATATTTAATTTAACAGGTTTCTATATAGAAAAAGTCACGTTGATCGACTAGTTCATAATAATCGGTACTATCATGGCATCTGTTAAGTAAATGTACGAGTATATTATCTATTATGAATTCCACTAATTAAAAGCTATTGAGTAAGTTCTAAACTGGATCAAATTATCTACAGAATTTAATTTGAGTATAAGTCTTCGATAATATCGGGTTGTTTAATAATGTCGAACCAATGAATACAAAATGTTTTCATGATGACAGATTAAAATCTTTACAAAAGTAATCTTATATTTCTATACTATTATATAAAGAGGAAAGATTGGATTGTTTGTATGTTTGTTTGTTGCGAATAGGCTCGAAAAGTACTGAACCGATTATGAAAATTCTTTCACCGATAGGAAGCTACATCCTTTCCGGGTACCATAGGCTATGTGGTGTTGCCATAAATATTCTAATTAAAAAGATATGACCATTTAAGTGGCATAAGGTTATCATTTTGTAAATTGAAGAGTTTTTCAGAAAATAAAAATCCGATTTAAAATTTTTTTTTCTGATAGAAAACTTCACTATTCGTGAGAAACAAAGTTGATTTAGTGTTGCCATATACATTTTTTAATTAATAGAATATGGAAATTTTGTTGTTACTAATCCGGTTTTAAAAATTCTTTCACTGAGAGAATTCTATAGTATTTCCGTTTCTCTTCCTCTTAATATTATCACTCTTTTTTCTCTTTATAATTTTTATCTTTATCTGTTCTGAATGATCTATCTTTCTTTCGATTATCTCTCTCTCTCTTTCCCCTCTCTTATTCTCTCTTTCGCTCTCTATCCTTTACCTATTCAATAATATTTTTGCTCTGTCCTCCCTCTTTTACTATCTGTTGCTTTTCTTTTTCTTTCTATAATTTTTTTTATAACTTTTTCTCTCTCTCTCTCTTTTTTCAAATAATGAAAAACTACACAATTACAAAGTGACAATTTAAAGACATCAATTATAATACTGCTGTAAATACCCGGAGCGAAGCGAGGGCAGGCAGCTAGTCTATATATAATCTTATATATATAAATTATCTAGATATATATAATAAGATTTTATAAACCATTTCTTCACATTCCATTCACAATTGATTACAATGATTTAGATAAAAGAATAAAAAGAGAAAAATATGTTATTTTTGTTGAGTATAAACTATTTTATCTTATATTACGATAGGAAGCTATTAAATATGACCTAACCTCATTATGCTCTGCTCACGAAAGTTGTTCAGGGAGGCGTGACTAAATAATCATAGCGTATTATCAAGTTAATTTAGTTGCAAAATTAAACTTTATATTGTGAAATATAGTTTACTTAATAAAATTTACACAGTATTAAAATTGATCAGGAAATTGGATCAGCTTATAAATAATAGGTTGGGCAAAAAGTCTTTTCGCATTATAGTATGTATGAACTTGTAATAAAATCTCTTTGGCTATACTATTCGTATCTGGCTGGTTTTGGTATCATTAAAAGTAAAATTTTAAAAAAGGTTATTCCAAATTCAAATTAGGAAAATGTGTAATTTTTATTTGTTTTTCGTACTGTGAAGATGAGTTAATCTAATGAAGAAATTCGATACATTTTAAAATTTTACTACAAAAAAGCTAAAATGTAACACAAGTCGAAAAAAAAATTTGCTATGTTTATGGACCTAGTGCAGTGTCTGTGAGAGTAGCACAAATTTAGTTTAAGCATTTTCAATCCGGAAATTTTGATGTCAAAGATGCACCTCGCTCTGGTCGTCCTATTACGGATAAAATGGATGCCTGTGTGTGGATGAAAGTGTAGCAAGATCGGCATATCAGTAGTTACGACGTAGCTGAAGAACTGGGAATTGACCACAAAACAGTTTTGGCGCATTTGAAAAAAACTGGGTACACAAAAACCTCGATATTTGGGTACCTTACGAGCACCGTGTCCACATTTGTGATTCTTTATTACGGCGTAATGAAACCGAACTATTTTTGAAGAAGCTGATAACGTACCACAAGAACGTGCGAAAAAGTTCGTGGTCAAAGGCCGGTCAGGCTTCACAGACTGTGGCGAAACCCGGGTTAACTCGCAACAAGGTGATACTGTGTGTGTGGTGGGATTGAAAAGGCATTATTCATAAAGAGCTGTTACCACCAGGCAGGACCATCGATTCTAAACTCTACTGCGAACAACTGATGAGATTAAAGCAAGAAGTTGAGAGAAAGCGGCCGGAATTAATCAACAGAAGGGGTATGGTTTTTCATCATGATAAAGCTAGACATTTTTAGCCACTCAGCAAAAATTAAGAGTTTGGCTGGGAGGTGTTAATGCCTCCGCCGTATAGTCCTGACCTTGCACCTTCAGATTTCCACCTGTTTCGGTCTCTTCAGAATTCTTTAAGCAGTGTCAGGTTATCATCACGAGAGGACTGCCAAAACTACTTGTCGCGGTTTTTTGATCAGAAGCCCAAAAATTTTTATAGCAATGGGATCATGTCACTACCTACAAGATGGCAAAAAGTTATCGAACAAAATGGTACCTATATACTTTAGTTAAATGTAAATCTAAACACGCGGCAGCATGTCAGCCTAGTTCAAAACTGGCTAGACAGCGCCTAGTGTAATATTACACGAACCATTTGGTGCCACTTTTGACCCTTCTATAACTCAAAACCTCTTTAACGTAAACACATAAAACTTCGTGTGTTTAATTATATCCATAAGGACACCTAGAAGCACAAATTTCATGGAGCTAGCTCAAACGGTTAAGATATGAAGGTCCAAAAGTCGTAAATTTTAGCACTGACTGACTGACATATAGTAGCTAAACCTAACCTACTTCCAGATGACTTAGGAGGATGGAATTTAGAATCCAGCTCGGTAATTGTGTGTAAGCGTAGGAAAAAATCTAAAAATAAAAAAACGTTAAAAAATATGGGGGGCTCCCATACAAAGTCTGTTACGCGTAAAGCGTTGTCTCACTCACTCAGTTGTAGTTCCTGTGAGAAAACGCTATACTGACGTCACGCTCTGACGAATGGTACAAAATTATAAGTGGTAGCGATTTGGTTAAACACTAGCGGGTCGGTTGGTTTATACCTGCAGCTCACCTCTGATTTCTGTTGAAAATAAGAAATAATATTTTTAGGTATAAATTTGTTAGTTCGGAATCTTTGTACCTTAAAAAAAGTCCAATGTGTATACCATACCAAGGTCAAAACAATAGCTATGTCTTATTGTTACCGATGTATGTATGTATTGACTAATTTAAGAATGCTGGTTGAACTCGCTTGCGCCTTGCACTTGTACGCGGGGACTAGCGAGGTTCGCGTTCGGGTTACTTTTATCCCACCAAAAACATAAATGTAAAAAAGGAGAGCCTAGTTCAATATAAAAAATTATGCTTGGCTGTAGGTTTCGCCGCAAAAAGAATGGAGATCTAAATGAGTGCCAAGTTCTATTTGTATGTTTGTTTGTTGCGTATAGGCTTGAAAACTACTGAACTGATTTTGAAAATTCTTTCACCGATAGAAAGCTACATCCTTTCCGGGTACCATAGGCTATGTGGTGTTGCCATAAATATTCTAATTAAAAAGATATGGCCATTTAAGAGCTATAACGTGGCCATTTTATAAATTAAAGAGTTTTTCAGGAACTACTTAGCCGATTTTAAAAATTTTTTCATGGGGGAAAACTACACTATTCGTGAATGACAAAAGTGACTTAGTGTTGCCATGTAATTTTTTTAATTAACTTTCACTGAGAGAAGTCTATAGTATTTCCGTCTCTCTTCCTCTTTTAATAATATAATTCTCTCTCATCCTCTCTCTTTTTTCACTCTTTAAATTTTATCTTTATCTGTTGTCAGAATGATCAGTCCTTTTTCACTTTCTTTCTTTCGATTATCTCTTTCTTTCTCTCTCCCTCTCTCTCCTTTACATATTCAATTTTATTTTTGCTTTGTCCTCCCTAATAAATATAAATAATTAGAGTTAACTGTCGCTTTTCTTTTCTTTTTCTTTCTATTAATTTCCTTTTTATAACTTTTTCTCTTTCTCGCTTTTTCAAATAATAAAAAACTACACAATTACAGAGTGACAATTTAGGGACATCAATTATAATATTGCTTTAAATACCGGGAGCGAAGCGAGGGCAGACCGCTAGTCTACTATAAAACTAATTACCACTAATTGCGTGAATATGTTACGCCGGAGCAGTAGCGGTTGTTTCGTTAGTCAAACAATCAATGTCATGATGACAAACTGTGCTAAAAGCTGAAACCTTTTTCACAATTCCCTTTGATTAACAAACAGTGCATGGGATTAGACAAATGTTTCATAATCAATTTGGGGCCAAATTTAACACATTCTATAATTAGGTGTTAATGCATCCCGGTATGGCGTATCGGGATACATACTCGTATGCCCATACGTGATGCATTAACACATTGTGGGCATTCTAATTTAGTAATTATTAGCCAAATCGTTGTTTGGTGTTTGTTGTATCATACTAACTCTTTAATTTATTATTAGTGGTCAAAATTCGACTAAAATTAGTTAAAATACTTTAACAATGAACAAAAGAATATATATGCGTGTGTGTGTGTCAAGTACATAGTGTGTGTGTAATGGTTTTTTATTGTTTTAAGGTATTTGCGTGTGTGTGTGTCAAGTACATAGTGTGTGTGTAATGGTTTTTTATTGTTTTAAGGTATTTGCTTCACATATTAATAAATATATTTATTATTCATTCACACATTCACTGATTAATTTATGCATTCATTTTTTTATACACTGACTCACTAACCCACTCTCTTGCTCTCACTCTCGCTTGTTCACTTACTAACAAACTCACACAATTAATAATTTACTGATATGTTAATTGTTGATACCACAAACGATCTAAAACATAAATTTGTTTGTTAAAATAAGTCTGAATAATGAAAATATAATAAAGTATGTTATAGTAAATATACCACATGTAAGATGATTAATTAAATCATAAATCTACTTAACTGAAACATGTATTATTCATGAACTTCAACAAAGTATGTAATACGAAGCTAATTAATATATACAAGTAGGTTATATTATCCTGAAGGAAACATAGAATGAAGATAAACATGAAGAACCAGGTAAAATTTATTGTATAACAGAATTATACACTCGGGAAGTTTTGAGAAACTAAAAAACAAACTTCTATGGTTAAAATATTTAATTAAATCTTTTCAAAGAATTTTCCACCAGCCTCTATTCAAAGTTTCATGCGTGTGAACCAATTTTCGAAACATTTTTCCAGTCCGCCGCAGCCACCACTTCCACGGTCTTCTTAAACGTTGCTAGTGCGTCTTCCCGTGATGAAAACTGTATCCATTTCGGCAGAATTTTTTAATTTAGGGAAAAAAAAGAGTCAAACGGTGCCAAATTAGGGTTGTAATTTGGGTGACTCTGACAAGTGTAGTGTCCAAAAAGTCCCTCAATTTGAGCGCTGAGTGAGCGGCGGCGTGAGGCGTGAGCGTTATCATTCATGGTGATACAGTGCCCCGCGGAGCCCGTTGTTTAGTCGCTTGTTGCACATTGGTTACAAAACTTCAGGCAGGTATTCTGTAGCATACTATTCGGCGTAGATGCTGCTTTGGTCTCGTAAAGGAATTGAAACCAGATACCCCGTCAAAGTGAAGAAACTAGCGATTAAAATTTTTCTCTGCGCTTCTCGATTGCTTTACTTTCGTAAGCGTTGATTCGTTTTGAAACAGACAAACTGTCGATTGACGCTTTGTTTCTAGATTGTATTGATAAATCCAGGTTTCGTCATCTGTAACAATATCGTAATCGCACCGAGATGAGCCTGATTCTAATTTTTGAATCACATCACAGCACCACTCCACACGAGTCTGCTTTTGAGCTTGGATGAGGTTGTACGTTACACAGCGCTAAACTATACTCCTCATGCGAAGGTCCTCGTGTAGAATCTTGTGAACGCTTTACGAAAAAAATTGCAGTGTATGTTAAAACTCTAGTATATAATTCGCCTGTTTTCTTGCATATTTTTTTTACTGTCAGCACACTTCTTTTGTGATAGCCGTCGTAGGACGACCAGTCCTTTGTTCGTCCCCAAAAGCAAGGCGACCGCGCTTGAACTCGCTATACTAACGGTAGATGATTATTTTTGAAAGTCCTTCATCCATAAAAATCATTTAAAGTCGATCAAACGACTAATCAAATTTTAGGTCACAAGAAAATATTCTCGATGCAGATCCATTTTTAAAAGAGACGCGATAATTTAAATTGGCTCTCGAAAAAATTTTTCAAAACTTTCTGAGTGGCCTGGTACAGTGAGGCAGATTATAGCGGAGGGGTTGAATAACGGGTTTAGTGCATGTGCGTTATAAAAGAGAGAAAGGACCAGACCAGGACCTGCCTCTTCTACAATTTTTTAAACAATATTTTCATTCATGGATTTGGCCTTCCATACACTCCTTCCCCATGTCTAATTTTAGAATATCAAAGCTATATAGAATACTAGAGGCCTGCCCTCGCTTCACTCCGGATATTTAAAACAATATTATAATTGACGTGCTTAAATTGTCACTCTATAATTGTGTAGTTTTTCATTATTTGAAAAAAGAGATAGAGAGAGTAAGAAAAAGTTATAAAAAGAAAAATAATAGAAACAAAAATAAAATAAAAGCGACAGATGCTAACAGAGGAAGGACAGAGCAAAAATAAAATTGAATAGGTAAAGGAAAGAGAGAGAGAAAGAGCGAGAGAGATAATCGAAAGAAAGAAAGTGAAAAGAGACTGATCATACTGAACAAATAAAAATAAGAATTAAAGAGAGAAAAAAGAGAGAGCATGAGAGACAATGATAGCATTATAAGAGGAAGAGAGACGGAAATACCATAGACTTCTCTCAGTGAAAAAAAATTAAAATCGGATCAGTAGCAACAAAATGGCTATATTCTATTAATTAAAAACTGTATATGGCAACACTAAATCACTCTTGTCACTCACGAATAGTGTAGTTGTCTATCAGTGAAAGAATTTTAAAAATCGGATTAATAGCAACAAAATGACCATATTCTATTAATTAAAAAATGTATATGGCAACACTAAATCACTTTTATCACTCACGAATAGTATACTTTTCTCTCAGTGAAAGAATTTTTAAAATCGGATCAGTAGCATCAAAATGGCCATATTCTATTAATAAAAAAATGTATATGGCAACACTAAATTACTTTTGTCACTCACGAATAATGTAGTTTTCTATCAGTGAAAGAATTTTTAAAATTGGATCAGAAGCAACAAAATAGCCATATTCTATTAATTAAAAAATGTATATGGCAACACTAAATCACCTTTGTCACTCACGAATAGTGTAGTTTTCTATTAGTGAAAATTTTTTAAAAATCGGATTTGTAGTTCCTGAGAAACTCTTCAATTTACAAAATAACCACCTTATGGCACTTAAATGTCCATATCTTTTTAATTATAGTATTTATGGCAACACCACATAGCCTGGATAGGCTGTAGCTTCCTATCGGTGAAAGAATTTTCAAAATCGATTCAGTACTTTTAGATCATATTCGCAACAAACAAAAAAACATACAAACAATCAAATCTTTCCTCTTTATATAATAGTATAGATAAAAAAAATAGTAGAAGTGCTGTTGCGCTCTAAGATTACGGTTGGGTAAAACCTTTTCTTTCGTCATGCTCTAGCGGGATAAAATATTTAACGACTAAATTAAATTGTTTGTTGATATAGCAATATAAAAATATTACTTTATTGTTGGGTGACAGCTTTGAAAAAGAATTAACAAAATTTCCCTTCTCTCCCTGGATTATCTCGCGTTAAAAAAAGAAAGTGAAATAATAAAAAAGTGTGTTAGTGCTACATTAGTGAGTGACGAAGGACAGATGCTAACAGAGGAAGGACAGAGCAAAAATAAAATTGAATAGGTAAAGGAAAGAGAGAGAGAAAGAGCGAGAGAGATAATCGAAAGAAAGAAAGTGAAAAGAGGCTAATCATTCTGAACAGATAAAAATAAAAATTAAAGTGAGAAAAAAGAGAGAGGATGAGAGACAATTTTCTTTTTGTTTCTATCATTTTTCTTTTTATAACTTTCTCTCTCCCTCTTTATTCAAATAATGAAAAACTACACAATTAAAGAGTGACAATTTAAGGACATCAATTATAATATATTTTTTAAAAACCCGTAGCGAAGCGAGGGCAGGCAGCTCGTAATATATAATTGTAGTTCACAAATTAAGTATACTTATTATTAAGATGTTTCAATTAAGATACATTTTAAATCTGATCGTTGGGTAGATCAAAAAATCGTTCTAAAGAATACATACCAGCAAATTCGAGACCTAAGAGCTTCCAGGAGCCCTTCTTGGTCACAATGATCACTTGAGGACAGATGTTGCGGTGCACTTGCTTCCTTTTGAAGTGTAAGTAGTTAAGTGCCTCAATTATCTATAGACAAAAAAGAGTAAATTTAATAAAATTGTTTTAAAAAAACAAAAAAGTTGATTATCTAGGACTTATCACAGAGTACTTCTCAAAATGAATCAAACGAGCTCAAACTCGATAGACTTCCTTCTGATTCCATAATCAGATCAGCTTCATCCTACTAATATTATAATCACAAAAGTTTCTAAGAATGTATGTATGGATGTATGATTGTTACTCTTTCACGCAAAAACTACTGAATTTTGAGCGCAGAAAATTCAAATTTAAAATCTATTTTCTATCTGTAATTTGAAGATTTTGGATAAGGATTTATTATTAAAAATTTTGTTGAGAAATTAAAATGTTTTTACAATATTTCGGCGCGGTCTGAAGTGACATTTTGCGACGGGGTAATAATAAATGTCCAAACAATCTTACGATAGAAAGAACCTGAATTCATGCTAAGTATAATTTCCACGTAATAACAAATTTGTTAACTTATTATGTTAACATCAACAGTAGTAACTGGCGCATTTAATCGTTCTACCTTTGATTCATTTAAAGCGTTAATCATATTTTATGGTTCTAACTTGTACCCTTTAATTTCCAACAGGGATTCTGCTCAGGTAGGCAAAGGTGGAGGTATTTAATTAAAGCAATATCGACCAAATCCGTGCGAACGGAGATTGAGAGTAGAATTAGTACTAGGCTTAATTTTCTGTAGCAAAACATTTCTAACCCTCATCGTATCGTCTAATTAGAAAAGGTACGAGCTAAGTGAAAACAAAATGCTTTAAATAAATAATATAGGTATTTAAAAGTCGTCTGTAGATAAAAGGTACAAAAAACTTCTTTATAAAAATAAACAACAGTTTTCTAGCTAATTAAATATCTTAGAAGCCCTTTAAGTATTACGTAATCATTGAAGGGCGAGGGGTCCTTGTTGGATGGGAAGAAAGCATGGAGACTATATTTGCGATACAATATTAAACACGCACATCTAAACATGAATATCCCTTGAAAGTCAAAGAAAATATCAATATTTACGTAAGCAATGGGAGGGGGTAGGATTTTCCATACTTTTATGCTGACATGGGAGGCGGGGGATACTTGCAAAAAATCTACTAACGTCATTCTTGTGATTACTAATAAGTGAAAGTTTGTATGTTTGTTACCCAAACACACAAAAATGACTAAATGGATCAAAAATCAGACATTATTAATCACTTTAACCAATCCACTTTGGACCTAATTCAGAAGTTATCGCGGACGAAGTCGCATCACAGATACTAGTTCCTCAAAAGCGCAAAGAGTTATTTAGAACATTTTCAGAGTATCACTAGGATACATAGTTTTCTTGTCACGTAGAAATAGTTTTCGAATATTTACCAGGCATCCGGGAATAAAAAATAACTATATGCTTGATGAGGGTAGCATCGATATTATGTTGACATTGTTCGTCAAAGATTCAAGAGTATGTAAAGTCAATATAAAATTTGATCCCTATTTCATTACTTGGAACTAAAACGTAGTTGAGGGAAACTATTTGTGACTTTACTAAGTGTAATTAAATTGAGGATACAAAGGCACAAGATATTAACATTGTTTTATATTTATACTAAAGTCTGAACTTCAAAACATTGATGGTATTAAACAAGTATTTGTAAGATGGTTTTCACGTAACTCCTCGACCGCAAATTTAATTGTACGTACTATAATGTAAAGCATAAAATCTGAATGAAACAATAAAAATGTCCTAAGGATTATATTGGGATGGGTAAAAAATGTTAAACTCGCGTCAGGACACGGGACTTGATCGAAAATTCGTAAGACGGAGGGATTATATTTTCTTTCCAAAGTCTCGTGACATGTTCTGTTCTCGCTGTATGTAAGCCAGATCTCAATTATACCATTTTTGGAATGGTCATATTCAAAATGTTCAAGTTTTCACTTCTGCCGGCTACCGGAGTGCAACTCGTTATTTTTATTTATAAATTTCTTTCCAAAATATACCATTTTACTCGGAATTTGAAGAAACTAATATTGTGTTCATCAATAAACACAAACTTCTGTAGATTAAAGTTTTACGTTCGCTTTATAATTATTCGGGGAGTATCCATAATGTACCGCTGTATTGTATGGTTTGTCTGGTCGTTCAATAGAAGGGAGTGGGAGAAATCGAGTTGTGCTTCTAAACGGCACTGAAATATATGCGATAAAATAATAAAGACTACCTTGCGATGCTTTGATTTATGTAGATAAGACTTGAAAAACAGGTTCTTCTTCTATTCTAATAGAATCGATTCATTTGTCACACTGTGAGCTAGGCTAAACACATTCCTCGCTACACATCCTCGCACAGCTTTGGTAAAAATACAGTCTTAGTCTTCTGCGTTGCTTAATCAGCTTGTCTTAAAGTGAAAAGGAGTATTGTATTACATATAAGAGCTGATAGGTAATCAGTATTGCACTGCAGTAGTTTTGGAGTAAAATGACGTCTCACTTTGGTATTTGAGTAAACTTATGATTAGTTTATGTGCAGGCACTTTGACACCTCCATTCGGCAATGCGAGAGAGAGCATTAAAATAAAAACTTAATACGTAAAGGTTACAGCGATAAAAAGAGACAATACCAAATTGAACTGTGTTATTTATAAAGTTAAATAGACACTTTGTAAGGTTAAAAATACTGCGCTTCTAGATATATAAGTTACTAGCGTTTACCCGCAACTTCATTTGCGATATTAGGGTGGTAATATTAGCCTACGGGAGATCGTCTGTAGACATATTTAATAATTTCATGATGTAGTCATACTAACGTTGCACTCCCCTTTTAGCCCCTTTAAGGGATTACTTTCGAAAAAATATTTTACCCCTGTTTCATGTCTTCCAATGAAGTACCTTCATACTGAATTTCATTTGAATAACTTCAAAAACGGCAAAGTTTCATACTAACTTTGCACTCCCGTTTTACCCCCTTAAAAGATTAATTTCGAAAAAATATTTTACCACTGTTTCATGACTTCCAATGAAGTACCTTCATACTAACTTTGCACCCCCGTTTTTTAGGGGGTGAATTTTCAAAAATATTTTCTTAGTGCTCCTCTACGTTATAAAAGGAACCCCTGTGCAAAATTTCAAGTTTCTAACTCTTATAGATTAGGCCCTGCGTTGATATGTCAGTTAGTCAGTCAGTCAGTCACCTTCTCCTTTTATATATATAGATAGATTAAACCGGCACATGTTCAATTTATGAGTTTTACATACGTTAATGAAATATAATTTTAATACGTGATCAATGCATGAGAAATTAAATTTAATGACTCCTTTGATAGATCGTAGATGTTAATTAACGAGCCAGCAAACTCGATAAAGACACAAAAATACTCTAAGTAAGATTTACAACATCTAAGCGAACAATTATCACGTTTTCGGTCGTAACTCAAAACTTTGTTTTGTCATTTCACGGTATTTTAGATCAAAAGCCGCTGAATAAATAAGGTATGTATTTTATTCGTACAATTAAATAATATCTATTTATATATGTAGATTTCTCAGCAACACTGTTTATAAATTAGTATTCACGGGTAGTTTAGTTTATCTTATTTTATGTAGACAATTTATAATGTTTCGATAGGATTGAGTAAGTACTTCAAGTGATATCACGCAGTACATATTAAAGTAGTGAGACTAATAGTGTAGTGTTGTTTGGTGGTTTGGTTATTATTTTAATATTTGGAATAGTTTGAGCAGGTGAGAGCGAGAGTTTACAGTTATATGTTAATATTGGCATCTTAATATATTTTATATATAATGTAATCTTGTAATATTTGAACAACTCGGCCACTTTGATTAAATTTTATACCATGACTTACACGTTAAAAGTTGATGAAGTGAAATTTAAAGAAAAATACACATAAATGAGTTTTATAGGGCTCACATACTTAGTCGGAGCCTTAGGTGGACTTACGTTAATATATAAAATCTAAAAAAAATACATAGGCAATAACATTTGACTACTTTTACCCGACTACGGCGAAGCCAAAAGGAAGGGTTATGATTTTGGCAGTCTATGTATGTATGTATGTATGTATCTATGTATGTTCCACTTTAGCGCCTAAAATACTGAATCAATTTTCATGAATGAGGTGTCAATAGATTCGTAATAATGGCGTGGGTGGCATAGGCTATAAAAATTTTATGATTTTTTTTATAACGGAAATTATACCTCAAATTCTAACCTAGAAAAAAATTAAACTGAGCTAATTATTACGTATTTGGTATTAAAAGAAAGGTCTTGGCGAATTCATTACAAATATGTATATATATGTCATTGTTTATGTCGTTATAGTGGTAGTCTTACTCTAATCACATATACAATCATAGTAGGTTTACAGTTGGTGCAACCACGATTCTACCTTGACCATCTTTATAACTTTGCATTTCTGAGTTTATATCTGAATTATTTTCTTGTTAAAGTAACCACTGGTCATTATCAACTTTCTGCTAGACCCAGATATTCAAATCTGGCAGAAAATGTAGACTGACGAAAACCGACTGGTGTTGAAGTGTGAACTATTTAAAATTATTTTGTGTTATTGTGTGAAACGTGTAATGGGCATGTTTTCTACAGGGAAGGGTCAATTAACTAGCGTTTAGGAGATATAGCACACACAGGACTCGGGATAATATTAATCAATAATCACAGGGGATGTATACCGCGCGCGTACGCCGCTCTCTTCAATAAGACTGACACACGACTTCCTCCGCCCGCGGCGTACCTAACACTCCCCGCCCCGCGGGCGTTTATAGTAAACAGCAGGTATTTGCCACGCAGGATACTTGTTGGCGAACGAACTTAATATTGGAGGAGGGGGCCTCATCTGATGAATTTGCTAGGGGCCCCGAACGGTGTAGTTACGCCACTGGCTCTGAGCTCTGTTCATATTTGTGTACTCTAAGTTTTGTCCACTTTGCTAAACGCACGCCTCTAGCGTAATAAAACTACCTTTGTTAAAGCCTCGGTTATCCAGTCGTAAACGCCAAACGGTACCTCTTGAATAACACATGACCATATTTATGTTACGAACACTTTGTTCTTTACAACTGATTTCATTTAAATAATAAGTCTAAGGATGATCTAAGAATATTAGGTATATATAAAAATGAATTGACGTTTGTTAGGTTAACTAACTTAAACTTGAGAACTGATGAATCAATTTGGCTATTTTTGGTTTTGAAATATTTTTAAAAGATGAGAAATGTTAAGCCGTTTTAGATAAAACTTTTACATGTTGTTCAATATACGTTCGAAAAGCGAGGACGGATCAACTAGTTAATAAATTTGTATGGTAATAAGTAAATATTGAGCACTGTAGTGGTTTTTAATTGCTCTTACAGTAACATACTTTAAGAAGAGACTCTTATCATTCTATAAATTGCCTGACCGTGCGTCTGTATGTGAGTCAAAGCGTTATTTTCGCAGATTGATATCAAAGTTTAAAGTCTAACGTAATCAAAAGATACTGAATTGTATACAAGTAAGGGAATTAAAACCTATTTACTGTACTTTAATATAGAGCCATAAGCAGTAAAGAGAACAAAATGTGTTTTTTGCAATTGACGTGATTGCGTGTCGATTTATGCGGAAAATGACAGGTTTCAAACGACAAGGTGAGTTTGTCCTTGTATCTTGTTTGTACGGAAGTTTCAGTGCGCGTGATTGATTCGCAAGCAAACAATAAACATTATTCTGTATTAAGTATCCAAAGGGCAAGAATAACACTGTCATTTTTATGCAACATTATATTAGAACTTGCACGGTAATAGTACTACTATCTTCCTAATATCGCTATAGTACTAAAAACTATTGTTTATTATTTGAACTGTCGGCTATTTCTTCTAATAATAATAATGGTCGTGTCACGAACTGTCATCACTGGCAGGACTATTGTTGCCAATAAGCCTGATATAATGATGATAGATCGATCGGATCGCTGCACAATGATTGTTGACGTCACCATCCCGCATGACGGGAATCTTGTGAAAGCTGAGAAAGATAAACAAATGAAATATCTTGACTTAGCTCATGAGATTGTCGACATGTGGGATGTGGACTCAGCAGTTGTTGCGCCGATTGTCGTAACGGCCAATGGCCTAATGGCCAAGAGCCTCGATCAACACCTTAACAGGCTCGCGTTAGATGGCTGGGTCAAGGGCCTGATTCAGAAAGCGGTACTACTGGACACGCCACCACGTGCGGAGGTTCCTCTCTCTGGAGCCCTAACTACCGGTTACTCTATTTTTTATATTTTTAAATGTATTTTGTTTTTTAGATATATTTAAAAATGTAAATTGTAGGAATTGTGGATAAATAAAAATTATAATCAAATAGACAGAAAATACTTAGCTTCGGATGAAATCTTAAAACATGATGTGTAATTATTATATACAATAAAATAATTACAGTTATATCGTGAAGTACAAATCATACTTCATTATATATATTGTTAATTAATAAAGGAGAAAAGAGTTGTAGTCTGTATGCAGACTAACAGTATGACGGCTTGACTAGAATATCTTCTTGGGGGTTATACTATAGAATCAGAGCTTCAGAGTAACTGCTAGAATACTCGTGATATAATCCATCATTATTCAGTCGTGACAGCGTATTTATTTTGCAATCCCCACTTCCATTATGTTTATCACTTAGCCAACATTCAAGAAAGTAAAAATGTTACTCATATCAATCCTACCAACCTCAAATAACAGGATGCTACTGAATTAATTAGGTGTTGCCAACATCATAATTAACAATATCGAATTTAGTAAATTAACAAAATAGAAAGCTCACGATTTATTATAAAATTAACATCGTCATTAATGATATATAACATACAAAAATAATAATTTTACATTAGGAAATAATTGATTACAAACAAATGTACACATGTACTAAAATACCTAATCAATTATTTGTTTAACATTGTTCAATCATACATTATCTACATTAGCTAAGATTTTTGGATTACAAAAGATGTCGGATTAGACAGGGGCCGGACTAGCGGGGGTCCACTGTATATAACACTAATACGGCGCGTGAGCGAGAACCGAACGGATTTCGAAACTCAAACTCAAAATAGTTTATTTCAAATAGACTTTTTACAAAGAACGTCAAAAATGGGTTAGTCAGTCAGTTAGTTTTCTGATGAGAAGAACTAGCAAAAAACTCAACAGTCGCCCTTCTCCAAACGCCATTGTTTACGTGAATTTGTTTTACAATTGTACGAGTATTAACATTCAGCTGAGTATCATCGCTACTTGGGACTCCAAGCTTTGTCATCGTTCAAGTAATCATTTACTTTTATTTTTTGTAAATCTAGTTGGCTTTATACAGGTGGATTTTTGAGACGGGTCAGTAAGGGCAGGTACCCTAACCGTTATAGTTATAGGAAAACGTTTGTAGGAGACCTTCCATTATTTTTTGAGATCCATTATTTTGAACTGCATTTACGGATTTTCGAGAAAATGTACGGTGAGCGAAAAAGTGCTAAAATCCAAAAAATTTTTTTAAGTCTATCGATCCTACTCCGTATGGGGATCAAAAGACTCTAAGCCTTTAAGGGATCATTTAAGGTATGAGTACTGGAAATGTCAGAAATCGCCAAAAACATTTTCCGTACATTTTGTACTGAAAAGTGATAAATTAACTCGTAATATTTTTTATTGTCAAACAATCCTATTTCTTACTTTGATTAAAAGATTATTTAAGGCCAACTGAACTGCACACTGTCGTAATTCTTTTTGAAAAAACCATTTTCTTGAAGGTTCTTCAAAAGGTTTGTAATTTCAACCTTTCTTGTTGGTACATGTCGGAATGGATATTCACGTACCACACTAATGCAGCTTCTTTGTTACTATTATTTACAAAATATGCTTCGACTAAGTCTAAAAATTCCCGATTGGAAGACATTATAAGAAGTTTATAAATTACAAATGACAATGACAACGCAAACATAAGAATTACGTAAGGTTATTTATTCTAATCGAATTTGAAATTCAAAATGTACTTTCAAATTTTTTTTAACTTATTTTTTTAGGAACATATAAGGTAGTTTGCCGATAAAGAATATTAGAAGTTGATTTATCGTTTTTCAGTACAGAATGTATGGAAAATGTTTTTTTGCGATTAGTACTCTTACCTTAAATGGTCCCATAGAGCCTATTGATCCCTATACGAAGTAGGATCGATAGTCATAAAAAAAATTTTTTTGGGATTTAGCAGTTTTTTCGCTGACCGTACATTTTTTCAAAAATCCGTGAATGCAGTTCAAAATATCTCAAAAAATAATGGAAGGTCTCCTAGGAACGTTTTCCTATAACTACAACAGTTAAGGTATCTGCCCTTACTGACCCGTCTCAAAAATCCACCTGTATATTAAACACTTTTAAATGTGAATTTTAAATAGCTTTAGAGGCAATTCTAAAATAGGCTGTGGAATCTTGTTATAGATGCGAACACCAAGCCCCATAAAACAACTACTCACTTTGTGGAGACGATAGTATGGCGTAACAAGTTTATTTCTGTTCCTTGTATTTATATTATGATCGTCACTATGTTTTGAGTATAAATTAATATCTTGCTAATGTACAAAATATTACAATAAATATATTGTGACGGCATCGTAAGTCAAAAATACATTGCTTATTAAAATTTTAAGGTGATTACTACAGTATATATATTATATTAGTATCCTGGAGGAACTATCTATTTTTCTGGGATAATAAGTAACTTATATGGAAATCCGCTCAGCAGTTTTTGTAATTAACAAATATCCAAATATACATATTTTCTCAATTAAAATATTAGTAAGATATTATCTTATATAATCTAGAAAACTCTTTTACATAAAGGTCACGTTGTTTACAACTGAGTACCCATATTAATATTTTATAGCCACGGACTAAAGTATTTGGTTGACGGGTATAACCGATGTTAATTAACCTTTGAAGATAATCTTTGAACCTTTTGGATTATTTGGGAACGTAATATTACTTGAAATACTATACTAAAGGAGAGGAAATATTATTCCTATACCGCATGTCACTGCTAAAATATTTTAATTTTAATGTCTTATTAAAGTAAATATTTGCTCACTTCTTACAAACTAGCGACCCGTCCCGGCTTCACGCGGTGTCTCTACTGAAATATGCATCTATTATCCATATAAACCTTCCTCTTGAATAACTGTCTATTGGTAAAAACCGCATCCACAATCGATAATGTAGTTTACAAGATCTAAGCGTTCAGACAGCAGGAAGCAACTTTGTTTTATCTATACTCATGTTATAAAGAGGTTTGTTAGTTTGTGAGGTTATATGTGGTAATCTCTGGATTTTAAAGTTTCGTGGTAGTGGAATAAAGTAAAATGAGTACGATATTTTTTTTACTACCTCAAAGACATAGAAAGAGAGGCAAAGTGAAAATAGAGAGAACTAAGAAGGGAGAACCGGTTGCCACGACGGTGTTCACCAGATGATATTTTGTTTCGGTTAAGTCTTTTGCACGTTCCTAATCTCCAAGCAGGTTGCCTGTTGACCCTGCAATTCTTTCCAGGTTTTCTATTTTTGCTCCAGTGACTGATTTTATTTGATATCTTCTTTCCGACTTGCTTTCCAGCTTTTCATGTTTCTCAGTAGGAAACGAGACCGATGAGCGAATGGTTACTACGGCTGAGCATAGTTTGTGAATCTGTTTGGATAGATCAGCCATTGGATAAAAATAAAACATTTTCTTTAGCTCCGAGATAACAAAGTTAATTGCGCCTGATACCGAACGTTTCGTTTCATCAATCCTAATTCGGCTGCGATATCTTCGCTAAGATTTGATTCTGACGATGTATGGTGCCTATTTGACATAGATTTTTTTGGGGCGTACGCTTGAGCGGCATTTTAAATGCGCGTTAAAAGTACCAAGCTAAAATTCAAGAGCACATCAACTTGTAGATATCGTAATAAGGGGTTAGCAAACTGGACAACCGATCCCATACAATTTTTCTTTCCGTCCGTCCAGTTAGCTGAGTTCTCTAAAGGACGCATACTGAATTTCTAGAGGTCTCGTTTTCACTCGCGAAAAAATGAATAGTTATTTAAGTATTTCGTCTTTTTCTGTTGCACTTGGTTGTATAACTATTTATTAATATTTTAGAGTGACAAGTACATAAAATTTTGTCATTGAGGCACGAAGATATTCCTTCCTGCGCATATGTATCCAGGTTGTTGTTTGGCGTTTATTTCTTTATATTCTTTTAATTTAATTAAATATTATTTGAACTCGGAAAAAACAAAAAACAGCACTGATCAGTTTAGGGGTCCGGAGGGAAGCGGGATATTGTTTTGTTCTATTTATAATTATAAAAACTACATGTCAGCCTTTAAAGCCGTTAATGAATTGCTCTTATCTAGGAATTGTGGAACTGGAAAATGAGACAGTATTATTATACAGACTGTTTGTGCGGAATATATAAAATTAATCGTGCACGTGGAAGTGAAGACAGCGTAGGCTAATTAATAACTTAGTACGTATCTGAGCAAAAGCATCTTTAACTATAATTATTTAAAGTCTAATATAGTTAAAAACAATTGACTGTAAAATTAAAAAACTTTGTTATACCTACATTTGTTTATACTAAATTTGTTATAAATATAAATGGATGATGTTTTTATAAAAACGTGAAAGTTTGTATCTATGGATTTTTGTTACTTTTTCACGCAAACATTCCTGAATGGATGATAATATTAATGATATTGTGTGAGTTGTCCATAGTATAACGATAAGTGTCAAGTAAGTAGGAAGCTAGCAATATATTGAAAAATTTTTTTTTTGTTATGCTTAACATGGATTTAAAATGATTCTATCAAATTTCAAGGACAAAAATGTAGAGTACTTTATACCTTTTTAAAAAAAATCAATTACGCTTTTTAGTATGTCGGCATAAAGCTTCTCTGATAGCATTGAAGGTTAAATCGAAGGGAAATGAGATTAGTCTGAAGCGTTCGATCGTAAGTGATTATGTAATCAGAATTGTGTTGCTACATCATGTCGCCTACGTCTACGTCTCACGTCATTTTAATCAGTAAATAATAAGAACATTATTGGATAGTGTGTTGTTATTGGACGTCCATAAACGTGATAATTTATACTCTAACAATTTGACGAGTAATTTGTTTTTCTGAAAGGTTCACCTGAGTTTTTGATTAATATTATGTAGTTGAAATAATATGACTTTAACATATAAAAGTTGCCAGATGATACGATGCGAATGAATGCTTCAAAAGCCGTGTTTAGTAAATTCCTCATAACTAATTTGTATATTTTATAACAAATTAAATGTAGTGAAAAGTAACTGAATAATTACTGAGTGATATGAAATGAAATATTAATCTATAAAGTTATATAAAAGTGTTTAACTTACTTGAAGTAGGCCGAATTTGATTTCTATGTCCAAAAAACTGTATCGCTTCGCAAATGGTGGTGGTTGAAGTGGATTTTGCGGCGGAAGAGATGCAGGAGGTGGAGTCAGATATATTGGATCTGGCAATACTGGCTGAATACAACCGGATGGTATCGGTGAGTATTCCTGTTTACAAATATAAATACACAAGATTAGCCTAACTAATAGTAAAAAATCAACAATGTTTTGTTATAGAAACTACGGTAAACACTGACGTAATTTTTTTTCTTTTTTTTTGTATTGTAGTTTTACTTAAGTTACAGCCGTATTCGGCCTCAAAGGCATTTCCTCAAAGAGTGGACCCGCGCGTGTTGACGGCTAACTAAAATACAAAAAAAAAATTACGTGAGCGTTTACCGTTTAAAATCTTTATAAACAACGTTTTGCTATGTTATAATAATGTTATTAGTTTTGGAAATTTCATTGTAATCAGATTGATAAATGAACTTATTGTTACACAAATCAAGTCAAGACTCCTAAATTTAACAGTTTCATTAGTTATCTTATTAACTATTAACTCAAAACAACTTTAGAAGGAAAGCTGTGCAGTACCTGGAGATTTAGATCCAGGGGTAGGTTTGATAATGTCTGCTATCCATAAACTCTCATACGAGTATGTCCGACTTAATAATAATAAATATATCATAGATTCACCTACTTTCACTACTTATTTTACTGCCAAATTGTCGTGGATTGGGGGTAATCTGTACATAATATAAAACAATGTCGCGTCCCGCTGTCTGTACGTTTAGATATATATAAATTAAGTAACAGATTAAAGAAGGGGTTTTCATCATCGAACAAAGTGAGAGTTTTAAATGTATAATTAGCATATTATAGTACGGAAACTGTGCGAAGTCAAGGTGGGTGGCCAATCAAAGCTCTCATCAGTGTTGCTACAATTCATTTATTTCGTTAATAGATCAAACATATATTGGTCATTAAAAGTTTAAGGCAAATACAATATATTTTATTATTATCCAGCAGGAACACTCATTTCTTTCGGGATAAATAGGCTATGCGTTAATCCAGGTTATAAAGTATATGTGTGCCAAAAAATTTCATCGAAATCCGTTAAGCTATTCTTATGTGAATGAGTAACAAACATCCATTTTTCCAATATCCTACTAATATTAACAAACGCGAAAGTTTGTTAGAATGCATGGGTGCATGAATGTACGGATGTCTGGATCTATGGATGTATGTTTGTTACTCTTTCACGTAAAAACTACTGAATGGTTTTGATTTTACAATTATATAACTTACAGACCAGAATAACATATAGGCTATAATTTATAATGATGTAGTGTTAATTATCTAAAATATAGCGGGTGAAACCGCGGAGTTAAATATATTTTATTTTACTAGAATACAACTTTAATGTCGCCCGAGAGATTTAAGTGAAAATTAAATAATTGAGTGAGTTGACGCACGAAAACTCCGTGTGGTTTTTCATTTATAGGTAGGTATATGCTTGCAAAATATGTCAATATTAATTTTTTTTCTTTTCTTACTTGTAAATAATAAAATTCGTTGATGTGTTTATAAACATTTATTATCAGGATAGCATTTCACTATTATATGTTTTATATTTTAACATTCACTGATTATTTTATCGGTGGTTTGTTTCATGAAGTTACAAGTTGTATGTATATAATCAAATTAGCAGAATCTCTGATTTTTTTCCGGGATAAAATAGGTTAACTATTTGTTAATTCAGGTTATAATGTGTCTTTATACCAGATTACAATGAAATCCGTTGAGCACTTTTTGCGTGATTGAGTAACAAAAATACAACTTTCACATTTACATTTTAAACTTTTTTACTCTAAAGACTTGCTTTCAATGATAAGATGCGCAAAGAATGTGCAATTTTGTTATCGAATGTTTGAAACTAACAGAACTACAAACTCGAATGGCAGGCTTTGTAATTGCTTCACACCGTTTTATCCATTTACTCTTCACTTTGCCTTGCTCTCGCATTTCTTTCGTATTTTCCTTGATGTTTCAGCGTCTTTTGGCTGCTGTCAGAACTTTGAATTTTTCATAATGATATTTTAATTACTCTTTTGGTAAAGTCATGTTTGATTAAACTTAAGTAAAATAAAATATTGTGTTACTATTGCATAAGTCTGTTATATCTATAATAATAAATTTTTATTTTTATTCTTATAATAAAATGAATTCCCTTTTTCCCTTACTTACGGCATCACATATGAACTGCTGGACAAATTGTTTATTATTGTCACGAGAAGATTCATATGTAAGAAGAAATAGTGACGTTTGTTATAACTACAATATTCATAGTTAAGAAAGGACAACGTGTATTGCTTCATCTAGTTACAAATAAATTAATCAACGAAAGCTGAAATGTTAATAATGTAAATAGTGTGAAAAGAGGATTCCAAGCTATTATTAAATAAGGCTGAGTTTCCACTAGAGTTGAGCTGTGTAGTGAGGGATGTGTTTGTTAAGAATAAATACATTCGCTTTATTCAACACTAGTCGACTACCGTGACTTCGTCCACGTTAAAGTATATTATGTTAAATTAAGAATATATGTACGAAAATAAAAATAAAGGAGAGAGAGAGACTCTCGAAAAAAAAAACCGAACAGAGACTGACTATTCTGAACAGAGATAAAGATAAATATTAAAGAGAGAAAAAAGAGACAGGATGAGAGAGAATTATACTATATAAGAGGAAGAGAGACTGTAGACTTACTCAGTGAAAGAATTTTTAATATCGGATCAGTAGTAACAAAACGGCCGTGTTCTATTAATTAAAAAAGTGTTTATGGCAAAATGGCCAAATTCGTTTAACTAAAAAATTTATATGGCAACACTGAATCACCTTTGTCACTCACGAAAAGTATAGTTTTATATCAGCGAAAGAATTTTTAAAATCAGATTGGTAACGAAAAAAATGTCCAAATTCGTTTAACTAAAAAATGTATATGGCAACATTGAATCACCTTTGTCACTCACGAAAAGTATAGTTTTCTATTAGCGAAAGAATTTTTAAAATCGGATTAGTTACGACAAAATGGCCAAATTCGTTTAACTAAAAAATGTATATGGCAACATTGAATCACCTTTGTCACTCACGAAAAGTATAGTTTTCTATTAGCGAAAGAATTTTTAAAATCGGATTAGTTACGACAAAATGGCCAAATTCGTTTAACTAAAAAATGTATATGGCAACACTGAATCACCTTCGTCACTCACGAAAAGTATAGTTTTCTATTAGCGAAAGAATTTTTAAAATCTGGTTAGTTACGTCAAAATGGCCAAATTCGTGAATTAAAAAATGTATATGGCAACACTGAATCACCTTTGTCACTCACGAAAAGTATAGTTTTCTATTAGCGAAAGAATTTTTAAAATCTGGTTAGTTACGTCAAAATGGCCAAATTCGTGAATTAAAAAATGTATATGGCAACACTGAATCACCTTTGTCACTCACGAAAAGTATAGTTTTCTATCAGCGAAAGAATTTTTAAAATCAGATTGGTAACGAAAAAAATGGCCAAATTCGTTTAACTAAAAAATGTATATGGCAACACTGAATTACCTTTGTCACTCACGAAAAGTATAGTTATCTATTAGCGAAAGAATTTTTAAAATCGGGTTACTTACGACAAAATGGCCATATTCCATTTATTAAAAAATGCATATGGCAACACTAAATCACCTTTGTCACTCACGAAAAGTGCATTTTTCTATCTGTGAAAAAAAAATTAAAATCGGATTTGTAGTTCCTGAGAAACCCTTCAATTTACAAAATGGCCACCTTATGGCACTTAAATGGCCATATCTTTTTAATTAGAGTATTTATGGCAACACCACATAGCCTATGTTACCCGGAAAGGATGTAGCTTCCTATCGGTGAAAGAATTTTCAAAATCGGTTCAGTACTTTTCGAGCCTATTCGCAACAAACAAACAAACATACAAACAATCAAATCTTTCCTCTTTATATAATAGTGTAGAAGTATAGATATAGATATAGATATGCTGAGCAAGGCTAGGTGAAAGGCAGCCCTAACGCATACAGATTATATTGCCTGAAAATCCGATTGATGGAGTGATTGATTTGCAAATCTCTTTATCGTTATTAATATAGAACTAACGTTTGTAGACTTATGATTAGTACTGTAAAAGCTAGAACCGTAGATTAGACATTAACTAGAATATTCAGATTTGTATTAAATATACAAGCATTTCAGTGTCAGAACGATAACTGTTTTTTGACGCTTTTATGAGAAAAAATATCAGCTATTACTATACTTCTCTTCAAGAATAAATTGAAAATATTATTAAACTACGTGCTCTTATACCGGGCGTTGCTTTGTCTTTGATCACTTTGTATTGACGATTTATGGATTTATTTTAGATGCAGAAATGCTGATTTGAAATGCTTTAGATAAAAATAAATCTTACAAAATTTCGTAGATATTAAAAAGGAAGAGTTATGAGAAAACTCGGGACTTTTATGAGACAAAAATCCTGCTAATATTATAAACGCGAAAGTTTGTAAGGATATATGGATGTATGTTTGTTACTCTTTCACGCAAAAACTACTGAATGGATTTTGATGAAACTTTTCAATAATATAGCTTATACATCACAAACATACATCCATACATTCTAACAAACTTTCGCGTTTATAATATTAATAGGATAAGTGTAATATCTATACAAGTTCGTAAAATGGTATAATCAAACTAAGTCCTACTACTATAATAAGTTGAGTTGTCAGAAGTTTATGATGGTAGAATTTTAGTAAAGTACTGAACATATTTTGATAAAACTCTACATCGATATTGTTACTAACCACGCTGTTGATAACCTTTGATTGGATAGTAGTTTTAATTACTTAATTTTAAATCTACACCCACTGACTGGATTCAGTTCAATTCAATCAATTCAATCAAATGGATATTTTATAAACTATTCCGATTTATCCGTAAATAGAGTGATGTTTAACCTTTACCAAGGATTATGTGAGTTATATTTAGACGCTGATGTCTTTTCAACAGAGTTTACATTAAACCTCAGGCACTGCTCAGCTTTCTATTAAAAGTTAATGTTCTATCTTCAACGAGTTCCCGTGCAGTATAACCGTACATATTATGAAGTAAATGATACTTACCTCCCAAGAAAGTATATTTTGCAAGCTTGCTAACACGGGCTCCGAAGCAAAAGCTAGCGTGTGTGGTCCTTCTTCAAGAGAATGAATTATTTGCAGCATCTTTGGATGGCGCAACTTACTCATAATAATAACCGATTCCTTTATGCGGTCCACCATGGTTTCTTTATTTTTCTGTTTATAGTACAGCTTATCAACCAAGCGCTTGTCAAAGAAGAACAGCGAGCACGCCTGTAAAGAAAATTAAATCTGTATTCCATTTGAAGATGTGTTGTAAATTAAAAAAAAAAATTGTCAAGTTGCAATATTTATACCCTCGTAATAATATATAACAAGACAATATATAATCTATGTTCCGATAGACTTAAACTTGTTGTCAAATGGAGGTCGCCTAGTGACCATTACGACTGTAGCTTCGTGATGCTGGGTCTCCATTACTACTCGTTTTACATCTTAAGTTCATATTATTATTGTCTAGTGCATGTTACTGTGCGGTATCGGTCCCATGTAGATAGCATTACGTAAGCACTAATGGGGGGTGTGGGCTTTGTTAATCTTTAATGACGGGGGGATGAAGGGGTCTGCACGGTGATAACGTCATCAAAAAAAAGGAAACACATACACGGATATGGGAATCAAAGCATTCAACGTTTACGTGAGCTTGATACGGGAGGGTTAGAATTTTAATTACTTTTGCTGACATGGAGGAAGGGAGGTTGATAATTGTAAAAAATTCAGCTTACGTAATACTGATAATAGTCTGTAGTGATAAAGTTTTTCCCATAAATTTAACGCTCAATATTTTCGTATGAGGAATATGTCGACTAATATTTAGTTGTGGGTGTTCTAACTAAACTTTAACGATTATAATATAATAAAATAAAATTTAATTAATAACGATTTTAATATCAACATAGGCGGTATATACGGGCGTATATATTAAATCAAATTAAAATTATTTATTTCAATTAGACTTTTTTGAAAAGTACTTTTGAAATGTCAAAAATTTGACAGTCAATTAGTTTGTCTGAAGCTACCACCAGCTCGGAAAGCAGTTTTCTGTTGAGAAGAGCCGGCCAGAAACTCAACAGTCGCTCTTTTCAAAAAGCCATGTTTACATAGTCTGTTATACAAATCATTTAGCTTGAGAGTCAAAGTCACTTAGATTCCAAGCATTCTCATCATCTAAGTAATCCTGTACATTGTAGTATGCTTTATATATTAATGACTTCTTGATCCGAGTTTTAAATTGTTGAAGTGGCAAGTCTAATATAGGCTGTGGAATCTTATTATAGATGCGAACACCAAGCCCCATGAAGCGATTACTGACTTTGTGGAGACGATAGTAAGGCGTTACAAGTTTATTTCTGTTTCTAGTATTAACATTATGTTTGTCACTGTGTTTTGAATACAAATGAATATTATGATAAATGAACAAAATATTACAATATATGTATTAAGATGGAACTGTAAGAACGTCTATTTTTTATATACATCTCTAAGGGAATCCCGCGCTCTTAAGTTATAAATGGCCCGAATAGCTCTCTTTTGAAGAATAAAAATGGATTCAATGTCCGCGGCCCTACCCCACAGTAAAATGCCATAAGACAAAATACTGTAAAAGTAACTGAAGTAAACTAGCCTAGCAGTATTGATATCAGTCATTTGTCTGACTCTCCTTACTGCGTAGGCAGCTGAGCTGAGTCTTCCCGCTAGAGATGATAGATGGGGGTTCCACTGAAGTTTTGAATCTAAAGTTATACCCAGAAATACCGTCGAGTCCGACATCTAAAATTTCATTATTTAAACGTAGGTTAAATTTTTGTTTTTTAACATTAGGTAAAGCAAACTCAACGCATTTAACCTTTTTAGCATTAAGAACTAAGTTATTTACCGTAAACCATTGAGGAACCTGCGATAATGCACTGTTTACATCGTCATAATTATGTTTATTTCTGTTTACTTTAAATATAAGAGATGTATCATCAGCAAAAAGTACAATATCACACAAGTTCTTCACATAGTATGGCAGATCATTAATATAAATCAAAAATAACAACGGGCCTCAAATGGATCCCTGTGGAACGCCCATTTGTAGCAAAGATCCAGAAGATTTTACACCATTAATAGTAATCCTCTGGACTCTTTGATTTAGGTATGAGGCAATTAGATCCAGAGAAACAACACATATACCGTAATAATTAAGTTTTTTTAAAAGTGTTATTATTAATTGTATCCAACAAGAGATTTAATTTCGATATTGCTTTAGAACACCGGACTCTTTATTCCTTTGAAGGTACTGAACTCTAAAATCATATTCTCAAAATAGGAGGTGGGCAAAGTAAAGTTGAGAAGTTATGGTTTAAGAATATTACAATTAATGGCACTTGTAGCCAGCCATGTTCGATTAAACCCATATACGGCTAGCTTATGTTATTTCTTGACTATAGACTAAAAACCTTCCAGTTTAATCATCATCTAATGATTCTTAATTGGGATACCTGGCTATCTAATATCTAAATTTAGAGAAGTTACCTCAATCCTTTGTGGATATCATTATCAGAATTAGATTTTTAAAAACACGATCAAGATATCCTTTTATATAAAAAGTTCTGGAAAAGCAAACATTAAAATAACTAAATTGAGGTTTTTGAAATTTTGAGGTCGTTTTAAAAGTTAGTATAAATGTAAATTTTGACTTTACAGAGTGTTTACGTCAAATACGGTTGTGTGGAATTATAACGTCTACAAATTGAATATATTTGAGAGCTGCGAACTAAATGCGCACGTTTGTAGTGCAAATTTACAACTTTCATACATTTTTCATAAAGCTAACGCTCGTTTCACTAACTTTGATGTAAATAAAAACCTAAATGTTATTTATATTTCAAAGCTAAAGAGGATTAGCCGATATTATGTTTACGACTTTATTGGATATTAAAGCAAATATTAATAATCAAAGGCAAAACATCTTTTCACTGACAACTGGCTCCATTTTATATTTGATTGCTATTCCTTTATGTTCGCGAATTTAAACAATTGTATTCCTTTATGTTGAATGATTCAATAATTACATGTCTGATTATATCGATATTAATATTTGAAATAGATAATTTTTGTGATACTCTGTTATTTCCCAAGCGAATTCAACGAAATATATCTCTTTAATCAGTGAGAGGTTCCATATTCCATATGCTGACAAGTATACAATTTTTTTTCTTATTATATTTTATGCTACAACGACGGGGTGTAATAGGTTTAACGTGTGTACCTGTATGTCTGTCAGAGGCATCGTAGTACCCAAGATAATGAGCCGATTCTGATTAACTTTTGTTTGAAAGGTAATTTAATCAAGATGGTTCTTACGTATAATTTGTGAAGAGCTGTTTGAAGACTATGAGCTCATTTCTAACTTGAGAGTTGATTCAAATATTAATATATTTACATTTATAACAGTCTTGTAACCATGGAAACATACTGACATTGCTTACACTGAGTACAGATGAAACGGTATTTCTCGATATCAAGATAGTATCAAGCGTTTTTAATTTAATGTACTTAACAGTATTTATTTTATCTATCATTTGTTTTTATTGTTATTTGTTAATTCTGTATTGACCTCTGTTTTTTATTTTGTTTTCAACAATATAAAAAGATCGACTTGTACAAGTTAATATCGATTCGATAGTTGGTGACTGTATTAAGTTAGAGTTTCAGTCGGAGTCCTTTAAATTTTTAATTTTATATATATTTTTAACAAACGATGACCATGTTAATCAACATACAAGTTAGTTTTGATTTATATATTATTTATTGAACGGAAAATAAAAATTCAATTATGTTATTACCCTTTGTTGGGAGAGGTAGGCTTATCTCTATAAGTGATCTATTCCTTGCCTTTTTTGTGTACTCAAACTCAATAAACTTTATATTCAGAATCAAACCTCTGTCTTTATTAGTTTCCGAGTTATGTGTATATGTGTTACTATAAAGTTACTCTTTTTTTGAAAATGTATAATATATTTAAATTTAATTAGTACGATTCTTGTTCAATAAATATCTTTGAAACGTATCTTTCTAAACAAATGTCAGCTATTTTCTTTCACCGTTTAAAAATATAAAAGTATTTATTTTTAATTTTCATTCATTTAATTAAATTGCAACATTAAACGAATAATTTATTTTTATTAAATAATGTGCCGAGTTATTTTCAGTGAATTAAAATAGTATTTAATATAATATACTAAGTTGGTATTTTTATTAAACCCGATATTTTATGACTGGATATAAAGATCCTTTTACGATAATGTCGTACCTAATATTTTATTTGTCTTAAAATTCCCGAACGATATGACGTATTTATTCGTTTCTTAATAAGTCGACCGCAATAATCGTTCCACTTTATTGACTCAATCTATTTATACAACAATTTGGTCAAATAATGGATGTAAAAATAACAGAGCCTGTCTTTTTTTTGTGTATGATAGAAAAGTGCTTGACTACGATCACATCTAATGGTGAGTGATGTAGCCTAAGATGTATGCCTATTCACTCTACTTTTAAATGAGTCCAAATCAAAGAAATTCGGAATCACTGACGCCGGTAGGGAGTTCCATACCTCAGCCATCCGCATCAGAAATTAGGAAGCAAAACGACTATGTTTACTACGAAGTACGAAGACGAGTGTGTCGACTACAAAGGGGTGGAGACCTTTAGCTTGGAGTAGCTCGGTGGTAAAACGGTGAAGCGGGCACTCTCCGAAATATATCCTGTAGAAGACCGACAAACAGGCAACTTTTAGTCGATGCTCCAGACTGTGGAATTTCCGCCGTACTAGTGTCTTATCTATTATGAGTTTCATAGCATGGCGATCAACTGAGTCTAGAGCTTCTAGCTGATATTTGGAAGAGTTATCCCAGAGGAGGCAGCAGTACTCCATGCACAAACGAACCTGGACTTGATATTAGGTTGCAAATTGCTCGGGCGTGAAATACACTGCCTCACTCTCTTTAGAATGCCAAGTTTTTTAGCTGCGTTCTTAGCGTCGGCCTCTACCAATACTCAGGTTGAATGTTATATTAATACCAAGAAGCTTAATGTGATCAGTAACTGGTACGGATATATTTCGAAAAGTCGGGGTGAAGTATAATGGACTGCGCTTCGCGGTTAATAGACACGCCTCACCCCAGTCTTAAACGCGTTTGTTGTTAACTCGACTGACCATAGACTAACACATCAGAATAAAGAATAATTCTTGTGTGGTAAGAGAACTTTTAACAACAACAAAAAAGCCTGAACGTAATAAAATCAAACATCATACTGATATTTTACATGCGCAGTCTTTTCATCAGTGATAGCCGTCATTCGTCATAATTTTCCATGTCGTTTCATCGTAGCAGGATGGAAAGTAATATTCTCAACAAAAAGCAATTATTTCAGGCTGTATTTCCACCGATGAGCGAGAAATTTGTTTGTTTAGACCTAATATAATCGCTAAAGGTTGAACAAAAGAGTACTTTTGTATATATAGTGAACGCAAAATTATAAACTCGTTGTGATTACAAATTTTAATTATTTCGAACTGCACTAAGGTATAGGTTCAGGTGAGTCAAATTACCATTATCTAACAGACAGAAAGAGAGTTTAAATAGTAATGGTCATCTTTAATGCGTGATGAGAGTCACAAACAGCGTGCACTATTTGAAATGTAGTCTTGTAGTCTTGGGTATATCGCGAACGACATAGTTCAAAAGAGCGCTCCTTTAGATGAACTATACGAACTAGTTCGTCGATTATCTCGCTCTGAGTTCTTATATTTTTTTTTATTGAATTAAATACTTTTATGGATGCTTACGTATGATCCATACTTGACTGCTTGTTTTCTTTAAAAATAAATGTGTAATAAACAAAAATAGTAGATCATTTCTTATAAAACATCAATATATACTTATATATTTAAATAGTGATAGAAATATCAAAATATTGTTCATAAATTTAGAGTATCACTTTTTAGAATATCGATGTTTTTTCATTATTTATTATTTTTACTAAATTATTTAAAAAAAGAACTAACGAAATAAAAGAGCAAACTAGTTCGTCTTTCGATTGTGAACTAAAAAGAACCGACTAGGCCCAAGACAAAAAAGACGATTTTATTCTTTCATTCGAACTAACGAACAAAAAGAACTAACGCACTAACAAAAAGAGCGAACTAGTTCGCCATTGCAAAACAAACTAAAAGAAGCG
The DNA here is from genome assembly GCA_905147385.1 of Limenitis camilla. Lineage (NCBI taxonomy): Eukaryota > Metazoa > Arthropoda > Insecta > Lepidoptera > Nymphalidae > Limenitis > Limenitis camilla. The sequence goes on from LR990224.1 coordinate 9,375,639, forward strand.
CTCTTTTTGGTGACCGACTAGGCCCAAGACTAGACGACTAGCTCAAATCTATATAGTTAGGGTAGGATAAGATAGCTGTGTCGGGCTAAAGTTAGGGTAGGATCATCATCATCACCATCACGACTGACTATAATAATAAAGAAAATTATTTATCATTTCCGTCGCGTCATTTTAATATTCAACGATTTTTGATAGTCTCAAACGAGTATTGTTGATTTCCTATTTGTTGATTTACTTCCCCCCATACCGATGGAGAGACATTGCTACTGTCACTGTCGTGTCACATTATATTCCCCGACTGAAGAAGTACACTCGTAGTCTCACGACAAGTCTCTTTGAGTGAACACCACCTGGAGTGCTGGAGGATGTGTAACCAATAGTGTGTCGCTATGTTACGGATATTGGAACTCTGACTAAGGGTTATGTACGTTCTCACGTCTTATTTATTGTGAGTCCCTACACCTTGGTCACAAGTCCAAGGCACTGCTTGGGTTCCTGTCAGAATAGTTCTAGTCAGAATATTAAGAGATCGTAACGTTTAATTATCTTCTGTCCGTATCGCGCCCGTATCTTTCAAGACAGACCATCCGTTGTGTATCTAAAGTGCGTATGATCGATTGTAAATAGCTAACCCATCTCTTACCCTGCATTCACATTCGGATTCCCGTTTGACATATATTATCTATTAGTGGGTATACTTGAACAAAAACAAAAGGAATACAAAGTTATCAGTGTTGCTCACATTACAATTAATTTTATTTCGTAAATGAAGTACTGCTATTGTAATAAGATCTAAGATGAACTAATCTTGTAAGAAGTAACGTGAACTTCGTGTTTGAAATCCATTTATGTGCTTAATATTATCATGCAACTCTAAAGTTACTTACTAACTTGAGGAAATTATTTCAGTAGACTGGTTTTCAAGCTCATAACTGGTTCTTAGTTCAACTAACCCACACTTTGGGAAGAAAATAAAAGTATATTCCAGGTCAATAATTTCTGTTAAACTTATGTATACATTACATTATTATATCTATAAGATTTTAAGATATTTTGTTTAAGATAAATATTCAAAAACTTTTTAGTAGAGTTTAGCATCTAAAATCGCTATTACTTGTTATGTAAAAATTTGGATTACTTGGATACTTAAATGTGAAAATTTGGATTACTATTAATCACGCAAAAACGGCTGAGTGGATTTTGTTTCATCAAAATTGTTTGTTTGGCACGCTGATACTTTATAACCTGATTGATGATTAACATATAGGCTACTCTTTATGCCGAAAAAATTCAGAGTTCTTGTGGGATAACAATAAAATATGTTTACTCTCGTAAGCACTTCAACATTTATATTTAGCATGTAAAAAATTATAATAATATATTTTTATTATATTAAAGTTTACAAAAGTGCGAAACCAGGACGTGTCAACTAGTATAAATATAAATAGAATAAATTGTTATCAAGGATGATCTAAAATAACATGACGTTATTATTCAGCAAAAGATAAATATTTCACTTTTATAATTGAGCTGAAACCATAGATATATCAAACGCAATATTTTTTAGCAAATAAACGTATCGAATATTTAATCTCCCTTTCATTATGAAATTAGTCTGCATAGGAAGTTTTCACCTAACATTGAAACTGAAAGGATTTTAGTTTCCATTTATGTGAATATTTTAGTATTGATTATTAGAAAAGGAGAAATATTCGCTATTCAAGTTCATCTAATTTTCCAAAATTTGGATTTGCGATCAATGTGTAGGGTTAAAGGCTTTTTATATAATTACAAAACTCTCTTTTGCTGCCCGAGCACTAACTGCAGTAGATAATAAAGCCAACTTACATGGATTTCAAAAAGAGTGACCTTAACCCCTTTTAATGATTCAAACAGATTTTGAAGGATAAATTCATAAAATGAATATTGAGACTTTGCAATTTAATGTTTTATTTTATTATTCCCTTTCAGGTGAGCCAGTTACTACGTAAATAAAAATAAGTTTAAAGTAAACAATTAACTTATAGATATACTAGAGTAATTCCTTTTATATTATTGCAATTATACCCACGTAACAATTTATAACAAGACGATAAAACCTCTGTTCCGATAGATTTGTGCAAGTTGTCAAACGGATCTCTCCTGGTGACTATAATGTCTATACAAATGGGGTGGTATGCTAATGGTTTCTTACTTTATTCTAGATTTCAGTCTTAAGTGCAGTATAGCTTCCATAAATGAAATAATCATCGGAACCATCTATATTTTTTGACTAAATCAAAATGACAGAAGTTACAAATACGAAACCTAAAATCTTGAAAAAAAGCGAAGCGTTTATATAATTTTGTGTCTTGGATTTCCGCTTTATATTCTCCTCTTAGTTGAGTTTAATGTGAAATAATAATGCACTTCAGAGGGATAAATAAATAAGTGGTCCCAGAGATAAGTGCATAATACCCTTAAACCTGTACGCGTTGGATGTTGATACTTTACTTAACTCGCGTATATTTGTCTATTATATGCGGAAACAGATTTATTTATAAGGGGAAAATTATTGAATCCCGGCTTCCCATGGGTTAGGTTTATGAAAATACATTTATTTTTAATATATTGTCGGTAAAAAAATAGATTTATGTGATTAAGACATAATACATATTACATTATAATTATCCTGCAAGAACTTAGGATTTTTATGAGATAAAAAGTAGCCGATGTTTTAATCTATACTAATATTATAAAGAAGTAAGGTTTGTATTTTTGTATGTAACGAATAAACATAAAAATTACTGGGCCGATTTCAGAAATTCTTTCACCATTAGAAAGCTACATTATCCCGGAGTAACATAGGCTATATTTATTACAAAAAAAATTAGAGATCCCCAGAAAATCTCACTAAAACCAACCCAAGGTGCAAAAAAAAGGCCATAAAATATCTTTCATCGCATGCGCTGCGAAAAGTATTGATGATAGAACAAAAAAATGTTCTAGAATATTATAGAACGTATCAATATCTACAAAAAACTCCGCGAGACCATATGTCCAACTATTATAGTTATGTCACTATAACTACTTTTTTACATTTTAAAAGTTGATAAAAATGCCAATCAAAATCAGACCAAGTTTTCCATACCTTTGTATTAATCCTTATCCAAATAAATTATTTCATATTCAAGTATTCTGTTTCAATACCTGTAAATTACTTTTTGAATTATTAAAATCGGACCTTCCATTCAAAAGATATTACGAAATTAAAAATATCAATATAAACAAAAAATACACGCCGACACGACGGGCCAGTGCCAGTGTAGTTCTATCTCGGTGATACTCGAAGTGCAGCGAGTGGTAGCGAGTAACGCCGAGGTAGAGGGGCATCGAAATGCGGGAGAGCCAAAATGTTTTAAACTAAATATTCCACCCGTGCGAAGCCGGGATGGGCCGCTAGTCTATTATAAAGAGATATATAATATTATAAAGAGGAAACATTTGTATTTTTGTATGTAACGAATAAACTAAAAAACTACTGGACAGATTTCAAAAATTTTTATGTTGTTAAAAAGCTACATTATCCCTGAGTAACATAGGCTATATTTATTACAAGAAAAAACTAGAGATCCTCAGAAATTCTCACTAAAACCAACCCAAGGTACAAAAAAAAATTGCCATAAAATATCTTTCATCGTATGCGCTGCAGAAAGTATTGATGATAGAAAAGAAAAGAAAATGTTCTACAATATTATAGAAAGTATCAATGTCTATAAAAAACTCTGCGAGACCATACGCCCAACTATTGTTGTTATGTCACTATAACTACTTTTTTACATTTTAAAAGTTGATAGAAATGCCTAACAAAATCAGACCTTGTTTTTTATACCTTTGTATTAATTCTTATCCGAATAAATTATTTCGTATTCAAGACTGTTTCAGTACCTGTAGATTACTTTTTGAATTATTGAAATCGGGCATTCAATTCAAAAGATATTACGAAATAAAAATATAAAATATAAATATAAACAAAAGATACACACGCCACGAGAGAGCGGGCACCAAAATGCGGGAAATACAAAAAGTAAAAAAATTATCCACTCGTACGAAGCCGGGACCGGGATAGTCCATTATTAAAGTTATAAAGTTTTTATGTTATTGTGCAACAAACATACAAACACATTTATAATATTATCTATACTAATATTATAAAGAAGTAAGATTTGTATTTTTGTATTTTTGTATGTAACGAATAAACATAAAAACTACTGGACCGATTTCACAAATTCTTTCACCATTAGGAAGCTACATTATCCCTGAGTAACATAGGCTATATTTATTACAAGAAAAAATTAGAGATCTTTAGGAAATCTCACGAAAACCAACCCAAGGTGCCAAAAAATTTGCCATAAAATATCTTTCATCGCATGCGCTGCAAAAAGTATTGATGATAGAACAAAAAAATGTTTTACAATATTATAGAACGTATCAATATCTACAAAAAAGTCCGCGAGACCATATGTCCAACTATTATAGTTACGTCACTATAACTACTTTTTTACATTTTAAAAGTTGATAAAAATGCCTATCAAAATCAGACCATGTTTTCTATAACTTTGTATTAATCCTTATCCAAATAAATTATTTCGTATTCAAGACTATTTCAATACCTGTAAATTACTTTTTGAATTATTAAAATCGGACTTTCCATTCAAAAGATATTACGAAATTAAAAATATCAATATAAACAAAAAATACACGACGACGCGACGGGCCAGTATAGCGACGCAGCGCAGCGAGTAAAGCGGCAAGAGAGGGGGCACCGTAATGCGGGAGGGCCAATATATTTTTTTAAAAATAATATTCCACCCTCGCGAAGCCGGGATGGGCCGCTAGTGTAATATATACTCACTTTTTAAATAAGTGAAGAATTTATGAGGTAACTCAAATAATATCTTTTAGACATGAAAAAAACGAAGCTAATTTGCTCACTTTATATCCTATAATATATCTTAATGGAAAATCTTTAAGCCAGACTACCCGGATATCTCATTTCTTGAAAGATTAGAGTCGAAGGAATAACGATGACTACTGACATAGTTGAGGAAGTTCATAAACCTAGATGTGCCAGGATATTAAGAAATTGACTTTTAAATAAAGTTTATAAAAGATTTCCTATTTGTGATTCGCTTATGCTTTAAATATAATAAGATAATTAATATTCAGCCCCTTATCTAGATAGAGAAAAATCGATGCACCTGCACCGGTCGGCAGTTTCGGGGGGCGGTAAAATAATAATATAATAAAATATGATTGGAAATAAAAAAAATGGTCCACAAAGCGCGTCTAGCGAGGACTCGATCTTCTCCGTTTTTTTTGACTGACTGTTTATATACATATTTCTGACATTAGGGGTTAAAATGAGAATTTTCAGAATTTGTTTTTACCATTAAATCATTTTATTTTATAAAAATAATAATATGGCATCATTACACAATGTTTCGAATTGAAGTCATGAAAATTAGCTGACTGCTGAAAAAAGTTGACCAAAAATGTATGTTTGTATGTTTGTATGTTTGTATGTTTGTATGTTTGTATGTTTGTATGTTTGTATGTTTGTATGTTTGTATGTTTGTATGTTTGTATGTTTGTATGTTTGTATGTTTGTATGTTTGTATGTTTGTATGTTTGTATGTTTGTATGTTTGTATGTTTGTATGTTTGTATGTTTGTATGTTTGTATGTTTGTATGTTTGTATGTTTGTATGTTTGTATGTGTGTATGTTTGTATGTTTGTATGTTTGTATGTTTGTATGTTTGTATGTTTGTATGTTTGTATGTTTGTATGTTTGTATGTTTGTATGTTTGTATGTTTGTATGTTTGTATGTTTGTATGTTTGTATGTTTGTATGTTTGTATGTTTGTATGTTTGTATGTTTGTATGTTTGTATGTTTGTATGTTGCGAATGGGCTGGAATACTACTGAACCGATTTTGAAAATTCTTTCACCGATAGAAAGCTCTTTTCCGGGTACATAGGCTATGTGGTAATGCCTTAAATATTATAATATATAGGTTATAAGGTTTGAAGTTAGTCACCTCTTCCAGTTTCTCAAATTTTCAAACTCCTCTTGCATACCGTTAATAAGGTGTGCGTGGTGGTTTGTACCGGTATCAACAATGTAAACCAATCAGTGAAGGTTAAGAATATTATAAACAGTGAACCCGAACGCAACCTTGGTAGTTTGAAAAAACCAGATGGCACCTTCATTATAACAGAAGTAGAAACCTGTGAGTTTTTGATAGAAACTACTACTGACTATTTCGATTGTATTTTTTACCTACATAAAGAAATAAATATACATATATTTATCTATATGAAATAAAAAGAATTATAAGTCTATATCTACATTTATGTAAAATTTATTTAAAAAACTTTTTAACGCAAATCTGTGTAATCATGAGAAACGCCGCAGTTGGTGTAATTGAGTTTGACAAAGCTAAAATGATTCTACTGGTATTTTCTGGACGCGGTATTGCAAATGAGCTGATGGAAAGTGTTAAGTTACTAAATAGCTAATGTTAGTTTAACTTCATGAACAAATTTATACAAACATAAACAAATCTAAAATTTGATTTAAGTTTAGCACGTTACACGAGCTTATGCTGAAACTGTGCAACTAAGTTTACAACTAAACTAATACATCAAAACATAACTCCTCCACAGGTATTCAATTTTTATAATATAAAATTTTAACCTCTATTTCAAGCCTTTTTTGTCCTGCTACGTTTTGTCTGTTACCTAGTTATTATAATTTTCTTTATGTAGTGCAAAAAAAAAGTAATCCACACTATTATATAAAGAGGACAGATTTGATTATTTGTTGCGAATAGGCTCAAAAACTGCTGAACCGATGTTGATAATTCTTTCGCCGATCTAAAGCTACATCCTTTCCGGGTTACAGAGGCTATGTTGTATTGCCATTAATATTATTAATTAAAAGATATGGCCATTTAAGTGTGATAATGTAACCTTTTTTTAGTTGGTGATTTTCATTTTCCCTTTATCTCTTTCTTTCTCTTCTTTAATAAAGTTTATCTCTTAAATTATTAGTTAAAATTACGAATTATAATTATGTTTTAAATAAGCGAAGCAAGGGCGGGCCACTCGTAAATAAATAAAACTTTTCTTAGTAAAAGTTGAATAGCTCGATAGCATCTCTTAACGTTATAACATTTGTTCTCTTGGTTACATCAACTAACTACTTTATAGTCTAGTCGACAAGTTGAAAATGGTACAAAATAGAGATACTGCTCTTAAAATTATGTGCGATAGCTCATTAGATCCGGAATGACGTCTAGAAAAATGTACCAATAGCGTGTATTAGCACATAAAAAATTGCAAAAGTTATAAACAATTAAAGATGAAAAAAAATGGCATTTCGTTTTTTGCCAATATTTAATAAACTATTAATATTTAAGAAATTTCAAAAAAAGATTCTGAAAGAGGAAGAAATTTCCAATAAAAAACTCCCAACTACCGGAACTCTATCTCCATTATTTATAATTTTAATTTAACGCTGAAAATAGGTCTGCGCGTGACATTTTTAGGATGCGCGCGTGGCGTCAAAATGTTTATTAATTTACCAATTTGTTATAAACAAATTTTCAACTTTTTTTTATTTTTTTTCTAAAACTTCTAAAATTAACAAAAACAACCATATATAAACCATATGTACTTTTTTTTTTGGTAAGTTAATAAACAATAGAATTGTTGTTAAAAAAAATTTTTTTTGCAAATCAATTAATATCTTGTATTAATAAAAAAACGATAATATGATGATTTATAAAAAAAAATTTTTAAGTTTTTGTTCAAGTAAAAAAATTGTTATAAACAAAGTATCAATATTTTTTTAACTTTTATGGCACGATCTTGTTAAGTATGTATGTAAGAAAGGCTCTACGAAGCGAAAATTTTTTACGACCATTATTTAAACATTTTTTTTCACTTACAATTAAGACGGTAGTTCGAGACAATTTCGTTAGTTAACAATTGTTTAACTCGTTGAAAAATTAACTTTAAGTAAAATTTCCAACGGGAATAAATTATTTATAGTGTTCAGAACACACCATAATTTTTTCAAATTAAAAAAAAAAATTCAATACCTTAAATAAATTAATTAATGCGCCGTACTCGCTTTTGACGCCACGCGCGCATCCTAAAAATGTCACGCGCAGACCTATTTACAGCGTTCAATTAAAATTATAAATAATGTAGATAGAGTTCCGGGAGTTGGGAGTTTTTTATTGGAAATTTCCTCCTCTTTCAGAATCTTTTTTTGAAATTTCTTAAATATTAATACTTTATTAAATATTGGCAAAAAACGAAATGCCATTTTTTTTTCATCTTTAATTGTTTATAACTTTTGCATTTTTTTATGTGCTAATACACGCTTTTGGCACATTTTTCTAGACGTCATTCCGGATCCAATGAGCTATCGCACATAATTTTAAGAGCAGTATCTCTATTTTGTACCATTTTCAACTTGTCGACTAGACTATTACCTCAACACATCATTATTGCTAGTTGTAATTTAATATTAGCAAACCCTTACTTAAATTTGGCGAAAGATATTTATAATCTAGTTAAGTTAGCCTTAGATAATAGGTCTACTTTAGTTGATAATTAAAGATGTATTATTATATAATGTGTTTTACTAACAAGGGCGACATATTCGCTATGTTGGGAACAAGTCCTTAAAATAAAGAGAAAAAAAAAAACAATTCTAGGTTCTAGGAACGAAATGCTTAGTAGAATAGTAGGTATCCTATTTCAATGAAGTAACCATAGACTTTGTATTGACTCAGAAGGTAGCGCTTTTCAGTAGACTATGCTTTGTCTTTCTGTAATTGCTTTGAAATTCTGAATATTAAATGCTTTGTTTAAATTAAATTTAGTTATATTTTTTAATGTTATTTAATAAAAAAAACTTAGGTCTTGCTCAGGAGTCCTAAGTTCAATCCCATTGATTTTTTGAACATGTGTGTTTTAAGCAATTAAATATCACTTCAAATAAGCGCAATCATAATATAATATTACTATGAAGCGACTAAAGCTCTAAGTTTTAAAACTCTAAGAACTTTATCCGAAAAGGCAAAAGTTTTGACATATTTACAAATAGACAGCGAGTACGTAATTTATAACTATAAGATGATCTAAACCCACTTAATTAGACTTATAACATTAATATTTAATAAAACTCGATAAAATTTAATGATATATTCAGTTCAAAGGCTAACCTCGCTGTGGATAATCTCATATTGCTAATGGATGCAATGGAAATGGAAATTGAAATTTGTATTTAATATTAAAATATTAAAATTATACATACGCTACAATTATGCTCGCGTGTGCAGGTTCGGGATTATCATCTACAGATAATAAAAATGAAAGTGATTGAATAATTATAGTAGAGTATTTAGTTTATGATACCCGTCACCTCGCGCCGGCTTCGCACGAGTGTAATTTATCACGATGAAGATATTTAGGCGCTTACATGGTAAACATATTTCATTATTATCTAGCAAGAGCTCTGATTTTAAATATATTGCATGTTGCAATCATTTTGCAATGAAAGGATATCATCATCAACACTGCGACGCGATGAATGTGATTCTTATGTAGTTTCTGACTAATGAGTATTTGTAAATAGACGATTACCGCGACTTTCCCTTTGACCCTTTCTTTAACCATTTAGGGATGACATATCTTAGGGTATATCAAGTGAGAAGGAGCTACACTGCACCATGCCTGAGGCTTAAGACACAGGTGAAATTTTAAGGCTCTTTATGGTTGCCAAACCAATAAATCAAAATGCTCACGTGATCCTCAATATCGGCATCACCTCACTGTGATATCTAAGTATTTACTTCACAAAATGACTCCTCACACTGCTCTATCATATCGAAGCTTATAAACCACCATTCCTTCAAGTTTGAGTAAAGGTTGGTCTTTCAAAGAGTCATAATCCATCAAAGTGTGGAAATTTTAATATATTCTGATTCCACGATAAAAACAAACCCTTTTTTAAACTTTATTTCTTCATAATATGTTTGCACAATTGCATCCTGCAAAATTGATTGACCCAATATGAATGTATTTCGGCAAACAAATTACCTTATTGATGGATGAACATGGATTAAAATATAGAATAGTTTTTAATACAGCAAAATACAATTCCTATGAGATAGTAGTGAGTGAGTGTTTCGTTTCATTTCATTCTGGCAAATAAATGAACAAACGAATAGATTAAAAGAAAATTATTATATATAGTTAATCCCTATTGATTCGAATGTTTCATGAAATAAATTAATTTTCTGATTAATGAGTGGGCGTGATACTGTATAGTCATATAGGCAATAAATCAAAGATGAAAGTCAATTTAAATACAAGTTTTTACTTGCGAGTAGTTCCTTTTATTTTATTTCAATTATACCCACGTAATGTGTAGTATAGTTTCGATATGGATAATATTACTAACGTACAGTCCCTATTTCCTTTTTACTTAGTTTTAAGTTAATCTGATAACAAGAAACAGAAATGTTAGTAACACCTTACATAAAGTAGTGATCGCAGGTAGTTCCTTTTATTTTATTTCAATTATACCCACGTGTAGATATATAACCTTGTTTTCGTATATATTACGTGGAAGATAGTATTATAGTGTCATGGTTAAGATCACCCTTCTTGAGGTCCATCTAAGTTAACTATTATCTACTTAAGTTGGTGTTCGGGCAGCGAAGGGGCGCGTTATAATTATGTAAAAGACCTTTAACCCTAAACCTTGGTCGCAAGTCCCGGTTTTTTGTCGAAATTGCGTGTGTATACGTATTGCTGTACGGTAATGGGTATCATTTCTCCCTCATTCTATGACAGAAATAAGTAAGAGAAAAATAGAAATTATGTATATAATAATAAATGTTCGTTCATATTTTTACAGTGCAGCACGGTTAATTCGATTGCAACAAAATAGTACAATTATTTCTAGTAGGTGGCGCACATGTCGTAAATACCAGTAAACGTATTTATTGGAGAATTTCTGCAATGCTGAATTATTATATTCGTATCATTTTAACAACAATCGGTATTCGGCAGATATGCAGGTATGAAAGTTGAAGGTAGACAGGTATTTGCGTAGAATTTTTGTTTCACTTTTTTGTCCAATTTTTTTAGTATTTTTAAATTTCTCATACGTTACTTTGAGTATAAAAGTAACTTAGGTTAACTTACTTTCAATAAAAGCAGTCTACGTATGTATAAAAAATGGCGAAACCAACAAGCCAACAAACACACTTTCGTATCTATAAGTCGGATTAATAGGGGTATTAAAACACTAAAAGGAAACATTGAAAGAACTATTGGGTAAACCCATCCTAGCCACTGCTTCTAAACCGATAAATAACTAAACGCCATTCAGAGTAATGGACTCGTGATCAAGGCGCAGGTTTACAATGGTCTTACGTGACCTTAATCAGAGAAGCCTATTACCAGCAACACAACACAATTTTCACACTTCCACTAACACTAAAACTAAGCTTTGGTACGCCGAGAAAGGGAATATAAAAGGACGAGACAGTGGTAGAAGCACCCCTCCACCGGTAAGGATAATAGTGCCGGCTAACATTAGGATACAAAGTTGTTTACTTATAATGTGACAACGCAAGGGGTATTAAATATTACCCACAAATGATCTTAAATATTACGCTAATCTAATTTACGTGCCAAGATATAAGTATAGAAGAAATATGAATTTAAATTACTATTATTAAATATACAATTCATAACAACTATGAATGCTAGCACAATTATTGTGGTTATTCGTTGAAGCAATTCAATATCTGCATTGTCAGTGTCAAAGTCAAAGTCAAAATTTTTTATTCAATATTGGAATTTACATTCTCTTATTGAATGTCGGAATCTACCACCCTTTCGGAAACGACCTAACCCTGACCTGAGAAGAATGGGCGCAAGAAACTCAGCGGGACTATATCTTTTGGATATTTTACTTTTTAACTTTGATTTTTTTTAAACGCCAATTTTTATAACAAATATATTTATATATTGAGAAAGCCTGGAGCGAACGCATCATTCCCAAGGCGTGACATCTTCCAAAAAATCTTTAATGTTATAATAGCCTTTGTCATACAAACGTTTTTTAACTAACTTTTTAAATTTTCCTATAGAACAATTTTGAACGTTTTCTGGGATCCTGTTGTAGAAGCATACACATCGCCCAACAAAAGAATTACTAATTCTACTCAATCGAGTAGTAGGAATAACAAGTTTGTGTTTGTTCCTAGTATTGATGTCATGCAAGTCACTATTTCTAATAAAATCGTTAACATTTTCAAAAATATATTGTGAAGCAACAGTCAATACACTAATTTCTTTGAATTTATCTCTTAAAGATATTTTAGGGCCGAGACCATAGATTGCGCGAATAGATCTCTTCTGCAGTATAAAAATCGTGTTTATGTCGGCTGCGTTACCCCAAAGTAGAATGCCGTAAGACATTATACTATGGAAGTAGCTAAAGTAAACTAAACGAGCCGTGTCTATATCAGTTAATTGGCGTATTTTCTTAACCGCGTATGCTGCAGAGCTGAGTCTATTGGCCAATCTCTCAATATGGGGGCCCCATTGTAATTAAGAATCGACAGTAATGCCCAAAAATACGGTAGATTCCACCGGTTCCAACTCCTCTCCATTTATAAATACACCAGTCTCTATTTTTTTAACATTAGGTGTCGTAAATTTTATATATTTAGTTTTCTTACTATTTAACTTTAGATTATTAGTACTGAACCAATGTACAATATCAGAGAGAGCATTGTTTACATCGTCATATTCAGTTTGATAGCGTTTCACTTTAAATATTAGCGAAGTGTCGTCAGCAAACAATACTATCTTGTTCTTTTTTTCTACAAGGTTTGGCAGGTCGTTTATATAAATGAGGAAGAGAAATGGTCCAAGAATAGAACCCTGGGGGACCCCCATATCCAGACGAGCCCCAGGAGATCTCTTGCCATTCACGTCAACCCTTTGAACCCTATTGTTTAGATAGGAGTTCATAAGGTCGAGCGTAGTTCCTTTGATGCCATAGTGGCGTAGCTTTCTGACCAGAGTCGCATGATGTACACAATCGAAGGCCTTAGATAAGTCACAGAATATTCCAAGTGCATTCTGTGATTCCTCCCAGGCCTCGAAGATGTTCCTAATTAATTTGACACCAGCATCCGTTGTTGAACAACTGGTTATACATCCAGATTTAAATATAGGCGTTACTTTACTATGCTTCATCAGGTCAGGAAACACGCCACGTTTAATACAAGTATTGAAAATAGTAGCTAGATACGGTGCAATGGCATCAATAATGGAGTTAATTATTTTAACAGAAATACTCCAAATATCAGCTGTTTTTTTCATATCTAGGGTTTTAAATGTTTTAATTATATCTTTACTGATGACAGTACTAAATTCAAACAAAACATCACATTTTTTTACATTTTCTAGCAATAATGATTCAGCAACGCTGGCAGATGAAATGAGGGAACAAGTTGTTGAGATTGGAATGTCTGAGAAATATTTTTCAAACATGAATGCAACTTCCTAATCACTTTTGATATTAATGTTATTATAAATGAGATTATACTTGAAGTTACAATCTCTGACTCTTCCAGTTTCCCAATTTATAATATTCCATGTCATTTTTATTTTGTCTTGTGCATTATAAATTTTTTGTTTAATATGTAACGACTTTGCCATGGAACACACTTTTTTAAATAACTTTGAATATGCTTTAACAAAGGCTATAAAAGACTCTGAATGGTTGTATGATCATTCATTATAAAGTTGATATAGTTTTTCTCTACTTCGATGAATACCAACAGTTGCCCAATCATTAAATGACAAGAGACCACCCGAATTGACTGTCTTGGTAGTGAATATGGCAGTAAACTCTGATTTTATTAATTTAAATAGTGTGTTATATAACATATCAGGGTTATTGTTGTCAAAATTTAAGTATGTGAGATTTGCTATAATACTACCTTTAAATTTCTCAATACGTTTGGAGTTCGTAGGAACAAACACAATCTTTTTATTTTTATTTTCTTTTTTTAACTCACATTTAAAGGAGACTAATTGGCCAAAATGATCCGAACTCAACTTTTTAATAATTGAATATGAATTGGGTTTAAAGTTGGTAAATATATTATCAATACATGTTGCTGAGGTTGCAGTTACTCTAGTTGTCTCTAAAAATATATTTACTAGGTTATATTAACAGGGATCTGAATCTAACACTTGTGGTGGAGTCTTCTAATAGATTAATGTTAAAATCACCACAAATTATAATATATTTTTTAGACTCAGGTAATTTTAATAGTATTTCTTCTAACACATTTTCAAATAATTCATATAACGCTGCAGGGGGACTGTATATGCTCACAACAATGAAGCGCTCAAGTTCTGCACAGGCTATCTCAATAGTAAGTTCTACAGAGAGGCTCACAATGTCTTTGCGTTCTTTAAATTTAAAAAGTTTACTTAAAATTATTAAGGAGCCCCCACGTAACGATTTTTCTCTGCAGAACGCACTTGCTACCTGGTGACCACTGAAATTAAACATGAGTTCATAATTACGAAGCCAATGCTCTGTAATACATAAAAAACTGGAATTATTTATGAAATGTTTTCACATCTCATAAATAATTCCAGTTCTAATTCTTTACCTAAAAGTCATTGTAAGTTTTGGTGCACCAGGTTTACAATTTTATTATTATTACTAAGATTTTTATTTTTATTATTGTCTAGGTTTAATATGCTAGATTAATTCTCTGTTGTCTTATTATGTAAAATTAATTGGAACGGTTTCCAAGTTATTAAATGTCAAATTATTGATCTGCTCAATAGGAGTTATAGTTTTTGGGTTATTTACCTGCTTAAAAGAAGCAATGGTAGTCAAGTCACAATTTGACTGCTCAATAGAAGCAGTGTTAGAGGTAGCCAACATATTGGCTGAGTTAAAAAGTATATAATAAGATAGCAATTTTGCTACCTGTCTTTTTCTAAAGTTAGATAGATGTAGCCTATCACAAGTAAGTAATTGATATTTGTTATATATTATATTATTTAAGTCAATAATGTGACATTTATTATTTATCATTGTTATTTGGTGTTAGAGTCACATAATTGCAGTTATAATAGTGTGTTAACAAACTATTTAATTTATATCTATTTTGATTTTCCTCTGGCAAGTCTTTTATATATGGTAAGGTACACAATTAGTTTTTTAATTTTTAGATGATTTAATTGGGTAAAATATCTTTGTATCATATTTTTGTTTAATTTGCCTCTTCTCCCAATTTGAGAATAAGAAGCTCCCGGCATACACATATTTAAAACCGTTTGATCTTTACATAGTTTATTAAGTAAGATACCCATGTTTCTACCCAGCTCATCACTATAAATTTTTATATATTCCTTATGAGAATTGGATGCAAACTGGGTAAAAACCGGGTTCAAAGATATGAGGTCAGTGTTAGCCTCAGCAGGCGTAGAGACTGATTCACAAAATTGCCCCGAACGATCTGGAGAACAATGACATTCACAATTTTGTTGTTTAGTAAGTGAGTCAAAGCGATCCGAGTTATACTGATATAGTTCTACCAAACCGTTCATGGCACTGATATGCTCTGCAATTTCTTTTTGAGCAGTCTCATATTTCTGAGTTTTAGCTTGTAAATTATTGTGCAAACTTACCATCTCAGCCTGGAGAGAGCCTCATAATTATTATTTACATTATTTAACTCTGTGTTTTTGACGTTTCACAATAGAGGTATTTCAGATTGCGAAAGCAACACGTTAGTACTAGTCAAACAGAATATGGATAAATTAACTCGACTGCATTAATTTCTTTGATAGACTTTCTAATTAATATTATTCATATTCAATAGTTTAATAAGTTTAGTTCTGGTCTTAGAAATTCTTTTCTTCTCTACCTTATGTAAATTTCAAGGCCAGCAACTCATCAGTATAACAAGAAAAAGACAGAGAGTAATAAAAAAATTGGCCAAACGCAAGTGAGGGTTCTGTACAATTATAATCTATACTATTAAATAAAGAGGAAAGATTTGATTGTTTGTATGTTGGTTTGTTTGATGCGAATAGGCCATAAGGTGGCCATTTTGTAAATTGAAGAGTTTCTCAGGAACTACACATCCGATTTTTAAAAAAATGTTCACTGATAGAAAACTATACTATTCGTGAGTGACAAAAGTGATTTATTGTTGCCATATACATTTTTTAATTAATAGAATATGGCCATTTTGTTGCTACTGATCCGATTTTAAAAATTCTTTCTCTGAGAGAAAACTACACTATTCGTGAGCGACAAGAGTGATTTAGTGTTGCCATATACATTTTTTAATTAATAGAATATGGCCATTTTGTTGCTACTGATCCGATTTTAAAAATTCTTTCACTGAGAGAAAACTACACTATTCGTGAGCGACAAGAGTGATTTAGTGTTGCCATATACATTTTTTAATTAATAGAATATGGCCATTTTGTTGCTACTGATCCGATTTTAAAAATTCTTTCTCTGAGAGAAAACTACACTATTCGTGAGCGACAAGAGTGATTTAGTGTTGCCATATACATTTTTTAATTAATAGAATATGGCCATTTTGTTGCTACTGATCCGATTTTAAAAATTCTTTCACTGAGAGAAAACTACACTATTCGTGAGCGACTAGAGTGATTTAGTGTTGCCATATACATTTTTTAATTAATAGAATATGGCTATTTTGTTGCTACTGATCCGATTTTAAAAATTCTTTAACTGAGAGAGGTCTATGGTATTTTCGTCTCTCTTTCTCTTCCTCTATCATTGTCTCTCATGTTCTCTCTTTTTTCTCTCTTTAATTCTTATTTTTATTCATTCAGTATGATCAGTCTATTCACTTTCTTTCTTTCGATTATCTCTCTCGCTCTTTCTCTCTCTCTCTCTTTCTCTCTCTCCTCTTGCGCTCTGTCCTTCCTCTCTTAGCATCTGTCGCTTTTATTTTATTTTTGTTTCTATTATTTTTCTTTTTCTTACTCTCTCTCTCTCTCTTTTTTCAAATAATGAAAAACTACACAATTATAGAGTGACAATTTAAGCACATCAATTATAATATTGTTTTAAATACCCGGAGCAAAGCGAGGGCAGGCCTCTAGTTAAGGAATAAACTTAAACTGTATATAACATGAACACTCGGTCAGTACAAACTGCAATTTTTTATATATTTTTACAGTTTTAGGATTATATCCCTTACGTATGTTAAAACACATTGCTTCTTATTAAATTTTATGATAATAGGTCAAGGTCTAATAGTCTGCTGACCTGAATATTTGATGTTTGATACCTCCACGCGTTTTGAGCAAAAGGGTCAGATAAACGGATAACGAAGAGGTCCTATAAGGATTCTTTTTAAAGTACCGGAAGCCTAAAAAGTGACGAAATGAAAGTGATGAAATATGAACTTATTATTATTCATTGACATCACTGAACATCTGATGAAAAATGAATATATTGTTAGAAATTAATATTCGTAGCACATGCTACGAGAGCGCTACGATTGAAACATTCGGAGTACGAAATTAAACGGCCACAATTTTGTACACGTTAAAATTTTACGTAACACGTTAGAATTTAAATAAAAGAATTGGATGGCTAAGACAAGCTTTGCTTACATTTGTAAATATCTAAATCTAGATTATAGTACTAGAAAATAGTTTATTACCTATCTTTAATGAATTTTTGAACCCGTTGCGAAATTATCCTCAAATCAACGTTTCGTATATTACACAAAACTTGCATTTTGTTAGCGGTTAGGCTTTCTAGAGTTCTGTACCTTAAACAGTTAAAAGGAAACCCTATAGGATCACTTTTTTATCCATCTGTCTCTCAAGGCCTCCTTGTTCTCAGGAACCCGTGTAGGTAAAAGGATGAAATTAATATCAAATATTCAAGTCTGCACTCTTTAAAAGCTATAAAAAATCAAACTTCTAACTCAATTTAATCAAAATGATAGTTACTGATAAAATTTTAATGTACTTCTCAAAACTGACTCAAAAATGTTTATTAGTTTAAAATGGCGTTTTAATTTTTTTTTTCATGTAAGTATTTTTGACGTAGTTCCAGAACTTCTGGCAGAAGAATAACATAGTTATTAATAGTATAACTGGTACTAAATATACTAGAAGTAAACCTGACCTGATATATTACAGATATTTCTTAGGCTACCCAGGATCGATGTTTATGACCTTAAAAGAATTCGCTAGCATTTACGCCTGAGGTCACTTTAATATCGAAAGAATTTCCCATTACGCCCTTTAAATTCCACTGCAGCTGCAATGAAGGCAATATTAAATATTTTTGTAATTTCGTTTACTTTGCAATATTTACTGAATCGTCTACACAGAGACTAAACAATTAGATAGACTTAGACTAAACAATTATGTACTTTATTAGTAAGTCAAACAGATTACTTGATACATGTATTTAATTTCAAACAATCTGTTCGTATTTAATCAGACTCAAGCCACAACAAACGTTTAAATTAAAACTAAATGACTAACTCTAATAGTAAATAACTTTTATTACTGACGGCGACGTACGTCGTCCACTTTGCGGTTAAGCGACAAGAACACAAACAGCTATTACTTTTGAAATTATAATTTTTTATTTTCAAATTTTCGTTACTTCAAGTCAAACATTTTGTAATGATGCCATGTTATTAATTTTATAAAAAAAAATTATTTTGTGGCAAAAAAAAATTCTGAAAATTCTCATTTTTTCTTGTCTCTGACTACCCCTAACCCCTTAATAAATGAGTGAAACTCAGGATTCGTATATTTAAATGGACGAAAATAAAACGATGCAATACCATTTTCATGTTTACTGATTTTCTTTTTTTGTTTACTGACTATTAAGCTAATATAATAATTATAATTTAACTTTTGCCCCCATATACAACTTAATTATAATTCGTCTTCCCTTCTTTGCGTCTTCGATCATACTCTGTCATTCCACTTTATTATCTTTTTTCAATCAAATCAACATCATACGTCATCTTATGTTCAACCATTCAAGAACAAAACATCTCAAGTTCGTTAAAGTAAAAAACATAGTTTTTATGTACTTCATTTGGAATAATAATAGAAACCATATCCTTAATTGTCACACACTTAGTACAATTGTACCCCCCTATCAGACACCCGAAAAGTTATTAATATTAACCAACTATAACCATACTTACGTTATAGTATAAAAGCTGATTTTTTTATATGTTACTTAAGAAACTATCAAAAGATGTCCTACTGGCAATTAGAGAGTTTTAACGGTTCTTACACCTTGTCAGACATTAAAAAGCAACCGTGATCCAAACTTCATAGTTGCGGAACGTTTATATAGTCTGGTCAACAATTGCTTTTTAGGTCGAAATGTTTTCTAATTCGATTCGGAATGGCACTTTTTGAGAAAACTGGAGGGCCGCTCACAAAAAAAAATATATAATTAAATTTATATATGTCGGGGATTTTAAATGATGTGAAAGGAAATGTAAGGAGGAAGATGGGGAATATTGGGGAACACTACAAGGGGGTGATGGTATTGAATGGAATATTGGGTAAACGCAACATAGATACTCCTATTGAACCGATAAATGATCAAATATGATCTCTAACAATTACGAGAGAAACCTAAGCAGTGCCTTGGACTTGTGACACTGCACAACACTATCACTATTCAGACACTACTTCACTTCTTGGGAGACCGCGCACGACTAAGACTTCAGTCAGACTGTCGATGGCATATAAAGGGTCAAAACGGAAGTGACTACTACCCTACTCCAACGCCATAGACAGCGATGATGATTCGATTTAATCGATAACCTTTTACTATTCTCCGACATAAATTGCGATAAAAAGTTTTGGACCCCGGATTATTGTTTATTGGTCGATCCTGTAGGCGCCTGAATTATTTCGCTTCTTAATTTTCATATTTAATAAGTTAATATAATAACTATTCATTAAATGTCCGGAGAACCCGTTTTCGGGCGTATTTTCAACCCTCTATGGACTTTTCTTTGGGAAATTTCCTGCTCTCTTTTACTATTTTTTCAAATTTCAAAAATCTCAAATGTTTTTCGAGATATTTGCAAAAAACCAAACCCAAGGGGGGTTTTCACTTAATTGTTTATAGCTTTTACAATTTTTGCGAGCGGCCTTTCAATTTTCTCAAGAAGTTTCATGCCATTCCGAATCGAATTACATCTAAATCATAATTTTTGGAGAATTACAAAAAAGGTTTCGACCTAAAAAGCACTTGTTGAATAGACTACTATGTATGTTATCAAGACTGTTAAAAACTAAATAAAATTCCAAGCCAGAAATATTCTTTAAACTACCAAAAAATTACGACTATTTTCCCTAGTTAATACAGAAATATTTTAAAATAAATGCTCGTAGATTCTGTTGGCGTCACCTGCGACGCTTCAGATTGAGGAAATGAGACGAATATGTTCATGAATATTTTAAAAGGCACATCATACGTGTAATAGTAATGTTAAAATGGTGTGATTTGTAAACTTATAAAGAACGGAGATGCTACATAAGTTTGAACATTTATTCCACTTTATGTGCATTTCAATTCTAACCATCTCGGAACTAAAATGCAATCATTTAAAGTTAACAACACCGTTAATATTTGGGTGGTAGCACTTTTTATTTTATTCTAAGACTATAACAACCAAACGGAGCACACCTGGTGACCAGTATGCCTGTGCAGTATGTGGTGTCGTTATGCTGGATCTCCGTTACTAAGGTTTGGAGTAGGTTATTAATATTGGTTACTCGATTAAGTGCATATTAAATAAATTGGTATTTGCGAGAAGTTTCTTTTACTTTATTTTGAGTATACCCACGTGTAGATAATATACATATAACTTTTGGTGCGATAGATTAGTCAGTCTCTCTGGAGTTGTCGCGTAGTGTACATGGAAGTGGTGAAACTAGTATCGTACTATCGTGGTAAAAGTGTTCTTGAAAAGGCCTTTAAACTTATACCTAGGTCGCAAGTCCAAAGCGCTATAAGTATTGCTCTACAGTAATAAGAATCACTCCTCTTTTATTCTGTGACATGTTTAACTTAGTTTATTTGGTTATTCGAATAAATTACGTTTTTAATAAGACAAAGAAACATAACATTAATGTAAAAACTGGAACCGTGGTTTTTCCGAGATAAAATAAAGCAAATTAAATAAAAATCCCTATAGTAAATCTGTCACATCGCGAGAGTGTGAAAGGAAGACAAACCAACAAATACTTTTATAATATTAGTACAGCTTCACGCTTCATGTTTTGTGTAAAGAAAACGTGACATATTTATGATTTAAGCAAAAATAAATGATATTTTCTGCCTTGTTGACAATATAATTTCCTGATTTAAATAACATTGAACGTATCGATATGGAAAAATATTTGCTTTTATTATTCATATGTACTTTGTATTTCCTTCCATTATCCGTATGTATTGCTTGTTTGTTTGCTTTTGTTCGAAATGGCGAGCAGTAATTGAAACATCGATACCGAGGCTTACAAGCAAATAGCTATTACAAAAATAGGAATCATTAAACTTTCTATTTGTAAATCAAGCTACCTCGTATTGAATATTCTATATAGTAATTTTATCTGCGAAAAATATCGAGTAGTCTTTTTTTCAGTGAAATTAAAGGATGATTTTTAAGTTAGAGGGACTGCACTGATAAATGAAACAACAATGTACAGAGCTGCGCGAGACCACAGACAACGAAATTTATTCCAACACTATAGTTTATGTTATTTTGATACAGATTATAACACTCCCACTTATCAAAATAATATATGTATACTATATCTACTAAGTAATAGACTTAATGCCTAACAATTCCATTAAAAAATAATGTTTTACATTAGGCAAACTTTTAGTGAGTATATCAGCTGGCATCTTACTGGTTTCTAAATACTTTAATGTAACAGTTTTATCAATAATACAATCTCTAATAAAATGATAGCGCATATCAATATGCTTTGTACGTTTATTAGTGTAATTATTTAAAGACAACTTAATTGCACCTTGATTATCATTCGATATTACAATGGTATAAGAATCATCAATAATCTCTGTTAACAAATTACGAAGATAAATAGCTTCTCTGCAGGCCTCTGCCAGCCCCATGTATTCAGCTTCTGTGCTTGAGAGTGCAACTGTCTTTTGCTTTTTAACCTCCCATGAAACTACACTACCAGCCAAAACAAAACATAAACCTGAATATGACCTTCTGTCTATACTATTATTTCCCCAATCAGAATCAACAAAACCCTCTAATTTCGAATTTCCATTCTTATCAAATTTCAAACCAAAATGTTTTGTCTTATTTAAATATCTTAAAATTCTTTTAGCATAAGTCCAAACTTCTTGATCATAACAATTATTAAATTGACTTAGATATCCAACACTAAATGCTATGTCGGGACGAGTTAACACTGCTAAATACATAAGACCTCCGATTAACTGCTGATATGGTATTTGACTGTCACAAATTCTATTTTCTTTACTGATATTTAACCTAGTTTCTAAAGGTGTATCTGAAAATTTACAGTTATACATGTTGAATCTACTTAACAATTGGTTTACATAATTTTCTTGACTCAATGTTACAGTACCATTAACTTTATCAATATTCACTGTCATTCCTAAACAATTCCTAACTTGACCTAAATCCTTTAGTTTAAATTTTGAAGACAATACCTTTTTTAAATGATTAAATTCAACACTATCATTTGTAAAAACAAAGAAATCATCAACATATAGTGTAACAATTGTCCTTTTATCACCATTATTTTTACTGTACAAACATGGTTCTAACTTTGACCGTTTATAACCAATACTTATAAGACATTCATCTATTTTCTTATACCAGGCCCTTGAGGACTGCTTTAAGCCATATATAGCACGATTTAATTTAAGCACTTTTCCATTACAATCTGAATCGGGAAAAAGTTCTGGCTTTTCCATGTAAATCACCTCCTCAAGCTCCCCATTTAAGAATGCTGTTGTTACATCAAGATGTGTAATATCTAATTTGAGTTTAACTGACAATGCAAATAATAACCTTAAAGTAGAATGCTTAACTACTGGTGAAAAAGTTTCTGTATAATCCACATTTGCCTTTTGCATAAAACCTTTAGCCACTAACCGAGCACGGTAACGAACATTATTATCACTGTCATATTTTTTACGTAACACCCACTTACACTTCACTATTGTCTTATCATCTTTTGGCAAATCAACTATCTCCCATGCATTATTATCCTCAAAACTTTGAAGTTCCTCATTGACTGCTTTTAACCAAGCATTTCTTTCTGTACCTTGTAAAGCGTCCTGTAATGATAAAGTGTTAACATCATCACAGTCTTCCTCGCTGGTACACATATTGACCCTATATCTTTCTGGTAACCTTTTGTTTCTTTTAGGCCGACCTTGTTGCTCAGGTATTTCTCTCACTCTTTCATCAAATATTTCTTCATCTAGATTAGCCGGAGTAGTTTCTTTTTCTGAACTTTTCTCTTCATCTCGAGTAACTTCTTCCACTGAAATAGAAATTTCTTTCTTTTCTTTGATTGGTGTGCTAATTTCTTCCTTATCCTGATTATCTTGTTTCAATGTTCTAGAGCTTTCTCTCTTTTCTATCTCTGGTACACTGTTCACTATGTTCTCACTATTTTCCATAATTATGACATTTCTACTAGTAGTGATAGATCTAGTTCTAGGATTATAAATCCTATATCCCTTTATGTCATCTGGATAGCCAATCAGAATATGTTTTTCTGCCTTTTTATCCCATTTCTGGCGTTTTTCCTTTGGTATAAATGCCATTACAATGCTACCAAATATTCTGAGATGACTCAAGTCTGGCTTATATCCTGTCCACATCTCAAAAGGTGTTTTATCATTCATACCTGGAGTCCGATTCTGCAAATATACAGCAGTGTGTGTTGCTTCTGCCCAAAACTCCTTGTTTAAGTTTGCATCAAATAAAAGACATCTAGCCTTCTCTACTATTGTACGATTACTTCTTTCTGACAACCCATTCTGCTCTGGGGTGTATGGATTGCTTTTTTGATGAGCAATACCTTCCTTTATGAGATATGATTCAAAGTCATGATTACAGTACTCTCTGCCATTGTCACTTCTCAAAATCTTGATTTTTTTGTTTGTTTGTTTTTCAACTTTTGCTTGGAAATTTTTAAAGCAACCAAATACTTCACTTTTATTCTTTATAAAATAGACAAAGATCATTCGACTATAATCATCTATAAATAAGATAAAATATCTAGAACCTGCGAGTGATGCATGCTCCATAGGTCCACAAACATCTGTGTGTACTATATCTAGCAGTTCTTTGCTTCTAGAACCCACATGTGTGAATGGCTGACGGCTCTGCTTTCCTTCACAACATACTGTACATGTCATCTTGCTAATATTAATATTCTCTTGGAGATTCATTCCATCTACAGCACTACTAACTTTGTTTAAGTATTTGCTGTTTATATGGCCCATTCTACGATGCCAAGTATGACCAGTCACTGCCACATTAGCCACTATAATGTCGTTTATTCTCAACTTGTAGACGCCATTAACTAGGGTACCTGTAGCCACCAAGTCGTTATTTCTATTGAAAACTTCACAACCACCTGCTGTGAACTTGACTCTATTTCCATTTCTTATTAGCTGGCTCACAGACAACAGATTTGTAGTCAATTCTGGAACACATAAGACATTGTGAACTGGTATCTCATATTCATACTTATCTATCTTCGTAGTAATGGTAGTATCTCCGGCACATAACACTTTCAATTGTTGGTTATTGGCAATCAGAATGTTTTTCTGTTCTGGATACGAAACAATTTTCGATCCACTCTTTGTTACAAGTTAAGTGCACACTAGCTCCCGAGTCAATATACCAGTCATATTTGTTAAATTGTCCACTTAAAAAGGCTGCACTAAATGCATTTGACGTTTTTTGTTGCATTTCTTTTGTAGATGTTTTATTTTTATCGATATTTGGACACTGGTTTTTGTAATGACCCAATTGTTTACAGTTATAGCACTTGATATAGCTTTTGTCTTTGACAGTTTTCATATTTGACGTTTTTGAAGCTTTTGCAGTGTTGATAGTGCTATTTTTCTTTCGCTGGTAAAAACCTTTCGACAAAAAAGCATTCTCTGTCCCACTGCTGCCAACTTCCGTACTCATATCCAGCAACTTGCTTTTTATGACGTCTGTCCCTATCTCTATGCCAGAATGTTCGATGGCCATGATCATAGGCGAAAACTTTTCTGTTAAACCTGCTAACAATAAACATCCTATCCATTCCTCGGTTATCGTGAATCCTGTTCCACGTAGCTTCTGGGCTGTATCAACAATCTGCGTGACGTAACTTGTCATAGATTCGCTGTCTTCCAGTCTAATGGATATCAAATGTCGTAATAAATTGATCTTTCTTTGGAAACCGGAATCATCGAACAAAGATTTAAGCCGCTTCCAAACATCGTAGACCGTCTTTTCATTTTTAATATGAACATATAAAGATGAATCAATCGTCATTATTAATTTCGCTTTTGCCTTCAGCACATCAGCGTCTGCAACAGCTGCTGATTTTTCTTTTTTGATATCTAATCCTTCTAACAATAAGAAGTTTTCTGCGGCAAATGCCCACTCATCATAATTTTCTCGCCCTTTGAGTTTAGGAACATTTATGATATAACTGGCAGCCATTTTGCACGCGATGACGAACTCGATCACTAATAAAATGTTTTGAACTATTTTAGGTAGTAACCGTAAAACTGATTCATGATTATTAATTTAGTCCACTTTTTAGTATATTTAACAGTTTTTAAGCACGAAAAATCATTTTATTACTATTTTTTTAAACTGGGTCCAAAACCTGATAAATGAAACAACAATGTACAGAGCTGCGCGAGACCACAGACAACGAAATTTATTCCAACACTATAGTTTATGTTATTTTGATACAGATTATAACATGCACTTATTCAAAAAAATTATAAAGGAAAGTTGTAGTAATTTCAATAAAATCCGTTGTGTCGTTTAAAACTTAGGTACAGACAGCGAAAGCGACATAGTTTTGTACTATGTAAAGAAGGATATATCGATACCCAATTTAAAACCTATTCAGAATGCTAAAGTGATTTTGATTGAATACCATGTGTTTACGCCCAGCGGGCTCTCAGCTAATAAACTAATTTCAATGTCAGAGGCTCTATCGATGGAAATATCACCATAATAAACTAGCCGATCTGCGTGACCTAGTTTATGTTGCTTTTAGTACTATTCTCTCTAATTTACTCAACCATTCACTCATTCACGCGCACATCTACCCGCCATATAATTAATTTATTATCGAATTTCAGTCTTATCTCTTCAGCAGTATTTGCACGAATAATCACCAACTATTCCACAGGCACGTTGTTTTATTCCTAAATGAGAATATTGTATGGGTTAATTAAAATTTTAATTAAGTTTTATCGTGTATGTAACTTCAATCGTATCCTTTCAGATGTATTTGCAGGAATATTTTCTAACTATCTCACAGTAACTCTGTTATATCTCGTTATATAAGTGTTTTGCATTACTTTAGGTTTCAAACCATATGTGTACAAAATCCATTAAGCTGTTCTTACCTACATAACTCTTTTAATCCCTTGAGAACTGTGCTTTATTCCGGGATGAACAGTAATTTATGTTATCATTCAGATTACAAACTTTGTATATGAGTACAAAATATCATTAAAGTCCATTGAGCCGTTATTAAGTACCCTTAATCCCACAGAAACTGTAATATTTTTCGAGATAAAAAGTATCCTAATTTTTAATCCACGTTCTAAAGTATGTGTGTGCCAAATTTTATTCAAATCGGTTCAGCCATTTTAGTGTGATGCGCGTACAAAGATTCAGACAATAATTATGAAAATCATTGTTTCAGGTTCTACTGATGCTATAAATACTTCTCACATTACTTTTTACTAAACATCTTCCATGTTACATGATACTAAAAAATGCAATTCAAGAAGTTTAACAAGTTATTCTTATAGCAATTACGTTAACACTAACTTAAGTTAAGTAAATCTATTTCATTGACTTTTGAAACAATATTAACTTTATTCTTTTTATTATTGTTATTAATAGTGTAAGTTAGCAATACCGTTTATAACTTTATATTCGCAGGTAGTTCCTTTTATTTTATTCCAAGATAGTAGATTACATCTGTAATGATAAACTTCAGCCGATTGATAATCGGAGCGTACCTGGTGAACATTATGGCTCTAAAATTGTGTGGTGTCGTGATGCTGGGATCCAATTGTGAAGGGTTTCGTGAGTGTTTAAGAGGACTTCGTACGAACTACACTTTTGAAAAATAGAATTTTACCAAAAATATTGCTGTCGCGCTGAGCCCCAAGCTTACCCCTTACCGTGTGATAGAGAGAACTACAGCTCCAACTGATTTTACCTACGTAAAATTAAGAAAATCGTCCTATCGTAATCCCCTCTTTCCTCCTCGAAATCTGGACCGATTTTAATATTTATTTCGTTAAAATGCAGTACAGGGTCTGAGCTATGCCCGTACGTTTTGCTTTTTTGGTTTATGTTAGTAATAATTAGTTAGTGGATGTTTGCAAATGTAAGTAAAAAAGTCGTTTTTTTAATTTCAAAAGTTTTTTTTCTATTATATTAATTAAATAATCAATAAAAAAAAACAAAACGTACAGTCATGGCAGAGGAAAGTATATATCGCATTGTAATTTTTTTTCTTCTGTAACTTCATTATCCTAGGAGGAAACAGGGGACTACGTTTGTATGAAAAAAGTATCGACTGATTTTCTCTTAATAACATTTTTTCGGTTTCCGTCTAAAGTGTGGTCTTTTACATATTAATGTGCTCACTACCAACTTGACACGCAATAGATAATAATAACATGCACTATAGCCAGGAAATCGTGCCCTGCGTGGGAATCAAAGCTCAGGCTTAAAGACTCACAGTCTGTCTACTTTTTGTCGAACCAATGAGAGCTATTTTCAAACATATTGCTAATCAGACGTTATTAACATAAAAAACATCAAAAGCAGATTAACAAACCTTTTTTTAGTCTGCCCTTTATCGTCTAATCTCTCGTGACCGTTATCAACGACAAAATGTCAGGACTTCCGGTTTTGGATCATAAACCAACTGGCCTTAGAAAATACGGCTATATAGATAACTACTTTTGTCGACTCTGCGACGCAATCTTAATTTTTAATGAAATAAAAGCTATTGCGGAAACGTCCTAGTTATAAAGATATGGCTATGTGATATATCGTGCCTCAAAATTACGCTGATTAAACCATTAAAAACTCGCGTGGGGTATTGCGCTCAATTGAATATTTTTTTAAAGAATTCTAGTTGTTTGAATTGCAAACTCCGTGAATTCAATGCCTAAACCACTAAGCTACTGAGGCTTTAATCTAATAAAAGACCTATACATTTTTAATTTTGTAATCTACTAAGATTGTTTTCCTTCGACTTCCTTAATCTTCATGATTCAGTAGCGAGAGACTGAGTCGAGTAAATTTGTGTTAAGACCACGCATTTGAGGTGCATGTGAAATATGGCGTTGTTATAGCGTGCCTCAAAATTATGCTGATTAAACCGTTAATAACTCGCGTGGGATGTCGCGCTCCCCGGGACACATTTAAAGACCTGTAATTTTTTAATTTGTAATCTACTGCGATGGTTTCCCTTCGACTTCCTAAATCTTCATGGTTTAGTAACGAGAGACTCTGAATCAAGTGAATTTGTGTAAAGACGCCTTTGGGGTTTACAACACCCCCGCGTCCAATTAGATTTACATAGAATTAGGTTGTATAAACGAAAATGCTTTTTTAAGGTTATCTGTATAGATAGAATGCCATATTTTCTAAATAAGCAGAAAATTATAATATCATTAGAAATGAAAGTTGAAGAATATCCTCTTCACAGTTTTTATGAAGGATAATAAAGTTGTAGGTAATAACTTATCGAAGTATGAGTGAATCTCGACGTTCGAGTTTAACCTTGATATTGAATATCAGGAAACTTCTTTTGCAATTGGTAAATCATCCATAGAGATGAGCATCTTTGAAATGCTAGGACATTAAGTAAAAGATTATCTACTTGAATTGATCTTTGTGCCTTTTTATAATTGAGTTTAAAAATTGCTTCATTCTAATGTGGTTTGCTACAGATCCCACGTGATACTTTGCGTAACTTTTAGGCGGAAGTAATGGATAAATTGAAGTAAATAATATATGAGACACGTATTATAAACTGGAGTAGATTAAGAACTGTCAGTTGAGATAAACATCTAGAATGTTTTTCTCTGTTAACGGACCTCAAAGATATTTTGCACACAAGTTACTTTTTATACCGGAAAAATTCCTGGTTTCTGGGGGATAAAAAGCGGTGGAGGATTCAGGAGGTTCGAATTCCTGGGCACACATCTCTGACTTCTCTGAGTGATGTGTGTTTCAAGCTATTAAATATCACTTGTTTTAACGGTGCAGATTATATAACATCGTGAAGAAACCTGCACTCCCTAAAAATCTCAAAGGTGTGAGAAGTCTGCCAACCCGCAAGTGGACCAGCGTGGTGGACTATGGCCTAATACCCTCCACTCTTACTAAATTGTTATATTTAGATACAATTTAGTGAGAGACATATTAAGAAAATAAAACATGTTTTTTTGTCAATGTTTTCGTCATAAATTTCCCGTGCGAAGTTAGGGGGATCGACTAGTATAAAATAATAAAACGATAACTGTAAGAGGACAGCCTCCGTTGTTGCCAATATATTAGATTGAAACCTTACATTAACAATAAAAGTTATTGTTACCACAAATAATAAATCGTGCGTATTGATTTTATTCTTTGTAGTTTCAATATTCCCGAGAGAAATAACATTCTGACAAATTGATTTCAAACGCTGGCTTTTACTCTGTATTACTCGTATGTTAGTTTTTTATATCATTTAATTTTCTTTGACGTAATTACTAAATCAAAAGTAATTTTATATAAAAGTATTGAAATAAAATATTTTTAGTTTGACTCAAATAATGTTATAAATTCGAAAGTAATCAATCTGTCTGTTATGGTTTTACACTTAAACCGATTTAGATGAAATTTTGTCCAAAAAAATACTAAAGCTTGTTTTGTCGTGAAAAGTATTATATAAATTATCTTGTTGTTGAAAATTAATATTAATAAATAAATGTAAAACATATTTAAAAAGAGCGTATATTATACTACAGAGAGCAACTATTATCTGGGCGCTTTAATGTTAAAAATTCAAATACTCTTAATACGACATAAGTATTTAACTAGGGAATTGCAACAAAATAGTATATTTCGAGCCGTATAAAAATTTGCCTTTTTCCACAAAGGACGCTTTGACGTAGTTTTTTTCTACAACCTGAAATTAGAATCACTTTCAAAAAGACTCGAAAAAACAGAAAAGAACGAGTTGTAACGAGGCTAGAAAGTTCGTTTCTCGAAATTTCATTGATTAACAAATGGAATTTTAAATTCAAGTTACAGAAATAATAAAAAAACCTACTGTTTTATTATATCGTATTTAATATGAGTGTAGGGTAGGCACATGAATTCAATGAAAAATATTTTCATCAATTACAGTCCGTTGCGAAGCCTTGACCCACTTTGTGAACGGTAGGCCGACCCAAAAGCGATCCGAAATTAATCTTACAATCAACTGGTGGTTACGAATCCGTACTATTATACCTTAATAGTTGTACAGGAAAATGAAATATTTCGCTGAAATGATGGACAAACATATTTTTTTTGTATTGTGAAACCATATAGTATAAACTCTTATATCTTTTACCAATTTATGAATGTATATGTCGAAGATATAATTATAATGGTGGTAATTCGATTTATTTGAACAGTGACAGATACTGTGTCAGTGTCAGATGACAACATAGCGGACACAATTAAGCCCAAGAAATCTAGTTAATATGAATCCGCGAGATACGCTGTATTCTATACGACGACCTGTCTAAATTGTCAGTCTTAAAATTTATTAAAATATTAATAGTATCTGGTGGTACGATAGTTCCCCCGGAAAGAGGAGTCAAGCAAAGCGCAATGGCACTAATACTTTTTCTCCAAACGATTCGTCGTTTTTTTGAACCCTGAAACTTGGGTTTGAATTATATCAGATGTACAAAATTCTCGGGATATGATATCAGATACAACAGATACTTTTATTACAGGGAAAGAAGGTTATGTAGTCTGATTTTTTAAATTGTTAATACGAATGAAATTAAAAAATAATTTATTATTATTTATGGTAATTGAAAGCTTTCATGATTATCCCCTTGAATCCTACAAAAGAAAGACAGCAGACTTCAATGTCAAGATCACTCTTACTAAGCTCACTCTTACTTAGCGTCTAATGTTAAACAAAAACGTTTATTTATATAAAAAGCTTTATTTACTTTATGTAAATTAATATTCATGGAATCACGATATATTGCTCGAATAGTTATGTAGTAGCTTTCAGTATTAATTTTTTTAAAGACGAGACGACCTACCCCTTCTTCGAACGAGTGCAGTTTAATAAATGTATCAACTATATTTAACAAAAAACATTTAATTTTTAACATATTGCTATTAATAAATATTTTATTACTATCCCGCAGGAACTATAAGTTTTTCCGGGATAAAAGTAGCCTATGTGTTAATCCCGGTTACGCGCCAAATTTCATCAAAATCCATTCAGAAGTTTTTTTTTGATTGTGTAACAAATATACACACATCCAAATTTTCACATTTATAATATTAGTAAAAGGCAAATTAGTAAGATTTCTAGCATTTTGAGTTACAAACTAAAAGTATTCTTAACTTGTCCAACTGAGCTAAAAGCTTGTTAGGAGGGTGCCACGTCAGTAGAGTAATGACTGGGATTTCGAGCCACGATCTTACCATCATAAATCCAGCACCCTAATGAAAGCACTGAGTTTCTCCCGTTTTTACGTTACATTAAAAAACTTTAGCACTTCTAATTCAGTAAATAAATTTAATTAAATACACTGTGTTATAACATTAAATCAAAAGTTAAGTGGTGCCAAGACAGACAGTCTTGTCTGTCAAATGACAGATTGTCAAATGAAAATGGATAACATTGCTATGGCTCACTATGGCAGAGACTTCAATAACTTTTGGAAGGGTACGCGCAATCTGAGTGTGAGGCCGGGCTTTCCTGTTAGCGTTGACGACAAAGGCAAAAGCATAAAGAAATAGCTGAACTTTTTAGGGAGCTTTTTACGGTAAAGTCAGTGCTCAATGTGCAGTGTACTGCGAATGACAATGAGGTGTCGGTCGAAGCCAGGCGGACCTTTAACTTTACAATAAAACAAACTGCCGAAGTTATAAATAAAATGCAGAGAGGGAAGTCGCCTGGTCACGACGGGCTCAGCATTGAGCATTTTAAATATGCTGGCGTTCATCTGCCACGAATTCTCATAGCGTTTTTTAACCTCTGTCTCTCTTACTCATCTCTACGTCTCTCTACCTAAGCCATTCATGAAGACTGTTGTGGTTCCCATAGTGAAAAATAAAACAGGCGACCTATCGGATAAGACAAATTATCGGCCAATCTCGCTTGCAACTACTGCTGTAAAAATACTCGGCAGTATGATGGATTCACTTCTGGAAAAATATCTTAAAATAAATGATGCACAGATAGGTTTTAGGCCCGGGCTATCTACAGAAAGTGCTATAAAGTATTACACTGCAAGAAAAACGCCTGTGTATGCTTGTTTTCTCGACTTGTGTAAGGCTTTTGATCGTGTTGACTACAACATCTTGTGGCGGAAACTCGAGGAAACAGACATGCCTGGAGAGTGTATTAAAATATTAAAACACTGGTATTCAAGGCAGATGAATCGGGCTGTTATATAGATGGTATTTCGGTCAATAACATCAGTTACGCTGACGACATTGTTGCTGGCGCTGTCTGTTAGTGCGCTTGGTAGGCTGTTGAACATATTTTGTGAGACGTATGCTAAGTTTTACGGTCTAGAGTACAACTCAAAAAAGCGAGGTCATGGTGTTCAGTGCAGGTAAGTTTAAGCTGTATCACGTGCCTCCTGTTGTACTAAATGGTGTGCCCTTAAAAGTTGTTGAGAGATATAAATATCTTACCAGTGATCTAAGTGATGATCAAGATATAGAAAGAGAACGCAGGGCGTTGGCGGGGCGTGGAAATATGCTGGTCCGCAGGTTTGCTCGATGTACTAGACAAGTCAAAATAACACTGTTCAAAGCGTATTGCCAAACATTCTACACGAGCAGCCTGTGGGTGAGGTATACGAAGCGAGCCTACAATACCCTTAGAGTGCAGTACAACAATACATTCTGAAAGTTGTTGGGCTTGCCCAGCAGATATAGTGCGTCCGGCATGTTAGCTGAGACACGCATGGACGGGTTCCCGGCTATTATGCGTAAAAGAATTGGATCCCTGCTTGGTCGGATCAGGAGAAGTCCCAACAGCATTCTGAGTGTAATTACTTATTAGTCCAAATATTGAAGTACTGGGTTGGGTAAATTAAAGGGATAGCACTCAGCTCCATATATTGAATAATATGTAGTTATATATATATGTTATACTATTATTTAGGTTTAAGTTCATGTAGACTAACATATAGTCTAGTCAACAAGTTCAAAAACGTGTTAAATAGAAATAAAGCTCCTAAAAATATGTGCGATAACTCATTCGATTCGGAATGACGTCTAGAAAAATGTTTTTTAAGGGTATATTAGCACATAAAAAATTGCGATTGTTATTAACAAAATAAGATTTAAAAAAAAAGGTGTTTAGTTTTTCTTTAATAATTTCGAAAATAATGATATTTAAGGAATTTTGAAAAAAGATCCTGAAAGAGGAGGAAATTTTCAATAAAAAAGTCCTTACTCCCGGAACTCTATCTCTATTATTTATAATTTTTTTTAACGCTAAAAATAGGGCTACGCGAGGTCGTTATGGCATAGGCGCGCCGTCTAAATAGCCGGTATATCACCTAAAATAATTTTTTTATCATATTAAATAACAATATAAAAATTTGGATAAATTATGGTGTAATCTAGACACTTGAACGAAAAAAATCTCGATGAAAAAAAAATTATATGTCGATTTTTCAAAAAGTTACACCATTATTAATTAACTAATTTTTTTCCAATCTCTGATTTTATAAATTACGGCATAAAAGTTTAAATAATTAGTCTATAAATTTTTCGCTTCGTGGAGCTCTTCGCATTTAGGTACTTAATAAAGTAATGCAAAAAAAAATTATTAAAGTTTATTATTTTGTTAATTATAATTTTTTTAAATTAACAAAAAATGAAATTTATGAAAAATGTTATTAAAAAAATTGTTTTTCAGTTATATCTTATTATCGCTGTTTTGCCATTTTATATAGTTATTAATTACTATTGGAAAAAAAATTTTTACGTCATTTGTTAAGAAATTGTTTATAAATAAACGAATAATTTATGATTTTAAAAAAAAAATTTTTTACTATCTTATTGTATAGGTGAAATAATGATTTTTAAAAAAATTATTTTTCTTTAATAATTTTTTTTATTGTTTATAATCGTTTTTTTTATATTTCAATTGTTTAAATTATTAGTTAAGAAATTATTTTATTCTTAAAAATCATCTTTGACCTTTTCCTATGGAATAACAGAGAAATAATTTTTTTTTATAAATAATTTCATTGTTTATTAACTTAACAATTTGTTATAAACAAATAATATTAACCGTTATATTTTTATTCGTATACTTCAAAAAATTACAAAAACAACCATATATAACAAAGTATAGAAAAATTTTTTTTTGTATTTTTTACAGAATTGTTAAATATCATATGATAATAAAATTACAGCCGTTACAGAATTTGTCAAGTTATAAATTGTTATAACTTTTAAACTTTAAGAGATACGGTAAAGGACATTCAGGTCATTATTATAAAGGATTTATTTATCTTTAAAATGAATTCAAAATCGATTCCGTTACTATTGTTTATCAGTTGTTATAAGCATTTGTTTATAAAAATTTTACATTTTTTGTATTTTTTTCGAAATTTTATAGCTTATAACTTGTTAAATAATATAGATAAAGCTACGGACCTAAGAACTTTTTTGTTTTATAATAAAATATCTTCCTAATTTCGTATAAATTATAGCAATATATATTTTTGTTTAAATAATATACTAGTTTAAATTTATACTTACCTAATTTATATTCTCCTATAGATCATTTTTCATTTATTTATCCCTAGAATTATTAATATTCTGCTAAAGTTTAATTATTTATTTACTTAAATAATATTTACTAAAACAATAATTGAATTTATTTTATAATTTTTCTATTTTTCTCAAGTATTTAGCAATAATAAAAGTAAAATAATTTAGAAACTATACCTGAGAAAAGGAGTTTTTAGGAGCTTTATTTGTATTTAACACGTTTTTGAACTTGTTGACTAGACTAATAGTTTTTTAAGCCTTTGTTACTAACAACTATGGAGAATTTGTGCTCTGAAATAAAGATTATAATAATAATAACAGTCGCAATACAAATATGTAACAAAAGAAATGATAAAATTATTTATCCTTATTTAAATGATTCAAAGAAAAACGCTTTAAAAATGTAATAGTTCTTTTGTTCTAATAAAAACGATGTTACAAAGAGCTTATGAGAATACAGAAACAGTGTTATTTATTTTAATTAAAATGTAAGCAAATACTGTGCTCATAGTTATTCATAATAAATTGTATAAAGGATGTTTAAAACTTGATTATTGTAATACTTTAAACAGAATTTCATGGGCTAGTCTATCCTGCGGTCCTGTAGTTTTGTGACTAGGGGCGGCTAAACCTATAGTACAGGGTGTGCAGTGTACAAGGGCGCCGGCAAGGGATGGTGATTATTTTCGGAAAGGAATTATTTCTTAACTATCACTTAGTCTTAATTAAAATGAAATAATGAAAGTAGAAAAAGAAGGTACTACAGGTTTTATCTTATATTTTATATTTATATTTTATCAAGGGTAGTAGAGTGATACTACTGTGATGATTGCACACAGACGCTACATAGGGTATAGACGCCCCTGTAGCATATATATAGAGCAAGCACTGTTAGGAGGTATTTTCCTAGGCCCGAAAGTGTATAAGTATTTTATATCGAATAAAAATACAAGAGTATTTAAAGTAGCACTACAATCCTTATTGGTTTATTTAAGGAGCTCTGGCCAGACAATACATATTCCCTATCTCAATAGATCTGAGGCAAACTGATGTGAGAAGTGTAATAAATTGTAGGATAACCGCTAGGTCTCCCTTATCGCTTCGCGATCTATCCTCCATCGCTTGATTCGTTAACTATTTCATCTACTTTAGGTATTTACGTCAATAATTAGTTACGTGTTTAATATTTTTGTTTTTTTTTTTAATATGAATGTGATACAAAATATGAATGTGATACAAAATTTATTATTAAAATTATCTGTAAGGACATTGTTTCATAATAATAATTTTACTTGAGATGAAAATTGTAACAATTAAATCTACCCTCAGAAAATTATCTTATAACATTATTTCAAGCAAATCCTTTTGAGTTTAAAACAATAACTGGTTTGGACAAACCAAAATGAATTTATATAGTTAATATTAAATTATGGATATTTTTATATTATACGATTACTGTGCAGTATTTAATCGTGTAAGTAAAAAATCAAAAAAATCAAAAAATAAAAAATCAAAAACCAACTTAAATGGGATTGTCTTAAATTCATCAATATCTTGTTTACTATGATTTTTAAAGTCTAAGGCCAAATGTCAGTTAAAATAAACTGAATCCTTGATGAAAAACAAAAGGAGTACTTTTAAACCAAATATTTATCTATATCAGTTTATAAACAGATAAGTTATGGACTCTCAACAAAAAATACAGTAGAACCTAGTAACCTACTCCTTTTTAAAGTCGGATTAAAAGCTACAAAATATCAAGAATATATCTTATTACCATAGATAGATTAGATTAGGGATTACGTAATATAAACAGTAAAAAATATTTTAATAAAAACTCCCTTTTTCAGATTTAACAATATTTTTTTTGTGTCTGTTTACTCACTTGTGACAAATTTACGAGAATAGATTGAATGAATTACTAGCGAGTATTTTAAATCACATAATATGCATAGTATATAATATAAAGTTTAACTGTCTTCCTGACTTTAGGTATTTTTATGTCACAGTGACCTCCATAGGATTTATTTTCTGAAAGCCTGTCGTGGAGATTTTATATATCATGTCAACTATTAAATTTAAAACTATTTACAAATAATCTACAATTTCATTTTTATTCGAAATCATTTTATTTCAATATAATTGGGGTTATTTCTCTTAAAATTCCCGCTAAACCATCCGGGATGTTCCTACTAAGGGCCGGAGAGTAGCAAGCCACGGGTTCGCAACCTACTACGGCCTATAACCGACGAACCTACTCCGGGTGGTATAACAAGGTGGTAAATCTTGCTCAGATTTAACACAACAAGGTGGTAAATATTGCTTAGCTTTAACACCTTGTTGTTGTTATCCCCCTTAATCCCTGCAAAGTGTCATTTTCGGAGCAGTGCCAGCGACCAGCACGGCTTCGGGTCGGCTTCCGAAGATCAAGAACTTCCTTTCATTACGTTTAATAAAACTTGATATTTTACTATTAGATTATAGTAGCGTAACGTGTTTCTCGGTTTGAACTAAATTTAAACTCTGAGCAGAGTCCATTGCTCAGTGCCTTGCAAGTCGTCGTACAGGGTGGACGTACACTCGAAAAATAAGATAACAGATAAACATCGATAGATGCCTCTCAATGTCAAAACCACGTGGAAAGTTCCAAAGTAATCTGTTACTCGCTGCACTACATGACATGCGCGGCTCCAGTACCGCGTGCATCGCAAGCGAAGTGGACGTATATTTTGCTTTTATGTAAAAATTATCGAAAGATGATAATATACTAATAAAATATTCAGTAGAAATTTATTAGCCGAATATAAATATTAAGAACATGTTGAGTTTTATTTATACAAACCCTAAATCGTGAGATTGACTAAGAAGTTGGTGACCATACGGATCTTTACAATATGTAGATTTTGTTGGTAAATAATTATATGCACGGATGATATAATAAAATTTTGTGAGTTAATAAGTAACCTTAAACCGAATTGAGTTTCTCCTCCTTCTTAGGTAGTTATGGTCTTTGTCCATCAGAGGTAGTTACACCAATCCTGCTTAACAATCTCAAGTCCCCGCTTGGGGAGGTATCTGTTAAACAAATTCCTTCGGGGTCAACAAAATAAAAAAGAGATGGTTAAATACACACACTAAATTAACTATTGCTCAGTTCGGAAAAGGCCTGTTGACCACAATGTTGCGTCACTCTCTAATGCCTTAGTGTTTACTCAAATAAATTCTCAGTAAGTTTCATTGCGTGCATTCATTTTGTTCAGATGTAAGTTTAGTTTAAGCGTTGTTATTCTTTTTATTTTCTTTTGTATATCCGTTTAGTCTCAAAGATTATGTTAAAATTTACCGAGATTCAGGAAAAGTAAGAGAGGATGATTTAATAGTATTATTATTTGTAAAATTAGTGCTTTTGAATTTGCGTTCTACTTCTATTGTGTTATTGAACATTTATCATGATTATTATCTTAACAGTCAGATATAGCGGTTTCCTCATTTAATTGCCTAAAACTTTTAACCATGACTGTACAGTGTACATTATACCTAAGTAACTTACGTAAATATTTTTAGTAATCATTTATTTCATTCTCTTTATATTTATAAAAATAAATCCCTATTTCCCTTGGTCACGTCATCACGCGTACACGGCTGGACCGTGACCGTTAAATTCTTTTTTATTTTGTTTGTTACTGTAAGGAGAAGGATCTTATGTCAAAAAAATTTACAAAATTGGGCAAAAATTACTTATAAAAGTGAAATGGTAAAGTAATAATCTACTTCTTAAAAATATAATATACTATATAGTGGTGTTTAGAATTTCGTGACTAGAACGGAATTGGATCTCCGTTTGCTTTTTTTATGGCAGTTAAGGGACAAAAAAAGAAAGGGGCAAACAAAATGACTCTTGTTTTGCCAATGCCTTGCCACTTCGAGGATTGAATGAGGAAGGAATAAGAGAATTCTACGGTGTAAGTGGACCCTGAACGAGAACCCAGAGTTCACTAAAACCAAATTTAAAAAATACAAAAACTTGCACTTTGAATTGTTGTTTTCTTTCAGGTCCTTTGTCACTTTTCGTATCTCAATTATTCACATACAATACAGTTTCAAGAGCAGTTTTTAACGAACCTGAATTTTATTTATTTGTTGAGACACTGTAAAAGGTCTAAATTCCTTTGGTGTCTAATATGTCATACGATAAATAAATCTGGGTATATATCTGTCAGCGCGTAAGTTGGACTTAGATTAGCTTAACCTTAGGTTTAAGCAGAGAACCTGAGAGAGGCAGTGGAGGCGAGAGTTTCAAAACCTCACACCGTCACAAGTCCAAAGCACTGCTTAGGTTCCTATCGTAATTGTATGAGACGTAATGTTTAGTTATTTATCGGTTCAGTAGCACTATCTACGTTGCGTTTACCCAATAGTCCATTCAAAGTCACTCCCCTCTTAATATTTTTTAATAGTCCTCTCCTTCTATTTCTCCGAGTTATCTATACTAGGCTGTGTCATTTTCCCTGTTGTTCTTTGTATTAACTTACGTGTGGATAGGTTACTTTCAGAAATATCTCCCCATATTAATAGAATCGTGAATTTCTACTTAAAAGTTACATAGAAAAATCTTATATTTGTTATTTTAATGGTCCAATAAAAGTCCTCGGTGATAAAAAATATACAATGTAAAATAAATTCCCACACCGCGTCTGTTTGTGTATTTGCGACAAATTTAAAAACTACCAAAACGGATTTTTATGCGATTTTCATCAATACTGATTCATAAGAATCCTACTAATATTATAAACGCGAATGTTTGTAAGAATGTATGGATATATGTTTGTTACTCTTTCACGCAAAACCACTGAATGGATTTTGATGAAACTATACAATAATGTAGCTCACACATCAGAATAACATATAGGCTATGATTTATAATGATACTAGCTGACCCAGCAAACGTTGTTTTGCTACCGTGGGCTAACGTTATCACTTAGGGGTATAAAAATAGATGTTGACCGATTCTCAGACCTACCCGATATGTACACAAAATTTCATAAAAATCGGTCGAGACGTTTTGGAGGAGTTTGGTAACTAACATTGTGACACGAGAATTTTATATATAAGATAGTGTGAATTATCCAAAACAGCGGGGGGCAGCTATTTCAAAATGATTGTTGAAAAACGACGGAATACGTAAAGCCGCTTAGAAGCTTTCGTAGAAAAGGCCACCTAATCCGTCTTTAAAAATAGTGTAAGCAATATATAGTCTAACCGTGCGAAGCTGGGCGTGGCACTAGTATATTTACAATTGTAATACTACAGCCTATAGCCTATAGCCTGGTGACCATACCAGGCGAGCTCCGATAGAAAACTGACACATATCTATCGGAACAGAGCATATATATATGTCTTTTTATAAATTATTACGTGGGTATAATTAAAATAAAATAATGGAAACTTATGTGATGTCCTTATGCTGGGACTCCATTGTGAAGGATTATGTGAGGGTTTAGGATTATATTTATTGGATTCCGTCTAAAGTGCACATACATTATTACTATCTTTGACGTGTTTCTGTATAAGTTTTCTTGCATAAATAAAACAATATTTACTTTTTTTTCCGAAAATATATTTCGGATGTATATTTTCATTTTTATTAACTTCTTCTTTTTATGGATTAATTCGAATGAATGTTTTATTTTATTATTATTGTGTAGTAGTCAATGATATATTAACTAGTAAGTTTAACTAAGTAGTGTAGGTTTTTTTAATTGTTAATTAAAGTGGATCGTAATCTATACGCAGACTAACAGTATGACGGCTTGACTAGAATATCCTCACGGGGGTTATACTTTAGACAAAATCCTTCAATACTTCTAGATTACACGCGATGAAATAATAAATATTTCTGTTATTGCGGCGTATTTCTATGGTTTGCTTTTATCTTTAAGTCGGCAAAACTGAATGATATTCAGTTTAAGCCAAGTGTTACTCAGATTAATGTTGCCGATATCATAACTTAACAATATTCTTTTCTATTTAATTCATTGAGCAAGATTTTCAAAGTTCTTTGCAAAGGATAAGAATATTTAAAGAAGATGTGATGTCTATATATTGCGCTACCACATTTAGTGCTCCAATAATTTTCCTTCAGTTCCATGTCATGAATTCTCATAAATTCTCAGTAACGGGCTCCTGGGTACCAAATATACGATGTTCACGTAAGATATTTGGCTTGAAGCGTTACGATAGCACCTTTATATTTACTCTAGGCAACTATTTGGCCCGACCTTCGCTTGTATTTCTTTTTTCTGTGTAAATGTAAATCATAATAAAACATTTAAAAAAGCATTATTTTAAAATCAGTAATAATTTTGTTAGTTTAAAGAAACATCTTTATAAAGAGCTAAGTTAAGTGCACTAAGGCAAGGAATAATGAAGGCTAAGCTTCCAGTAGTTTAAAAAATTAAACTCTTCTAACAATACAAAATAAAGATAAATGCCACTTTGCTCTAGATAAGGTCAGGATCGTGATTAGTTCCTGACCGGCATTCGCTTTTAGAATCTATAGTTTTAAAGTTTTCTGTATTTTCATTTACCAAGTAAATGAAAGTAGTTTAATTTACTTGCTGATCCGGCAAACGTTGTTTTGTCAGATAAATTAATTTCTGGAGAGAGCACCCTTATCAATTATAGGTATATAAAATAGCCTACTACCTTTTTTTAGACCTACCAAATGTAAACAAAAATTTAATAAAAATCGGTTAATCCCTTTCGAAAGGGTTCTATAACAAACAGTGACACACGATTTTTATATATAAGATGTTAAGGATCGCAACCCGCCCTCCCCGGCTTTGGTCGTTTTCTGTACTATAATATGCTTGTATTATACATGTAAACCTTGTTCTTGAATCACTCTGTCTATTAGTGAAAACCGCATTAAATTCCGTTGCGTAATCTAAACGATCAAAGCCTACAGACAGCGGGAAGCGACTTTGTTTTATACTTTGTCGAGATGGGTTTCTGGACATCGTGATGTTGATACCAATGTCCAATATATTTATTTTTTTATTTTATCGTGTCGTTTGATTTTACAGTTACTTATCGTGAATACAGTTATACCATAATGGATTCAAAAATCAGTCAAAAAATAATAATTATATACATGTGTTCGACATGGTAGTTGTTTAATGAAAACATTATATATGGCAAGTTAATAGACAATTGTTTTATATTATAATGTGTTTTATATAAATGAATTATGAAAATTTCGGGCACTAGTCATAATAACTTAAGGTTTCCACTATGATACTTAATACTTTAAGCGCTACGTATGTTTGTGATCCTTGTATAGCATTATAAGGTTTATTTAATGCAAAATAAGGTCCAAAATTATAATAAAATATATGTTCCACCAGTAGGCCTATATCGACCACTCAGAAAGGGTCGGTCGTCGGCGCGACCTTAGACAGTGGATTGGACAATGTATTGGACGTAATACGTATTTGTAACATCATAGGGTAACATTGTATAATTTTATAAGCCCATTTAATACTCAGTCAGAAGTATTAAAATATTCGTTTCGTTTATTTATGTATTCAATATTTTATTGATTTTCTTCAAATGTTTTCATTTTGTTGATATTATCATATCATATCATATGCATGTATTACACAACTCGGAGAAAAAATTATGAGAAGGGAGGAGGAGAGAGACAGGGGGTAAGTTGAAAAACACTACAAGGGTACCTATTAACTATTAACCTAAGGGTAAATGGACTATTGGGTAAACGCAACGTAGATACTGCTAATGAACCGATAAATAACTAAACATTATGATCTCTTACAATTACGACAGGAACCTAAGCAGTGTCTAGAACTTGTGACCAACCTACCGTCTAGGTTTAAAGGCTGCTCTGCTACATATGTGAACACCCACCTCCACTGCATAGGTTCTCTGTCCATCTTAAGATTAGGCTTACACATGGCTAACCTAACACAAGGCTAACCTAACACCAATCTAAACCAAGCCTAACTTATGCTTCCGACATACATATATTATGCGTATCTTGAATCACTACATTTATTGATTAAAACCGCATGAAAATCCGTTTCATAGTTTAAAAGAACTAAGCGTACAGACAGCGGGAAGCAACTTTGTTTCATACTATGTTAACATATCCAGTGTTAGCAACATTGTATTTGACTGGCGGTTATTCGTTATAGATTTTAAGAATACACAGTAATTTGATACAGGTAACAATATCAATAGAACAAGGAGTTGGTGGCACTCCATCGAAAACTATCGTAATGTCCGGATTTCATGATTACTTTTGTCTCATATTTTTTAAAGTTATCTTTACAGGATCATATATAGCAAGATAAAGTGGATAAAATATAATCAACGTCACTTGTGTCACATTAATTATAATAATTATGAAATAGAAATCTTCAAAAACTATTGCTTTTACAAAAAATGTTTTTAATTTAAATTGCATTTTTTAAATTATAATTATAAACCATTTTTTATTATTATAAATATCTCTATTTCTGGAAATATAATAACTACGTTTCCTTCTTAATCAATTTCAAGCGAAAGTTTCTTTTGTAAAAATTGTTCACTAACCTAATCATTATCTTCAGTAATCGGTTGAAAAGAAAAAAGCTTTAATTATTTACTTAATAAATACGATTACAGTATTTTACGTATACATAACAGATCACAAATCGGTAAGGATGGCATACAAAACTTTAAAACGGAATTATATATGTACATACACAAAGCGCAAAGCATTCTATATAGAATGCTGAGAATATTCTCAGCATATACAAATCGACATAATAATATTGCATTATTGTTTTCCTTATTATTTACACTTATATGCTATATATAATGTACTGCTGGGAGTGCTGCCCTATTAAGGTCACGTGAGTACTTTACAATGTAGTTGCCACGTCTTGTGTTGGGTTAAGTTTATGT
Source organism: Limenitis camilla (assembly GCA_905147385.1). Classification (NCBI taxonomy): domain Eukaryota; kingdom Metazoa; phylum Arthropoda; class Insecta; order Lepidoptera; family Nymphalidae; genus Limenitis; species Limenitis camilla. The sequence continues at coordinate 9,420,091 of LR990224.1, forward strand.
GAGTTTAACCTTGGGTTTAAACAGAGCCTGATCAGTAGAGACGTATGTTGTGATCACTTAAAGGATATCCTTAAGCCTACACCTTAGTCACAAGTCCAAGGCACTGCTTAGATTTCTCTCATAATTTTTTTTTTTTTTAAAGTTTAGTAGTATGGATCACATCTTACTAGTATTCCCTTTACCCCTCCTAGTAAGCTAATAAATAGCTTGTGTCAGGAGTGGCCCACGCCAGTAGTCCACTGTCCGGGATTCGAACCCACGACTTATCGATCGTGAATCCAACGCCCGCACCACTGAGCTACTGACGCTTCTAATATATAAATAATTGGTCATAATTGATTTATTTATCGCAACATTAGCAGTATTCCTTCTCATTTTCATCATAAAATCCCCGAGATATATGTATATATTCATGTATCTGTGTAGGTATCTATGTAAATGTTATATAAAATTATTTATTGTTTTTCTTTTATAGTTTGCACGCCTACCCACACTTTCTTCCACGTCTTGGATCACCTGGTAGAAAATTTTCTTAGCATTAAGCTCGCTTCTTGTACACTATACTGCCCCCGATAGTTGAAAAGACGCATCTAACAAAAAATTAAAATGGAGAAAAAAATGTTTGAATGTCAAAATCGGGAATGTCTCTAAAAGAAAATAATTTTATGCTTAGTATCAAGTTCTCTCGCTAACTTCTAACTTTAAGAAGATAAGGTGCATATGGTTATAAACGTCTTTTTATTTAAGCATTTAGTATACTAATAGATTACCTTTCTAAACTTAAAAAGTATTTAATTATTTACAAGCGTTTCTAATTACGTTACAACCTTGATACAACAATAAAAGTTTGTATGTACCAAATGCGCTCGACAAAAACTGTACGATGTTGAAAGACCGCTTGAGACAGATGATGACTTTTCTTCTTAGTGTGCATGACTTTAGTAACTAGTATCGAAGACGCATATAGTCAGTTGCGTCTAATCAATTTCATATCTGAAACATGTGCCTTTTAAACTTCTGAACTTAGAAGAATATTATAAAACTAAATGGCGTTTCTGCGTAAATGAGCCATTTCAATCAAGTTTTAACGAAATCCGTCTTTTCATCTTCTGACTAATAGAAAAAAGTTTATAATAGCGCCCATTTTCGTTATAATAAATCTGTAATGGAGTGAGATAGCGAAATATTGGAATTGCTATCAGATGCTCTATTTTTCCTTGATTTCGGCAAAAATGTTAAATGCGTCTTTTTAACTATCAGGGGCAGTACAGTACAATAAAGTATTTAAATAAAATAAAATAAATAACTGTTTTTTGTCCTCCGCAGAAATGAACTCATTTACATAATAAACTTTTATTTACCCTTCCAACAGTTAAAGTAGCCGGTTTGAGTTAGGTTTGTTAACATGCGACACGCAAATAGAGCTTACAGAGTTAACTGGTGAGCCTAAGTAAATATAATAAACGGATGTCACTGTATACGATATATTAAGTAATATTTGGTTCTAATTAATCATTTTATTATCTATATATAAAATATTTTTAACCCTGTGGCATCGCAGCGCCCACCATAATGGACAGATTCTGCTGAAGTTTTATTTGTTTGGTAATTTAATGGACATGGTTCTTAGCTGTAATCTGTGAAGATCTGGTCAGCTGTTTGAAGACTATCAGCTCTCTATAATATTCTAAAAACTAAACTGTTTTTATATTTTGTTTTCAACGATAAACAGCTTACTTATAAAAGTTAATATCCATTCTTCTAAATCGGTGTCTATGGGTATCGATCAATGTCATTCACTGTATAGATATGTATGATGAATCGGATTTGAATTTTCCATTGAATGCTACGCCTAGCAGGTAGGCGAGGCAGTGATTGTATAACGGATCTCCACGAATCAATCAATCAGTTCGTACATACATTACATCATATTTTGCCAGCCTCCAAAGCTTTGTATTATTAAGCTGGTTCGTTTGATTAGGCGACGTTGAGATTCTGTGTAATTTCTAGTTTATTTCATAATTCCTCTTAAATTATTTAGTTTTGAATGAATAATAGCAAATCATATCGGTTCTCGTCAGTAACTACAGTTAAAAAATCATATCAGGTAATAGATGCATTCATTTTTCTCCCTCCTCATTCACGTTTTGATGTCCGTGTTTACTATTTATTCCCCCATAAATAATCAAAGCAAGGACCCCCCTAACTGAATTTTTAATTTGATATTGGTAAATAATTTTTATATAGGTAAAGCGTCAGTAGCTAAGTGGTTCAAGTGTTGGATTCATGATGTTGAGTAAAGATTTGTCCACCCATAAAGTCGAGCCACAAGATAACAACAACAAAAAATGCTGTGGAGGCAGATTTTCTATAGAATTTTAATTGTACTCTTTCTTTTCTAAGAACCATATGACTTCCTGAATAATTAACACAGTCAATAACTATTAAATTATATTACTAAAGAGAAGCAACAATAAAACAATTGTATGGACTAATTGGACTCGCCCGACCGTCAGTAATTAAGCAGGATATCCGAGACAAAGCCTTCTCCGGTCTGACCCTGCTTGGGAAACAAATCATGCTCCAGACTGATCGATCGACATAACTACGAATATTTCGATGGATTTTTACTATTAGTGTTAGCAACACTGTTTATAAAGTAGTAGTAGCGGGTAGGTTATTGTAAATTATGTCAAGTATACAATATATAACGTTTAGTGCTATAGATTAGTCTCAGTTTCTCTGGTGTTTCCGCGGAGTATACATGGAAGTTAGTATTATAGTGTCGTGGTTAAGGTCACCCTTCTTGAGGTACACGTAAGTTTACTTTATTATCTATTGTCGTTAGAGAGGTCGAGTGGTGGAGGTGAGAGATAATATATTATGAAAGAGCACTATAAACCTGCTCCTGGTTCTCAAGCCCCAGGCACTGCTCACCTCAGTCTAAATTGCATGTGTATACGTATTGCAGTACAGTTATGGGTATCATATCTCTCTCATTCTTTGACATTAGAAAATCTATAGACGGAAATTTACTCCGACAAACGCTGAGGGACAATTAACGAGGAAGTTGCACCCAAATTGGACGTAATTTTGCAAACTAGAACCTACCCACATCGTGTCTCTATTTAAAATAATTAGATTGTATGTAGAATGTGAATACTGTAGTGTACATATTAATGTAGAAAATAGCAATCTGTAAAATATGAAATTTTTACGAATGTCACGTGACGTAGGTTGGAGAATATTAAAAATTATTTTAAATAACTAATAAGAAGCAAAGAAAGCCACAAACTTTGAGACAAAATATAACCCGTACATATCCTTTATAACCTGTAGTACACAAAGGCAACTTTTATCCCGAATTGTTTGTTCTAAAACAGGTTAACGAATTTAAAGCAAATATTGTTAACCAGTTATCGGTATTTAACCAGGCGCCATTACTGCACAGCAATACGTATCGACATGCAATTGAGACAGAAAACCTTGGCCTTGGAACTACCACGAACGCTATGTTAAATAATGAAATGTTAGATGTAGTAGACTTAGCCATATTTTTAGGTATCTTTTTAGATTCATGACTATAGTGGAGCCCCCATTTAATATCTCTAACGGGAAGACGGCCGCTTATATGGAAAATAAGACAACTCACATATATTGATACTGCTAGATTAGTTTATTTCAGTTATTTCCATAGTATTGATTCGATTTTTATACTTCAGAAGAGAGCAGTCAGTGTTAAGCTCGAGAATCTCTCAAGATGTTTTCAACAGAATAGGTATGCTTATGTTCCCGTCACAACTATTGAAACATTTTGTATATTCGCCTGAACGTCAGTCAATATTTAAAAACAGTGATAAACATAATGTACACTAGAAATAAAAATAAAACTTGTTACTCCACATTTTCGTCTCCACAAAGTGAGTAATTGTTTCATGAGGCTTGGCGCATGCATGTATAATATGATTCCACAGCCTATATTAGATTTGCCACTTCAGAAATTTAAAACTCGAATAAAAAAATTATTAATATGTAAAGCAGGCTTTTTTAAAAAGAGCGATTGTACTTTATAAAAAGTCTAATTGAATAAACTATTTTGAGTTTGAATGCCCGACAGTTTTTAACGACAAAACATTACATTAAGGTGCACGAGTTATTTATAGTTCACTGTAGTTGCAGGAGAGATATAGATTATCTTCTTGTCAGAGGCATAAAATGAGAGATAATTACAACGAATGCAACAAGTCTTTGATCAAATCTTAGGAAACCTTGAAGAGAAATTGTTATATTTATTTTGTTGGACAGTTTATAATAGTGTGATATTTTGCAGATTTTATTTTATGGTTATCTGCAAATCATACATAAAAAACTGAACTGAATGGCATTTACCTAAAGAGTTTATTTAGGTAAATACGCTAATCTCAAGAACTATTGGTTCAAAATGAATAAATAACAAAATCTTTTAGTGTTGGATGGATCATTTATCAAGGCTAAATGACATCACGCTACAACCCATAGGAACGAAGCATCAATAAAAATTATGCAAAACGAGGAAAATTCTATTTCTTTTGAGAGCTTCCATTGCCACCCACTCTCTCTAATCTTCTCCCTCTCATTAATTTAACCAGACCAAGTTTTACGGCCCGACTATTTTATAGGTAATAATAGTGTTTATCTAAAGTTACCATTGTATTGGAAGTTATAGGTTAGTATAGGACTATTAGGATCCTTTAAAAGGAACCGGTGAGAAACTCAACAGTAGTTACATTTAGTCCTAGACGCGAAAAGAGCATTTCAAAATCCTGTTTGTTTACATAGGATCTGATTTACAAATGTTATCTTACATCTTGAGGGTCAATGTCATTTAAATTCACTTTATCCAACCTTTCTTATAGATTACATGCTGACGCGGCAAACGTTGTTTTGCCATATTTATTATTTGTAGTGGGTCATCCTTGTCATCTAGGGGTATAAAAAATAGCCTACTTCCTATTCTGAGACCTACGAAATACTTAAAAAAAATCATAAATATCAATCAAGAAATAATTAAGAGATTTTAAGGATAATATATGTTTTATAGAAAAGATCTCGAAAGAAATCTATCTTAGCAAGGCCCATAGAGCTAATTTCTGAGGTCCGTATCCTTGCCGAACCTACTAATACCATTTTATAGGACTAATACTGTAAAAGAAAATAAAACGAACTAGGCTAGCAATATCTATATCGATCTGACTTTCTTTCTCTTGTAACCAGCTAAGCCTAGTTATCCCGCTAGAGATGAATTCAGTAGAAGTCTACAGTTAATCTAAAAGCATTACTGAGGTTTTGCCCTTTCTTAAAATGTTTTTTTTTTTTTAAAGACTACCATGATGACGTCCTAACACTGGGCCATCCAACTAATACCATAATATTGAGGAGTTTGCTGACCACTTCAGATCTTTGCACGACGCTGAGGATTATGAAAGTATCACCTACAAGCTTGAGTCTTTACCCCCAACTCGCCTAAGGCACTCGCTCATCAATGGCAGTCATAATATTAAGAATCATGTGAAAACGTAAGAAAATATACATATAAGAAAATTCCACTGTGCAAGGAATGTTTTCTTCCTCTTCTAACGACCACCCACACTCGTATAAAAATATGCAATTTTTATTTGAGCAACGATAGAAAATAATTGTACCCTTAGGAAACTCAGGTAGGTTGTTAGAGTTGTAATACTGCGTAGTACGATAACTAAATAGACAAAACTAAGTATAGAGGGTATATAATATGTTCATGAAAGATAACCACATTATTATATTCAAACGGGAGTACAATACCATTAACTGTACGTTGAGTTGCGGTAAACATTTGAATCTCTAATCAACACTATCAAAGTTGGCAGCACCTTCGATAATTTTGTATTCGTGTGTAGTTGAAGTATCACGTGGGTATAATATTATAATGTAATGTTCTGATAGATTTGGGTCATTCGTCAAAGTGATCTCGCTTGGTAAATATTAATGTTGTGTGTTAAATTAAGAGGGAGGGTGTCTTTGATTTGCTTATTTTTGATGACATTGGGATTTTTTTACCAAAAAAATTGTTTATTATGATTTGAACATAAATGGCAACACTTCTTGTCTATGCTGGAAACTGACACAATCTTCATCCCCAAAATAAAAGATACTCTAACTCAAATGAAATTACATAGAGGAGGAGGGGGTTGATTTTTGCGAAAAATTTGGTTAAGTAATACTTGAGTAATCCCACTATTATTGAGGATCTATGTGATTTTTAATTTTTATTAAATATGAATTGAATAGCAAGAACGTGTAGTGGATGTTAGTTAATATACTATAATAGTACATTATGATACAAGGGTGCTAAGTTGGTCATTAAAGTCGAGGCGGAGGGGTGTTGCAGGCGGGCGAGGGCGTAACCGAGCCGAGAACTATAATGACCAAATATTATGACAAGCAGTAGACGTGAAGTTCGTCGTCACGAATTGAGCGATCTATCTACATACATATAATAACTATATAAACAAACATACGTGTAGATAGTACAATCCACGACGATGCACGGTCCACTTATTATTTTCTCATATTGTAGACGCGTTGCCACCGTCGTTGTTTGAACAATCTATACCTACATAGAAATATAAATAAACATAGGTATAGATAGTTCGATCCACTACGACGCACAGCCTGCTTATTTATTATTATATTAGCCTGCATATTTACATGATATAGCAGACTGTATATATGTACATACATACAAAGAAACAACCATAAGAACAAACGTTCGTATATAGAAATACAAAAAACTGTCAAAAATGTGGAGCACCATGCAGACAAAGTTGCACAGATCGTTTAATATATAAATCCATTACCGCACTAGGTGCAGTAATGTAAAGTAAAAAGCACGCGTGTGTTATGAAGCTGTTTACATTCACAAAAACAGTGAAACAAAACACCACTTTACGAGCAAGTGTGTTGAAAAAGAGCTTTATAAACCTGCTCCTCGGTCTGGAGCTACTTCTGCTCGGCTTTGGCCTAGATTGCAAGTTATTAACTTTTTAATCACTATACACGTAATAGACAGTAATAATATACTTTAGACGGAAACAAAGCAAATAATATCAAACACATTAATCAACCTACAATTCAAAACAGTAGCGTAGCCTAAATTGTCCAGGCTACATCCATTTGACAAGTGCCTTAAGTATATCGTAACAGAAGTTGTATACTCTCTACACGGGGGTATATTTCACTAATATTATAAATGTGAGGTACTTAATACAAAGCTCAAATAACGAATTTTATTGAAATTTGGCACACAGATACTTTATAACCTGGATTAACACATACGCTACTTTATATCCCGGATAAAATTCAAGTTCCTTCCTTCCTTTGTCGTAAACGTCTGAATATTTGTATTAAGTTTCGTGATAAATTGCAGCCTTGGCGGTTCGACTAGTTTGGAATAAAATGAACATTAATATGAGTCGATGTATTGAATTTGTATATTTTTTTAGTACATTCGTTCTTTTTTAGAACCTTGAAAAGCGTTGTTTCAAGTTCATTCAATTCCGGAGCTCTATTGAATGATTTTTAGTTGTTAGTTTATTTGAATTTTAGTTACAAAAGCCAAGCCGTGCATTGAACACACACGATAGGTCACCCGACCGGCCCTAACGCGCAAATCGCACATGAGCTATTGTTGGTTCCCAAAGCGCGTTAGTTGATTGGAACATTTTTCAATACAGGATTGAATTTTTAACAAATAGTTAGCAACACAGTTATTCGCGAGTAGTTCCCTTTATTTTATTTCAATTATACCCACTTAGTAATTTATATCAGAACAATATATAATCTCTGTTTCAATAGATTTGTGGCGGTCGTCATTCGGAGCTCGCCTGGTGAACATAACGGCTACACAACTGGTTTATGACAGTATTTGTTTGATTTCCGTAGAATAGTACTTACTACCTTCCAGCTTTAGCATATCCTAGTTATCACTAAATTCCTTATCAAAATAATACAAATGAAGAAGATATTAATTCTAAAGGTCTACTAGTATTATTGAAGTGATGCCTTTTCAACACTTTACTCCATAATTAGGTATTCGTCACTATGCGGCTAGCAAAGGGTGGATTCTAAAGAGAGCAGAAATATTCTGGGCTGGATGATATATAAATCTACGACAATTTACATATTTTCGTTATAGTAACTTAGTTTTTACAGTAGAAAATTAGGTTCCTCTCAGGAAAAATCGTTGCAACGCTACTTAAAGATTATTAAGGTTCTGCCGTCATAGCGAAAATAACGAGCTTTAGCTCTTTAGGTTAACCAAAATCTGTTCTTCATGATTATGTTAAAGAATTGTCAACATTTCAAAAATATTAAGCACGTACAACAAAAGTACCGTTTCTTTATTTATCTGCACAAAGTTTTTAAAAAATATTCTTTGGTTTTTATGTTCATTGGTTTTGGAGAAAAAAAAATAACTCAAACATATGTGATGTTGTGACATATACGGCGAAAAAAGTTTGCTATACCCTATTTGATAAATCGCTATTCAACTGCATATATGACATCATTTGGTGTTTACGTCTTTTTAGAATAGATTAAATTTCAAAATTTATTGACCATTACCGGACTCATATTCTGAAAAAATATTAAATATGTGCTCATTTATTTTTCTTCTAAGAGACATGATATTCAAATGTTTTTGTTAGCGAAACAAAATCACGAAACCGTCATCGCAACGACTTTTTTAAATATTATGGCCTGGGATACAAGTCCTATAGGTATCTCATGTACTCACATTCTTAAGACTTAATAAAAAATATAATATTTACATATTAAAAGTGTAAATGTAACGTAAAATATTCAAAACATTCCGTCAAGTTATTTTATTTGAGTCAATCAAAGTTCACTAAACTCGCACAAATGGCGGCAAGGCAAGGCGCGACAGTGTAGGCGCCGCGTTGTCGAATGCCACCCTTCGGCAGAATTTTCAGTCTAGCTCCTAATTCACTAAGTCCATTATAAAAGGAAAAATTTTTTCGTTTACAAAAATACAATTAAAAAACTCAGTATATGCAGTAATAAATCCATTGGTTTAATTATTTTAGTATAAATTTTATGACTCTATAATTGGCTTCAAAGTACTGCATGCCAACCGGTGGTCGTCGAAAATTTCAAAGTCCCATAACTCTTTAACTAGTTATTAAATTACAAAAATATTTGGTACATGTATCAATAATATGTACAGGTAGAACATACTAAAATATTACTAAAATCTGAAACATCGAGTTTTTCTACCTGTCCGCTTCGCGTGGAATGCCGAAAGTTAAAAATATGAAATGTTATCGCCTAAACTATAATATATAGTAATAGTCGAAGATATTATTAAATATCTTGGATCACAAAGGTACGTCGTTTCTTATTGGGAAGATGAAGCTAGTCGAATTTATGCTGAGCTAACAAAAGCCATTTTGTCGATTTTACATCAAAATTACTTTTAAAAAAACTCCGTATTCACAATGATTTTTCGCGTAAGCAAATAACCTTACAATGACAAATTGCAAGTTTATTTGCTTACGCGACGCGTCTGGGATTGCTTGAAATGGTAAACGACTTTATTTAAACTACGGGTCTACCAAATAATTTCCAGTGCGATTTTAAAAAACTATATTTAATACTAAAAATATGATCACCTCCGCCGCTTAACCTCGCTATCGAATATTAAAATAATAGAGTATATTAATCACGTAGTACTCTATCACACCAGTAAACAACACTACACTATTATTCTCACTAATATACACCGCGGGATATCACTGGACAGATAAACCCAATCCTATCGGAACGAAAACAATCGAACGAAGACGAAAGTTATATATTGTTTAATCGAACGCAAATACTAATTTATAAACGGTATTGCTAACAGTATCGAGACAGAATGTTGGAATTTGGAAACTAATTTCGAAGCGATTGTGTAGAAGAAATATTCACAATCTTTTAAAAACAAATTATTTGCTTAATAGCCGGAAATTTCCTATCTCGATGAAAATTGTATCTCAATATTCATTTTCTATTTTGTAACACGTTGTTTGTGAATTTAGTTTTTCCACCGCGAACTCGATCAACGTCAAGGGTAGCTCGTGATCGTAGCAGACTAGAATTGATGGCGTAATACTATTATCATGCTTATTTTAAGTTTTAAGCTTTAAAGTGGTAAGAGTTCACTATAATAAGACTTGCATTTATTTTGGGTAATTAATAAGAAAAATATAATAAGTAAAGACGTAAATTAAATTATAGGTAAATAAGGAAAAATAATATTATACTCACTTTTATTTATGACAGATAAGGTGCAAACGAGCTGACGGTCCACCTGTTGGTAAGTGGCCACCGTCGTCCAAGAATGTCGACTATAGAAGAGAGTGTCTCTTATATCGTCGATGCGTTGCCACTTCGAAGGAAGTGTGAGGAGGAGGAATGAAGAAAAGAATTCAATGGTTTCAGTGGACCCTGAGCGTGTCCAATGAAACGTAGATCTCATCTCTAGTCATCCGGTGCGACCGGAACGCGTCAGTGACACTCGGCGGTCGGATTCGCATGCTGGTGGTTGCAAGCCAACTGGGGAACAGATTTGCTGATTTGCTGGCCGAGGTAGCTGCCAGCTCAGGCAGGCGAAACTACCGCGGATATGTCTTAGCAGAGCTATGGTATGGTATGGTATGGTACGGAAAAAGTATTAGTATTTATAGTATTTATAGGAAGACGCTATCAACTGTATTGGTTCTACAAAAATCGATTGCATTCGAAAACTTGCAGTCACTATAAAAAAGTTCTGTTGTTTTAAACTTCTATATTTTCATGATAATGGTGAATGAATGATTTCATAATGATAAATGATGACTGTAGGTATATCCCGTGATTCAAGCAACCTATGGATTATGTAAAACGTCTACTTGTAGGTAAATAAACTCACCCACAGGTGTGTGCCCCTTACAATTTGCTTCAAAGCTGAAATGAATATATTATAAACGTGTATGAAAACCAAGGGTAAGTTTCCACTTCATTGTTCCCAATTACCAACTACACTTTCCGCGACGTTTTGAATTCATTGAAATTGTTAGAATTGTTACCTAGAGAAATAACCTATGTATGTAACATTAAGTTCTTTATATTTCTCGGCTGATCTTTAATAATTCACTTGATTTAACAAGCTTACATTAATGTTCGTGTTAAGTCTTGTAAATTAATTTTAAAGTAATTTTGCATATATGTGACGTTACCATCAATCCAATACGGCGGACGGATTAAGATGATACGATAATTTTTGTGATTCAGGTTTAAAATGAAAGGGTTTGTTAAGATGAACACGCAAAATGATATTACTTTATTTTAAATCCAATATGGTGAAGGGTCCAAGATGGCGGAAGATTTATTCCAGACTGGTAAATCAGTCAAATTTAGACAAATGTATTTTGTAATCATAAGTAGTAGAAGGTAGTATTAAATTATATTGTAAATTATAATCAGCAGAAAACTTCAATGTCACTTATACCCTTATTCCTCATCTTGTATATTAACCTTCCTTTTTAAGCTACGACTGACTTTCAAGAAGGGTGTCAACAATTACAAAGAACCGTTTATAAAGAATTGAATTAAATTATAAAGCAACGAAGAATGTGTTATTTTCTCTTTTCATTTCAAAACGTGATTATATTATGATTCTTAGCTTAGTATAACAAGCTCCTGGAAAACCTGTTTGCTAAGAATGCTTATTAATCTCGACTAAATCGTGGGTTAAGAACTAGAGAAGCGTAAGGGCAAAATGACAACTTCACAGGAGAGCCGAAAAACAACTCAAATTTACCTACAGTTATCTTATAGCTCTTTTGTAGCAAAATGTATAGTAGTTAGATATCTGATTTTCACTAATAATAAAGCTTTATTTATCGGCTACAGAATAGTGTAACTTCTGGGCAATAAAAAAATGTATTTATTTTAAAAAAAGTATATTTTTCAAAAAATGGTTGAACTACGTCATTTTGGCTGTTAAACAAACTTAATATTGTATGTAATGCAACAGTTCTTCCGTTGCAATAGTTCTTAAAAATAATAACAAACAAACAAAACTTTCTGCGTTAAAAACGTATGACAAGATACGTTATTTGAGCGATTACATTCAAGGCATCCTCGGTGTCCTATTCACTTTGTAAATTGAGTTTCGATCGTTGTGCTCGTAACTTTTTTGACAAAATAATGTCAAGATTATTGTAACTAGAAACACTTCATTTTCGCAGTAAACAATAATCTTTTTTTTTCATATGTTATTTTTGCTCTAAGCAATCTACACACTACATCGCTCCAGTTTTTTGGCACATAAAAATATGGGGATTAAAAAAGCGAATGGTGAAAAAAAAATTTTTTTGAATATTTGACCTTACGCTACTCTAGTTCTTAACCCACGAAATGAAATTACAAGTTTCGAGAAATTATAACAGTTATATAATTATTTTTCTACAACCTTGAATAAAAAGTAGCATTACGTAGTAGATTTTAATTGCGACAAGGGAACTTTCTCGTCCAACAACTCGTCTACGACAACGACGCCTATGCCTACGACGGTGTCGTCGTGGATTGAACAATCTATACATACATATAAATAACTATATTAAAAACTCAAGACCCAAGAGAGCCTTGAAGAAGTAGGAGATTTCTGCCTTTTGTTTTAACATTACTATTGGTTGAGTATACATACTTTTGATCTTATACTTATATTTGCTATGTGTGAGTAAACATAAAATCGTAATGTGTGTTTACTTATCTTCACCTTTGTTAATTATTCAAACTTGAAAATTATCTTTCAATTTTGTCTTGACTGTGACAATTACCTCACCTGTCACTCTAAAGCTTCGTTCAAATTAATTTAATCTTTCCTTAGTCTTAAGATTTTGTAATTATGTTTTGGTTCTTTATTATCTATTATCTCCTTTACTATTTGCAATTTTCATCAATTCAATTTCTCAATGTAATGTAATGTGTAGATAGTTCAATCCACGACGACGCACGGTCCACTTTTTTATTTTCGTGGATCATTGATTGAATTGAACAATTTATACACACATAAATAATTATGTAAACTCGGGTGGGTCGACTAGTTGGTATATAATTTTAGAATTTATAGTGTGCAATTAATTTAATGTGCCTATAATAGTCAGAACTCTAAAACCAAACTCTGATAGCCAGTGAGGAGTTTCCTATCCATCTCTTACTTCCACCCTCAAAATTATTTAATGCACTTAACTATAACTAATAGGTACTAGAACTAATTGAAAAAACGAACTGCAGTATTAAAGTTCACAAAATGACCGCTAAGTTAATCCCGTTTTCCATTCCTTATTTATCTACAAAATTGAACTTCAGATGCAACCGTAATTGAATGAAATCGTGAGATATAGAGGTAATTGTAAGAAAATTTTTGTTACTAGTATCTGCCAACGACTTCGGAAATCTTCAGAAACCTAATCCTGAGTAAATTAAATTTGATAGTTGAGACACTCACTCATTTACCTCATCATCACGACCCGTCATGGCCCACTGCTGAGCCGGGACTTGTCCTCAGAATGAGGAGGGTATTAGGCCACATTCCATCACGCTGGCCCAGTGCTGGTTGGCAAACTTCACACACCTTTGAGAATATGGAGAACTCTCAGGAGTACAGGTTTCCTTACGATGTTTTCCTTCACCGTTAAAGCAAGTGATATTTAATTGCTTAAAACACACATAACTCAGAGGTGTGTGCCCAGGGTCGAACTCAGACCTACCGAGTAAGACATTGAAGTCTCAACCACTGGGCCATCACTGCTCATTTACCTACTGTTCTCCTAACATATTCATTCACTATCTCAGGCACACATCAATTCAATAAAACCTTTTATTCAGAACTAATCGTTCTTAATTACAGGATAAATTTATCTAATAGATCTTTATTAAGACCCGTTGAGCTGTTGAGCGTATCAAACGTTTAATAAAATTTATTTGGTTCGTTGATTGTATTACAAGTACTTATATTGGAAGTACCTACTTATAGTAGTATGGAGTGGATAGTTGGGGCTGTGCACTCCGAACGAATGACTTGTTGTGATTAATGATATATAAATGATAAATAGTGTCTAATTAATAATGCTATATTTTATTACTAATGATATAATTATGATATAATGGTATACTAATATGACCTGAATCTAACGCGGAGGTCGAGAACGTACTAACTTGCTACAAGTAAATACAGCGAGGTGAGATAAATGCTGACAATGCAAGTGTTAAGGTTTTTTAAAATATTAATACTATAAAATATCGATATAAAACTATAATTCGAATAATTTGATCAATATCTCGATTACCGAATATTAACTTGGCAACACAACACTACACAATCGATCCTATTTCGTGTTAGGATCAAAAGATTCTATGGGACCATTTAAGGTACGAGTATTAGAAATGTCAGAAATCGCAAAATATCGATAGATATAAAAATTTTTTTTTTGGATTTTAGCGCTTTTTTCGCTGACCGTACACTTCGTTAAAAATCTGTGAATGCAGTTCAAAATATCTTAAAAAGTTATGGATGGTCTCCTAGGAACGTTTTCCTGTAACTTAACGGTTAAGGTACAGGCCCTTACTGACCCATCTCAAAAATACACCCTGTATATTATCGAAGTTCGTAATTGTCACTCGATAATAGGGTTTTCCAATCTTATCAAATAAAAATTGACAGAGAGATAGAGAGACAAAGAGAGTAAGAGATGTATATACAAAAAAAATAAAGTTTAAAAACTATAACCCGACTAAGTACGTAAAAAAGTGGTCTAAAAAGGATGAAACAAGAAAATAATTCAGACAGAAACCGAGAAATGCATAAGTATAAAAATGGTCAAGTTAGAACCGGGGTCGCACCCATGTATACCTACCATGTCTGTTTAATGGAGATGTTCTTCTAATCATATAAATAATCATAGTAGGTATACATGGGAATAGAAGTGCATTTGAATGAACGTTTCGTATTAATACTACTGCAACCAAATCCCAGACATTAATTCATAGTCTATGAAGATAGTATCACCGAGAATACTATATCGCCTTCAATTATTTATTACTAGTCAACCCGCCCAGCTTCACCCGGTATTGACGTGCATTTAGATTTACTATCTTTATATTTGATAGGGGCCCGTCCCGGCTTCGCACGGGTGGATAATTTTATTTTAACACTGGCTCCCGCATTCTGTCGCTCCCTCTATCGCCGCTTTACTCGCTGCGCTGCGTCGCTATACTGGCCCGTCGCGTCGTCGTGTATTTTTTGTTTATATTGATATTTTTAATTTCGTAATATCTTTTGAATGGAAAGTCCGATTTTAATAATTCAAAAAGTATTTAACAGGTATTGAAATAGTCTTGAATACGAAATAATTTATTTGGATAAGGATTAATACAAAGTTATAGAAAACATGGTCTGATTTTGATAGGCATTTTTTCAACTTTTAAAATGTAAAAAAGTAGTTATAGTGACGTAACTATAATAGTTGAACATATGGTCTCGCGGACTTTTTTGTAGATATTGATACGTTCTATAATATTGTAGAACATTTTTTTGTTCTATCATCAATACTTTTTGCAGCGCATGCGATGAAAGATATTTTATGGCTAATTTTTTGGCACCTTGGGTTGGTTTTCGTGAGATTTCCTAAGGATCTCTAATTTTTTCTTGTAATAAATATAGCCTATGTTACTCAGGGATAATGTAGCTTTCTAATGGTGAAAGAATTTTTGAAATCGGTCCAGTAGTTTTTATGTTTATTCGTTACATACAAAAATACAAATCTTTCCTCTTTATAATATTAGTATAGATATAGACTAACTTAAACAGACGTAAACGGTCACAATTTATTTCAACCTTCTCCTTCAAGCCTTTTTTTTCGAGATAAAACGTAGCCTCTTTTCTATTCCAAGTTATAGTCTCTACCGAATTTCTTCAACATTGGTTCAGTGGTTTAATTGTGAAAGCATAACAGACAAACAGAAAGTTTGAGAGACAAACAGATACTTTCCCATTCAATTATTTTTATCTTTAAATGATATAAACTTTTATTCAAACCAAAATAAATAACGTTAATAATAATTATTACGTATAATATACCACCATGATACCAGGACACTGATTCGCTTTATATTAATCTTGGTTGTCGCGACCCGGCGACGTGTGTCGTCCACGATAACTACTAATAGACAGGAGAGTTCTCACGTAATTTAGATCAGATGATAATTTATCAAAAAAAATGTTATTTACTTTATTGTTTATTTTTCAAGACAATTAATAGACATTGTTAAATGTCATTTAGCTACACCACTTAAAACCCAAGAACTGCTGAACCGATTTTGATGAAATACACTGAAATAGGCTACTTTTTATTCTGAAAAAAAAGCTTGAAGAGAGTTAATATTACGAATACAAATTAAGTCTTTGTAGTGTACTTGAATATAACCCAAGATATGCGTAGGGGTCACTTTCTCATTGTTGGTGTTTCTTATATAAGATATTTCATGTCTCTATTTGTCAATTTGTTATCCAAATGGATCGGGAAGGGATCTTCATAACACCAATAGAAACCAAAGCCTTAGTCTGTTTGACTGTATGTTTGTACGTGTACGCGTATCATGATTTAAATTAAATTTGTCATATATAATAAAAAAATAAGATATTTTTTTCCAGGAAAAAAGCATGATCCTGTGGATGGGTGGTATGCTGTTACATGAATAGTATCTTTTTT
Source organism: Limenitis camilla (assembly GCA_905147385.1). Lineage (NCBI taxonomy): Eukaryota > Metazoa > Arthropoda > Insecta > Lepidoptera > Nymphalidae > Limenitis > Limenitis camilla. Next base: position 9,436,923 of record LR990224.1, read on the forward strand.
TTTGGAAAAAAATCGGTTTTCATGGGATATATCTATACAATAATAAAATTCTAGCTAACCGATGTCTTTACAGTGGAAAGATTTTAAAAAACTCAATAGAAGAGAAAACATTGTTAACATAAAATTTTTGTATGTCTGTCGGAAAAATGAACCCTTATAGGATCACTGTCCTGGATCTGATGGTCTGTGTGTTTAGATCCTTTTTCACTGGAACGCGTGGAGGTATCAATTTAAAATAATATCCAATATCCTGCCGTGCTATTCTGTAAGGATATTTTCGATAATTCGATAGATGAATCCGCGGTGAGATGTCAATTCATATTCTGTTAAAATAAAAAGCGATGGCAGCGCCGCACAGTCGAGCGTGGCAGCAAGATGTACTAGTGCGTGTGACAATTTGACATTAAATGCTTGTATTTGGTATTCTGTAAGTGGAATTCGAGCTTCGATCGTCAAATTGGGTGTTAAGAATAGATCTGAAAACTCGAATTCACCTGTCAGATTAAAAGTTACTACAAAGCAATCGAGATTGACGTGAAATAAACAATTTTATTGAGTACACAGATGCAAGATTATTTGTTTTAAATCAGATAATCCACCAAACACATGCAGTTGATTTGTACGCTACTAGTAATCAAGCAGGGGGCATTCGAGACATGAACATTTTACATTGGACATAGATTATGTTCAAAATTACAGACTATCAGAGGAGCTGATAACTTTACTTTTTATAATAACCTTCATGCTGCAGCATAAAATTCAGTGAAGCGAACCATATGACTCCTCAAGGCTCGATTTAGGTGTCTATTAGTACACAGGATGTTGTACCCAGACATGGTAACAAAAATGTGATAGCATGTTGTGTATTACACAAAATTTTGTAATCGTGCAGGACTTGCAGCACCAACTATGGAAACCTAAGATCAAGGGATTAGAGCAAGGGGAGTTCCAATTCCACGCTGGAATGGTCTCCCATCATAAGAATAAGGAAAGACCTAATTAATATTTAGTGGAGGGCACGTAATGTGAACTTAATATTATAAAGAGGTATAGAGGTTTGTGGAAAAATCATAAATAAAAATTCAAAAAAAAGATAAACAGATAGTATAGAGCAGAATTTAGCCGGGCTGCTGCCTCAATGATGGATTTGGATGAAACATATAGAGCAAGGTCATCAGCATACTGTAGTGTTTTACAAAAGGGGTTAACAGCTAATTCCAGATCGAATGTATACAGGTTAAAGAGCAGTGGGCTAAGCACTGAACCTTGTCGGAGGCCTTTCCAAACGCTTCTAGGTGGGAGATATTCTCCATTTAACCGGACTTTGATTACTCTTTCGATAAGAAGGTTCATAATGAAGTGGACTATCCTCACAGGGACACTCAGCTTATGCAGTTTCTGCCTGAGTACCGGAAGAAGAACACTATCATAGGCTGATGCAATATCCAGAAAAGCTCCAACAAGGTAGTCTCCATCTGAAAAGGCTAGTCGAATCTCAGTGGTCAGGATGCAAAGACTGTCAAGAGTACCCTTTCCCTTTCTGAAGCCAAACTGAGAATTGGCCAGAATTTGCCTACTTTCTACAAACCATTCCAGCCTGTTTTTAACCATGTGTTCAAATATTTTACATAGAGTAGATGAGAGGGCAATAGGACGATAGGAAGAGGCTTTGCATGGAATCTTACCAGGCTTGCAAACAGGAATTATTATCTGCATCTTCCATGATTCTGGAATGCATCCGGTTATAAAAATTCTGTTAAAAACATCCAGGAGAAAGGTTTTACTACTATTGCTCAAGTTCTTCGAGAAAGAATATGGGATACCATCTTCCCCTGGAGCTGTATCCTTAAGACCATGCAAAGCAATCTCAAGTTCAGAGAGAGAAAAGTTTTCTTCTCTTCTCTATATTTTTTAATATTCTTCCAAACAAAAGTAGAAGGAGTTCTAGGAGACAAGCACTCACAAAAATCGATCCAGCCTCTCTGTTTTTTCTTTGAAACTAGTCTCCTGAACCTAGCAGAAGATTTTTTGAAGTCAAGGAGATTTGCCATTGACATATTCTCGTTGTAAACTAATTCTTTTTCATTTCTTTTTGTAACAGCATCTGTACACTCACTATCCCACCAAGGAGGCGATGATAGTTTCTGAGTTGGATGCTTTATAGGGAAGTGGGTGTCAGCTGCATCTAAGAGAATTTTTTGGAAGGCCAAATATAGTTCTAGAATGTTATTTTTAGTTTCAGAGCTTAAATTTTGAATTTTATGATCAACAAAAGTAGAAAAATCAGTCCAGTCAACATTTTTGAGTCTGTATTTAAGAAGAGGTTCTGGTGGCAGGCTTGGGGATACTCGCTGTGGCATTGATATTAAAATAGGGAAATGATCACTACCATAAGAAAGAGGGAGGATTTCCCGGGATAATAAAGATGCTAAAGAGGCAGAACACACACTTAAATCAACAGCAGATTATTGATTTTGTCCTGGGTTAACTCTGCGAGTTGGGGATCCATCATTGATGACACAAATATTATAATCATCAAAGATGTTTAAAAGATGTAACGATAGTGAATCACAATAGTACGAACCCCAAGAAGTGTGGTGACAGTTGAAATCGCCAAGAATTACAATAGGACTTGGTAGGCAGGAAAAAATGGAGGAAATATCTGGGACAAGGTTGACATTAGGATGCGGAATATAGATAGATAGGAATGTAATGTTCATTGCTCTAATGGCAATGGCGTTGAAAGAAGAAGAGTGTAGGGGAAGGGGGATTTGAGAATAAGTTATTGTTCTTTTGATCAGCAATGCACACCCATCATAACCGTCATCACCGTCATCCCGCAGGCAGGCATACTCCGATACTCTAAAATAAGAGCCAGCATGAAGCCGTGTCTCCGAGATGGCAGCGACAGCGATATTGCGATCTCTGATCAAACACAACAACTCATAATTTTTACTTCGTATGCTTCTACAGTTCCACTGCAGAAGTTGTCTCTGGGCCATTGTGGTTGAGTATGAGGTTAGTGATTTCCATGATTTTTTGGGCAATGTTGTTCGGTATTTTATTGTTGGACTGGATCAATCCACTGAGGAGGTTAACTATTAGACTGAGTAACTCTTGGCTTGAAATAGGAGAATCTGACTGGCTTTGTAGAGCGCAGCCATTGGGAAGGGATGAAGAAGGAGTTGAAAGGAGAGCTTTGTGGGCTGTTTGGTCAAAGCCTTGTTGGGCAAAAGGTCTGTTTCTAGGGGTACGCACTATTGTTTTTCTGTATGTCTTGGTCAGTGGCTGGCTAAAACTAGACTGGAAGGTTGCAGCTTCTGTAGTTGGAGCGGACATCAGTCCAGCTACATCTGAATAAGACCTCATTTGTCTTACGGGGGGCACTTGTATTGAAGCATCCAAATATGAAATGTTCTGCTCTGACATAATAATTTTGATTTGGTACTGACGAGTATATTCGGGGCATTTCTTGTCTGTAGCCTGGTGACTACCTGAGCAGAGAAGGCAAGAAACTGATTCTGATGAAACTTCACATGTATCACCAGGGTGGTCCTTGCTGTATTTAAAGCACCGTGGCTTTGAGCGACATTGACTCTTAATATGTCCAAATCGACAGCAGTTGTGACATTGGATTGTGGGTAAAAGGTACTTCCCAACTGGGAGGTGGTTGAAACAAACATAAACACATTGTGGCAATATTTGCCCAGAGAATGTGCAGACTACTGACTGTGTCGGTACCCAGGAAGCAGTGCCGTCGTTAAATATTTTACGGTTTAACAGTCTTGCTTTCAGAACAATACCACATCCTTCTGGGAGCTCCATGTACTCTACGAAATTTGTCATAGACCATTCTTTCGGAACATTTCGAACAAGACCCATTCTAGTTACATTGTAAGTAGGCACAGTAGCTTTCAATTTATTAGTTTGGAGGCAATTGTGATTTAGAAATGAGTTAGCAGCAGAAGCTGATCGAAACTCAATAGATATGCGATTCCTACCAACACTTTTGAGACCATCTTTGACAATTCCTTCAACTTTGCTACTTTTTAGCATCGAACCGATTTTGATGGGTCGAAGGGTTAGGCCAGCAGCTGGGTCAGGCTCTACACGTGATACATGATCTTCTTTATCATATGTCCTATCCAAAATCACCAGTGACGGATAAGTGTACAAAGTTTCTATCGACGCCGAGGGCAGATCTAAATCAACTATCGTTTTCTTTGCACCGTTATTAATTACCTGGTTAGCAGGGCGTTTAGTACCTCTGTCCAATTCCATGAGTGTCGGACCCGGATCCGGCGGATCGCCTGGGGTCTCGTCCCCCATGACAACTACTTACTAAATTTGTTAAAAACTAAATAACACAACACAATACACACACTTACCACCAAAAAATCTTAAATATAATTATTAATGATAAAATAAAAATTAGTTTTAAGCGAAACAATCCCAAACTGCGTGAATTCTCCAGCAGTCAACTTGACAGTCTTAAGAATGGTCTTTAGGTTTATTTTATCTATTTAAGGTCTCAGCCAATACCTTAAGTCCTTCTCTAAGTCAAGTGTCAAATACAGTGTTGCCGATTACGAAAGTCGATATTACAGTAAAATCCAATTATGAAATTCAACAAGAAAGATATGTAGAAAAACACAATTCTTTTTCCGCTAGATAAATAGAATTTAAAAAAGAAAATAAAACAGCGATTTATATAGTAAAATTATGATAACTATTCAATTTTATCATATTAGGCCATATTTTACTGCATATCATTAAAATTGATAAAGGCGCCAATAAATAATAATAATTTAAATAACTCAATAATTTACTGCAATTTTATTTATAATTAAATGGTCAAAATGCCTAAATTTGAACGATTCTTGAATAATTAATAAAATAATAAGTAAATGATTCTTCTCATTTCCCGAAATCGGGAGAAATCCCGCAAAACGGCAACACTGGTCATATGTCAATTTATGTTTATGATGTGTAACCACAGCATATAGTTTTTAATTAATTAACAGGTAAAGGCTCCGTGCCATACAGCCACGGCGAGTTGATATACTAACAATTTATTATATTAAATATGTTTTTAATAAACATTATGTTCACAATTGTAATAGAAACAATAAACCAAAGAGTTTAATCCAATTTGATAGTTCTTCTTGTTAAAAAAATGAAGAAAACACAAACCGATACAAATAACCGGTAAGTGTCTTTACATCGACCCATCCCTGCCTAAGCGAGGCTTGATTCGAAGCTCACTTCACTTCGACTGTGTGTTTTATTGTTTAAAGAATACCAATTCAAGGTCAATCGAGCTCGCGATGAGTTCGCTGTCGAAGTGATAGAACTCACCTGAGTGAGTTTCGATAGTGAATTGGTTTCTTACAGAATAGCACGGCTGCGGTCCCTTAGAGCTGTCAAATCAAATTTCTACGCAATGAAAAGATACCGCTTGTCATAAGGTTACCCGCAAATCATACTAATATTATAAACGTGAAAGTTTGTAAGAATGTCTGGATGTATGTTTGTTCCTCTTTCACGCAAAAACTACTGAATGGATTTTGATGAAACTTTACAATAATTTAGCTTACACATCAGAATAACATATAGGCTATAATTTATAATAATATAGTGTGAATTATCCAATATATAGCGGGTGAAACCGCGGGTCGCAGCTAGTAAAAAATAATTTAGGAAAGTATTAATCCGATTGATTAATTTATTAAATTTTTACTTTTATAACCGATGAATAAGGTTTGAAATTAGTCACCTATTCCAGGTTCTTTAATGCTCAAAGTCCCCTCGCTTAATGTTAATCAGAGTTTCAGTCTCTATCAAGGACACAAAATCGACCCAATATTGTAACCCGGACACGAAAATCATAATTTGTATGTATTTGTCCCTTAATTGAAATTACGGAACTTATGTTTACTGAGGTTATAAATGTGAAAGCCGATGTTATCAATGGAGTCAGGAAAACTACATTTGTCTTAGTCGGCGCTTTTAACTCCATTTTACGGTGTCAGCCAAGCTTTTAAGACATTACGACGGCGTTCTTATGAAGAGATAATTTTATTTTTGTGAATTTTTATACCTACTTCATGTTGAAGGAATCAATGAAGTAACATATGTAACTCATAAACATAGATGTTGGTCTAGTTGGTTACATGAGTGATTGATGATGATTTCCAAATAATTATCCTTATAATATCATAGAAATAGTTTCAATATTAATGTGGAGAAAGTTATTGATGGTACTTATAGATACTTGAAAGACTTTACTTCGAGAGTTAGAATATAAACGAATTTCACTTGCCCTTTTAAACATTATAAATAAATTAATTCAGTATAAAAACTAGACAAACATTTAAATCCCAAAAGTAGCAAATAATTGTATATTGTATTCTATATTGCAATGTTAAAAAAGATGTTATTGGTGGAATCAGTTTCCTTTTATAATTTATGTTTTTATCTATATCTATACTTCTATACTATTATATAAAGAGGAAAGATTTGATTGTTTGTATGTTTGTTGGTTTGTTGCGAATAGGCTCGAAAAGTACTGGACTGATTTTGAAAATTCTTTCACCGTTGGGAAGCTACATCCTTTCCGGGTAACATAGGCTATGTGGTGTTGCCATAAATACTCAGATTAAAAAGATATGGCCATTTAAGTGCCATAAGGTGGTCATTTTGTAAATTGAACTGGGAACTCCAGGCGGAGGTACTCGCGGAGGTATATCACTTCCGGGTGAGCCGACAAGTGAGTGGAGACATTCTCCCTAGGGAGGCAGTGGCTCGTATCAGGGCTCAAGCTCAGCGAGCCTTGGTGCGACGATGGGAGGAAGACCTTCACCCTCAGCTTGCCTAGCGACCGTGGAGGCAGTTCGTCCGCACCTTGCTCGCTGGGTTGGCAGGCTGCACGGCGTCCTCACGTTTCGGCTGACGCAGATGCTCACCGGACACGGTTGTTTCGGGGGGTATTTGTATCGAATTGCACGGAGGGAGCCGACGCCGGCTTATCATGAGTGTGGGGCGGCTATAGACACATCGCACCATACCTTGGCCGAGTGCGCTGCCTGGGGGCCCCAACGCCATGCCCTGGTGTCATCTATAGGTGACGACCTGTCTTTACTGAGTGTGGTCGGGGCCATGCTCAAAAACAAGGCAGGTTGGTTGGCAGTCGCCTCCTTCTGTGAGTCTGTGATCTCACTGAAGGAGGCCGCGGAGCGGGTCCGGGAGGCAGATGCCTTCTCGGAACCGATCCGTAGAAGTCGACCAGGGAGAAGGCGGCGTCGTTACGCCCACCTTCTTCTCTCGCACGATGCAAGGGTACCGAGGGGGTCCCCGTTACTCGGGACAAACCCGAATAGGCTAGCAGGCCCGCTATAGTGCGGGTCGACCATCGAGACGTCTGCAGTAGAATGCGTAAGCGATCCTGCAGCGTCTCAATATGATGGAGAGGGTAACCGCGGAGGTTTAGTGGGTAGGACGGCCTCTTTGCTGGCGAGTCCCACATAACCTGACTAGCCCCCACGGGGCTGGTCGGGTATGCGTAAATGCATTCCTCCGGGAAACCAAAAAAAACAGGAACTACAAATCCGATTTAAAAAAATTTTTCACAGATAGAAAACTACACTATTCGTGAGTGCCAAAGGTGATTTATGGCAACACCATATACATTTTTTAATTAATTTAAAATGGCCATTTTGTTGTTACCAATCCGAAATCTTTTCTACTCGTACTTAGGGTAGGGGTTCATTTAGGTTATGAATATTAATAATTTTGACCTTCTTTGCATTTTAACTAACACTATAAAATTTTGACATACGTGTGGGGGTCAAAATATCATATAAAGTAGAAAAATGCAAAAAAACTAAAAAATAACTACATTAAAATAATTTTGAAGTTGATGAACAAATGGCCATGTTACCACTAACGAATAGTGTAGTTTCACTATTCGTGAGTGGCATGACATGGCCATTTTGTTGCAACTGATCCGATTTTAAAAATTCTTTCACTGAGAGAAGTCTATAGTATTTCCGTCTCTTTTTCTCTTATAATACTATTATTGTCTCTCATCCTCTCTCTTTTTTCTCACTTTAATTTTTATTTTTATCTGTTCAGAATGATCTCTCTCTCTGAGTCTCTTTTCTCTTTCTTTCTTTCGATTCTCTCTCTCTCTGTTCTTTACCTATTCAATTTTAGTTCTGCTCTGTCCTCCCTCTTTTATCATCTGTCGCTTTTCTTTAATTTTGTTTCTATTATTTTTCTTTTTATAACTTTTTCTTACTCTCTCTAATTTTTCAAATAATTCAAAACTACACAATTACAGAGTGACAATTTAAGGCCATCAATTATAATATTGCTTTAAATACCCGGAGCGAAGCGAGGGCAGTCCTCTAGTATAGAATATATTTAAACGATTCTTTATAAATAGAGAAGGTCAAGGGGGATCTTACTAAGATGTTAAGGCTTTGCTATATTTAAATGCAACTTGCACTTGAAATAAGCTTCTTATTGTTGTTATGATTCTAGAAAATAAATCAACATAATGCACGTTAAATATCTTTACTCACTTAAATTATTATTTGAATATAAACGGGGTGTGGGTGGTCGAGCCTCGTGTCCAATTCGTTTAAAGAGCTCGGATTTCATTTCCAGTGTCCTCTTATAATATGTTGAGTGTTTCCTCCATTATGTTTAAAGAACAAAAAGTATAACTCATGATGAATAAAGCAGATTTCCTGTTACTCGTTATAGTACTGCGAGATTTGAAATAGGACAGCGTAAGCCAGTTTATTTATCACAAGATAATGGTACGGGAGCCAGTGACAGATTTTCATGACCAAGTCCCTCCCAAGCGAGAATTCGTGAAATACATTAGGGATTTAAATTATGATTACTCGTGACCGTCAGCTGCGATTTCGTGGGTGTCTCGAGGAGTGGCAGCGTCAAAGATTTTTTAGTCATTGTGTGCTTATGCGTGTGTGTGTGTATGTGTACGTGTATGTGGATGTGGATGTATATGTATGTATGTATGTATGCGTGTTTTTATCTTAGACGCTAGCTTAGGCTGAACATACCACATATATAGCGCCTAAACCTGATCCAAATAATGGAGTGGGTGACATAGGCTATATAAATTTAATAATTTTATTCATATCATATTGTTTAAGTCAAAATATATGTTTGAAATGCGGTCGTATAGTTCGCGCGGTCCAGTCGTTTAAGTTCTATTTACTCGTTTAAGCAAATAAAAACCAACAATAATAGGTAATAAAGGTATTCCCGATCGGAAAGCGGAAAAGTAATAAATAAAAAAATAAAGTTAATAAAACTATAACCCGACGAAAAAAGAAAATAAATACTTTTAAACTTTATTTTTTTATTACTAGGTGTACCTTAGAAACATTAATACAGTTTATATCTATATCCAAATTAATGTAGTAGTTAAACCGCGTACAGACATATAATCAGACAGACAAACAGAATAAACACAATTTTCTTATATTTTCTAATCACAGATATCTTATATTTAGAAATCTCGTGTCATACTTTTTATGTGAATCGAACAATTTTTTTGTGTATATTTTGGTAGGTCTGAGTATAGGTCGTAGGCTGTTTTTTATACTTCTAGATGATAAGGGTGGCCCTCTATAGCGAATAATACCTAAATCACTTATACGAATCTATAATATATCTATAAGGGACCGATACCGCACAGTGACACGCACTAGACAATAATAATATAAACTTAAGACGGAAAACGAGTAACCAATATTAAAAACTTACTCCAAACCTTAGTAATGATCTCATCAGCATCACAAAACTACAGCCGTATTGGTCACCGGGCGAGCTCCGTTTGACAACTGGCTCAAGTCTATTGGAAGAGAGATGTTTTAAGATTGTTACGTGGGTGTAATTGAAATAAAATACAGGTTATAAATGATGTTGCTAAAACGAATAAGTATTTTTATATCTGAAAAGTTTTTCAGGTTACGACAGCGACGTTGGTTACAGCGGATAATCCTAATTACAAGGAGAAGTTCGTTCATCGATTAGTGTTTCGCAGAAATACGTCGCGATATCCAATTTAAGCTATCAGCCTCTTTATCATTAAGTTATATTGTGTGTATAGAAAATTATTTATAACGAAGGGCTTTATGTCTAACAAGACTCTTTTACAAGATCACGTGGAGGTATTAAGTTGAAAATAGAATTAAATGCTCACATGAGCAATTCAGAAGTTGTGAAATTATCAAACATATGTCAACGTAATCGTTTATGTCGATACACATAAAGGTACCGACATAGACGCTTAGGCCCTCTATAGGTTTTGATTGCGAGTATGGGAGCTATACTGCTCCCATAACTCAAAAAAATTATAGAAACATAAATGTACTCAAACGGCATATTATGTAACAAGATATGTAATTTAGATGGAAGCCGCGCAGTGCTTGGGGCTTGAGACCCAGGAGCAGGTTTAAGGACATCATTTACTACTTTAAACTCTTACTTTATCCGCTCCACCTCGCCTGCTGCTCGATAACGGATATCTAGCACACGCCATCAAAAACACTACACTATTATTCTCACTACTTTAATATGTACTGCACGACACCACTTGGCACACTAAATCAATCCTATCGAATCAAAAGTTATATATTGTCTACTCAAAATAAAATAAACTGAATTACCCGCGAAAAAAAATAAATATTTAGTTATTGAAAAACAATTTTATTTAACGGAAATAGAAATCATATTTTTTCGAATTACACCGGACGTAACCGTATCTTGTGAAGTTTTAAGTGTCGTAACGCTTTTTCCTTACGCTACGAATTCTGCAAGTAACTCCTACGACAAGAGCGCGTTAAAGAGAAATAAGAGATGTTACAGTTACGTATTTACTTTATTGCAATAGCTGAGTCTGTTTGCTTCTCAATGTTTGTATTTCCTCAAGTATTTCTGCATACAAAACAAAACTCCAAAATACCTTGTATAGTTAGATTTATTAACTTCCAACCGTAACATAAACTCTAACATTACCTTTAAACATGTATTCAAGTGTAGATGAAAGCCGCTCGTTCGCTGCCCACTAGGTAAATAGGTACTTGCTATTTACATCCAAATTAACTTCCCTCATGTAGTCCACGGAGCTGCGTAAACTAACATACATTTGAAAACGAAAAGTATTTCACCGATATTAATTAAAAATAAAAGATACTAATATATTCATTTGCAAAAACATAGTACCAATTATAATGGCATGTTTTGCCTGAATTGGAATAGATACAATTGGCAAAAAATAGGGGATAAAGTATGAAATTGCCGTTTTATTGTAATAGGTACTTCGAATTGATATAGATCCTTCATGGTTTGAGATTTTTGAGTGATAACAGCTCGCAATATCAATGTTGCGTTTGGTAAGGGGACTGCTAATGAACGCACCGTGCGATTTTGGTTTAAACGCTTCCGTGGTGGAAACTTTGATTTGATGAACGAACCACGCGGAAGACTGCCCACACAGGTGAATAACAATGAATTGAAAGAGATGGTGGAAGCCGATCCGAGCCAAATTACCTAGGAATTAGCGGCATGGATTAAGTTACTTTACCAGCAATATTGACTCATTCAAATCGTCAAATCAATAAAATAAAAAAATATGATAAATGTGCCTCACGATTTGGCTGATCTGCAGAAAGAAACGCGTGTTAAACTTGTGTTGCCTTGTGTTGCCTTATTGAATCGATACAGAAATAAAGAAATATTGGATCGAATTGTGACATGTGGGTGGGTGTGAAAAAAAAGGGTTGTAATGGATTGAAAGGGGAGGGGTTGAAAAGTTGTACGGAAGTATCGTCATTTTTAGAGCTAGAAGCTTGAAACTTATTTTGTAGTCTGTTGATTCGATATAAATAAATATGACACTCAAAGTTTGTAAATCTTTTACCCTCATGGGTGTAAAATAACACTAGGGAATAGGGGATAAACGCAGACGATGTCGAGGGCACAGCTAGTTTATTATATATTTTTAGCAACTCTTTTAGGCAACACTAAACTTGATAATGTTCTAACAGATGTACAAGAAGACGTTCACAAGGCCCAGGACTACTTAGGTTCCTAAGTAAAGTCTAATAAATCTAGTCTTGCCGCATCATACTATGCGTTGTTTAAAAAGAGACTGAAAGACCGAAGTGAAAACTATTTTGTTTTATTTTTATTTAAAATATGAAACATTTTAAAATCCATATTGCTAGAAATGCAAAAATACATTAGCGAAAAATGTCCAAAAATTCGTAGTGTGAATGTTAATACAATATAATAAAAACCAATAATACCTTAAGCATTATTTATAGAAACTTAATCCTGTAATTGTTTTGAAATACATTTCAGAATGCATTTGAATATGAAAAACTTTTCATTTCCCCAATATAACATCGATAAATAAACACGAATCGCGTAAACTACAGAACGACTGCACCAAATCGGATAATTCTTTGTTTGTTGTGTAAGTTATTATAAAGACAAGGTTTGTATAAAAATTAGTGAGACAGAAGTGTAAGCGAGTCAATAAGGTGGTAGTTTTCACTGCAAATCAGTGACATACTACGCATTATAGAATACAAGGTCATTCGGTGTGTGTGTGAATAAACGATTTGAATACATCTCAGCGAAGCGAGGGCGGATAGGCTAGTTCACAAAATTAAATATTTATAGTTTCTTCGCTTAATTTAAGTGCGATCCAAAGACACAATTACCCGACGACTCAATAATGCAAACAGAATTGATTTATGGACATAAATAGGTCTTTATCTATGAAATTGCCGTTCTGCCGTACTGGCATTAGAATAGAATTCTAAGTTCAATCGTTTTATTTTTTGAAACATGGAATTATTTTTAGAAAATTAGTAATTTGTTTAATGGTTAGCGTTCTGTTTTCATCGCATTTGTACCTTTTTCGTCATCATGGATACGTTAAAAATTCGAGTGATTGTAAAAGTTTATACGGTAGAAGCGACACGCAACATCAACGTCGTATACGGAGCGAATACTACTAACGACCGCACCACCCGTTATTGGTTTGCCCGCTTCCATTCTGGAAATGGCGACCTAAGAAAGGAACCCTATGGTCGAACGAAAACTTTGGTTGTCAATGACGAATTAGAGGCGATTGTGGAAGCTGATGATTCTCAATCTGCAGCTGAATTAGCAAGTTGGTTAGATTCTGGTTCAGCACCTAAACAATGCTTAAACGAAAACTGACCTCTAAAAAGTGATGTTCACTGTTTGGTGGTCTAGCGCCGATGTCATTAATCACAGCTGCTTACCAAACGTTATGAGCATTACTGCAGATGTGTACTGTGAAGAACTGAACATATCTCCAACCAGCTTTGGTCAATCGTTCGACTCCGTTGCTCCTGCACGACACATACTACACAGCAGATGGTCTCCAAGTTACAGGAACTAGGGTTGGAAGTTCTTCATCATCCATCGTACTCACCAGACATTGCCTCTACAGACTTCTACTTTTTCCAGAACTTGGATAACTTCTTGGCGGGGAAAAAATTCAATTACCTAGAGGCAGTTCAAAATGACTTTAAAGAAATTGTTGCCTCCCATCCAGCAGATTTTTTCAAAAAGGGCATCAATAAGCTACCACCACTACGATGGTAAAAATGCATTGATTAAATTACTTTGAGTAATAAAAATAAAAATTTTGAGAAAAAAGTCCGTTAACTTATTATGGATGATTAGGAATAGCTGACAAATCTGATTGAATTAACAGTTACTGAACTACTTGTGGCCGAATTATTTAGTACGTGTACATTTTTAGTTTGTAGTCGATTATATTATGTTGTGTAAAAAATGTTTAGTATGAGCTATTTCAAAGAACTTGAAGTTTTTCATTAGATCACGTACAGCAAAAATTATGTTTTTATCTGTACTCGTGGTTTGTATTAATTCATCTTGCATGTAGCAAATGCAAGGACATCGATTGTGTTGCTTACACTCAATTTAATCTAGATGTTTAACTTCATTGTAAAGTAGTGCAAGTTTAAATGATAGAGTTGTTAAAAGGTAGCTTATATCGAAAAGTAAGGACTTGTTAATAATAGATTTTTTGTTCCCAAATAAAGTTTTTATTACTATTTTTATATTTAAAGTCTCTAACTATCGCCTCGTTATGCAATTATTCTACAGCTATAATATGAGAGGACGCAAGACATAACTCATATATCAATTCGCCCTAAGTTTTATAGTATTATAAAGTAACACTAAGTTATATTCTAACCAATAAATCATCAAAAGCAGCTGCAACCACATACTGTTGAGCCAGACATAACATCAAATTCATATGACCACAGATACTATATTATACAGTGAGAAATGTAATACTATTCTAATAATCTTATGCGTCATAACTGGTTATTCGAAATAAAGATACAACTACAGTTAACATTTTGATTTTAATATTTCATACAGATTAAAAAGCTAAATGTAATTCTCTTTCCGATAAATAAATATGTTTCTAATCTAATGATTGAAAAGCTAGCAGATCTCTACAGAGATCTGAGAGCAAGAATATACACTTATTGATGATTATCGAAATTACCTGTATTTGAAGTTCAATAATAATTATTTCAGAGCTTCGTTCGAACATATTAGAATTATAACACATGTAGTCTCAACGTCGCAGGTATTTGCAATATCGCACGTTAGTTTAGAGTAGATAAAAATATTTTATGTACGACAAAAAACAAAACAAAAACGAAAATAAAAAAAATTCTGCCACCGACTCTCGCATTTCACCATTTAGTTTAGACTAGCTGAGTTGTTTCCCATTTCACGATTTAGAGTTTAGGAGGGAGGGACTCTAGTATCTTAGGACGAAGTAAGTAAGGTAAGTTCGTTCGTTCGTTCTGGATATTAGTATTATAATACATGTAGATGTTGAGAGATTGTAAGAATCGTGAACAGTTAGAGGCCATTCATTAATTACGTAAGACGATTTAGAGGAGGGGGGTGGACCATGTCTTATTTTTTCTTACAAGGGGGTGGGAGGGAGTCTCGATAATTCTTACGTAAGATACAAATGCACGAATTTAAAATTATACATTGAAACAGCGCGGGCAACATTCATTTTTTATTATTTTTTCCTTTAGATTCTTACGTCGTAAATATTGAACAGGGGGAGGGGGCAGGGGTCAAAAACTAGCGAAAATAGTCTTACGTAATAAATGAATGGGCCCTTATACAAAAGAATACATTTTAACCTTTCTGTAAAGCGTAACCTTATCATAACAAAACCAATAAATGTTTTTTAACTTGACTTTTTCCTTCATGTGATCTACAATGACAAAAAGTAATGAATGATAGGAATTTAGAAAATTGAGGTTTTAATGTTAACCTTTTTATAAATATCTTTATAGCTTCAATTATATCATAGTTTTTGTTACTGAACACAATAGATGTGTCCTGGGTGATATATTTGCCCAAACATTGTAACGAGGAAAACCAATCATTCTCAGCGAAGCGATGGCCTGTCTGCTTGATGCTGGTTTAATAGAAAGCCTTGTGTAGTGTCCCTGAGGATTCACTAACAGATATCACTTGATAACATAAAACCCACACTTTCACATGACTGACATGCTGTGTATGAGATTATATTTGTCTATATTGCTTCCCTAAAATGTAAATATTCAAATAATTATATCAAAGATGCACATCTTGGTTGATGGTGGATTTAACCTTGGAGATACTCAAGTCGTAAATCCGAGTGGCTTATGTTTAATATGTGTTTGAAACACGGAATGCTCCCTATAGACAGTCATCAGTCAGTTCATTAAAACGTTTCGTTAAAACATAACTAATGCATTTTAGTATGTGACGTGCAAAAATTACTTACGGGTCCAGTTTGTCAATTGCACACCAAAGCGTTGTCGTGTATTGTATTCTTCACTGTGATGTTTAAATTTAATATTCTTTCAACTTTTTTCTTCGTTAAACACTCAAATTTATCACTGTGCGGTATTTTCAATATAAATTTTTTAAACTTTTAAAATAGTCTCGATTATACATCGTCGTCATCATCATCATCGACGTACGAATCATCGAAACACTAAAACATCATGGCGATACGTGAAGAGGAAGGGTGGCTGGGTTTTTTTTATTTTTGTTGTACCCACCATAAAATATTTTTCTTCTGGTAATTGAAAGGTTTTGCCTATGCTGTGTTATATTTATAATTTTTCACTTGCTACGGAAACGTTCCCAGATGTTTGGCGTAAAACTTATTGTAAGCTAAGCTTATTAAAACAACAAATCCCGTGTATCTGTCTGAATATCGACCCATCTCTATTCTCCCCTTTATATCAATAATTGCTGAACGATACAGATATTCATTCCCTAATACTTTTTACTCTTTTAAGGTTTAAAGATCATTATTATCTACTATTCATATTCTCATTGAAGACAAAACATAGGTCACTTACATGAGAACAACACTAGCTTAGTTTATATTAAAATATAATATCCATCGTTCTATTCTCTATCTATATTAGAACAATATGATTTTTTTTTAATTTACCGTAAGAGTATGCATTGAATTAGTATACAACATAAGCTATGTGGTGTTGCCATAAATACTCTAGTTAAAAAGATATGGCCATGTAAGTGTCATAAGGTGGTTTACAAAATGTAAATTAAAGAGTTTTTCGGAAACTAAAAATCCCATTTAAAAATTTTTTTTCACTCATAGAAAACTACACTATTCGTGAGTGACAAAAGTGATTTACTGTATATACTTCGGTTTGATATAGAAGATGAGGTTTGACTAGGCTGTTATAGATTGTACGTCGTAATCGAGTCGGGATGCAGTGTACCAAAAGTTTGTTTTCGATGTATTGTATATGAGACTTCCAGTTTAGTTTACTATCCTTACTACTCTTTTATAAACCCAGTTTCTCAAATTAGCACATCTCAATACCACCTTTGTACCGATAACCTCCAATTATACACTGCCGTTTATGTAGACTGTATAGATTTTGCAAATGCTCGAATAAATGCCGACCTGGACGACATTGTAACCTAGAGTAAGGCCCATGGCCTTCATATAAATGCTAGCAAATCCCAACTGATTACAAGTGGCAGTTGAAGACAACTCGCTAAAATTTATTTCAATTTGCTAATACTCGATTATAATGTTATATAATAGGATAATACTCGATAATTATGTTCTGCGAAATAATAACTCATTTAAAAACCTTGTGGTTACTATAGATCCTTGTCATTGGCACCGCAGATAAGAGAAGTAAGCAGAAAACTCTTTGCAGCAATAGGGTGATTAAAGCGTAGGAAAAATCTCCTTTTCATTAAAACAAAAATTTCCTTGACAGTCTCACTGTTATTTCCAATTCTGGATTATGCTGATGTCTGTTATATTGACCTAAACAAAGAGTTTCTGTATAAATTGGAGCCAATACAAATTTTACTAATCAGATTTGTTTATGGATTCCGGAAATTCGACCACATATCTGAGTATCGTGCTCGTCTAAGGTGGTTATCCATTAGATTGCGGTGAAACCTACATGCCTTATCCATCCTTTATTCTAGATGAAGTACACAAACTTCGAGTTCGAGCACCCTTCGATCTCATAGCAATAATCCTCTCAGATTACCGGTGCTTTTTTCAAATAGAATACCATCAATGATTATCATATTTATTTATTTTTGTATTGTACAATATCATGTGTATGTTTGTATGTATGTACGTAGGTATATATGTATGTAAGTTTATGAAGTTTATGTAAGTTTATGAAGTTTATGAATGTATTTTATGCATTTTTACGAACTTTTTGCCATAGTTTCCATTAGAAAAGGTTGTCTGGATGAAACTGCTTAAAACGATAAGACCGCCTTTCCACACTCGTATTTTTATAGTTATAAGTCCTATTAAGTCTGTAATATTGTATTTATTTTGTGTGCAATAAAGTATATATCAATCAATCAATCAATGTGTAGAAATTAGCTATTTGTACAAGGTGAATCACCTTTATAAATAAAGTCACGTTATTTGAAATTATTTAAGTCTTGTGGTGTTTGTGGAGCGTGGTGTGTGAAAGAGACTATGAAGAAAAAACGTGCAGGCATGAAATAAAGTATACAGGAAGATCTCAAATGAATAACCAGGATTAATAATTATACGCTCTTGTCTGTACTATCTTAGCTAAACTGAAATTGTACAGAGAAATTGAACTAAATTATCTGACATATCACACGATGGATCTAGTTAAATGTATGAGAAACAATTTAAAATTAGACTAAGTATCAGTCATGTAAGTAATAGGTAATTGAAAGATTAATTGTAGAGTTAAAGTAATTTATAAAATCCTTCCTCCCCCAGTTTCGCCGTAGGACATACTCCTTTTATCTAAAGATGTAACCAAGAAAAACAAAGTAGTCATTTTATAAGCTTGAAAACACAAAGGATACTTTAAAAATAAAGGAACTTAGCCTACGTGGTATTAGATTTTTATCCAATAAAATAGAATTACTGCTTGATATGTCATTTTTTTTATTTAATTGAATAAATGTGCATTCCCGAGAAAATTTGGTTTTGTTTGTGGGAGGGTACGTAAATAAGTGAGTTTCTCACCCATAAATGATGATCTTATCACACGGCTGAGCAGAGAAATTAGGAATAAAGTTCAAGGAGTTATTGAACTTCTGAAAAGTTGTAATCGAATTATAATATTATTTAATATTTTACCAAAATATATGAAAACGAAAATATCAAGAGTAGCCTCCCATTTTAAAACTTAGGACTTTTTTTGTGTTTATTTACTTTATTCAAAGATAACCCACTTGGGCTTTGCATTGGCAGTAATAGATTATATAAGTATAAAGTGATGTTGTCTAAAATGTTTTCTCTTGGGATCTTCTAGTACGAGATATAGCTACTGATAATTTCTAACTCTAACAGTTAATTACTACTACTACTACTACTATTATTCTATTCAAACCAACGTCGAAATTTAGTATTATTGCTAGATTGTCATTAAGCAAGGGCGGTTTTAGCTATAGGGTGTGCGTTGCACACGAGCGCCTTGTTATTGGGGCACCGGCAGCGTTGAGTGGCGTTTAGAAAAAAGAGCGATTTCTCAAAAAAAATAATTAAACGTTCATTTTTATAAAGTAAATATTGCGCCTACTAAGATAGACAGAAAAATGTTTTTTGCGCTTTCTGAAGTGAAGAGCTATTTTTAACAAGGGGGTTGTGATTGCACACGGGCGCTACAGGGACTAGAGATGGAACTGGCTTTAACAATATATGATAACAAATGTAAAAGTATTAAATATATTCTGAAAAATATAATAAAACTACTCTTCGACCGACGAATATTCCACGTATTTCAGATTGTTCGATCGATTAAATACTTAAAAGTTAAAGCCACTTGATGTTGTTTTCTCTCAGTGAGAGTCGAGATATTACTCAGGTATCAGTTAAGCGGTTTATCTATACTTCTATATCTATACTATTATATAAAGAGGAAAGATTTGATTGTTTGTTGCGAATAGGCTTGAAAAGTACTGAACCGATTTTGAAAATTCAGAAGCTACATCCTTTCCGGGTAACATAGGCTATGTAGTGTTGCCATAAATACTCTAATTAAAAAGATATGGCCATTTAAGTGACATAAGGTGGTCATTTTGTAAATTGAAGAACTTTTCAGGAACAACAAATCTGATTTAAAAAATTTTTTCACTGTTAGAAAACTACACTATTCGTGAGGGACAAAGGTGATTTAGTGTTGCCATATACATTTTTTTATAAATAGAATATGGCCCTTTTCTTGTTTCTAATCTGATTTTAAAAATTCTTTCACTGTTGAAAACTACACCATACGTGAGGGACAAAGGTGATTTAGTGTTGCCATATACATTTTTTTATAAATAGAATATGGCCCTTTTCTTGTTTCTAATCTGATTTTAAAAATTCTTTCACTGTTGAAAACTACACCATACGTGAGGGACAAAGGTGATTTAGTGTTGCCATATACATTTTTTTATAAATAGAATATGGCCCTTTTCTTGTTTCTAATCTGATTTTAAAAATTCTTTCACTGTTGAAAACTACACCATACGTGAGGGACAAAGGTGATTTAGTGTTGCCATATACATTTTTTTATTAATAGAATATGGCACTTTTCTTGTTTCTAATCTGATTTTAAAAATTCTTTCACTGTTGAAAACTACACCATTCGTGAGGGACAAAGGTGATTTAGTGTTGCCATATACATTTTTTTATTAATAGAATAATGGCACTTTTCTTGTTTCTAATCTGATTTTAAAAATTCTTTCACTGTTGAAAACTACACCATTCGTGAGGGACAAAGGTGATTTAGTGTTGCCGTGTACATTTTTTTATTAATAGAATATGGCACTTTTCTTGTTTCTAATCTGATTTTAAAAATTCTTTCACTGTTGAAAACTACACCATTCGTGAGGGACAAAGGTGATTTAGTGTTGCCGTATACATTTTTTTATTAATAGAATAATGGCACTTTTCTTGTTTCTAATCTGATTTTAAAAATTCTTTCACTGTTGAAAACTACACCATTCGTGAGGGACAAAGGTGATTTAGTGTTGCCGTGTACATTTTTTTATTAATAGAATATGGCACTTTTCTTGTTCCTAATCTGATTTTAAAAATTCTTTCAGTGTTGAAAACTACACAATTCGTGAGGGACAAAGGTGATTTAGTGTTGCCATGTACATTTTTTTATTAATAGAATAATGGCACTTTTCTTGTTTCTAATCTGATTTTAAAAATTCTTTCACTGTTGAAAACTACACCATTCGTGAGGGACAAAGGTGATTTAGTGTTGCCGTGTACATTTTTTTATTAATAGAATATGGCACTTTTCTTGTTTCTAATCTGATTTTAAAAATTCTTTCAGTGTTGAAAACTACACAATTCGTGAGGGACAAAGGTGATTTAGTGTTGCCATGTACATTTTTTTATTAATAGAATAATGGCACTTTTCTTGTTTCTAATCTGATTTTAAAAATTCTTTCACTGTTGAAAACTACACCATTCGTGAGGGACAAAGGTGATTTAGTGTTGCCGTATACATTTTTTTATTAATAGAATAATGGCACTTTTCTTGTTTCTAATCTGATTTTAAAAATTCTTTCACTGTTGAAAACTACACCATTCGTGAGGGACAAAGGTGATTTAGTGTTGCCGTGTACATTTTTTTATTAATAGAATATGGCACTTTTCTTGTTTCTAATCTGATTTTAAAAATTCTTTCAGTGTTGAAAACTACACAATTCGTGAGGGACAAAGGTGATTTAGTGTTGCCATGTACATTTTTTTATTAATAGAATATGGCCCCTTTGTTGTTTCTAATCTGATTTTAAAAATTCTTTCACTGAGAGACTGAGAGACTCCTGCCGTTATCGGCGGTCGTGACTCGAGGCGGCGGTGCGTGTTTGAGCGGGGCGTATAGGCGGTGCGGGTAATGCGCCACAGATTCCTAAAGAGGAGGAAATTTTCAATAAAAACTCCCTGGTCCCAAAACTCTATCTCCATTATTTATAATGTTAATTAAACGCTGAATATAGGTCTCCGCGAGACATTTGTAGGTTTCGCGCGCAGCGTTAAAAGTGAGTACGACCGCGATACATTGATTAATTATTTAAGGTATTGAATTTTATTTGATGATAATGAAAATTATGGTGTATTCTGAACACATTATAAAATTTATTCCCGGTTACTATTCAACAAGTCAAACGATTGTTAACGAAAAATATTTTACAAAAAAAATTGAAACGAATTTTTCATGCTTTTAGCACATTTTTCTAGGCATCAATCCGGATCCTATGAGCTATCATATACATATATATATTTTAAGAGAAGTATCTCCTTTTTAGACCAATATCAACTTGTCGACTGGATTATAAGCTGTATTACTGTATTCTATTTGCGACAGGCGAGCCAAGGGAAGCAAAGCACATTATTACTTTTTCACCGTATCACCCTATCACCGTAGCAAAGTTTCACCGTATCACCGTTTTACCGTAGCTAAGTTACACCGTATCACCGTATCACCGTATCACCATATCACCATATCACCATATCACCATATCACCATATCACCATATCACCATATCACCATATCACCATATCACCATATCACCATATCACCATATCACCATATCACCATATCACCATATCACCATATCACCATATCACCATATCACCATATCACCATATCACCATATCACCATATCACCATATCACCATATCACCATATCACCATATCACCATATCACCATATCACCATATCACCATATCACCATATCACCATATCACCATATCACCATATCACCATATCACCATATCACCATATCACCATATCACCATATCACCATATCACCATATCACCATATCACCATATCACCATATCACCATATCACCATATCACCATATCACCATATCACCATATCACCATATCACCATATCACCATATCACCATATCACCATATCACCATATCACCATATCACCATATCACCATATCACCATATCACCATATCACCATATCACCATATCACCATATCACCATATCACCATATCACCATATCACCATATCACCATATCACCATATCACCATATCACCATATCACCATATCACCATATCACCATATCACCATATCACCATATCACCATATCACCATATCACCATATCACCATATCACCATATCACCATATCACCATATCACCATATCACCATATCACCATATCACCATATCACCATATCACCATATCACCATATCACCATATCACCATATCACCATATCACCATATCACCATATCACCATATCACCATATCACCATATCACCATATCACCATATCACCATATCACCATATCACCATATCACCATATCACCATATCACCATATCACCATATCACCATATCACCATATCACCATATCACCATATCACCATATCACCATATCACCATATATATCACTGTACCACCGTATCTTTACTGTATCAACATATCATCAAAGGATAATACCCGTATCAACATTTTATCACTGTATCACCATATAATCAGCGTATTACCATATCACCGTATCACCGGACCACCGTATCACCGGACCACCGTATCACCGGACCACCGTATCATTACTGTATCACCAAATCATCACTGTATCATCACCGGATCATACCCGTGTCAACATTGTATCATCGTATCATCATTGTGTTACCGTATCACCATATAATCAGCGTATCACCATATTAGCATATCACCGTGTCAACATTGTATCATCGTATCATCATTGTATTACCGTATCCACATTGTATTAACGTATTATCACTGTATCACCGAATCAACATTGTATCACCGTATCACTGAATCATCATAGTATCACTATATTGTCACTGTATCACCTTATCATGACAGTATCAGTATCACATTTTAGATTTTAGATAATTTTCAACATCAATATTCAATAGTAAATAAGTAATCACAAAGCTCGACATGCACTTGCAACTCATTTAAGGTATTAAGGAGATAACACGTAGCCCTTGACAAGCTCTAGTCTATATCTGTACCAAATTTCATTAAAATCGGTTGAGTGGTATAAGCAGGAAAGTGTAACAGACTGACAGAGAGAGTTTTATTATCATTTTAAATATTAGTTAGGACTCAGGCGTTAAATAAACATATTTTATTATCATCTCGCTATAATTTTTTTACCTTAATTAGGGATTATTTTTTAAATTTTAGTTTATAATAAAAGCGTGTCTTCATAAGAAAAAATAACTATCTCGCTTTTAATGACACCGGTATCCTCTGAAGATGTTGACTCTACAAATGTCGATTGAAGATTGCTTTCTACGAAATAGTCTTCTAAATTCTTCTTTTAACCAATTTTTTGTTTGCTACTATACCAAATAATTTTATAATCTACACAGTTTTTTAAATCTACACATTTGTATTTTTAAGTTTTCGTACTTTAAAATCAGCACGATAGGATTTTTTCGTTTTCCGTTTATATGTCAAGGCAATTTTATAATCTACACAGTTTTTTAAATCTACACATTTGTATTTTTAAGTTTTCGTACTTTAAAATCAGCACGATAGGATTTTTTCGTTTTCCGTTTATATGTCAAGGCAATTTTATAATCTACACAGTTTTTTAAATCTACACATTTGTATTTTTAAGGTTTCGTACTTTAAAATCAGCACGATAGGATTTTTTCGTTTTCCGTTTATATGTCAAGGCCCTTTTTTTCAGGAATTCAAGGAGGTATCAAGTTGAAATTAATATCAAATACTCAAATCTGCAGTCCCTTGGAGCTTTCAAAAATCAATCTTCTAAGTCCACGCAATGAAAAGATATAACTGTTAATATGGTTAATTACAAAATTATTTGAAAATAATAAATGATATATATTCAGCTACAATATATAGATAATTAAAGGTGTTTTGATAAACCTAAGTACTATAGGTAGTAAATTGCACCCGGGACGGGTTGACTAGTAAGAAAAAAGAACGTACCGTACAGTTATAATGTTAAACCTTAAAAGCATTAATGAACTCTTTTATCCGTTAAAGATCTTTAAGAAGATCTGCTTAATCCACTAGGTTTAGGTTTAGTTTAGGTTTCTGAACTAAATAACATTTTCCTACCTTATCATCGTATTTTCTATTACCATCGAAGACCCGCCACATCAGCCCAGGGCCAGCGGAGCACCTCTCTCGCCCAAGTTGAAAAAAATTCAAGATGGGGTTTCTTTCCAGCGGTGGATGGGGGATGTCGGGTGTAGACATTTCATTACTCGTAGCAGGTTTTGGTTGAGGCTTGCCGGGCTCTGTAAGTAAAATATCAATTTACAATTTCGTATATAAATGAAACAAAAGGATAAAATAGTAAACTAGTTCAAATAAACCACTTCATGTCATGTATGTAAAACAAAGTACAAAATAAATTGGACGTTTCATATATACTGCAAGTCAGATTAAATTTCCATAGCCTGATTCAAGCAATTGAAAACGATCTGTATTTTTATGTAGAATAGATTCATAGTAGTTTACAACTACAAAAATTATTAAAATACGTTATGATAAAGAAAAAAACAAAACGAACTTCTGATAAATATAGCTCGTAGTATAGCTTTTATGATAAGCCGCCCATTCCTTTTAGTTTTCGGACAAATATTATGTTGTTCTATATTTTTGGAAAGATTTTGCTATTTTCTGTTATAAGAACTATAAGAAGAGGCTAATAGAGAGCACGAGAAAGGACCTAAAGTCACGGTAAATTACGATTAATGTATTATATTAAATTCAAACAATAAAAGAACACTACCGAGTCAAGCCCATCTATACCCAGATCAAACAGTGCCTCAGAAGAAGTTCTAAAACCAAGCATTCTAAGCTACTTAGTAAATAATAAAAAAATCAACACACCGCATAACCAACCTAATGATAATACAAACAATTACATACATACATACATAGCAACCAGCGCTTCCCTTCTTCAGCGATGAAACATTCAATCAACATTCAATTTCAACTGAGCAAAAAAATCATCTTCCAATCTGGCTGGTACCGTGGAAGATCAAGACCAAAACCCTCTAAAGAAGTTATCTCAAACTTCTTCAATAATACAAAAAGAGACACAAACTCAATTAACTCAACTAAAAAGAAGAAAGATCAGTTCTACATACCAACTTACAAAATCACAACTTTATCTACTTACGAGCGCCTAATCGAACTTAGCGAAGTCAATGGAGTCAAACACGACATAATTGGATTATGTGAAATAAGGCGGACGGGCACAATAATTTCATACTATGGTACACGGGACACACACCTGGCAAATATGGAGTCGGTTTCATAGTAAATAAAACTCGCAAGAAATGGATTGAAAGTTTCGTGGACATTAATGTTAAAGTAGCTAATGCTACTTAAACATACAAGGACTTTCCATGTCATTAATACAAACATACAGACCGACTGAAACAGCGTGTGAAGGTTAGATTAACACCTTCTACTCAAACGTCAATAGAGCTCTGGCCCAAGCTTACAAGAACTATATAATAATGGGTGATTTTAACGCGAAAATAGGACAACCAAGAAAAGATGTACGTCTAATAATGAACGGGTATGGTAAAATGATTTCACCCTGAAACACAAACTTGCCACCCTAAATACTTTCTTCCATAAAAAACCCAACCAAAGATGGACCTTGCAATCACCGAATGGTAAATACAAAAATGAAATAGATTACGTTCTGTCAAATCAACAAAAGTCTTCCAAAATATAGAGTTAAATCTGAACTACACTACGGACCACAGACCAATCAGAGCAACACTATCCATCTGACGCGAGCCTCTTCAGGTGTTGATCGAGGCTCTTGGCCGTTTTGACAATCGGCATAATGACTGCTGAGTCCACATCCCACATGTTGACAATCTCATGAGCTAAGTCAAGATATTTCATTTGTTTATCTTTCTCAGCTTTCACAAGATTCCCGTCATGCGGGATGGTGACGTTAACAATCATTGTGCAGCGCTCCGATCGATCTTACACCACTATATCAGGCTTTTTGGCAACAAAAGTCCTGTTAGTGATGATAGTTCGATCCCAGAGTGCCACGACCATTTTCGGGAACTAGATCGGGCGAATACTTATAGCACCACACCTCTGACTCTATAAGGCTATAAATACTCGCCGTTAGCAAGACGAGGACAACCGGAAATAATTTGTCTGAGTGATTCGCCCGGGGCTGTGACATGCCACCGTGCTATCCCTCACAATATACCTGCGGTAGTTCCTCGTCATGATACCTTCGTCCGTAATTACACAGACAAAACCTTTGGTTTCCCCAAATAGGTTGCCGAACCGCAGCCAAGATACGAAAGCTTTAAAGTCTACCTCCTCCCCATGAAGTAATTATTATTATTACACAGTACGACAAAAAATCCCAATACAAAAATATAAAGTCCTCCGAGCTTATTAATAAGAATTTTTCTTTGCTTTCAATTTTCGTTGAATTTTCCATATAAGAAAATAAGCCGGGAAATATTCATTATATTTCATGTTCTAGGTAAATATTTACAGAAGAAAAATAAATGGCTGTAGAAAGAAAGAAAAATGAAACATTTTGTGAAAGTAATAAGTTCTTGTTTCGTACAGTAGAGCTTTTCAAATTTTATATATAAAAATATAACAACTATGTTGGTGGTATATTTGGTTTGGTTTGATGTTTAGACATATTTATTTCTATAAAAGTACATGAAAATCTGTCAATTATTCACTTTAATATATAGTAAAAATCTATTGTATGATTAAAATTTGCGTTTCTACTAGAAATGAGCGCAAATGTGATAAAGAGATGTGTTTGTTAAGAAGAAATAGAATCGCTTCATTTAACACACTCTCAGTGAGGTTAGGTATATGATCTCAGGATCTGAGTCAATTTTTAAGGTAATAAAAGTGGAAAATAAACAGAGTGTTGTTTAATTAATATTGTAGTGTAAGTACTGAAGAACGTTTGGCAGGCATTTAAAACATAGCCCGGCACATAGGTCGCAAGCCAGGTGTTAATAGGCATCCTGTCTAAAGTACTGTAGAGCAGCCCTTCAATGGATATTACTCCTTAGAGATACTTATTGGAAAATCATATGGTTAAGTTGCGTTTACACAACAGTCTATTCAATATCACACCCCCCTAATAGTATTGAAGTATAGATCGGAACGAATATACCCGTGAAACATTTTTTGAAATTCGTCAATAAATAATTGATAAACTAGTTAACAACTAGGCTTTGGAAAATAAAGAGAAAAATAAAGAGCTATTGTTTTGCCGAAAATTCCGTATACTGGAATTCTTTTGACGTCAACATGTTGAACGGCTGGCAGCAAGTTCAAGGGTATGTTTGTAAAACGTTCACTTATTTTTTCAGGCTGTTTCACAAACACCTGCAAACTACCTATGTTTTCTTTCATGATTACATAAAAAAAAGATTTTTTAAAAGCGTTCTTTTAAAAAAATACTTTGAAGACTCTAAGGATTATTTGTTACAACTTATTTGACCTTAAAGTGAGCTTCAAATACTTTTTGAACTTCGTGTTTAAGTAATATTTAAAAAATACATTGATCAACGAAAATAAAATTCCTACCACATTTGTAAAAATGTCTGTGAATTATTTGACTTACTCTTAAACCACTAAACCGATTTTGATTAAATTTGGTACCGATATAAACTAGAGCTTGAGGAAGGACATACGTTATTCTTTATCGCAAAAAAAGGTTTGAAGAGGTTGAAATAGGGGATAAAGTGCATGTCGTTATATTTAAATTATATTGATGTTGAAAATTATAATCATAGTGATTCATAATAATATATATATGTCGGAAACACATTAAAAGGATATGATAATACTATTATGACAGGAAGCCAAGCAGTGCTTTGAACTAGTGACCAAGGTGTAGGCTTAAGGAGCTCCTTTAAGTGATCGCAACACTCGCCTCCATTGCCCAGGTTTTCTGCTTAAACCTAAGGTTAAACTGACATAAACCTAACCTAACACAAGGATCACCTAACCTAAGGCTAACTTACACTTCCGACACACACATATATATAGTGATTTATCACTACAACATTAACCATTACCTACAACACTAACCTAATCTAACCTAACACAAGGATATATATATATATATATAAATAGTGATTTAATGTTGGGGGAACATGGGTAAACAGGGGATAAAATTTATATGGGCGTTCGTAATATATCTATATACTTCGTAATATATAGAGCAATATAATGTTGAAAATTAAATATATGTAGTTGTACATCGACATTGAAGCAAAGCAAAATCGTAAAGATTGCTCAACAAAATATTCTTTAAAGACGTAGAAATAACTTAAGGAAATTAAGAAAAAAGAATTCAATTTGCAGTCACGTGAGATATCGTTCTGACATTAAATAAATTAATTTCCTTTGAAGTCTTTGAAAAAGTTTTATTTACATTTCTTAATATTTAACAGGGGTCCTGTTTGTTATTCAAGAATAATTTTTTAGTATCAACCGATTTAGCTCTATGACTTTATAATATTAAGTTTATTTATATAATTATTTTTGTTATTATGCTTACTTAGGGCAACGTCTAGATAGTTATAAAATAGTAAAATACATTGTTTTACTGAGTTATTAATATACAAGTGTTATTATAGAAACTAACGTGGTAATCAGTCATTTTTAAAGATTTTAAACAGTAAACACTCACGTAATTTTTTGTATTGTAGTTTTACTTAAGTTTCAGCCGCATTCGGCGGCTTTCCTCAGAGGGTCCAAACTACAATACAAAAAATTACGTGAGTGTTTACCGTTTAAAATCTTTAAAAATATACAAGTGGTTAAAATTTCTTAGGAAGGTTGTTGAGGACAACGGCTAGCGCATCTTTCTATAATTATTATATTGTACTGAAAGATATTGACATTGAATTAAAAATAAAATATGATGCAAAATAAAAATATATGTTTATGCATGGCATAAATACAAGTCGACCTGCCCCGGCTTTTCAATTTACCACGTATACCTACTTAAATTTATCCAAAAAAACATTTAATTTTAAATATATTGTTGTTAAGCAAACATATGCAGGTGCTTATGACTAGGAATATATTTATTATTATAAAATATCAGTGTGCCAAATTTCAATGAAATCGGTTCAACCGTTTTTGTGTGATTCAATAACAAATATCCAAACAAAAGATAGAAAGATGGGCAATCAGGCGTTTTATTCTAGCGACTAGCGGCCCATCCCGGCTTTGCACGGGTGGACACTTAACACACCGTCGCGTCATCAAGTATTTTTTGTTTATATTGATATTTTTAACTTAATATCTTTTGAATGGAATGTCCGATTTCATTAATTCAAAAAGTAATCAACCGGTATTGAAGTTGTCTTGAACACGAAATAATTTATTTGGATAAGAATTAATACAAAGGTATGAATAACATGGTCTGATTTTGATAGACATTTCTATCAACATTTAAAATGTAAAAAAGTAGTTACAGTGACATAACTACAACAGTCAAACTACAAATGTGAGTGAGTTTTACAAGTTAAAAAAAGGAAATATCAGAAATATCATCATGCAAATAATGCCAAATAAAAGTGAGGAAAATGTATTTAACGAATAATCTAATTTCTAATTTTTGTGGCGAAACTGTCACCTTGGAAGCCAAAATTGTTAATTATGATATTTAATTTAAGCATCAATTACAATTACGAAATTTGGTATACAGATTCTTTATAACCTTTATTAACACATTGGCTACTTTTTATTACGGGATAATTCATAGTTCCTGCTAGATAATAATAAAATGTCTATTGAACTGCTAAATATTTTTATACTGGAGTATTTTGTTAATTAAATGTTTTTTTATTACATTTAAGTAAGTAGGTACATGCAAATTGCACCCGTGCAAAGCCAAGAGGGTTGATTAGTCTATACTATTATATAAAGAGGAAAGATTTGATTGTTTGTATGTTTGTTTGTTGCGAATAGGCACGAAAAGTAGTGAACCGATTTTGAAAATTCTTTCACCGATAGGAAGCTACATCCTATCCGGGTAACATAGGCTATATGGTGTATTATAGCTAAAAGATATGGCAATTTAAGTGCCATAAGGTGGTCATTTTGTAAATTGAAGAGTTTTTCGGAAACTAAAAATCCGATTTAAAATTTTTTTCACAGATACACTTTATGTGATTTAGTGTTGCCATATATACTTTTTAATTAATAGAATAATATGACCATTTTGTTGTTACTAATTTGATTTTAAAAATTCTTTCACTGATAGAAAACTACACATTTCGTGAGTGACACAGGTGATTTAGTGTTGCCATATACATTTTTTTATTAATAGAATATGGCCATTTTGTTGTTACTAATCCGATTTTAAAAATTCTTTCACTGAGAGAAAACTACTATTTATTTTCTGTTTATAACTTTTTCTCACTCTCTCTCTTTTTTCAAATAATGAAAAACTACACAATTACAGAGTGACCATTTAAGGACATTAATTATAATATTGCTTTAAATACCCGGAGCGAAGCGAGGGCAGGCACCTGTTATTAATAAAAAAATAAATGATATCATATCACGCGGTATCATTAAATCTATATTTATTAATTATATTTTTTTTCCCGGTCACTAATAATAAAAATAATCTCGTAGTGTTTCTATTAAAAACTCAAGACGTCCGCTCGTGTATTCGACTCGTGCACAACTGCCGGTCTTACTAGCCTGAAGCCTCGTAGATTATTAATAGTACTGCGCTTTCTTGACAATCACAACTACACAATAGAAGCCGTATTCAGGGCAAAAAAGTGTGTCAAACATATGTGATTTGTCACATATACGAGACGGCGCTGGTAAACAACAACTTAGCATCGACCAGTTATCAGACCTGTGCAGACGCGTCTTGATTAGATTAGATTTTCATATACTTTAACAATTCTGTTTTTATAGAAAAGTTTTAATTAGTTCAGTCTAGTAGAGCTCAAGTTATAATGGATTTAATGTTAAACTGTCAGAGGCGAATTGTACGCTCGTTTTTGTGTGTTTTTGGAAAAGTCTCTACCACTCATCACATTATTTTATGTTTACGTCTTTTTCTCTCAAAAATGTTCGATTATTTTTAAATGCGTATTGTTGTGAAATACTAAATTTAAAAATTATCAAAAAATATAATTATTTTATAATTTTATTTCAAAAAAAAATTGTGATGCACTTGTAAATACAAAATCAGTATCAGAGTCATCAGATCTGTGCGGTAGCTTTTGTTACAGACAAATAATTAAATTTTAAAGAAATCGAGAAATTTTTATCGATACGAAAATGAATTTGTTCTATAAAATGACGTGGATAATCATCCAGCGATTTTACTTTATTATCTTTTACGAACTTTTTTTAATAAACACATTGTCAAAATTATCGACATCAGCATAAATATTTAACGTCCCTATCCCATCACTAGAGCAAGTATATTATTCGAATGATTTTTGAAGTGACCAATCAAATCGCATCAGTCCTTCCCCACGCGATCCTCACCTTCCTCAGCAAATTTCCACGCTTGACACGGAACAAAATGTTCAATATGCGGAATCTATTGTGTAGTTGTGATCTGTGTATACATCTTTATATTATTATTATTTTATTCATTTTAAATCAGTATTTAAATTTTTTTTTACATATTATTATGTATGTTAACAAATGTCGTGTCTGCATTCAAAAGCTCCAAAGTAGGTTTGTTTTGACACAGAAACATACTTATGTTCAGGAAAGGTTCATGAAATATAAATACCCCATAGTCTTTCCCATATAAAAGCAATGAGGCCGCTTCTTCGCTAAAATGGCAATATGCTAAAAAGCTTTTGATGAAAAACTCCGTTATTACTGGAGGTTAACTTTGTTGAAGTGGAATTCAATACATTGTTCGATAAGGTTAACTTGTCTTTTAGGAATCGCTGGTGCCATATTATTCTTAGGAATTAATTTGTATTTAAAATATTAGGTATAGGATTTAAAATATTAGCTATAATGCGCTGTAACAATTAAAAGACAATAATAACAAAACATTAACAGGATCTTCGATAAAGCTTATAAGCACGACACTAACCTACACTAGTTAGTAAATCAAAGTGCGAACCCTCAATTAAATTATAAATAAAGAAAAATAATAAAATATAATTATAATAACAAATAGCGCGTCAATCCTACTGCAAAGAGGTAGAGTGCCCAAAACACTGGCAGTTTAACCCATGTGAATAGCCAGACTAATTTTATGCTGCGAGCCCCTTCACTAGTAGCTTTGGCAGTGATGAGAGACCTACGAATGGTCATTCAGAGAAGCATGACGAGAGAAACGGCCTATACTCTTTATCCAAGACTAACCATAGTGCCCATTAGCTTATTTTGTTATATGGGGGCTATACTACACATGCGTAAAAGAAACCGAGAAATATAATCCCAAACACTTACAAAAATTAGTAATACACTATATATTCGCGGGTAATACTTTTTATTTTATTCCAAGAATGTATGCAACCTATGGTCAACAGGCAAGTTATATATTGTCTTGTTATAAATTGTTACGTGGGTATGTTAGCAACACTGTTTATAAAGTAGTAGTATCGGGTAGATCATTTTATATTATTTCAAGTATACCGACGTGAAGACAATATATAACCTTCAGTGCGATAGTTTAGTCTCAGTCTCTCTGGTGTTTTCATGCAGTGAACATGGAAGTGTTATAGTGTCGTGATTAAGGTTACCCTTCTCGAGGTCCACGTAAGTTTACTTTATTATCTATTGTTGTTAGCGAGGTCGAGTGGTGGAGGTGAGAGTTAATATATTATGAAAGAGCTCTTTAAACCTGCTCCTGGGTCTCAAGCCCCAGGCACCGCTCGCCTCAGTCTAAATTGCATGTGAATACGTATTGCTGTATAGTAATTAGTATCATATTTCTCTCCATGTTTATAGTATCAGAAGTAGGATATATATAAAGAACCCGCCCCACAAGCCCAATTTAAATGTTCTTTGCTTATAATCATCCTGACAGATATCCCAGTTTCATTACAAGTAAATATAATTTTCGATAAAGTTAAAGTAGGTAGTGCAGAATAAAAATCCAAGAATAGTTAATATAATATTAAATAGTTGCGAAGGTAGTTTAAAATCACGATTAATATTCTGAAGTAGGATCGGCCGAGCTAAATAGTTTTATTTTATGTATTTGCTTCTGGAACAAGAGTGAACCGGTGTTGTGTTGCAGTAGATATCTGGTGAACACTACTGTAATGGTAACATGGTAATACACGTTTAGAGTTGGCCTCAGGCATCTCTATTCTAAACCATGGTGTAAACTTACCGTACACATATACCGTCACAGCTTGGACTGATTAGTGTGTGCATTTTATCAGTGTAACGTGTGAGAGTGGTTATCGAGATTTCAACCAATATATTTCGATACGGTTGAAAGGAATATTGAATTATTCTGTTAAGTACCTATGCCATTCGGGACGAATGGCCCCGCAGGATGGCCGTGTTAGCAACACTGTTTATAAAGTAGTAGTAGCGGGTATATCATTTTATATTATTTCGAGTATACCGACGTGGAGACTTTATATAACCTTTAGTGCGATAGATTAGTCTCAGTCTTTCTGGTGTTTTCGTGCAGTGAACATGGAAGTTAGTGTTATAGTGTCGTGATTAAGGTTACCCTTCTCGAGGTCCATGTAAGTTTACTTTATTATCTATTGTTGTTAGCGAGGTCGAGTGGTGGAGGTGAGAGTTAACATATTATGAAAGAGCTCTTTAAACCTGCTTCTGGGTCTCAAGCCCCAGGCACCGCTCGCCTCAGTCTAAATTGCATGTGTATACGTATTGCTGTACAGTAATGGGTACCACATTTCTCTCCATATTTATAGCAGGTTTAACTGGAACCCTTGAATACACAGTATTATATGTTGTTGCTAACTTTATTAAATAAATTAAATAATTTAGTTTAATATTCCAATAAGTTCTTTCATCGTTTTCAATGTGGGTAGATTGTGATATAAGAAGATATAAACTCAATGAATGAGAAAAGGTAAATTATATTACCAAAATTCTACGAGGTTATCATTCTTTGTAAATGAATTTACATTTGTACAGCCTTTGCTTTTTATGTAAGAATAGAATTTGTTTATGTAAGGGAGTTTCAAAGAGTAGGCGGCCCACCAGAGACTAGAGGATTATATCAATTCAAAGAATTTTACTACCCACTATATAATGCGCGAATATATATTTTAACAATAATTAAATTCAACATCTTTTGTAAAATAATACTAAAGGAACCTACCTAACGAAGTCTAAATCTCATAATGAAATATCCAATAGCAACTAGTAATAATATATGTAATAAGGCGAAGGACAAGCCCATAATTCTCTCGCGAATCCAATATAGCTTGGCATAAAAATTCACCAAAATATATATTACTATATATTACACTAGCTTTTACCCGCAACTTCGTTCGGACATTAAGGTACAGTAAATCGTCTGTAGACATATTTAATAATTTCATGATGTAGTCATACTAATATTGCACCCCCTTTTACTCTTTTTCCAATAAAGAACCTTCATACTGAATTTCATTTGAATAACTTCAAAAGCGGCAGGGTTTCATACTAACTTTGCACTCCCGTTTCACCCCCTTAAGGGATTATTTTCGAAAAAATATTTTACCCCTACTTCATGACATCCTATGGAGAACCTTAATACTGAATTTAATTTGAATAACTTAAAAACGGCAAAGTTTCATACTATCTTTGCACCCCCGTTTTACCCCCTTATGGGATGAATTTTCAAAAATGCCTTCTTAGTGCTCCCCTACGTTATAAAAATTGCGTTGATATGTCAATCAGTCAGCTTCTCCTTTTATATATATAGATTTATATAATTCGTTAAATAGTCATCTTCCTATCTTACTTCTTACTTAACTCAACCACACAAAAACGAATAAACGGATTTTAATGAAGTTTGGCACATGTATAATATTATCATCATCACAACCCGTCAATGGCCCACCCAGAGAGCCAAGTCTCCTCCTCAGAACGAGGAGGGTATTAGGCCATAGTCCACCAGGCTGGCCCAATGCGGGTTGGCAGATTTCACACACCTATGAGAACTTTAGGAAACTCTCAGGAGTGCAGTTTTCCCGTTAAAGCAAATGATATTTAATTGCTTAAAACACACATAACTCAGAAAAGTCAGAGGTGTGTGCCCAGAATCGAATTTGGACCTCCCGAGTAAGACTTGAAGTTTAAACCGCTGGGCCATCACTGCCTATATCATATATGTAGGCTACTTTTTATCCTATATTATATTTTTAATGGAGGACATAAATATTTTTATAAACGTAGTACATAAATTGCATCCATGCGAAGCCGGGTCGGGTAAACTAGTTTTAATACAAAATTTATTTAGCTTTTCCTTCGTACGACAACCCAACTGAGAATCTCAGTCTATTTTTAAACTCCGTAAACCACATAACTCGGGAGCTAGATACAAATTCGGTCAATTATTCCCTCTCGATTGAAAGTTCGTAAAATGCATTAAGGGATTAATATTATGATTACTTGTGACCTTCAGCTGCGAATCCGTGGGTGGGTTCAGTAGGTACTAGACACTGCTGCGTTACACTTTTCAAGGTACCAGCTAACCAACTTTCCACTGGGATACAGCCAGCTGACTTCAATTTTCATTCACAGTAAGAAGACTAAGAAGAAGTAAGTGCGCGGTCTCTTAAGGAGTGACGTAGTCTCTAGATAGTGCTAGTAAAGTGTTAAGTGCAGTGTTGTGTAAGTGCTGGAAGAGCTGTCCGATTATAGTCACGTTTATGTGAGTTTAACCTTGGGTTTAAACAGGGAGCATGAGCAGTGGAGGCGAGTGTCTCGATCAAATAAAGGAATTCCTTAAGCCTACACCTTGGTCACAAGTCCAAGACACTGCTTATGTTTCTCTCGTAATTGTTAGCTGTCATATTTGATTATTTATCGGTTCATTAGAAGTATCTACGTTGCGTTTACCCAATAGGCTACTCAATATCATCACCCCTTTTAGCATTTTCCAATATTCCCCTCACCTTCTTCCATCTCATCATTAAAATACCCGGCAAATATTTTTTGCCAGCCAGCTGACGTATAATCTATAATATGACCATAAGGTCAGTGGACTTTATTTTTCCTTCAAAATATTAGGTAATATAATCCGACAAATTTTCAAATGACTAAAAAAATTTGTTTCCCTCCATGTTTGGAAGGATGCCACCGCTCGCCCCACGCACGGAATCGCCACTGTCACTCTGGCTCCTGGACAAACAAGTCTAGATGCAGCAGGGTACTAAGATATTGTGTTAGACTTCCCTATTAATTTAAGCCTCGTTCATAACATCCTCTAAACATGTTTAAATTACAATACTGTTTTTCCTAACATTCAATTTAAAGGAAATAAAGCCTTTATCTATATATTAATACGTGAAACAAAAACTTTGTACATCTTTTAATGGAAATTACGCGGACGGAGAAGTATGAAATTTCCTGCACTTATAGTTTACCTATATAGAGAAGGAATGCAAATATTTTTTTTAAATTAATAAAAAAAATTAAACATACCACCATGTATTTGACACCCACACGCATATGGGGTATTCCATGCCAAATCGACCACTTTTGAACCCGACCCCTTTAGATTTAGCTGAAACTTTACTATTCTTTTCTACCCTTTGAAAGACATTTTTGAGAATTTTTTCAAATTTTTTTATCCAACCCAAAAAAAGTTATGAATTTTTCAAAAAAATGGCTTTTTTATTTTCAAATAGCCATAACTTTTTTAAAAATTGACTTTTAGGTACCTTTTTTTTTTTAAAATTTTTGTTTTTGAATGTACTTTTCGATAAAATATACGAAAAAAATTTAACATGATCAATTATATAAAATAATCGGTTTTTTGTCAAATTTTCAAAAATGGAAAAAATTTTGTAAATTTATATTATCATGAAGATGATTTTGATATTCCTGCTGAATGGCATTTTTCTGCGACTGCCCATGGCAAAGGTCCGTGTGATGGAATTGGTGGCATCATCAAACGACACGCAGCAAGAGCAAGCCTCCAGCTTGCAGTTGATAAACAAATAACAACACCGATAGAATTTTTTGAATGGGCTTCTAATCCGAATAACTTACCAAATATCATAGTTAAGTTTTCTCCAGAAGAAGATTATAATACAGCATTAACTGATTTAAATGACAGATTTTTGAAAACGAAACCAATTGTAGGAACTTAACAACTACATTGTATAGTTCCGGACAAAAATGGTTGTTTGTATGTTAAAAAATTTTCGAACTCTAATGAACACAGAATTTGTAAAATATTGAAACGCGAAAGAGAAAATTAATAAATAATTTTTCGTATTGTTTTTGTGAAATCATTGGATACTAACTGTATTAATCATTAAGCTTAGTTATTATAGTCATAAATTAAATCTATAAATTGAGAATTGTATCACAAAATCGTTAAATTATATTTATTTTATGATAGAAATAAAATTTACGGAAATTTTTTTTTTTCCATTTTTGAAAATTTGACAATTTTTTTTTAAATGAATAAAAAAAATATAAAAAAAAATCGGCCCTGCTCGGGATTAGCGGGGATAGTTGTCAAATAAATTGAAGTTTTTTTTGAGAAAAAAAAAAAAAAAAGAAAATGGCGGACTTCGAAAAAATGACGATTTTACTTAAAAAAAACGATTATTTTATATAATTCATCATGTTAAATTTTTTTCGTATATTTTTTCGAAAAGTCCATTCAAAAATAAAAATTTAAAAAAAAAAGGTACCTAAAAGTCAATTTTTAAAAAAGTTATGGCTACTTGAAAATAAAAAAGCCATTTTTTTGAAACATTCATAACTTTTTTTGGGTTGGATAAAAAAATTTGAATAAATTCTCAAAAATGTCTTTCAAAGTGTAGAAAAGAATAGTAAAGTTTCAGCTAAATCTAAAGGGGTCGGGTTCAAAAGTGGTCGATTTGGCATGGAATACCCCACATATACTATTTGTTTACTGTTGAAGTAATTTAAATCAGTTATGGTCGAATTTCGACCACTAGACGACTAACTAGCAGCAATACAACTATTCAAAAAGTATCCATTTTCATGTAGTAGTTTCGTTTTTACTTGATTCTTATACAAATAGACAGACAAGCCAAAATTTTCAAAATGTATGTTTTGGCTTTTGTTTTCTTAAATATCTTTTACGTAATTGTACAGACGTTCTATAAGCATTTTTAATTGCCTGACAGTTGTGTTAAACGTCATAAACTTACTTTTTTGTCTCGAACATTTTTTAATTTTCCGCGCAACTTACTTACCCTTTTTTCCTTATATAAAAACCTTCTCCTGACAATAACAAACACAACAGAAGCAAATTACCGATATCTGTCCAAGCATTGGCGCGTGATGCTGTGTCCAAGGAAAATAGAGATTCCTTTTTTATACGTATTGCATGGAATATATTTATTCTAGATGTAAAATTAGTTTTTCATACATTAGTTTTTTTTAAAGGTGCACTTCCTGCACGTCTTTAAAAACGTAGGTGTGTAGTTGTTTTCAATGTCGATATCGAAAATATCATAAAAGTGAGCCGGCTACGGCCTTTCGCTCCAAATCTATCGATTTTTCAAACCTTTCTTGATGAGATGTCGCGGCACTTCTCCCCAAATATAAGTATATCGTATTTTCTACCGACCTGTATTTATAAATTCCCTTTCTCATAGAGGTAATATAACACCAAGTACTTTCGCGAGATATGTAAATGAAAACATTCGTGAAATTAAAAAATCGATATAATAAAACATGATCTCCTTTTCTGTTTCTTTCAAGTTTTATTAGAATTTATTTAACTTTGCTCTTCAAAGATATATTTTGATTACTAGGTAAATATTAGGTTGGGGAAATAGTCTTTTCGCATTTTTTAAGAAAATTCAAAACATTTTTTAATATAGTTTATTTACATTTAACTAAAGTATGTAGGTACCATTTTGTACGGTAACTATTTGCCATCTTGCAGGTAGGGACATGATCCCATTGTTATAGAAATTTTGGAGCTTCTGATCAAAAAACCGCGACAAGTAGTTTTGGCAGTCCTCTCGTGATGTTAACCTGACACTGCCTAAAGAATTCTGAAGAGACCGATACAGGTGGAAATCTGAAGGTGCAAGGCCATGACTATACGGTGGATACATTAACGGCTCCCAGCCAAACTCTCTTAACTTTTGCTGAATGGCTAAAGATGTGTGAGGTCTAACGTTATCATGATGAAAACCACACCCCTTCTGTTGTCTTAATTACGGCCGCTTTCGCTCAACTTCTTTCTTTAATCTCATCAGTTGTTCGGAGTAGAGTTCAGAATCGATGGTCCCGTCTGGTGGTAACAGCTCATAATGAATAATGCCCTTCCAATCCCACCACACACGCAGCATCACCTTGTTGCGAGTTAACCCGGGTTTTGCCGCAGTCTGTGAAACCTGACAGGCCTTTGACCACGACCTTTTTCGCACGTTCTTGTCGTACGTGATCCACTTTTCATCACCACTTATCAGCTTCTTCAAAAATGGTTTGGTTTCATTACGTCGTAATAATGAATCACAAATGAGTACACGGTTCTTTAGGTTTCTTTCAGTGAGCTCGTAAAGCCCCAAGTATTGAAGTTTTTTGTGTACCCAGTTTTTTTAAAAGCGCCAAATCTGTTTTGTGGTCAATTCCCAGTTCAGCTTCAGCTACTTTTTCAAAAATGGCATTTATTTTATCCGTAATAGGGCGACCAGAGCGAGGTGCAACTTTGACATCAAAATTTCCGGATCGAAAATGCCTAAACCAAATTTGTGCTACTCTCACAGACACTGTACTTGGTCCATAAACATCGCAAATTTTTCTCGCGACTTGCGTTGCACTTTTACCTTTTTTGTAGTAAAATTTTAAAATGTATCGAATTTCTTCATTAGACTCACAGTACGAAAAATAAATAAAAATCAAACATTTTCCTAATTTGAATTTGGGATTATTTTCTTTAAAATTTAAACTTTTAATGATACCAAAACCAGCCAGATACAAATAATATAGCCCAAGAGATTTTATTACAAGTTCATACATACTATAATGGGAAAAGACTTTTTCCCCAACCTATAAATCCCACCAGAAAATGTTTTTGGTAAATACTTATAGCCAAAATTTTGAGATATCAGATCGTAAGGGACAAAATCTAAAATAAAGCAAATTGTACAGTTAAAAGGTTCCTTTCAGGATTAATTAACGAACAAAGAAAAGTGACTCGTTAACGACTCTACCTTTATGAATCCTATATGAAGAAGTTGGATATCTTTTACCTTAATATAAAAATCTCCTAATAATATATAAAAAAATATAAATATCTCCGAAATAGCTTGACCGATTATTATTATAATTTTTTTGTGTATATTTGGTTGATCTCAGGATAGGTCGTAGGGAATTTTTATACCCCTAGGTAATAAGGATAGCCCACTAGAAATAATTTACATTGCACAACAACGTTTGCCGGGTCACCTAGTAATTTTTTATATTATTTTTATATAGTTTTTAAATATTATCAAACACAAAAAGATACTTAATGAACTAGTATAACACATAGGATACTTTTTATCCAGGACTAAAACCTGATTCCTGTTAGATCTTACTAATATCATATACGTGAATGTTTATATCGATCACACAAATGCAGCTTAACAGATTTTAATGGTATTTTGCAAACAGATACTTTACAACCTGGTTTAACATATAGACTACTTTTTATCTCGTGAAAATTCGTAGTGTCTGCGGGATAATAATAAAATGTGTTTGACTTCTGAATATTTTTATATAGCAATATATTGAAAATTAAAATGTTTTTGTTTAACGTAACACGTGATAGATTGCAAACATAGGTTATACCAAAAATTTTAAAATATTTTTGGAATCAAATTATCGACTTGAAAGATTGTCGGAAACCGAGTAAGTTGAGGGCTACTAATGATATTATAAACGTCGCGCTCGAAGGTTTCCAAATATTACGTTACCAGTCTATACCAATATTATAAAGAGGAAAGTTTGTATTTTTGTATGTAACGAATAAACTTAAAAACTGCTTGCCGATTTCAAAAATTCATTTACCGTTAAAGAGCTACATTATCCCTTAGTAACATAGGCTATATTTATTACTAAAATAAATTAGAGATCCTCAGAAATTCTTAGTAAAAAATTTAGCCATAAAATGTCTTTAGTTATGTCACTATAACTACTTTTATACATTTTAAAAGTTGATAGAAATGCCTATCAAAATCAAACCATGTTATTCATTTGTATTAATTCTTATTCAAGTAAATTATTTTGTATTTAAGACTGTTTCAATACCTGTAGATTACTTTTTGAATTTTTAAAATCGGACATTTCATTCAAAAGATATTACGAAATTAAAAACATCAAATTAAACAAAAATACACGCCTACGGGCCGGCGTGGCTCCACGCAGCGCAGCGATTAACGCGGCGAGAGAGGGGGCACCGAAACGCAGGAGAGCCAAAATGTTTAAAAAAAATATCCATCCGTGCGAAGTCGGATGCAAGTAAACCTAACAAAGGTAAATCTTGATGTTTTAGACCATGGGAGCTTATAATGTGAAAACATTTTGTACTCTTAAGTGTTATTGGAATTTCAGGTAGGATTGATTACAAAGCGACTTTTCTCACGCTGTAAATGAAATCGAAAATGTGGAATACGACGATATTTGGAAATATTTTATCATTAAATGTTTTGTCATAAAATTGGAATAAATGTTTTAAATTTAATAGTAAACGAAACGTTATTGCATGAATGACGCTCAATAGCCTGTGCTAACTAACGTGATTTGGTCAGCCGTGCTTTATACAATAACATCAATTGTAATTCAATGCAAATCGGCATGAAATATTAAAATTTGTTAAGAATTCAGTATTGCCTGTTCAAGTAAATTTTTATAAAATTCCGAAAATAACCGACACTGATCCTTTTATTTACAAATTGATTTTATGTGACTTTTATGATTTTCTGCTTGTGATTGGTCGGCAAATCCTTTCACTATTATTCCCAATAGTGGAGTTTGCTCCTGCCACTGTTCACTTCATATCCCCTTTCTCGGCGTATCAAAGTTAAGTCCAACGAGTAACCTTTTTTTATTAGCTTAGAACACACATAACTCAGAAAAGTCAAAAGTGTGTGCCCGAGATCAAACCTAGTGCTGCAGTGATAGTCCAGTGGTTAAGACATGAGTGTCTTACTCGGCAGGTCCGGGTTTGTTACTCTTTCACGCAAAAACTACTGAATGGATTTTAATGAAACTTTGCAACAATATAGCTTATACATCAAATAGCATATAGGCTACTTTTTTCCCGAGAAAATTCAGAGTACTCGTGGGATAATAATAAAATATGTTTTGTCGTAAGCGCATGAATTCTTGTACTATAGTATATACTGCACTATATAATAGTATGAATGTCAAAGTTTGAATGTTTGGATGCTTGTTACTCAATCACACAAAAACGGCTGAAAGGAATCTATTGAAATTTGGTTTGGTTAAAAAATAGTTTCTACGGGATATTAGAAAAATGTGTTTATTGAAATTCTGAATGTTTTTATGTAACAATATATTGAAAATTAAAATGTTTTTGTTAAAATTTAGTACCTGCATGGGCTAAATTGCACCCGTGAGAAATCGGGGCGGGACAACTAGTCATAAAAATTATTTAAAATCAACCATATAACATAAATTCAAGCTGGATTTCGTAGAATTTTCAATACACAGCATGAAATATTTACACTTAGTATTCCTAGCTCGCTGAGTTTAAAGTGTATTTTGAAGTAAATGTATTGTGCGACGTGTGATCCATTGTAAATGTTTGCGTAATGGTAACAATCTCGTCTCGTTTTCAAATATAGGTTTCGAAATTCTAAAATCTCCTCATTGATGTATCTACATGATCGGTCTGAGTATTTGAAAGTATTTGTCTATGTCCACAATTTATCTTCTATTGGTTCTAAACAAACACATTTATCGCTACACATTCTTGCATCTGGTGGAAACGCAGCCATAATCTGTAAGTGAAATGCCCTTGGTATCGTTTGTGCATGGTAATAAAAGATACATGATTATTATTGTCGCTAATCTTTAAATTTTTATTGTAGACTAGTCGATCCGCCTCGGCTACTTTCGGGTAAATTTTACCACGTATATATGTTTAATTTTCAACAAATTTCTCTATATATGTATGTTGGCGTGTAAGTTAGGCTTAGGCTTAAACAGACAGCCTGGGCAGTGGAGGCGAATATTTTAATTAAATAAAGGACGACCTTAAATCTACACATTAGTTTATGTTAACATAGTATAAAACAAAAGTGTTCACATTTATGTAACAGGACAGCCCTTAAACCTAGACGGTTGTTGACAAGTTCTAGACACTGCTTAGGTTCCTGTAGTAAATGTTATTTATCGGTTCAGCAGCAGTGTCTACGTTACGTTTACCCAATAGTCCTTTTAAAATTGTAGTGTTTTTCAAAATACTCCCTCTCCTTCTCTTTCTCCTTTCTCCGAGTTCTATATGACGAACTTCCATACAAACTTTCATCCTATTCAAGACTTTTTTCGAGATAAAAGATAGCCTACGTCATAGGTACAAAGGATTAACTTAACGATAGAAACGAATAGGTACTAGAAGGATTACTTAACGATAAAAATGAAATAAATGTACAAAGTAATCCGTTGCCCTACTTTAATATTTAATCCTTGGTGGATTATTGTGGTGGTTGGATTTCTCACAGATTAATTCAATACTACAAATAAGGGTTAGATTTGCTCTCTGCTTGGAACAAGATAAATTGTGCAAAAATATTATTGTCATATAAACATTTTCT
This sequence comes from Limenitis camilla, assembly GCA_905147385.1. Taxonomy (NCBI): domain Eukaryota; kingdom Metazoa; phylum Arthropoda; class Insecta; order Lepidoptera; family Nymphalidae; genus Limenitis; species Limenitis camilla. Next base: position 9,481,530 of record LR990224.1, read on the forward strand.
ATACATGTAACGAAATATTAAATGTCAACGATCACAAAATACTTTCTGATAATTGTTTATCGCTTTGTTTGACATTTACTGGTATACTAACAAAAAACATTTTTTATAGGTTAGTATTTAATTGTAAATAAAAAAATCTTTCTTTTATATTAAAAAAAAATCCGAATCCTAATCAAAATACTGATTGCACAGCAAAATAGTTATCTCAAAATATTATAATCTAAGCAACAATTTATGTATGTGGCTCATTGCTATTTATTTAAAAGTGCAGTTTTTTTTTATGAAAATCTACTAATAACTAGTATACAATAAATCTATCTTTTTTTTTAAAACTTATGTACAATTTTTTTATCTTATAATTTCATACTGTGTCAATTGCAAGGTAAGGCGGAAACCGCCTGCTCTGTTAAAGAATTTTCAAATTGGCAACAATTAAAAGATTTCCTCAAAACGCAATTTAGTGAAAGAAAACATTACTCACATCTTTTAACAGTGTTGCAGGAGTGTAAACAAGCGCTCAATGAGCCTGTTAGTCAATATGCTCTACGCGTAAAAACCTGCCTCTCTTCTCTTCTTACTGAAATCTCAATATATCACGGACATAGGTGCCGCGAGATGGTAGGCCGTACTGCAGCCATGGAGGAATTAGCCCTCCATCATTTTCAAATGGGGTTAATACCACGGGGTATCTCTAACATAATTAGATACAAATCGCTTAAAAAATTAAATGATGCTATTAATACTGCTATATCCGAAGAGAAAATACAGCAATCTATTTATAAAAATATTCAACCTAACCGAGTTGTAGAAAAACCAAATTATTTTAAATCTAATGTTCCAATTATGCGGCATAATCAGGGCCAACAAATTCAGTTTATTCCTAAACCAAATTTTAATCGTCAAAATATGACTAATCCTAGTATTTTTATTTGTAGGTATTGCCAAACTCCTGGGCATACCATAGATAAATGTCAAAAACGTATATTAAATAATCAAAGATTTAGAAATACTAATCAACCTCGGCATGATAATATCCCTATTCGTAATCAAATTCATCATGTGTCCGAGGATCCTTATTGTGAATATCCAGATAATGATCAGGAAGAAGAAGGTTATGATATCGTAGATAACTTTAATGAAAATATAGAAGAAAATATCGAGGAAATTAAAGATTTAAACTGTTAGGTGTCCCGCTTCCGTGTCGGGCGAGACAACCCGCGCAGAACGACACGTCAGATCATTTCAAATTTTGTAAAATAAAATTAAACGCGGCGCACGAACAGGGTAACCAGCCCCAAACTCTCCGCCGTTCCTCGTTAGAAAAGGCGCACGAACAGTGTAACCAGCCCCAAGCTCTCCGCCATTCCTCATTAGCAAAGGCGCACGAACAGGGTAACCAGCCCCAAACTCTCCGCCATTCCTCATTAGTAAAGGTGCACGAACAGGGTAACCAGCATCAAACTCTCCGCCATTCCTCAATAGTAAAGGCGCACGAACAGGATAACCAGCCCCAAACTCTCCGCCATTCCTCATTAAAAAAGGTGCACGAACAGGGTAACCAGCCCCAAACTACCGGGAAAATATCTTTAAAATTATCGAAAAGGAAAGATACTTGCCTCATATAAAAGTATTTACAACGGCAAATAAAAATCCGTTGAACTTCTTAATTGACACAGGTGCATCATTGTGCCTGATTAAAAAATCTTGTATCGAAAATGATATAAATGTATCACCAAGTGATGTATCTGTTCAAGGAATTGACTCAAAAGATGAAGCCTTGAAAAGCCTTGGTTATGTTAAATTAAAATTAAAGTTTAATGACAATAAGTTAGAACATAAATTTCACTTATTTGAACAGTTAAATCTCCCTTATGACGGAATTATTGGTAATGATCTTTTTATGCAACATAACTGTCATATTAATTATAATTCAGGAACTTTAGAAATTAATAATTATAAAGTACATTTATCATTTAATCAACCTTCTTATATAATTAATCCTAGAACTGAGACCATAATTGAATGTTCTGTAGAAAATCCAGAAATTAAAGAGGGATTAATTTTAGATCAACATGTTTCAGATGAGATCTTAGTATCCAATTGTTTAGTAAAGGTGAAACCAAATAATAGAATAAATATATCAATTTTAAATACTACTGAAAAATCAATTAATGTAAATTCAAATTTAAATTTGAAATTAGAACCAGTTAATAGTTGTGACATTAAACCAATTAATAATTTAGATAACTCGTCTGCTAGAACCCAAGAAGTTTTAGAATCATTAAGAACCTCACATCTTTGTTATAACTATTCAGATATATTTCACCTTCCTCAAGATAAACTTACATTCACTACTGCTCTTACACATCAAATCAAAACTAGTTCTGAAGTTCCAATTAATACAAAATCTTATAGATTTCCTCACTGGCATAAGGCAGAAGTAGAGTCACAAATACAAAAGATGCTTGACCAGGACATAATCGAAATATCCCTGTCCCCCTGGTCTTCTTCAATTTGGGTTGTCCCCAAAAAACATCCGGAGAACGTAAATGGCGAGTGGTTATTGATTACCGCAAGCTTAATGACATTACAATAGGCGAATCATATCCTATCCCTCAAATAAATGAAATCCTTGACCAATTAGGGAAAAGCAAGTATTTCAGTACCCTTGACTTGGCTTCAGGGTTCCATCAAATCCAAGTAGAGACAAAAGACGCTGAGAAGACAGCATTCAGCGTTCCTGAAGGACATTTCCAATTCAAAAGAATGCCATTTGGCCTCAAAAATGCCCCAGCCACTTTTTAGTGGCTCATGAATACCGTCTTATCCGGTCTACAAGGTATTCATTGCTATGTTTGTTCAGATGATATAGTCATTTATTCTTACGATCTAAATTCACACATTGAAAAATTAGGTAAAGTGTTTCAACGCTTAAGGCAGTATAATCTTAAACTACAACCGGACAAGTGTGAGTTTCTCCGTAAAGAAGTAACTTATCTAGGTCATAAAATAACCAGTGATGGCGTTAAGCCCAATCCAGATAAAGTCAAAGCTGTAGAACAATTCCCGATTCCAAAAAGCCAAAAGGATATTAAATCCTTTCTCGGCCTTATATCTTATTATCGTAGGTTTATCCCACATTTTTCCAAATTGGCAAAACCATTAACAACGCTTTTGAAAAAGTATACTCATTTTAATTGGAATAATGAACAGCAATTGGCATTCGAGTCATTAAAAAATAAATTAATCACTGCGCCTATCCTTGTTTATCCAGATTTTTCAAAACCCTTTGTTCTTATTTGCGATGCATCCGGTTTCGCAATTTCAGCAATCTTATCTCAAGGCGAAATTGGAAAAGACCGCCTTATCGCCTATGCATCCCGCACATTGAATAAAGCCGAAATAAATTATAGCATAACTGAAAAGGAATGCTTAGCAATAATATTTGGAACAAAAACCTTCCGTCCTTACCTTTAGGGTAACCGGTTCACAATAGTTACAGACCATAAACCACTTCAGTGGTTATTTAATTGTAAAGACCAACCAGGGGTTCCAGACTTGTTAGATGGCGATTAAAACTGGAAGAGTACAATTATGATATAAAGTATAAAAAGGAAAATGCCAACGCTGATGCTCTCTCCAGATACCCGGTTAATCCAATTCAGTTAGGTTCTGAACAACCTTCCATTTCAGTTGAACAATCAGAAAACATAGATAAAGATCTGAATGATCTTTTAATTTCACCTCCATAATTTCAACTAGATGATATCATCAACAATGATGACGACATTTTAAACTTACCTACTCCTGGTCCGTTAAATTTAGAAGAACCCATGAACTTACCTTCACCTGGCCCTTCAAAGAACCAAGAACCCTTAGGGGCTATTTCACCCAAATCAACTGAAGAACCTGTAATAAAAACCCCGATTGACATACTCCCATCATCCAACCTAAGTCCCCAGACTGACGATTACTCAACATTCTTGAAAACCATAAGCGATAAAAATAAAAATTTTAATATAATGCAAGTCCTTTGAAAAGTAATTGTAAAATCATTTTGATTCCGACCTCTATAGATCTCGATGAGTCGAACCCTAATCTTTTAGAAGTTCTTGATAAAACTGAAAATAAAGAAGGAATTATTAATAGTGAAAAACAATTACATTCATTTTATAAAGTCCAATTAAATAATAAAATTTACTTCCTTTTGTTCATCACTTTAATGATGCTCGTTATCCGGAAATATTTGAAACCCTGAAAAATATTTGGAACGAAATTTTAGTAACTAGTAACGCAGATGAGATAGGGATCACAAATCTCAAAAATCCTTTTGAAAAACATTCCTTTACAAAAATATATAATATGATTAGTTATTTGTTTCATAATACCAATATTATAGTCAACATTTATCATGACAACATAACGTATCCTACACCCATAGAAATAAAAAAGATTCTTCGTGACAATCACGACATACCAGTTGCAGGTCACCTGGGATCCGCCCGGATGTATAGTAGAATAAAGGATATGTATTACTGGAAGGGAATGAGAAGCGATATAGAGACCTATGTTAAACGGTGTAAGTCCTGCCAGGAAAACAAAGCTCTTAGAAGAGTGAACCGTGCACCCATGCAGATTACTAGTACGTCAACGGCTCCTTGGCAGCGTCTCAGTCTTGATATTGTAGGACGTCTTCCAGAAGCAGGTCCAGCTAAACTTAGATTCATTCTTACCTTGCAAGACGACCTAACAAAATTTTTAATTGCTTACCATGCATGATTGCCCATTCGAAGCACTACAGCCGAAGAGACTAGCGAATTTCTTCTTCATTTAATTTCAGTTTTTGGCTTACCAAAAATGATCCTAACAGATCAAGGAACAAATTTCACTTCCGAACTATTTAAGAAAACATGTGAATTCCTAAAAATAAAACAACTATGGTCTTCACCTTACCACCCACAGACACAAGGTACATTCGAGAGGAGTCACTCGACCCTAAAAGAATATTTAAAATCTTACGTACATGATGAACAGACAAATTGGCCCCGTTATGTTTACACAGCCATATTAGCTTACAATACTGTTGTGCACAGTACAACTCATTAGTACACATAGGGGGTATCCCTATGAGTTAATGTTTGGTAGAAAACCTTTTATTCCAAATTCTTTGTTTGAAGAAACAGCCGGTGCAACTTACCCAGAATATGTTAGAATGCTCGAAAATCGTTTAAAATACTCTCATGATAAAGCCATAGAAAATATCCATCGTTCTAAAACCAACTCCAAAAATTATTGATTCTCGTACTCGTCCAATAACATATAAAACCGGAGATTACGTATACTTAAAGAACCACGCGAGATTAAGAAAATCATTATCTCCTCTGTGGAAAGGACCTTATAAAATCATTAAAATTAACGGTAAAAACACCCTCACCTTGTTAATTAATCGTCGACACGTAACGCATCATTATGATGAATTGAAACCGGCTTTTACGAATAACTAAATAATGATTGAGACAATACTTACTTTTATAACTATTTCATTAATTAATCTCATATTATATTAACCTTTATTATTAATTTCATATTATACTTAAAATAATACTAATTATAGTTATTAAGAAATGAATAGAACTTACTTTTATTTACGTTAGTTTATTATGATTATTTTCAGTGTCACTTCTACCTTGTCACATCCAGAGTATATTCAACAAATAACTTCAGGCTCCGGCGTCTTCTTTGATTACTTAGGAAATTTAAAAATAAAAAACGGTTAATTAAATGTAATTATCCTCATAGATATTTCTTATATTAAACCACTCGTAGAAAATTTAAATTCAATTATAAATCTAGCAAAAGGTATCTGTAAACAAAACTTTAAGCTAATAGAATATCAAAACATGTTTGACCCGTTAGGAGTACGACTAGTAGATATCGAAAAACAGTTCTCATCCTTATCGCATTTGTTTGGCCCCAAAACTAAACGCAGTTGGTTTGAAGGTATCGGAACCATGATGAAAACGATGCTCTAAATTATGATAACGCAATCAATACCATATTAAATAATGAGGGAAAACTAGATTCATTAATGAAACAGAACATTTTAATCACTAACTCGGTCATATCAAAATTTAATGCTACTATAAACAAAATAAAGTTTAATGAAAACAGATTAAATGAAGCTGTGTTTAACTTATCAAACAATATTTCTCGGGAAGCAAATGTTATGCAAACTCAACTTAACATTAATTCTCTCTTCAATTGTCTTGACATATCATTTTTAACTCTATCAAATTCCATATTGTTTAGTAGTCAGAATACACTGCATCCTGCTGTGATAACGCCTCAGCAGTTATACCAGGAACTTGCTGATAACTCTAGAAATATTCCTAACCATTTAGAATTACCAGTTAATCTAGATCTAAGTTCTATTCATGTATTTACGAATATATCTAGAATAGTATGTTATTTAATGAATCATAGGATTACTTTTGTTCTTCGAATACCTCTGGTTCTTCGAATACCTAATTATACCTAACTATAAATACATTGGCATGACCAAAGATAAAACACATTTTTGTAATTTAGACAGTTTAGATAAATGTTTAAGCGTAATGAGCGGACAATATATTTGTGAGATTTCAAACATTTATGCAGTTGATGCACACCACACTTGTGAAAGTCAAAAGTGATTAGTGAAATTCCCAGTGAGTGTAATACTAAAGTAATTTATGGTAAAATAGATTTATGGAAAAAGCTCTCCGGAAATAAATGGATTTTTGTTCAATCCATGTCTAATAGGTTATCCATAGATTGTTTAAATTCAGAGATCTTTGAAACCAATGTTATCGGCACAGGAATGTTAACTTTACCCGGGCTATGTACCGGATATGCACAAATACAATACTTATATCCAATTCCAATAATTTTAATGTAACTTTGCCCAATAATATTACAAATTTCAATTTAATTAATGACTCTTGCTGTAATTTACATAAAATAGAAAATATTATAAATAATATGCCTCCTACAACACTAAAAAATATCGATTTGGACGATCTTGCCCTTGATAATAATATTATAATTACTTATAAAGTGTTTACTATCATTAATAAAAGAAGTAAATCTGGCAGCAGCCGAGCGATTATCCTACCCTTAGAATCTTGCGAAAATTCAAAAAGGGTTATTTCAGATCCTGTTGAGCGAAAAGCTCAAAATTCCCGAAAGGAAATCCCAGACACTGAGATTGAGCTGGTATCCGTTGAACCTGCTCCGTCTCCTCCAGCTCTTTCCCTTAGAACTTCCATTTAAAGTACAATTAAACTTCGAAACATTGTCCGAAGTTTACCCCAAGGGGGGAAATGTTATATCTGGTCCCTGAAAGGGATTATGCACACCTCTTCATTTGTACCTACCTTCCTCTTTGCTGACTTAGCTTTTACGATGTTTGATAAATCCATAGATAGCCCCCTTTTAAAAACTGAGTTTCAATTTCCCCCGTAACAGTACTCTCGGGTAAATTTGCTGTGCAATCAGTATATTTTATATGAAAATCATATTTTTGCACATTAAACAATTTTTTTGTGGCGCATTTGTGGAAAAATATAACACACTGTTGATGTATATTTTTATATTTAATACTAATTATAATAAGCAATTGGTTTATTTGCAGTGAAATAATTTATTTGATGTATTTTTATATATAATTACAGATTATTTAATCTCCAAATACATAAATTACGGATTTATTAATAAAAGTTCTGGATTAGCTAAAACGTCAAAAACACCTTTAATGTACACATCAAAATATCATGATAAGCGTCTGTAGCTCAGTGGTTCAGGCATTGGATTCACGCTCGATAGGCCATGGGTTCAAATCCCATCCATTGGACTACTAATGTGGCCCACTCCTGACACAAACATTTTAGCTTGGATGGGTAGTATTCCTAACTAGTAGTATGCGATCCATACATACTTTATAAACTAAAACAAGATAATCTGGGGAATTCTAAAGAAAAATATGATGTCTATAAGATTTTGTCATGTCAAGAATATGTCAGAAGCTTTCAATGTATAAAATAATAGTTTGTAATAAAAATAAACTTATTATTTCTTCCTCGTAAGTATAAGAGTAGATACGCTTTTGGTAGAGTGTTTGTTTGTTGTTCATAAAGTGCAAGCATAAAACTATTCGGAACTACTTTTATATCAAGGGCAACAAAACCACTGTTGACCAGTACTATCTTCCTAACTATATGCATAAAAGGAAAAGCTACTAGACTATAAGGGTTAGAAACTTGAAATTTTGCACAGGGGTTTCCTTTTATAACGCAAGGGAGCACTAAGAAAGCATTTTTGTAAAACGGCGGTGCAAATTTGGTATGAAACTATGCCGTTTTTGAAGCTATTCAAATTAAATTCAGTATGAAGGTTCTTCATTGGATGTCATGAAACAGGGGTAAATAATTTTTCGAAAATAATACCTTAAGGGAAAAGGGGGGTGCTATTTTAGTATGACTACATCATGAAATTATTAAATATGTCTACAGACGATCTATACTAAAAGAGAGATTCGAATGCAGAATTGAGGGCCTACATTTTTAGTATTAAATATAAAATTACCCGTGAGGGGACGGTTTAGAATACTATTCCCCTCTGCCTGCTGGAGAGCATCTGGTAAGAGGCGAATAACCCAGCACCCCCATTGGTGGTAGGGAATCCGACCGCCAAGTGTCATAGACGCGTTCCGGTCGAGCCGCATGTGGGTCAGACTTACCCCTTCCCTCTCCCATCGCATTAATGCTGCGGATCTAGTGGACTCTGGGCTCTTGCTCAGGGTCCGCTGAGACTGCAGCATTTTTTCTTCTCCTGACTCTATCTTCGAGGATGTAACGCATCGATAAAACAATAGGTTGTCTCTTGTCTTGCCGATGTCTATGGGCGATGGTAGTCACATACCATCAGGTGGAACATCAGTTCGTTTACACCATATCTACCATATGAAATATTAGTACACGTGGTGAATCGGTTCCATCGTGCAAAGTTAGGGTGGGTCGACTAGTTACGATATAAATAAATATGGTGGCTTGTTGATAATACGAACTAATGAATTCTACCAAGCACTTCTACAACACTTCTACCACAAACCGCATCATGAAACTTCGTTCCTATAATAATGATATGTATTGAATAGCTCCGGCCAGCACAAAGAAGACTACATTCTTATAGACAAAATTATATGTCTTATATATTATATAGAAATAATAAAATTATTGAACTATCTCAGTCTTTTCGATTTTCGAAGACTTGGAAACCTAATAATTTTGAAATGTCTTTGCCTCTGTCCTTAGCGGCTAATAGTCTAGTCAACAAGTGTTTTTTACGTCGAAACTTTTTCTAATTCTCCAAAAATTATTGCCTGAAATTTTTCGCTTCTTAATTTTTATATTTAATAAGTTAAAATAATATTTATTCATTTAATGTCCTAAGTGGCGTGGCTTGCGCAAGCTGGAGTACCCGTTATCGGGCGTATTTCTAACCGTCTGGGAAAATTATAAATATTGTTCCTACAGTTCCGGAACTATGAACTTTTCTTAGGGAAATTTCCGGCTCTCTTAGAATCTTTTTTCAAATTTCAAAAATCACATCCTATTGTTAATAACATGTTTTTGTTCCATTATTAAAGAATACTTATTAAAATATTCAATAAACAAAACTATAATTTGAAAACCCGGTGTACAAACCGGCGTTATTAAGGACGTATAGTCTAGTCAACAAGTTCAAAACCGTGTTAAATAGAAATAAAGCTCCTAAAAATATGTGCGATAGCTCATTCGATTCAGAATATTTTTTCAAAATTCTTTAAATATCATTATTTTCGAAATTATTAAAGAAAAACTAAACACCTTTTTTTTAAATCTTATTTTGTTAATAACAATCGCAATTTTTTATGTGCTAATATACCCTTAAAAAACATTTTTCTAGACGTCATTCCGAATCGAATGAGCTATCGCACATATTTTTAGGAGCTTTATTTCTATTTAACACGGTTTTGAACTTGTTGACTAGACTAGTATACCAAATTGACGTCATTAGCGCGCGGCGGTTTAACTTTTATTATACATTTTATCCCATATCGATCACATTTATATGAAGAATATCTTTAAATAGATAAGTAGCTTTACAACTTTATATTTATGTATGTCATAAGAGAGATCCGATATGAATGAATAAAGTAATCAAATCTAATGATTCTGTAGTTTTTGAACAGGAACCCAGGCTGTGCCTTGGACTTATGACCAAGGTGTTGGCTTAAGGGATCTTTATGTTATTACGACACTCGCCTCTACTGCCCGGTCTCACCGTTTGTCTCAGGTTAGGTTAACATAAGGCTAACATAAACCTAACCTAATGCTAACCTAACCTAAGATTGTATTAACAAATCTAAATACAATGTAGGGACTCACAATAAATAAGACGTAAGAAATTACATGATCCTTAGTCCAAGAGGTCCAATATCCTTAATCTATATATTTCGACACACTATTTGTTATAATTCAACTCCAGGTGATGTTCACTCAAAGAGACTTGTCGAGAGACTAATGTGTACTGCGTCAGTCGGGGAATATAAATGAACTAGACAATGGTAGCAATGCCTCTCCACTAGTGGGGAGAAGTAAATCAACAAAACGGAAATATGGCGCTGGAGTTCCGATTAATCAATAATCAATTACTCGCTTTTAAAGTACCTTAGATGTCGCCCGTATTCCGATTATTCGACAATTGTTTACTCGCCATGTAAAATCGTCGAATATTAAAATGACGCGACAGAAGTGACAACAAGTCCTCCTTATCACTATGCCACCCTTACTATAGCCCGACACGGCTTTCATTCATCCTACCCCGACTATACCCCGCATTTATAAGTTTATATTTTTTGCACTGCACATTTCAACGATGTTATTTGGCTTTCTAAAGTTTCAACAACCTGACTATCAATGTATTTAAAAAATTAAATTGGTTAAAAAATACTGCCTGTCGCTCAAACAGAATTTGCACAGCTGCATTTCGTGGAAGCGTTAAATTTGATTTACCGCCTCCACTTCGGGATATCAGTGTTTCTAAAATCAATTTTAAACGTAAAGCTTTTATTTGCAAATGCAGGGTAGCTTTAGAACGTTATTATCTAGCTAACATAACCTCGTTTGATTGTCTATTTATATATTGAAACTAAATTATCTTTAAACTGATTCTGCTCCTTTTCATAGATATGTTTTTTTGTTTATGTTTTATGACACTATAAAAGTCTGAATAAAAGCCTGTAACTCAACTCATAGAAAATAGAGGTAGATGTTATATGTTTGTATATTTCAAAATTTGTGATTTAAATAAAATGAGTTTCCCATATGTTTTACAGCTTTGAATAATGAATAGGCTACTTATACCCCGAAAAACAGCAGGGATCCTGTGGAAGGAAAGTAATTGTTCACACATAACTAGGTCAACGGGTTCACTTGCTACTGAACGGAATTAATAGAGTGAGTCGGAAGAAGTCACACGCCGAAACTGGTATATATATACATAATTGAAGAACCACTTAGTATAGAAAGTAATACTTTAATGACGTAAGTGTGTATTCAGCGTAAGATTTACAGGCTCCCAGGCGTCGAGTCATTTCAGATTAATGGTTTATGATGACATTTCAGAATTAATTTAAGACCATGATGCGAATAAATTTATATTAATATTATACTACCTGCCTATTCTTGATTCGAGGAATATAATTTAAGTTTTTTTTTCTTAAATGGGTATTAATGATTGTTATAGTCGTAGACTGAACCGTTTTTTCTTACTATTAATATAATAGATGTAAAATTTTGTTAAAAAATGTTTTGAAGTTTGTTATTCAACCACTGAAAAACGGCTGAATTGATTTCAAATATATTTTAACCTGGATTAACTTATATAAATGCCTGTGGGATAATTTATTTTTGAAAACTTGAGAATCTTTAAAAAACAATATATTGAAATTATTTTGTTGTGTTAGACCTAAGTACACACTGTAAATTGAAGCCGTGCGAAGCCGGGGCGGTCGACTAGTTGGTTATAAAAGAAAAAGAGCAAACATAAAAGATTGCTTCTATGTATCAGATTTTATAAGGACACCTTCAAATTTTATCCCCAGTTACCACAACTAGGGTCAACGTTTGATGGATTACAGTATCGGATGATTCGATTATCCACTCCTTATAGCAAAGGGAAATTTAAAAATCAACATAGATTATCGCTTTGATCTACCCGTGTTTGTGCATAAATAACTTTATTCAAAAAATATTATGAATATCACTCTGACAAGAAACATTTTACTCTAAATAAAAAGCATGTTTATTTACGTCAGTCAGACTAATATTAAAAGCACTTTTTATAAATATTTTTCAGTTTTTGAAAACTCAAATTTAGAAATTTTAAGATAAAACATATATCAAAGGAAATAAAAACGTCCATTTATATATGTATGTTCTTTTCATAGATTTTACTTACTGAATAATACTAACCAAAATCGACCCTTTCGGTTCCATCATAATATGGCTGAAGACGACTAGGAGTCTTTCGATTTGTAGAAGGATAACTAAAATACGAACATTCATTTCGATAAAAGATTGTAATAAAAATTACTACTTAAGCAATACTTAAAAACGAAAGGACGTTTTAATTAATTAAATTTCTAGATTTTAATTTAACGAAACGAAGGTAAATTAGTTTTAAAGTTATTTAATATTCCTACCTTTATACTCTTATACTATGTAACATATTCCCCACATGATATTTGCACAATCTAATCAGGCTAATGTAAATACAGCGAGTCTCAAGGTGTATCAAAATGCTTTATTCTCTTATACTAATAATCCTCAAAGTCTAATCTAGCTATTTGCTAAGTGAAGAATCTAAAAAACGAATTAAATTTAATCTAATTTGTGACCGTTCAAGTAGGTATGATGTAAGCAGGATTTTTGAAATTATTTAATCTCTTAAAAAACAAATAACTCAGAAAAGTCAGAGGTGTGCCCCCTTTAATGCTTACGTAATACTTGAACGGCCCCTTTACAATGTGTACTTAGATCTAACAAAAACAAAACAAAAAAAACTTACATTATAAAAATATACAGGTTTAAAAAAAAATTATGCCGCAGGATTGTGAATTTTTCTGGGATAAAAAGTAGCCTATATGTTAATACCAATTATAAAGTATCTGTGTGCCAAATTTCATTGAAATCCATTCAGCCCTTTTCATGTGATTGAGTAACAAACATCCAAACATCTAAACTTTCACATTTATAATATTAGTAAGATAAACTATTGTTATTTATGTTACTTCATGTTCGTTGTATTGAAAGTATAATCTTTATTAATATTCAACAATTTGTTCGTTTTTAAAATGTTTTAGCTCAGCGAAAGTAAGGTAGATCGACTAGTCTATATTAAATTATAACTACTCCCATGTATTCTCATTTAAGTAGGAGGCACGGAACCCTTTAGCACTTGCACTTGGTCGATTTTATTGCTCTACATCAGACGGGATATTTCTGTTAACGACGCGTTTACACCTCATTAGGTAGAAAAATATTATTTAAATTCATTGACTCCCGATACTACAGAGTCGGGGTGTTATAACGAGTGTATCTGTGTCTGTTTATGGTATCCTAGTGTCCAAGATAATGGGCCGATTGTGATGAAGTTTTATTGACTATTGCTAGATATGTAACTCTATAAAGTTATGTACACAACAAAAGGTAATTTCTAACTATGTTGTCCAGTATATTAGATTGATAAGTTTAATTTTAAAAAATTGTGTAAAGTTATCGCAGGAACTCACAAACAAGTACTCAAGTTTAGTGAGCAGGTTTTATATTTAGCCAGTTTATAGTATAAGCAAAAATATTAAAAAGATCTATATATCCACATCTATATATATGAGAGGAGAAGCTGACTGACTGACATATCAACGCAGGGCCTAAACTATAAGGGTTAGAAACTTGAAATTTTTCACAGGGATTTCTTTTATAACGTAGCGGAGCATTAAGAAAGGATTTTTGAAAATTCACCATCTAAGGGGGTAAAATGGGGGTGCAAAGTTAGTACGAAACTTTGCCGTTTTCAATGTTTCATCTAATTCGGTTTTATCACGTTCTTTGAGGCCTCATTCAATATTTTTTGTTTTTACAAAGAAGTTGAAGATTTAATTTTCCATTTTCTTTTTTGTTTCTATTCCATTTACGTTTGTTTGAGTCAAAGACGAATTCTTTCGTGATTTTGGGATTATTTGAGCTTCACCTAACGCTTATTTGACTCGTAGTTATATGGACTACATAAGTAAATTGATAATAAGCAACAATGTTGATATCATTTAAATGCCAGATGCATTGCTTTCTATTGATTTGTTTTAAAAATACCCCAACCGAGTGAATAATTTATAAGCTTCGTTCCGATAAATCCGCGGCAATTTGTCGAATTTTTTCTTGGAATAAATGGCTCTTATTAAGGATCGCTTGAGTGTTTGATGTATTTATTGTCATAGATGTTAGGTAGCGAGGTCGAGTAGTGTAGACGAGAGTTTTAATGTGCTAAAAGACGTTTCTCAACCTACCCTTGAGTCACAAACTTCGGACATTGCTCGGCTTTCTGTCTAGATTGCATGTTATCATTTTCTATTACATGTGTTATTTCTTACATGCAGTATGGATTTATAGAGAAGAAATTAAATAATTACTGTAACAAGTTCCGCTAGGCTAAACAATATCTAAATGACAACAACTTTTTTCCTTAAAGATTTAAATGATACAACGTATTCCGTATCAAATTTCGTGCAGCAGTTTTTGTATGTCGCCTACAAGTATGCGGACAAACAGACATACAGACAACACAAACATTTTAAAAATGACTTTTTGTCGTCCTTTGGAGTTTTAGAGACCCCTCATTAATACATACATTCAACATATTCGACAATTTACATTTTGTTTTATGTATGAGATGTTTTCAATCAAATATTCTAAACGAAAGTGCGATAAATCTACTAGATAGGTCGATTAGTATATTATTATTAGCTGAACCCGCAAAAGTAGTTTTGCCATATAAATTTGGGGTGGACCACCCTTATCACTTATGGGGATAAAAAATAGATAGTATACGATTCTCAGACCTACTGAATATGCATATAAAATTTCATAAAAATCGGTCAAGCCGTTTCGGAGGAGTATAGTAACTAACATTGTGACACGAGAATTGTATATATAAGATAAATGCAAAAGTTACCGTCTATTTATCTAGACTAGAACTTAGAAAAGGACTTAGGCTACCTTTAACCCCGAAAAAAAAGACTTGATGGGGTTGAAATAGGGGGTGAAGTACCTGTGGAGCTGTGACCCTTTTTGTTTTTGGAAATTAGTCATATTATATAAATTATGATATCTATAAATGTTATATATGTAGGGAAATCGTCTACTATATTTATATATATTTTATAGAAAATGCTTGAAATAGATGCATTTTAATTCAATATATACTAACATAGTCAGTGTAAATATGTGTCCTAAGTGGTCAGTTTATCATGCCCTGAATATGTATGGATATTCCGGATACAGACACGTTTTCTCTACAAAATGGACGCATAAATCAAGCACTCGACAATTTCTATACACCGATTCATTTATAAAGGAGTTTACGTACAAAAACCTCTTCTACATCAGTATATATCTATATAAACTAGCCGACACGATCTCGCGTCGCTGTTCACTCACTCAATCACACACTCACTCATTTATTAATTTATACTCTACCTACATTTATGAATCATATTATATCCCTCGTCGCGAAGGTAGCGTTCATAAGAAACGTTTTCGTTCGACCGTTTTTCTCCGATTTGCTTTGCAAATCCGACTCTCTCTCGATGAAGTCTTTTCATTTTTCGAGCTAAATATATAGCCGATCGACGGGTCCTACTGATACAAGTGCAAATACTTTACAGGAGTACTACACTACCTATTTTAAATTTGTAATTTTGTCAAAGTTCCACAGAAATTTTGAATTGTTTTACCTAAGTATTATAGAAAAAGATCTGTATAGTTAACTTTTAATATTTTTTTGATCTATGTAGTACTCTGGTAATGTCAAATACATTAATGTTTACTTGTAAATAAAAAAAACCTAATTTTACTTCAAATTTTTATTTAAGGACTTCCTCCTTTTTCAAATCAGTTTAAAATAAAAAAATAAAAAAGTTATTCGCGGTCGAGTATAAAACTATACGGCAAAAGAAATTATGTTAGATATGAAGTACATAAATCAAATTAGAAAAGCTGAAGCGAGCAGCAGTTTGCTTACTATGATTGTTAGAAGAAGAAGTAGGCGCGGTCGAGCATAAGACTACGCGGCAGAAGTTATTATAAATAAAATAAACTATTTTATTATACCTATGTTAGTTATACAATATATCAATCAAATTAGAAAAGCTAAACACAACAATAGTTCGCTTTCCATGTTTATTAGAAGACTAAAGTGGGCGCGGTCGAGTATAAGACTACGCGGCAATACCCTTGTAGATCCCCCATGTCAAATGACGTAAAGTTGTGGAAGTATTGTTTTCTCTCATAGTAAAAGGTTTTAACGTTACCAAGATGTAAATTTTGTATTTTTTGCAAGTTGAAAGTAGTACCTATATCTGTAAATCATTGCAATTGTACCAGTGTGCGCTATGCGCAAGCGACACCGCGCGTTTACTGGTGTAACTACCAATACCAATATTTTCAACATAAACATAATTTATGTTGAAAATATTGGTAATTAGACAGCTCGTCATACACTTTATCCCCTATTTCAGCCTCTATGTTAATATTGGAAAATATGGTCGTGTTTTCGTAACCCAAATATAAATCTAATACAGTTGCTTAAGGACCAATTTATTTAGTTGATCTACAGTTAAATCTAAATAACAGACATCAGCGTCATCGAAGATTGGTAAAATTGAGCTTTGTACCAACAAGATTTTGATATTAAGGGGGAGAAAGTTTTTGTGACGGTACAAGAGTCTTAAGGTAACCATGACTCACCTGTCTCTCCAACTGAGAGTGCTGTCAATATGCAGTCCCAGTTGGAGAGATGCTCTCGATGCTCGTAC
The DNA here is from genome assembly GCA_905147385.1 of Limenitis camilla. NCBI lineage: Eukaryota > Metazoa > Arthropoda > Insecta > Lepidoptera > Nymphalidae > Limenitis > Limenitis camilla. The sequence goes on from LR990224.1 coordinate 9,498,700, forward strand.
CGATTGCTGACGTTCACAAATGTAAGACTTAAACCAACTCAGAGCTGATGATGAGCAATTTGCATTGGCTAGAGTTGCTATAATTAAATCAAAATCAAGAGCATTAATGCATTGGAGAAGTCAATAAGAATAAGTATAGTGATTTTACCTTCATCCATAGCATTGCGAACCTCATTAGTAACTTTTAGGAGAGCAGTGGTAGTATGTCCTTCTCTGAATGTATTTAAAAGATTATTTGTAGCGCAAGATTCAATAATTTGGGCATTTATAATATAAGTTAGGATTATTTCATTAAGAACATTGAATATTATTAATAATACTTAAAATTTTGTCAATATTAATTATTTTTACATACGATTCTCCTGTCTGTTCGCTTAAATCTTTTAAGCGAATTTTAATGCGGTTTTCAACAATAGATAGAGTGATTCAAGCGGAAGGTTTATATGTATAATACAAGCATATTATAGTAGAGAAACCGTGCGAACCCGAGGCGGGCCGCGAGGCTACAAGGTTAGCTGGGAAAGTGTAATTAAATTTACAAGGATTCATTTATTCCATAAACTCTAACCGAATTTTGAAATGAGGACTTATTATATAAGTGTTTCGGTACAAAAAGAAAGCCAATCAAGTTTGATCTTTATACTTTTAATAACATTTTAATTGAGTAGGATAAAATGCTGGCTAATATAAGGCAAATGTGCTGTATGTACTTGATGTTTAAAACAGATGAACAGACAGATAATCAATTTAACAAACAAGTAAGAATTTACTTGAAGTTATCTATACTAAAGTGTTACATTGTATGCACAAGTAGTGTTGCCATATATTTTGTAATTAATTGGGAATGCAATTGGTTTTTGTTTATATTGATCAGAGATTTTAGATATTCAAACTTAAAATAGTTTATTTTATATAGACTTTCACAAAGTACTTTTGACCCGTCAAAATTGGTCAGTCAGTCAGTTTGTCTGAAGCTATAGTAGCCGGCAGCTAACTTTACGTCTGAGAAGAGATAGTAGAGGAAAATTGCACATTTTGCTGCGTGCCTATATTGGCAGTTCAATCAGTGACGTGACTATGTTACAATTTAATTTCAGGCAGGCTCATTACTAAATAAATGGAAAGGGCTTTTACATCCGTTATCAATAACATAGTTATGTAAACAAAATATTGTTATGAATTATAAATAAGCAAAGTACAAGCACATAAGAGTACAAGCACATAAAGCGGGATTAAAACTCAGTAAAAAATACGGTTTCATTGAAAATCAGGACAAACATAGCTTCAGGCTATGCGAGCAACGTTTGAAACATTTTTGACGGAAGCATCTATTTTTTGCGGAACGATTTCTAACATTTATCCAATTGTGAATTGTTGAAATATCAGTTATTGGTGTCTACATGGGACGGATACCGCACACCACAATAATAATATGCACTTAACCGAGTAACCAACATTAAACACTTACTCCAAACCCAGCATCACGCCACCATAACCCTGCACAGCCATAATGGTCACTAGGCGAGATCCGTTTGTGAACTGGCTCAAGTCTATCGGATCAGACGTTATACGTATATAGATTTGGAAGAAAATAAAAAGTACTACCCGCGAATATAAAGTTATCAACGGTGTGACTTGAGCTACTACATGGTGTGGTGTCGTGATGCTGGGACTCCATTGTGTAGGATTTTGTTAGAGTATATGAGTCAATCAACTTTTAAGTGTCCACAATTTGAAAATTGCCATTTTAAAGTATTAAGCCTTATTTTTCAAAAAAAAAACGATATAATTTATAGTAAATTTTTTTATTTTTTAGGTATCCACAGTGAGCAGTGCACTTTTTTGAAAAATATGTGAATTACAACGGAAAAACTCAACAACTTACATAGAATATTTTTATAAATTTAACTTTCAATAAAGATTTAAACAAATAGTTTATTTTAATGAAAAGTAAGAGATGTTTTTTTGACACTATTGTTTTAGTGCTTCGATGAATGATTTTCGATATAATTACACTTACATTGTCTCTTGGAGAACATGTTTTCAAAACACATAAAAACTTTTCATTTAAATACAAAATTGGATCGTTGTGTGATAAAAATACTAAAAGCTAATCGATTATTTTATGTACTACTAGTTGCCCCGGCAAACGTCGTTTTGCCATATCACTTAGAGGTATAAAAAATAGATGTTGACCTATTCTCAGACTCATCCGATATGCATATAAAATTTTATCAAAATCGGTCCAGCCGTTTCGGAGGATTATGGTAACTAACATTGTGACACGAGAATTTTATAGATTTAGACTCAGAAGTAAAGTGATTTATTTTTAATAGAAAATGGAAAATATAAAGGATAATATGCTTTTAGATACAGGGACAACTTGGTTGTCCACTACACATTATTTGGTTGTCTAAAGGAAATATCAATGTTTTGTTATTAGTATGATGTAGTTTTCATGTTTTAATGAAATATGAATAAAACAAATGTATAAAATTAGCAAAAAGTATTTATTAGAAAAATTTCTCAACATTTAACAAGTGACATATTTTGGAATTTGAGATGCTTGATCATCATAAGTAGTAAACTTTTTTTAATTATGTAAACCGAACGTTTGAACTTAGATTAAAAACTATACGTTACACTATAATTAAGCACAATAGCAATTACTTATGTTTTTCTGCGGTTGTCCTACGGACACACAATAAAGGGGTGCTAGCTGCGGAAACCTCCTCGAGAGCCCACCATTTTGTGGGCCGGTGCACCCTGGGCAACTACGGATAGTAATTTTCCACTATTACTATCCGGAGGCCAATATCCGCAGAAGAGGGGCGCGTAGGCGCAGTGGGCGGTGGCTGCGTTGCAGCGTCTAGTTCTGTGTGTCCCGCTGCGCCTCCGTTCGTGGGGTAGCCACTCAGTGGCGCAACCGTACTCCATGATCGGGGGGGCAGTTGGACATATCTGATGCGTGGGCGTGAAAGCGTCATGGTGAGGCGCGTAAGCGCGAGTGTCTCTTGCGCTGGATGTTTCGCCGTCGACTCCTGTCTCGGTGTAGTATCCGGGATGGGAGGAGCGGTCGGGCGGCCGGTGCAGAGGTTTGCGCCAAGGTTGGGCGCGGAAGTCGCGGAGCGCCGGCGTGACGGGCGCGGGCCTTAAACTCCAACGTTCGTACCCTGGGCGTCGCAGACGGCGGTTAAGTCCAGGGGGGTCCGGTGGCCGGAGGTACGGGTCGCTCCGGGTACTCCTCTGTTAGCAGAGATGACTTGTGAGCGACCTGATCTCCAGGGATATGGGCCGCTTCTGACTCCTCCGGGGGCTGGGTGTTTCAGTAGACATGTCCTGGCATTCCCCCTCGGTTAGGTGCTTGGTTAAGCGAGCCCATGGGCGGGTTTGAACTGCGGGTACTTGTACCCGCAGACGGGTGGTTGTGCCGAGGCGTCTGCAGTAGTATGCTAACGCGTTCCTGCGGCGCCTAACATACGGCATGGACGGTGGTGGGTTTTAGTGCGGTAGTCCAGCGCTTATCGCTGGGAGTCCCACATAACCCCTTCAAGGGGTATGCGTAAATGCATTTCCCACATTAAAAAAAAAAAAAAAAAAAAACGGACACACAATAAAGCAACGCAATCTCTTCAAACCAAGTTGGCTGACTGACGCCGTGGTTATCGCGAAATCTATATTGCGACTAGATGCATGTGGTTCACAAAACGATTAGCTTATTGACACCGTACTAACTAGATGGCGATCTATATTTTATTTCTACACATTGTTTGCGATTGTCCAACGGACAAAATCATTGAAAGGTTTTTTGGGGACTGAGATAAATGAGAAATAATATAAAGTAGACCAAGAAAAACTATTCGTATATATGCTTTCTATTATGAAGAGATAGGCTTCTTATTGTTAGAACACTAAACAAAACTCTGTTGAGTAAATTCGTCTATACCATGAGGAAAGGTTATTAAATTAAGAAAATATAGAACAAGTCCTTTGGACAACTAGAAAAACACAAATAAATTTGCAATTTTTTAAATAATTTCTTAAACGTTCTGATAGCCTATAATGATATAAATATAATACTGAGTAGTATTACCGTTGGACAAATAAAAGTTGATTTACCCATGTACACGTTTTTCATTTAAAGTGTAAATATAACACTGGAAAACGAGTATATTATTCCTACATTACACGAGTGGAAAATTTTAAGTCATATCATAGGGTTGCCAGAGGCTCAGGAAATCCTTTATTTTTCTTCGTTTTTTTTTAATTTTATGAATAATATTTTTTAATTATTAATAATTTAATTTATTAATTAATTATTTAGTAATTTTATTTTTTATTTTTCTGGTGGTATTTTCCAGAGATCAGTTTTTATTGTCCCGGATTCCGAAAATCTAGTAATAATTATTTTTATAAACAACGCAAGAAACTAGCCAGCAATAATAGCTGGAAGCGTCAGTAGCTCAGTGGTTCGTGGGTTCATATCCCGGACATTGGACTACTGGCGTGGCCCACTCCTGACACAAGCTATTTATTAGCTTACTAGGAGGGGTAAAGGAAATATTAGCAGTATGTGATCCATACTGCTAGTAATCTTAAAAAGAAAAAAAATTGATCTTTATTCATAGATGACCATTTTTTTCGTCGCCAATACGGCGATGTACGACATCAGTGCATCAACGGTAAAGTAAAAATCGGAACCTTGGTGTGCGAATTTTTTTTTTATTATATTATCCCAGAATGTCCCACTTTCAAATGCTGAATATTATGATGATTACAAAAAGCAAATAAATCAGCTGAAACTACATGTTGACTTTCTACAATTGTTAACGCATATAGAAAACCTAAAAAATGTATGGAAAATGACATACGTCAACGATATATAACGTGATCAAATTAAAATGACACATATAGAATGAGCGTTCGTACTTAATGAGTGCGTTCCACTAAGCACTCACGAGTACGACAACCACGCTCGTTAACCCAAGTGGGATGGATTATTGTGCGTTTCGAGCATTAACGATAATAATTCAAATGGCGAGTTATAAAGCAATAGTTCCAAGAGGTTAAGTTTATTATTTATTATTATATAATATGTATTTATTAGTCTTAACAATAAGGAAAATAAGAGAATCACTGTGTAAGTCTAAGGTTAGGCTAACATCAACCTAAGCTTACACAAGTCTACATTGTAAGGTACGTGACCTTAATCGGACAGTACTCCCAGAACTAACGCTATCCAGGGACTACTTTACTCCTTTAGAGGCCGTGCAAGACTAAGGCTGCAGTCAGACTGTCAGGACATATAAAAGGTCGAGACTGTCAAAATGACGGAAGTGACTACTATCCTGCTCCAGCACCATGAATGGTGATGACGATTCGATTATTCGATAGAGATTTATCAGTAGAAGTGAATGTTTCAGAAGCGGATGCTCAATGTACCGCCACAGGTAAATATATTTATGTAAAATTAATTTTAGTTTCAATTTAATTATAAATATAAATAAAATCAATATTAATCAATGATATCAATGTATATAAATTAAATTTACCATTAAGTATTGAAGTTTACTCTTAAGACTTACAAATAATATTCACCCTAACCTCTTGAAACTATCGTTTTATCTCACCTATACCACCTCACCACTCACCATTTGAATTATTTTCGAAAACGCTCAAATCGCTCGATAACTCATTCCACTTGTATTAACGTGCGTAAAGCTCGTAAATAAGTGAAACGATAAAAAGCGTGATCCTGAGCGTGGTCATTGTACTCGTGAGTGCTAAGTGGAACGCACCCATTAAGTGCAACGCTCATTCTACACATGTCATTTTAATTTAATCGCGTGATATATCATTGACGTATATCATTCCCATAACTTTTTTAGGTTTTCTGTATACGTTAACAATTGTAGAAAGTCAACTTGGCGAAGGCCCCTGTTATCGTCGAAGTCTAATATTGGCAAATGTTTCAGACTTGTAACTGCGATAAAATTTAAAAAAAAATTAAGAGTGCTTATACTTCTTCAAAGTATCAGGAGAAAAGAGAAAATTTTAACATACTATTATTGTTAACTAGTCGAACCGTTTTAGCTTCGCTGAGATGTATTCAAACTGTTCCCTCACTCACACATTTATTTATTCATACTCTACCCTTAACTTAATGAATCATATATCTCTCATCGTTAAGACAGCGTTCGTAAGAAACCTTATCGTTCGACCCTTTCTTCTCCGACTTACTTTGCTAACCCGACTACCACGAAAAAGTGTTTTCATTTTTCGGGTTAATATATAGCCTGTGATATGCACAAATAATGTGGCTTTCTATTGGTAAAATAATTTTTAAAATCGGTTTAGTAGATCTAGAGGTTATCCCCTACAACCTTACAAACTTTATCTCTTTATAATATTAATATAGATTGAAAAAAAAAAACGAAAACTTACTTATCTGTATGTGTATAAATTTAATTGTTTTTATATACATGGATATATAAATATTATCGAAAATTCTATTAAACTAATTCGAATTAAATATATTTTCTCATTAAAACTTTATACGTTGAAAAAGTTTATTAAACTATGGTAATAAGAGTTATGAACTTGTAGAACCTCGTGGAACAAAGTATATTTGTATACCCCCACCGACTTGTGATGATAATAATGGCACAGATGACATATGTAGGCTTTATCTAAATTTTATATAAATGGAATTTATAGATACAAAACTTATTATCTAGTAAATAAAAGCATAAATATTTTACAGTAAATTACAAAAAAAAAGAATTATGCTCGTGCCAAAACTGCGGCCTCCATATTCTTTGAAAAAACTTAATCAAGTTTTTAATTGAAACAATATTTTTATGAAATTTTAAAACTTTTAGGGTTACATAATTATCCTTTTTAATTGAAGGCGATATTGAAAGACTGAAAGCAAGTATTTCGGCTTCTTTTTGAAACAGTTAAGAATCTTTTTATGTTTAGAAATATTATAATTATCAAATAATTAAAATTTTATTCTAGTAGTAGTTGACCCGAGCTAACTAGCTTCGCTGGGCTAATACATTTTGAAATTTCAATAAATTTATCGTTTCCGATTTTTGCTTTAGTTATGGACGAACTGAAATACAGAAATAAAAACAAATACGAGGATACCAAGTTTTCTTAATTTCTGCAAAAATTTAAATTTTAAGTAAACTTAAAATTTATATTTTTTAATCGTATTTGTAGCACTGAATGTTTGTTTGTTTGAAGCGTTTGGTTGTTTGTTGGAAGCGTAAGTTAGGCTTGGTTTAGAGTACTAGGTACTTAGTGTAGGCCTTGTGTCAGGTGAGCCCTTAATCCTACACCTTGGTCACAAGTTCAAGGCACTGCTTAGGTACCTGTCGTAATGGCAAGGGATCATAATGTTTAGTTATTTGTCGGTTCAGTAGCCGTTAGTTGTACCATTTCTCGTGCTATCTCTGTCTACAAAAATAAAAAAATGAGAGGTAGATTGTATCTGTGCAAAGCCATAGATCTATACTAATATTATAAAGAAGTAAGATTTGTATTTTTGTATGTAACGAATAAACATAAAAACTACTGGACCGATTTCAAAAATTCTTTCACCATTAGAAAGCTACATTATCCCCGAGTAACATAGGCTATATTTATTACAAGAAAAAATTAGAGATCCCCAGAAAATCTCACTAAAACCAACCCAAGGTGCAAAAAAAATAGCCATAAAATATCTTTCATCGCATGCGCTGCGAAAAGTATTGATGATAGAACATAAAAATGTTCTAGAATATTATAGAATGTATTGATATCTACAAAAAACTCCGCGAGTCCATATGTCCAACTATTATAGTTATGTCACTATAACTACTTTTTTATATTTTAACAGTTGATAAAAATGCCTATCAAAATCAGACCATGTTTTCCATACCTTTGTATTAATCCTTATCCAAATAAATTATTTCATATTCAAGACTGTTTCAATAACTATAAATTACTTTTTGAATTATTAAAATCGGACCTTCCATTCAAAAGATATTACGAAATTAAAAATATCAATATAAACAAAAAATACACGCCGACACGACGGGCCAGTGTAGTTCTATCTCGGTGATACTCGAAGTGCAGCGAGTGGTAGCGAGTAACGCCGAGGTAGAGGGGCATCGAAATGCGGGAGAGCCAAAATGTTTTAAACTAAACATTCCACCCGTGCGAAGCCGGGATGGGCCCCTATAATCAATAGTTTTATATTGGTATTGGCATAATGTTAAATTATTTTTATACAAATGTGTGAAGAGTAAGCTTGTAATCGTTAATTTATCAAATTAATTACGTTATAACTTTGCTATTTGTTAGAATTGATCGCTGTTTTACATTAATCAATAATGTCATATGAAGAACAATACAAATCTCTTGGTATCTTCGTCTAAAAGAAATAAAAGTAAACTTCAAGAAAATGCTGTTAACGGTAAGTGATACAAAACTTTTTGATACGCTTTTAAATATTTAAAAGAAAGTGTTCAAATTCATTAAATTTTACAGGTTTAGAAAATTTGTATAATTTTGGAAGATGGATATAGAAGATATTTAATTTATTTCATTAAATATATAAATTATATATTTAATTTATTCTAATTTTTGAGTTTTTTAGGTTTTTTATATTATATAATATTATTAAATAAATAATTTATAATAATTTTAAGAAAATAATGTAGATTGTTTTACTTATTTATTTGTATAATTTTTGCCCTATATATAAGAATTGTATTAAAGGTTTGAAAAAACTTCTTTTACGAGCTTGTTAAAACAAGAGTTTCTGTTTTCTGTCTTTTTATTACCGTAAAACAGTAAACTCGAATATTCTCTACAATTCAGTAGCAGAATGAACTCCTAGGTATTTCCCATCACATCGCCTCGGTTAAGAATTAAACGTCCGGACCATTTTTATAATAGAAGAGTTTTCTCCGTAGCAAAGACAGAAAGTGATTTCGTTTTAAAAGATAAAAAAATTATTAATAGCTGTCCATTTTGTATAATTTAGTTATTTAATTTATTTTTTTAGAACAATTTACTCAATTAAATTCAAAAATTCAGTTTGAGAGTTTTTAAAACTCAAGAATAAATTAATAATATTTGTTTAATAGTTAAATAATCCAATTAATAACTTATTTTGTTAAAAATATTTTTGTAGATATTTATCCAGTAATGTATCAATAAGTTTTATTACATTTTATAATAAAATTGTTTTTTATCAAAGTATTGAAATTCAAGCCGAGCCGTAATTTGCGAAACTGCATGATCCTCATTATTATGTTTAGATACTCCTGACCTTTTAAAGTTATTAAAAATGAATTCATATATTTTAAACAAAAATAAGATTGCCTACTTTTCAAAATTTAAAATTTAATTTTATCTTAATTACCTAATGAGTTAAACGTGTACTTTAGTTAATAAATTAATTGAATATTCAGAATATTTACAAAAAAAAATTTCTAAATGAATAGAAACTTTTATTTAGCATATATTGGAGAGAAATTATTACGGAGCGAGCAACAGTTTGTTGATGCTGGAGTTCTCGGCGTTGTAGAGATGTATCTGTGTTAAAATGGCGGATATACGATAGTCCCAGGAATACAGATGCTTAAACCAAAAGTAAAAGTGAACGTATCGTCGCTCGATACCGACTTACCTGTTGCGTCGTCGCGCCCATCTCGTACTCTCAAACTTTTACGCGCTCAGAGTTAGTAAAATTTTGGAAGACTTACCTGAAGTGCTGGGTTGCTCTTCGGCCGCCTCGCCCAGCTTCTTGAAAAAATTTTTTACTGACGAAAACAGTTTGACGGTTGCTTGTTACTGTTTAAGAATAATCTACATGACTCGTTACGCGCGGATGGTAGAGGGTCGCTACACGTGCGAGCGGCCAAACGGGAGACGAGACAGTGCGGGTTGTAACGTTGAGCCCTACCGCACCCCGCCCGAGCCACCAGCCTCACCGAATACCTTATATTCTAACCCCAAGCTCTGAAGGGTGTTTCTCAATATCACAGTGATTTTTCATAATTTATATGGCGCGTTTTTTTTCTTCGAATATAATAAATCTTAGCAATTATTTTGTTAGATTAACAAATTTCAAGTAGATATATGTGGAAGGCGCAAAAATTGACCGAACGGTTTAAAAGTTATGAAAGCTTTTTAAAATGCTAGGCCAGATAAATTGTGGTCTTGTCAGATTAATTAGATTTTTGTGTCATGTAAATTAGGCGAAGTAAATAAATGAGATTTCACATAAATTATTGCAAGCTTTTTATTAATTAACTTAAAATTTAAAATATAATCGTCACTATTTCTTAATCAAATATCACAAAATGTCATAAACAATCTAGTTTAGTATTAAATATAAAAATATTGTCACCATAATTTGAACCTTAATTGCTTCAGATAAAGTCCAAGACCAATGAACAATAATTTATTGAAAATACACTTGTAATTAATATGCAAAAAAAATTATACATAAAGTTCTGAAACAAAACAAACATATCTCTTTAATTTGAATCTTAAAGCTACGACTTAATCAATCAGTCTTATTTTAATAGAAATTAACTAAAAACTTAAGAACTTTTTGGCTCATCATTCAGGTCATTGTAACTGATATTACAATTAAAATAAAAACAAACTAAAAAAAAAAAGCCCCCGCAATATTATTTTGATGCTCTAAAATAATATACAGTTTAATAACAATAACAAAAAATCCTTCCTAATTTAAAAGAGCAAAATAAAATTGACACAAATATAATAATGTAACAATTTTACTAAACAACTTAACTAGTGATAATTATATTGAGGCTCATCTTTCATATAAATATAATGTATAATGATGGTATCAACCAAAGAAATTAATCAACTATGAAACTAAAAGATATTGTAATCCGTGCTCGAATCAGAATCACAACGATTGATGCTATTCTCATTATTAATAAACTTGATTAGGTCCATAGATGTAGATGTAGGAACTAGATTTTCCTTTAAATTGTTGGAGACAACCTTTTCTATTTGTATATTATTGTTTTCAAATTTTTCTTTTAGGACAGGTGGTTCAATTGGAAAATTAGATGAACTTATCGGTGTATTACTTCCGGAAACAAAATTGTATTTATTAATATTTTCGTTAGTTTCTAGCCATCTTGCTTGCCGCAATGACTCAATTTCTCTGGTTGACTCAGCTAAATATTTAACGGAGACACTGTGACCGCTAGGATACGATGTTTCCGGTAGATTATAAAAACCTAAATGATTATTAGAATGTGGACATTTAACGGAAGTCTTACATAAATCGTCAAAACAACTTAACTTACGTACGGCAACAGCTGTTGAGCCGAGAGACCATACTATCTGATGAATTGATTCATGATGCCTACGAAACCGGCAATGTCTTGAGGAAAGAGTAAATCCTTTTCATATATGTCATACTCTGACACAGTTCGAATCTCAACGTTTTTGACATGTTGATTAACCACCTTTAAAAAATCGTGCATATTTAAAATGTCATAACCTCGAGACACAGCTTGATCAGCGGTTCGTTTAAGGGTAGCTCCAACACCGTCAGGAGCACCCTTTCCGTGCCCAAGTTGTTCCAAGTGACTGTGTAGAGCTTCTATTACATAAAAAATCTTTCTGTTTCTGTACTGACTAGACGGTGAGTCTGACAGGAAATGAAACGAATGGGTAAATGGAATAATTTGACCAATATATTCTAGAATCGGTACAATATGCGCTCAAACTGCTGAGACGTCATGTCTTAAGCAATCACTAACAGTACAGAAAGACTGGTGCTTTTGTATTCTATCTTCATCACGGAAATAAATAACTGAAGTGTGCAATGAAATTTGTATACGACTACTTCCAAAATTATACGATTGTACTTCTTCGTGACATTTTACTGAATAATTCTCGCTAAAATCCAAGTGAACTACACATTCACCTTGCTGGAGATTACATTTCATCGTTTTATACTGGCTAACGATATTTCCACAATGCATAAAAAAGTTTTTGGTCATATTGTCAAAATCCTTGATAGCATCTTTAGGTGCGTTCATTAATTTAACTTTCTCGGTAACTCTAATGCTTTTACCCGAATTATTTAAATTACGCAATTTTGTAACCCATTGCCAATATGTAATTTTTTGTAAATTATCAAACTCTAAATAAGGTACGACTTTGTTCTTACATTTAGAGCAAATTCTGTGCAAGCATTCCACGTTCATAGTATCACAACACAAATAAGAGAGTAAATCCTGAGAATTATTTGCTGCTATGATCTTCCTTAGACGTAGTCCTTGAATCAGTAAGTCAATATTGGTATATAACTTACAAGAACATGTTTCTCTATTACTGGTATCCGGAATCAAAACCCAAAAAGGTCTCATTCTGCAAAATGTAGCATAGCTAAGTTTAAATTTTCCGGTTTTAAGATATTTTAGATGAAGGTTAACTAGAGTATCAGACAGATATCGTTTTTGCTTCCTTAATTTGTGCCTTGTGATGAATTCCTTTTTAATAGCACATAAAAGACTGTTATCATCCTCTTCGAAAAAAGATTCCAGGTCTTTTCGAACAACTACATGCCTACTTCTAGCTTCTTTTCTTACCTTTGTTTCTGGTCGATGAGCTATTACTTTACCTTTAGATTGTTTTAGACCAGCAACTAGTAAAGAAGGTATTAGCTTGGCACGTTCTAACTGCTTGCGGTAACGATAGTTTATTCTCTTTAAGTGTAAAATTTTCTGTTTTAACTTGTCAATCTCTTTCTTCTTCTGGTAACGTATTTGTCTCAGTCTTGAATATGTTGACATACCAGATGTATTTGGGATAGATTGATTAACATCGTGACTTATTGGAGTGTTAATTCTGGAAGATCCTCCATTCTCAATTGAAAGTGATTTTGACTCTAAATAACGAACTTGGTGAATAATATCGGAATCAGATAATTCGGGGCTACTGAGAGGCGTGTTTTCTGCCACAACTTGAGCCGTTCTTATTGCTTGCTTTTTTCTCAAATAATAAGCTTTGAAATTTTTTCTTCATTGTTGTATTTGAGCTCTTTGCTGTCGAGGAGTCATTTCGTTGATACTTAGCTGCTTCTTTTCCTTTTTTCTTTTAAGGTATCGTTGCTTATCCTTTTCTCGTTTTTCTTCCCATAGTTGTTCATTGTTTTTTATACGCATATACCTTCTTCTCTCTGCTAATCTCTTCTTCAAAAGTCTCTCTTCTCGCGTCTGTTTTTTTCTATTTGCCATTTTGTATTACTAAAACAATAACAAGAAACAATATATTAGTCATTCTTAGGTTAAACAGCTAAAATATTTTATTGATCAATAGGGCATACTGTCATTTATGCAAATTACCAGTACATATTTCTATATCTTTTACATCTTAATCAAAAATGTATAATTTTTAAGGGCAGAGTCAATTTATCTGGCTTAAATTCGCCAGAGAATACCAAGTAAATGAGCACCAGAGTGCTGAGTTTTTTCAATATTTTGCCATTTTAAACATTGCTACAAATATTTGAAGGTCATTAATTATGACTTACGATAAATTAAAATTTATAAAAATCTATAAAAAGTAGAAGTAATATTAAAAATTAGAAAGATGTTACCAATATAATAAACACATAAATTATAAAACTTACAGTACAATCGCCAGAAAACGCGAAATATTTTGATTTTTCTTTGTTCTTGTTGCACACTGCACCGTCTGCTCTCCGCGCTGCCCTGTCGGCGACTGACTCCTAACGGTTGCAATAGAAGTTTTGCGGAGGGAAACAGTGGTATTTTTGATATGTACCCGAGAAGTTTAGCCATGTAAATTAGAACTATAGTGGTGGATATTTTTTAAATCACAATATTTTGGAAATTCATAACCATAACGTGCATTAAATCACTAAAATAGATTGTTAATGCAATGTATTATAATATTTTTATCTATATGACCAATTTGCATGGCAAGGAAGCTAGCATTATAAGACTATTCATAAAATTTCGTCATTTGGACATGCCATAAAAATTATATCAGAGGTATTTAGATTCTCTCTCAGTACCTTTTAATAATACGACAAAAATATGTACAGGCCTCGGTAGGCAATCTAAATATCTATACTAAATTAATACCAGTTTATACCAATTCGAATAAATTCATAGCTTCTCATGCGAAAAACAGTAAAAATAGCTTATTTTGAGAAACACCCTGAATTATATTTCCATATATCTAATATATTTTACCATTATTGCACCATCGATCAATTTAGACAATTTTATTCAAGAATTTTAACTTATTTTACCCGTTTCCGAGTGAAATAGGAAATTAAGTTAGTTATATTTACTAGTTTTCCACACCTCAGGAAATTGAATGAGTGATATTTACAAATTTTACACACCTTAGGAAATTGAATGAGTGATATTTACTAGTTCTACACACCTTAGGAAATTGAATGAGTGATACTTACTAGTTTTACACAAGTTAGGAAATTGAATGAGTGATATTTACTAATTTTACACACCTTAGGAAATTGAGTTAGTGATTTCTACTAGTTTTACACCCGTTAGGAATTAGAATGAGTGAATTTTAGACTGATATTTTCATGTATATAGCAACATAAAACACCTTTGTCATTCACGAATAGTGTAGTTTTCTATCAGTAAAAAAATTTTTAAAATCGGATTAGTAGTTCCTGAGAAACTCTTCAATTGACAAAGTGACCACGTTATGGCACTTAAATGGCCACATCTTTTTAATTAGAATGTTTATGGCAACACCACATAGCCTATATTACCCGGTAAGGATGAATGATGAAATCGGTTCAGTATTTTTCGAGCCTAATCGCATCAAACAAATATACAAACAATCAAATCTTTCCATATATAAAGTTCTTTTTAACCGACTTCAAAAAGGAGGAGGTTCTCAATTCGATTGGTATATTTTTTTTATGTATGTACATTAATTACGCCGAGATTTATGATCCGATTTACGTGGTTTTTCTTTTGTTTGATGAGGAATAGCTGCCATTTGGTCCCATAAAAATTTAAAATAGTTTGGCCCAGTAGTTTTTATTTTATGAACATTTTTTCCGTTCTCGTACCTTGGGATTTGTAATGTTTATTTGTGTATTTATATCGATTACGCTGGGATTTATGATCCGATTTACGTGATTCTTTTTTAGTTTGATGTGGAATAGTTGCCATTTAGTCCCTTAAAAATTTAACATAGTTTGACTCAGTAGTTTTCATTTTATAAACATTTTTAACCGACTTCAAAAAGGAGGAGGTTCTCAATTCGATTGGTATATTTTCATATATAAAGTATTAGCTGCCTGCCCTCGCTTCGCTCCGAGTATTTAAAGCAACATTATAATTGATGTCCTTAAATTGTCACTCTGTAATTGTGTAGTTTTTCATTATTTGAAAAAAGAGAGAGTTAAAAAAGTTATAAAAAAATAATAGAAAGAAAAAGAAAAGCAACAGATAATAAAAGAGGGAGGACAGAGCAAAAACAATATTGAATAGGTAAAAGAGAGAGAGCGAAAAAGAGAGTAGAAAGTATTATAAGAGGATGAGAGACGAAAATACTATAGACTTCTAACGGTGAAAGAATTTTTAAAATCGAATTAGTAACAACAAAATGGTCATATTCTATTAATTAAAAAATGAATATGGCAACACTAAATCACCTTTATCACTTACGAATAGTGTAGTTTTCTATCGGTGAAAGAATTTTTAAAATCGGATTAGTAAAAATTAAATGGCCATATTCTATTAATTTAAAAATGAATATGGCAACACTAAATCACCTTTATCACTCACGAAGTGTAGTTTTGTCTCAGTGAAAGAATTTTTAAATCGGATTTTTAGTTTCTGAAAAATTCTTCAATTTACAAAATGACCACCTTATGGCACTTAAATGGCCATATCTTTTTAATTAGAGTATTTATGGCAAAACCACATAGCCTATGTTACCCGGAAAGGATGTAGCTTCCTATCGGTGAAAGAATTTTCAAAATCGGTTCAGTACTTTTCGAGCCTATTCGCAACAAACAAACAAACATACAAATATACAAACATACAAACAATCAAATCTTTCCTCTTTATATAATAGTATAGATATAGATATAGAAGTATAGATAGATAATAGTGTAGATACTGTAGAACTGAAAATGTAGATGTACCGCGGGGCGCAGCTAGTCTTTTTATATATGTATATTAAATCAAAGTAATCTTTGGATAATCTTTAGGTACTGATTTATATCAAAAAGCAGTAACGAAATTACGGTTCTAGCAAATTTTATCTTTTTGTTATTACCACTAGATTGCCTGAGGCCAGCGATACGTGAATTGGCGACAAAAGTAATAATATTTGAGCATTATTTCGCTTAGTTTGACACTAAATTCAGCTTGAAATTATAATATAATATTACAAATGTAACTAGGTCGTGACTTCTAAGTACATATCATTTTCTCTGAATATTATGAAGTAAATATATATGTCGGCGCGTAAGTTAGGCTTAGGTTAACCTAGTGGAGGCAAGTGTTTCTTCAGAATAAAAGACGTCTTTAAGCCTACACCTTGGTCACAAGTCCAAGGCACTGCTTAGGATTTTCTCGTAATTGTAAAAGATTGTATTTGATTATTTATACGTTCAGTAGCAGTATCTACGTTGCGTTTACCCAATAGTCTATTCAATATCACACATTCAAAATATTGTATCATTCAATATCACCCATTCAATATCTATATCTATATCTATACTATATTATATAAAGAGGAAAGATTTGATTGTTTGTATGTTTGTATATTTGTATGTTTGTTTGTTTGTAGCGAATAGGCTCTAAAAGTACTGAACCGATTTTGAAAATTCTTTCACCGATAGGAAGCTACATCCTTTCCGGGTAACATAGGCTATGTGGTGTTGCCATAAATACTCTAATTAAAAAGATATGGCCATTTAAGTGCCATAAGGTGGCCATTTTGTAAATTGAAGAGTTTCTCAGGAACTACAAATCCGATTTAAATAAATTTTTTTACTGATAGAAAACTACACTATTCGTGAGGGACAAAGGTGATTTAGTGTTGCCATATACATTTTTTAATTAATAGAATATGGTCATTTTGTTATTACTAATTCGATTTTTAAAATTCTTTCACTGATAGAAAACTACACTATTCGTGAGTGACAAAAGTGATTTAGTGTTGCCATATACATTTTTTGATTAATAGAATATGGTCGTTTTGTTGTTACTAATCCGATTTTTAAAATTCTTTCACTGATAGAAAACTACACTATTCGTGAGTGACAAAAGTGATTTAGTGTTGCCATATACATTTTTTGATTAATAGAATATGGTCGTTTTGTTGTTACTAATCCGATTTTTAAAATTCTTTCACTGATAGAAAACTACACTATTCGTGAGGGACAAAGGTGATTTAGTGTTGCCATATACATTTTTTAATTAATAGAATATGGTCATTTTGTTGTTACTAATTCAATTTTTAAAATTCTTTCACTGATAGAAAACTACACTATTCGTGAGTGACAAAAGTGATTTAGTGTTGCCATATACATTTTTTGATTAATAGAATATGGTCGTTTTGTTGTTACTAATCCGATTTTTGAAGTGAAACTTCTTTAGAATCGTTGTGATTTCAAACCGGATGCAACGGAAAAAACGACAGGTAAGAGACACAAATACAAAAATGTGTAGGAAAGAATGAGACAGAAATATACAAAACGACAGGTAAGAGACACAAATACAAAAATGTGTAGGAAAGAATGAGACAGAAATATACATACTATTTTATATTATTATATATGTCGGAGCATAGTAAAAGATTATCGATTAATCGAATCGTTATCGTTGTCTATGGCGTTGGAGTGGGGTAATAGTCACTTCCGTTGTTTTGACAGTATCTACCCTCGACCCTTTATATGCGATCGACAGTCTAACTGAAGTCTTAGTCGTGCGCGGTCTCTCAAGAAGTAGTGTTAGTGATAGTGTCAAGTGCAGTGTAGTGTGGAAGTGCTGTCCAACTAAGGTCACGTAAGTCCTTACAATGTAATTGCCACGTGGTTAAGTAAACACAATGTTAGGTTAGGTTAGCCTTAGGTTAGGTTAGCCTTGCGTTAGATTCGGTTTATGTGCGTTTAACTTTGGGTTTAAACAGAGAGCCTGAGCAGTGGAGGCGAGTGTTATGATCATTTAAAGGAATTCCTTAAGCCTACACCTTGGTCACAAGTCCAAGGCACTGCTTAGGTTTCTCTCGTAATTGTTAGAGATCATATTTGATCATTTATCGGTTCAGTAGAAGTATCTACGTTGCGTTTACCCAATATTCCATTCAACACCATCACCCCCTTTTAGTGTTCCCCAATATTCCCCATCTTCCTGCTTCCATCTCCTTTCACATCATCATTTTAAAATCCCCGACATATATATTCATCTCATTATTTTGTCGATTTACTGAAGTTTCACTTCTATCGTGTGTGAATCGCACACACAATTTTAAAATTCTTTCACTGATAGAAAACTACACTATTCGTGAGGGACAAAGGTGATTTAGTGTTGCCATATACATTTTTAATTAATAGAATATGGTCATTTTGTTGTTACTAATTCGATTTTTAAAATTCTTTCACTGATAGAAAACTACACTATTCGTGAGGGACAAAGGTGATTTAGTGTTGCCATATAAATTTTTAATTAATAGAATATGGTCATTTTGTTGCTACTGATCCGATTTTTAAAATTCTTTCATTGAGAGAAGTCTATAGTATTTCCATCTCTTCCACTTATAATACTATCATTGTCTCTCATCCTCTCTCTTTAATTCTTCTCTCTCTCTCCTTTACCTATTCAATTTTATTTTGGCTCTGTCCTCCCTCTCTTAGCATCTGCCGCGTTTCCTTTTATTTTTGTTTCTATTAATTTTCTTTTTATAACTTTTTCTCACTGTCTCCTTTTTGTCAAATAATGAAAAACTACAAAATTACAGAGTTACAATTTTAGGACATCAATTATAATATTGTTTTAAATACCCGGAGCGAAGCGAGGGCAGCCCTCTAGTATTCAATATATTGTTATGTATAGCCAGACCTATTTTTAAATTAAAAATGTAATAAAAAATATTATCCAGTAAACAAATGTGTGGCACAAGAATCATTGTATTTTACATTTCTAGTGTAGACCTGATTTGATTTGAGATTTGATTGTTTGAATATTTGTGTGTTTGTTTGTTGCGAATAGGCTCAAAAACTACTAAACCGATTTTGAAATATTTTTTCACCGATAGAAAGCTACACTCTTTCCGGGCTATGTGGTGTTGCCATATACAGGGTGGATTTTTGAGACGGGTCAGTAAGGGCAGGTACCTTAACCGTTATAGTTACAGGAAAACGTTCCTAGGAGACCATCCATAACTTTTTAAGATATTCTGAACTGCATTCACAGATTTTTGAGAAAATGTACGGTCAGCGAAAAAACTGCTAAAATCCAAAAAAAAAAAATGTTTTATGTCTATCGATCCTACTCCGTATGGGGATCAAAAGACTCTATGGGACCATTTAAGGTTTGAGTACTAGAAATGTCAGAAATCGTCAAAAACATTTTCCATACATTTTGTACTGAAAAACGAAAAATCAACTCGTCACATTTTTATTGCCAAACAATCCTATTTCTTACTGTGATTAAAAGATTCTTTTAGGCCAACTGAAATTTAAATACAAAAACTACAGCATGACACAACATGTCACACCAATTTCAATATAGATCTACGAAATAAATTGCTCAAAATGACCGCCGTTTTCTACGTTCGTTTTCTACGTGCAGGGCGCTCGTAAATATATAAATTGTTCAGGTTTTAATAAATGTATTATTATTATCCCGCAGAAACCTCGATTTTTCCGGAAAAAGTAGCCTATGTGTTAATCCAGGTTATAAAGTATTTGTGTGCCAAATTTCATCTAAATCCGTTCAGTAATTTTTGTATGATTGAGTAACATAATATATCCAAACATACAAATTTTAAGATTTATGATATTACTAAGATTAATCAGATAGTAGAAAGCTGCAGCCAATATTATTTTACGATGCAAATATATCTACAGCTTAATAGTTTAATGATGACGTAATATCTTAATTATAAACAATAAACATATAATATGTCATAATATTAAACGCAAACACAGTGATATTATTAAGTACATGATTATTTGAATAAGCGGTAATTTCAGAATCCTGATTTCGTTATGTAAATATTAGGTTGTCTAACTACTGATATGCCGATCTTGCTCCACTTTTTCAAAAATGGCATCCATTTTATCCGTAATAGGGCGACCAGAGCGAGGTGCATCTTTGATATCAAAATTTCCGGATTGAAAACGCTTAAACCAATCTTGTTATATTTGCTACTCTCACAGACACTGCACCAGGTCCATAAACATAGCAAATTTTCGCGGCTTTCGTTTAACATTTATACGGATTTTTATGATATTTTCATTTATAGTTGTAGCTAAGAAAATGGATTTATTAAGGTAAAAACGATCAAAGTGATTAGTATACAACAAATACACGATACCATCAAATTATTTTTATTTAAATAGGATCAGTTGTAGTTTTTTACACTCCTTCGGTATATGGCATAATCACACTAATTATTTTAGTTTGTATTCTGAAGCATTTTATCGCGATTAAACATAGCCTATGACTTTCCTAAAGTGTTCAGTGATTTAAGCACGATTGCGTAACAGACAAGACAGACCGTAGATGGCGTAAGTAGTCTTTCATTTGTTTAGTATTTATTCTTAAACGTTATTTCCTACGTTTCTTAAGAGTTACTTTCGAAATTATAATATTAGTTAGGATTAAGATAGATAGGGATTAATGTGTATGTATATCATAAGCAATAAGCATCAATCTCAGCATTAATAACAAGCAAAAACTCAATTTCCGTGACTGCCCCGGCTTCGTACAGATGCAATTAACCAATTGTAAAATACATTTGCAATATAAAAGTACTCAGGTGTTTAAAAATGTGATTTTTGTCGGGATAAAAATTATCCTTGTTTTAATTAGGTTATAAGTGATATTTATACTCCCTCCCCCTCTTCCCCCTCTACGTGACTACATAGTCTTTTTAATGTAGTAATTTATAAATATGATTTTAAATTTTTTTTTGCCGACAGAAAGTTAAAAAAACATTTGCCTCATGTACAGCCGATCGTACAACAACTTTATAATATCGAAACGAACTCTCGTCAAATTGCTTGAAAACTGCACTGCTGACTGTACTACAAACTGTTAGTTCTCAATCAGCTAACGTCCCGACGTGTGTACGTCAATGTTGTCATATTTAAATATATAGCACAAGATTTCCCAAGAAGATATTGACTACGTGACGAAAATCTAAGACCCCCTACCTCACCCCAGTGACACCCCCTCAGAACGGGTCACGGAGTATGGGTACGTTCCCTAAAGTATCTTTGTGCTACATTTTATTGAAATCCGTATTCGTTGTGTGATTGAGTAAAAATGTCTTAACATCAATACATAGAGTTTTACATTCATAATATTAGTGAGACAAGGTTAAGAGCTAGTATTACAAAAAGCTGTAAATATATATTTTGAAATCTATTATATATTATATTATTATTATTATAAAACTGTAGAAGCCGAATTTCTGTACAATGAAAAAAAATGCTAAAAATCGAGTCAGAGGGATGTAAGAAGTGAAATAGAATTAATTTAGTTTTTTTTTAAGTTTTTGTTTCTCTGTTCGTCTGTCTGTTTGTACGGGCTAATATACGAAACGGCTTATATCCCTGGTCGACATATAGTTAAATTAAACAGTTCCCTTAGGATAGTTAAAAACTGTAGATAATTAAACAGTTTAGTACACAACATCTTATAAGCTTAATTTAATTATATTTGGTTTGTTGCCGGTTAAACAATGTATATTATAAAAAAAAATTTAATACTCCGATAAAAGTGACGAGTTCCCGGGGGAAAGTAAAACATTACAAAAACAATGTCTAGCAGGCGTCTTTCAACGGATTTAAATGAATTTTTATCGTCGTATTTTATATGTCCGACCAATATTTAATTAATTATAATATTTAAGGCTAAGTACAAGTAGTGGTTAAGACATCGGTGTCTTACTCGGGAGGCCCGGGTTCGATCCTGGGCACACAACTCTGACTTTTCTGAGTTATGTGTGTTTTAAGCTATTAAATATAACTTGCTTTAGGTTAGGTTAGGTAGTATTATAGCAAAACTCACATACTTAAATTTTGACAACAATAACCCTGATATGTTATATAACACACTATTTAAATTAATAAAATCAGAGTTTACTGCTATATTCACTACCAAGACAGTCAATTCGGGTGGTCTCTTGTCATTTAATGATTGGGCAACTGTTGGTATTCATCGAAGTAGAGAAAAACTATATCAACTTTATAATGAATGATCATACAACCATTCAGAGTCCTTTATAGCCTTTGTTAAAGCATATTCAAAGTTATTTAAAAAAGTTTGTTCCATGGCAAAGTCGTTACATATTATACAAAAAATTTATAATGCACAAGACAAAATAAAAATGACATGGAATATTATCAATTGGGAAACTGGAAGAGTCAGAGATCGTAACTTCAAGTATAATCTCATTTATAATAACATTAATATCAAAACTAATCAGGAAGTTGCATCCATGTTTGAAAAATATTTCTCTGACATTCCAATCTCAACAACTTGTTCACTCAAACTCAACATCTGCCAGCGTTGCTGAATCATTATTGCTAGAAAATGTAAAAAAATGTGATGTATTGTTTGAATTTAGTACTGTCCACAGTAAAGATATAATTAAAACATTTAAAGCCCTAGATATGAAGAAAACAGCTGATATTTGGGGTATTTCTGTTAAAATAATTAACTACATTATTGATGCCATTGCACCGTATCTAGCTACTATTTTCAATACTTGTATTAAACGTGGCGTGTTTCCTGACCTGATGAAGCATAGTAAAGTAACGCCTATATTTAAATCTGGATGTATAACTGATCCAAATAATTTTCGACCCATCTCAGTATTGCCAACGCTTAGTAAAATTTTTGAAAAACTAATTTTAAACCAAATGTTAATTCATTTTAATTCACAGAGACTTCTATTTTTGGACCATTTCTCTTCCTCATTTATATAAATGACCTGCCAAACCTTGTAGAAAAAAAGAACAAGATAGTATTGTTTGCTGATGACACTTCACTAACATTTAAAGTGAAACGCTATCAAACTGAATATGACGTTGTAAACAATGCTTTCTCTGATATTGTACATTGGTTCAGTGCTAATAATCTAATGTTAAATAGTAAAAAAACTAAATATATAAAATTTACGACACCTAATGTTAAGAAAATAGAGACTGGTGTATTTATAAATGGAGAGGAGTTCGAACCGGTGGAATCTACCGTATTTTTGGGCATTACTGTCGATTCTAAATTACAATGGGGCCCCCATATTGAGAGATTGGCCAATAGACTCAGCTCTGCAGCATACGCGGTTAAGAAAATATGCCAATTAACTGATATAGACACGGCTCGTTTAGTTTACTTTAGCTACTTCCATAGTATAATGTCTTACGGCATTCTATTTTGGGGTAACGCAGCCGACATAAACACGATTTTTGTACTGCAGAAGAGAGCTATTCGCGCAATCTATGGTCTCGGCCCTAAAATATCTTTAAGAGATAAATTCAAAGAAATTAGTATATTGACTGTTGCTTCACAATATATTTTTGAAAATGTTATGTATGTACGTAAAAATATTAATGATTTTATTAGAAATAGTGACTTGCATGACATCAATACTAGGAACAAACACAAACTTGTTATTCCTACTACTCGATTGAGTAGAATTAGTAATTCTTTTGTTAGCCGATGTGTATGCTTCTACAACAGGATCCCAGAAAACGTTTAAAATTGTTCTATAGGAAAATTTAAAAAACGTTTGTGTGACAAAGGCTATTATAACATTAAAGATTTTTTGGAAGATGTTACGCCTCGGAAATGATGCGTTCGCTCCAGGCTTTCTCAATATATAAATATATTTGTTATAAAAATTGGCGTTTAAAAAAAATCAAAGTTAAAAAGTAAAATATCCAAAAGAAATAGTCCCGCTGAGTTTCTTGCGCCCATTCTTCTCAGGTCTGGGTTAGGTCGTTTCCGAAAGGGTGGTAGATTCCGACGTTCAATAAGAGAATGTAAATTCCAATATTGAATAAAAAATTTTGACTTTGACTTTAACGGTGAAGGAAAACATCGTAAGGAACCAGTACTCCTGAGAGTTCCCTAAAAGCTCTCAATTGTGTGTGAGGTCTGCCAACTCGCATTGGGCCAGCGTTGTGAACCATGTCGTAACCCCCTCCTCTTTCTGAAGAGGAGACTCAGCTCAGCAGTGGGCCATTAATGGGTTGTGATGTTGATGATGATTAATCTTTTTTCTTTCCTGTGAATCAGTTAATACACTTAGAACATTTTAGGTTCTTTAATTCTTCTGTTAGTTACTTTGTAAGTATAATTGCTCGTTTCTGTCTGGTAGTCAAATTTGGCAAATACCGTACAAAGGCAGGTCTAGAACTTTGATGGCCCTTTTACCCTCTTATGGATGATTTTCGAAAAAATATTTTACACATGTTTCATGACTTTCAATGAAGAACCTTTTACGGAAAGAATACGGAATTTTCAACCGACTTCAAAAAAAAGGAGGTTGTCAATTCGGTTGTATTTTTATTTTTTTTATGTTTGTTACCTCAGAACTCCGTCATTTATGAACCGAATTGAAAATTTCTTTTTGTATTTGGTAATATATGCTTACAGATTAGTCCCATTTTTTTAAAAATCCTATTCTGATGATGGTATCTTTGAGGAATTGAGAGAACTCCTCAAAAGTTATAGGCATACATATAGTAATTTTGATATTTTGAGAAAGGTTACAAGCATTTGCATTCAGAATTTATCATTTGATGAAGTGGAACTGATGAGGAAGATCACAAATAGCCATTATATGGTTAAGAATGTAAAGCAACTATTATTATGAGGAATATAAATACTTATCATGTTGATGTTACCAGTAGATTCTTAGACCTTCCGGCTTCATCTATAATTTTTTTTTTCACTCATGGTTTCGTATACAGGACAAAAATTCATTCAGAGGAAAAATATGGAGAAAGCTGATGATGATTGAGGGTTTCAGAGACGGGGGAAGAGCACAGCCAGGATATTTAAGATAGGTGGGAGGTGCTTGAACAAATATCATTCGAAACCTCATCCAATTGGCAATGAGCTGAAAAAAAATCCATGGCGGATTTAAGATGGTAGCCATACAAATTTCGTCTTGAAAAGATTGGTTTATTGGATCGTCAAAAAGATTGGTTTATTGGAAAAAGATGATCAGGCCCTCAATCTTCTATTTGATGAATAGAAAAAAAATCAAGATGGCGGAATTTATTTTTCCATACTAAATGGGAAATATTGAAGAGACTACAAGTTGGAAACTATTCAAGACTTTGATACGTTTCATAGAAGAACTTTTATTCTGACAAGTGTTGATTAAGGATTTCGGAGACGGGGACGGATGTTCAAGATAGGTGGGTCATGCAAATTTCGTCGGTGTCTATCTCAGAAAGTATACAAGATGGAAGAGTGATTTTCTGGAAAAAGATGATCAGTATGAATGTCTACTCGATGAACAGAACAAAAATACAAGAATTTATTTTTCCATTTAAAATACATATGGGGAATATTAAAGAGACTACAATATTAAAACTATGCAAGATTTTGATATAGTTCATAGTAGAACATTCATTCTGACAAATTCATCGAAGATTTCATCAGGTATAAAGCATGGCAGGTTATTAAAATAGATGGGCGCTACTCAAATAAAAAATACTAGAAATCTCATCCAATTGGCAGGGAGCTGAATAAAAATTTCCAAATTGTCAGAATTCGTATGGCGGTTTTGTAGAAAATGGTAGAAAGTAGTAGAAAAATGGTAGTCAGTGATAGGCAGTGTTAGACAGTGGTCCACTATTTTACATTCATTAACTTTTACTGTGCGCTGAAGTGATTTTTATGTCCTGGATGTTTTTTTTTTTACATCATGGCTCTGGTAGATATTAAAGAAAGTCTCTCTTTTACATTCCACTATACTGTGCTCGATAGCATATCAATCTGATATTCGCTTAAGAATATTTAGGCAGTAAACAGCGGACACTTGACAGTAAGTTACAGACAGTGCACAGTAGAAGTTAATGAACGTAAAATAGTAGAGCACTGTCTAACACTGCCTATCACTGACTACTATTTTCTACCGCCGCGCCGTCTACAACTCACTACTTTTTCTACTACTTTCTACACCTGTATACCATTTTCTACATAACCGCCATCCGGAATCAGACACATTGTTATTCACTGTTTCACGCGGAGCGCTTTAGCGGGCCGTGCAGCCACGCGCCATACTAGTTATTACGTTTTATATAAATTAATTAATTAATTTTTAATTATATTGTTATTAATGTTAGTAACACTATTTATAAATAATTATTTCAAGTATACCAACTTAATTTTCTAGATAACATAGCCAAAATTTTACCTTAAGTGCAGTTTCAGCATCTGTAACCGAACCGGTTATTTATACATATTTTTAGGCTAACTTAATATTAATTTATACTTTAAACATTAACAAGAATATATAATTTTTTTTTTGTTTAGTGTTTAGTGACCCTCTCCTTGCTCACTGAACATAATTGGATACATTTTATTGTGTGTGTGTGTGTGTGTGTGCGTGAGTGCGCGTGTGTGTGTGTATGCGTGTGTAGATAATGAGTTCAGAGAGGTTGTGTAGGTAATAAGTGGTATGGGAAATGTATGTAGTATAATTTGATTTTAGTAAATAGGGTTACTAAGGATTTTAATATATTATTTTTAATTTAGTATTTTGTTGTAAGTATATTTTTATTTTATTTTTATTTCAGAATTTGAACCAAATTTTCCGTGTCATCGTAGGGTAAACTCTGTAGATAACATTTTATCTTATTTTTACAATCAGTTTTATTTAGACAATATATATTAATTGTTTCATTAATTTTGTTGTAAATAAAAGGCCCTAAGAAATAATAAAATTTTTGTATAAATGCAGTACACAATCCATATGGTAAATCAATCACATGGTTTTTTCTTCTTTTATTAAGTTTCATAGGATCATATGGTAACTCACTATGTTGCTTTAACAATATACTGCAAATAAACAATTGTCTTACTGTGAGGACTTCAGTTTCTTGATACAATAATGCTGTCGAGTATTGATAAGGCTTAAAATTCAATACTTTTAAAATGGTTCGTTGGGCTACTTCAAGTTTTTTTAACACATTTTTCGAGGCTCCGCCCCATACCGACATACAATACGTTATTACAGACTGACACAGGGCTAGGTATATTCGTTTTAAAATCACAGGTTCAGCTACATATCTTAAATTTTTAAAAATATAAATCATTTTATTAATTCTGCTACATACTACATTTATATGTATTTTAAAGCTCAAATTAGAATCTAACGTCACACCTAGATACTTTAATTCTTTGACACGTTCTAAGCGAGGACAAGGACAATCTGTTAGGTTATTACAATTACATGAGTGAGAAATTAAGCACAAATTGGAATCATTTTCAGATTGGATAGTATTACGTATAGCAAAGGTTATAAATTTAGTTTTTTTAATATTAAGAACAAGAAAATTATTACGTAGCCACGTAGTTATTTGATTAAAACCTGCCTGCGCCAATTCGAATACTTCTGTCCACGTATCCGCTGAGAATATAAGCGCTGTGTCATCAGCATACGATATAATTTTACCATTTTTCAGATTTCTTTTTGTAAGCAAGTCTATATAAATAAGAAACAGAGTAGGGCCTAATATACTACCTTGTGGCACTCCATGGGTAACCAATGTGTCTGAGCTCATAAACGTGTCGATTTTGACACATTGTACTCTATCAGAAAGATAATCCTTAAAAATTTTATGTGGGTTACCTCTGATACCGATCCCTTCTAGCTTATCTAGTAAAATGAAAATCGACACGGTATCAAAAGCTTTTTCTAGATCTAAAAAGATACCTATTACTTTTTTTCCTTTCTCTAAGTTAATAGCTATGTAATTTATCAAAGAATGGACAGCGTCGTCCGTTGACTTCTTACGTCTAAAACCGAACTGGCGTGCTATTCTGTAAGGACATTTTCGATAATTCGATAGCTGAATCCGCGGTGAGATGTCAATTCATATTCTGTTAAAATAAAAAGCGATGGCAGCGCCGTACAGTCGAGCGTGGCAGCAAGATGTACTAGTGCGTGTGACAATTTGACATTAAATGCTTGTATTTGGTATTCTGTAAGTGGAATTCGAGCTTCGATCGATCGTGCTCATGTCAAGAATAGATCTGAAAACTCGAATTCACCTGTCAGATTAAAAGTTACTACAAAGCAATCGAGACTGACGTGAAATAAACAATTTTATTGAATACAAAGATGCAAGATTATTTGTTTTAAATCAGATAATCTACCAAACACATGCAGTTGATTTGTACGCTACTAGAAATCAAGCTGGGGGCATTCGAGAAATGAACATTTTACATTGGATAAAATTCAAAATTACAGACTATCAGAGGAGCTGATAACTTTACTTTTTATAATAACCTTCATGCTGCAGCACAAAATTCAGTGGAGCGAACCATAGGACTCCTCAAGGCTCGATTTAGGTGTCTATTAGTAAAGAGGATGTTGCATTACCCAGACATGGTAACAAAAATTTGATAGCATGTTGTGTATTACACAAAATTTTGTAATCGTGCAGGACTTGCAGCATCAACTATGGAAACCTATGATCAGCAAGGGGAGTTCCAATTCCACGCTGGAATGGTCTCCCATCATAAGAATAAGGAAAGACCTAATTAATATTTAGTGGCGGGCACGTAATGTGAACTTAATATTATAAAGAGGTATAGAGGTTTGTGGAAAAATCATAAATAAAAATTCAATCATGACTTTAAGAATGGTCTTTAGTTTTATTTTATCTATTTAAGATCTCAGCCAATATCTTAAGCCCTTCTCTAAGTCAAGTCAAATACAGTGTTGCCGATTACGAAAGTCGATAATACAGTAAAATCCAATTATGAAATTCAACAAGAAAGATATGTAGAAAAACAATTCTTTTTCCGCTAGATAAATAGAATTTAAAAAAGAAAATAAAACAGCGTTTTATATAGTAAAATTATGATAACTATTCAATTTTATCATATTAGGCCATATTTTACTGCATATCATTAAAATTGATAAAGGCGTCAATAAATAATAATAATTTTGAAATAACTCAATAATTTACTGTAATTTTATTTATAATTAAATGGTCAAAATACCTAAATTTGAACGATTCTTGAATAATTAATAAAATAATAAGTAAATGATTCTTCTCATTTCCCTAAATCGGGAGAAATCCCGCAAAACGGCAACACTGGTCATATGTCAATTTATGTTTATGATGTGTAACATATAATTTTTAATTTTCATTCAACAGGTAAAGGCTCCATGCCATACAGCCACGGCGAGTTGATATACTAACAATTTATTATATTAAATATGTTTTTAATAAACATTATGTTCACAATTGTAATAGAAACAATAAACCAAAGAGTTTTTTCCAATTTGATAATTCTTCTTTTAAAAAAATTGAAGAAAACACAAACCGATACAAA
This sequence comes from Limenitis camilla, assembly GCA_905147385.1. Taxonomy (NCBI): domain Eukaryota; kingdom Metazoa; phylum Arthropoda; class Insecta; order Lepidoptera; family Nymphalidae; genus Limenitis; species Limenitis camilla. The sequence continues at coordinate 9,528,534 of LR990224.1, forward strand.
TAACCGGTAAGTGTCTTTACATCGACCCATCCCTGCCTGAGCGAGGCTCGATTCGAAGCTCACTTCACTTCGACTGTGCGTTTTATTGTTTAAAGAATACCAATTCAAGGTCAATCGAGCTCGCGATGAGTTCGTTGTTGAAGTGATAGAACTCACCTGAGTGAGTTTCGATAGTGAATTTGTTTCTTACAGAATAGCACGGCAGCCGTGCTGATTATTGGATAATATGTCAAACTTTTCTATATAGTCAACCAACCTATTATTAATCAGTTTTTCAAAAATTTTTGATATAGATGGTAGGATCGATATTGGTCAATAATTGCTAAGAATTGTTTTGTCACCACCCTTGAAAATGGGTCTAACTTCTGATTTCTTAAGAGCTTTAGGAAAAATTCCAGATTCGATAAAGCAATTAAAAATACAAGTCAACGGAGGGATTATTACATTTCTACAATACTTAATTAATCTATTTGACACTCCATCCCACCCAACAGCACAGTCTGTTCTCAAATCCATTATAGTATTTGTAATTTCATCTCATCTGTGTTCATTAGTACCAAAGAGCCTGAACACGTTGACATGTGGTTATTATTTATCGTGTTGTCTACTAAACTATTCTCAATACACTCAGCGATTCTTTTGCCTATGTTGACAAAATAATTATTTATAAAGTCCACTGATAAAAGTGGAGTTTTACATAAGTTTAAAAGCTCTTTATTATACCCTATTGTTTTTTTAGTATTGGTGATATCTTTTAGTATACTCCATAGTTTTTTTATTATTATTTTTTGCTTGATTTACCCGTTCTTTGTCGTAACTTCGCTTAATTTTCTTTAACAAAGAATTACAAAAATTTCTGTAACGTCTGTATGTTAAGGTAATAGTTGCATCATCAAGATTGCATCTGGCTTTTCTGTGCAGTTTGTCTCTATGGCGTATACATCTGAGAAGGCCAGGTGTAATCCATGGTTTAATAATCTTTTTGCGTCCTGACAGCAATGTAATGTTGGTGTTATTCTGAACTGTATTTTTAAGAGCATTAATCAAATAATCAATTTAAATATTGGGATCTTTCGAATTAAAAATTGGGGTGAGGTCAATATTTTGTAGATCAGCTTTAATTTTTTCGAAATCAATTTTATTATAAGTAATCCTGGCATACTGACGTGGTTGTTTGAATTGTAATGACAGAACTACAGGTTTATGGTCAGTAAGTGAGGTATCAAGAACCAATGTCATAGAAGGATATTTAGTTTTGAGCAAGACATGGTCTATACACTTACTACTAGCATCTCGGGTTACATGAGTATGTGCTGGAAGTAATCCATGAAATGCAGCCAAATTTAAATATTGCTCAGAGTCTGAAACCAATTTGTCCATAGTGATATCTATATTCATATCACCAATAACTATAATGTTTTTCACGTTTGAACTACCTTGCAGGACTGTATCTAAGGAGATTAAGAAATTATCTAGTTTTTTGTAAGATGGTGACCTATAAATAGCAATAATAACCATATCTTGTAATTTTAATAGTATACAATTTCCTTCTTCGAAGGTGGGTTCTTCAAATGAAAATGCAAGCTGCTCTTTTATATAAATAACTACTCCTTCATTCTGATTTTTATTGTTTTTGGTAGCTAAAGTTGTGTAGCCATTAATATTCGGTAAGTAAGGTGTATTTTGAAGCCAACATTCTGTCAGAATTATTATGTCTAAGTTAATATTAAGTCGAGAAATTAAAATTTCAAAATCGTGTATATTACAATTAATACTTCTTATGTTTTGTGTGATAATTGTCATGTCAGAAAAAATATGTTTATAACAGTCTTCTACGTTGCAAACCATCGAATTAGATGCAGACACGTTGTCCAAATCGCTACATAAAGTTTGGTTGAAATTAATCACTATTGTTTTTGATAATATTTTTAATTAATGTATTTGGTCGGGATATAACCATGTAAAACAAATTTAATCTTGAAAAAGGTAAATCAATAACTTGCAAAAAGATTTTAGTATTATATGTATATTTGTAAGAGTATGTATAGTTGTGTAGGTGTATATGTTTTGTAAATAGAAATTTAGAATAGAGTGAATAGCGTAATTCATAAGGTTGTAAATAGATTTTAGTTGCCTGTACTATATTAGTATGTCTGTGGAAGTGATAGTATTCATGTATATTTGCTTCTAGAAGATTATTGTTGTATATATTAAAACAGAGCTTATTATAAGAAACTGAGAACTTAATAATTTTAGAAAATAACAAATCGTTTAACAATAGTCATTCGGTCTTTCGGAGTTTTTCAATATCGGCCTCGCAAAGTATTTTTGATTGCGGAGATTTTTCATCCTTTCGTATGTAAACTATGCCTCGCGACGTCCAACAAAACATATAGTTATGATTTTTCGTGAAATTTCTAGCCAAGTAAAACAATTTCTGCGTGTTCAACGTCAATGTTTCAGAAATACATATAGGTTTTTTAGGTGTTGAGTATTTGAGATGGTTTGTGTTTAGTTTTTCTTCCTTAGATTTCGTTTTATTAAATTTTTTAAAACCATTTATAATTTTTTCCTTCGTAATGACTGTGGCTAGTTCTACTACAATGGGGTTAGAAGCATCTTTTGTGTTAACTCTATACAAATCCCTGATGTCCACATCCTGTAAATGAATATCTAACATTTCTCCCACATTTTTGACGATATAGGAAAGGTTTTCTTTTGTTTCGCCGTTATTTTTAGGAATATTTCGAATTTCTATCCCAGCGCTTTTAGATTTCCGTTTCAAGTTCTCTAATTTTTCCTCTAATATTTGGATGGTCTTTTTATCCTGTTTTCTCTCTAACTCTACCTCGGATATACGGGATAAAAACTCTAATATTTTGATTAATTCCGTCATGTTTCCTTTTTTTACACTCAGTTATATTTAAAACGAAAGGAGACGCGAGGTCCGGGGCCGAGTCGCAGTGTTTAATTGTAGGCAGTTCACCTTTCTCGGTCGAACGCGCAGAATGTGCCGCGGTGCTGCCAGTTGAAGTCGTTGGTACGGGGGTCACAGGCGAGGCGGGAGGTGTACGCTTTAGCGGCATAGTGTGTGTTCCAAGTACTACTAGACTATAAAAAGCAATACGCTGCCAATAGATTAAGCTGCGAGTGTAGGGGTCTATGAATATGGTTAACGTTCGATGTTTACATAGTTCCGTCCAGTTTAAACAGACCTCTTCGGACAGTGTTATGAATTTTAAAAATATATCTTATAATCTTATACGATTGTACTATTATACTACTACTTTCTGTACTATTGCTGGCACGGACTACAAAAATATCAATTACTGTATATTATTGTCCTAATAAAGGGAGGTTAATAAATAAGCTAATTATTTCTTACATTTTAGTGCATTTTTTGGAGTATGAATTCGGTTAAATATTTTGTTAAAAATGTTTTTCATTCAAATAACTTCAAAACGTCAAAGCTCATACTAACTTTGCAACCCTGTTTTATCACCTTAGAGGGTGAATGTTTTAAAATTATCTTTCTTGGTGCTCCTCTACTTTATAAAAATACAACATTTTGTTGAAATAACTTTGAAAATCAGAGAATTTTCATACTAATTTTGCACCCTCATTTTACCCCCTTAAGGGATGATTTTCCAAAAAAATATTTTACACGTGTTTCATGATTTTTAATGAATATCCTTAACACTGAATTTCATTTGAATAACTTCAAAAACAGCAAAGTTTCATACTAACTTTACACTCCCATTTTACCCCCTTAGGGAATTAATTTTTCAAAATCCTTTCTTAATGCTCCTCTACGTTATAAAAGGAACCCGTGTGCAAAATTTCAACATTTATATATATTTTTAGTAATATTTGATAATGTAAAATCAAATCATCATATCGGAGAGTGCTAGTCTTTTGTTAGTTAGTCGCATAATTTCATTCACAGGGATCAAGTGAGCTTGATTTAGGATCGAACTATGCAAATGCCGTTATGATGGTATGCCGTTCATGTTGTACTTGTGTGATACCACATACAATTAAACAACGCCCTAGTTTCTCTGGACTAAACTATTAACTTTTCATAACTTCCGATTTAAATAAAACGTCTCTCTCATCGCTGAGTTGTATTTAAACTGTTCACTCAAACACTCACTCATTTATTTATTCATACTCTACCCGCAACTATAAATCATATATCTCTCATCGTTCGTACGTTCGTTCCACCGTTTTTTCTCCGACATACGTTGCAAATCTGACTACCACGAAAAAGTCTTCATGTAGAATTTTCAAAATCGGTTTGTAGATCCAGAGATTACCCCCTACAATCTTACAAACTCTCTATAATAATTTTATAGATTAGGCCTTTAGCAATGAAATAACATTATAGGCTTAGCCGGATGATCCTAGTTTTAAAAAATCAATATATAATGAAGGAATAAAAAGACGCGGGAGAAATCTAATTAGTTATGAGCTCTGACGTCATCATGTTACAACTATAAGTGATAATTATTTATTACTAATGTTAGTAATGCCGTTTATAAATTAAAATTTGCTGGTAGTTCCTTTTATATTATTTCAAGTATACAGACTTGTAGACAATATATAACTTTTAGTGCGATAGATTAGAGTCAGTCTCTCTGGTGTTTTCATGCAGTGTACATTGAAGTTAGTATTACAGTGTCGTGGTTAAGGTCACCTTTCTTGAGGTCCACCTAAGTTTACTTTATTATCCATTGGAGTTAGCGAGATCGAATGATGGAGGTGAGAGTTTATATATTATGAAAAGCTCTTTAAACCTACTCCTGGGTTTCAAGCCCTAGGAACTGCACGGCCTCTAAATTTCATGTATATACGTATTTCTGTACAGAAATGGGTATCATTCCTCTCTCATTCTATGACCCTAATAAAATAACAACCATAAGCGTGCCCTATATGACATCGAGACGCTATCTTAAAATGACAGATTTTCAAATATCGAATGTCGTGACAAATATATAATTATAACACTTTTAAGTTTTTTACAAAATGTAAATAAGCTTTAACTTTAATGGCCTTTGATGTGTGTAACCTTTAACAGAAACCTCGTTATTATCACTGTCGAAACAAATATCGCATACCATCAAGCTCCATTCGTTAAGTCAATACACGTCAATGCACGCTATTAATTAATCTGACTATTGTGAAAGTAACGTTAATTGACATGCAAATAACTTTCAACGTATATTTGGATACTGTTTTGCTTTATCCACTTTGGTTATTGACTATTTTTGTTTTTTAAATTATAATAACCGCTATTCCTGAGAGTGAAGTCTTAATTTTATTTAATAATATAGGAATAAAGAAACCCTTATAGGATCACTTCGATGCCCATCTGTCCCATTTTCACTGGAACATATTATCAAGTTGAAATTATTATAATTATATCATATAGTCTGCTGTCCCTTTTGGGGCAAAAAATAAAACTTCTAAGCTACGCATTGAAAAGACATGACCGTATCCCAAGTAAAAGAAAAAAATAAAAATACTTTTTTATTTTCTTAAACGTCACTAGAAAAATTTATTTATTTTATACTTTTTTTGGATTGTCACGCAAGACCCTTCATTTTAGAAAAACGTGTACACATCAAGATGAAATTTGTTGAAAGTCAACTATTCAAGTCTAGTCTCTCGGAGCTGTAAAAAATCAAATTTCTAAGTCAAGTTAACTAAAAGATACAACTGCTTTTATATACAGTGAAACCTGGTTAAGTGAGATATCAAGGAACCTGCAAATTAATTTCACTTATAGTGGTATTCGACTTACCTAGTGTGTCAGATTAGGCATAAATAAATATCTGTCTCTTTGACAGAGGGTTCTATTAATAGAGGTCAGAATATAGGTTATTACTGTTACAGAGGTGCGATTAATAAATAAAATAACTAGAGACTACATCATGATTAAAAACAACCTAAGAAATCAAACATCCTTGGACTTAAAATTCAGCGAACCTTATGAGATTTATGAAATCTTAGAAAATGTCCACTATCTTGTTAAGCATGTTGTAAGGACCACTTGACAATTCACGAAAAGCGCCTAGTCCATGTAAACTGATGGCAGTGTCGCCAATAACTTACTACGATAGTACCAACGTAGTTGCGACTGACGCAGTCGCCTCGCCTTTACCAGCTGTTAATTCTAAGACAGCGAGTTCTATTCCTCTTATTTGTTACGAACTTTATTTTCAAGGTTTACTAACAACAATAGCACAATTGTTGCTATGATATCTACTGAGTCTACAAAAATCTACAAAGCTGTAACATGGCACGTGGAGTGCATGTACAAATTTCTACAAAAATCTACAAAGTTGTAACATGGCACGTGGAGTGCATGTACAAATTTCTACAAAAATCTACAAAGCTATAACATGGCACGTGGACTGCATGTACAAAGTTCTACAAAAATCTACAAAGCTGTAACGTGGCACGTGGAGTGCATGTACAAAGTTCTACAAAAATCTACAAAGCTGTAACGTGGCACGTGGAGTGCATGTACAAAGTTCTACAAAAATCTACAAAGCTGTAACATGGCACGTGGAGTGCATGTACAAATTTCTACAAAAATCTACAAAGTTGTAACATGGCACGTGGAGTGCATGTACAAATTTCTACAAAGCTATAACATGGCACGTGGACTGCATGTACAAAGTTCTACAAAAATCTACAAAGCTGTAACGTGGCACGTGGAGTGCATGTACAAAGTTCTACAAAAATCTACAAAGCTGTAACGTGGCACGTGGAGTGCATGTACAAAGTTCTACAAAAATCTACAAAGCTGTAACGTGGCACGTGGAGTGCATGTACAAAGTTCTACAAAAATCTACAAAGCTGTAACGTGGCACGTGAAGTGCATGTACAATGCAACAAAATAAAAAACTACACAGTCTTCAAATAAGTGACGTGACACGTGGAATGTATGCAAGTTTTGAAAGTGCCTTAAAATTCAATCCACATTTTAAAATATAATGTTTTTGAACAAAACCTGTTACCCTGTCAACGATGGTAAGGGGAACAACAAAGGAACTTCAAAAAGTTGGCGCAGAGCACACACCAACAATCAGTATGGCCGTGTGGCAAGAACGTTTTAAAACGATCTAATAGTTTAGTTCAGGAGCCGCGTGACTGAATGGCAGGTCCGACCCTAGAACTGAAGACCATACAGATTAGAGAGAAAAAAATGAAAATGAAAATAACGGGAGACGAAGAAAGTATAATTAGAAAGAACAAAGGAGAAAGAAAAAGGATGATTTAGCTTCGGTTATTTATCAATATTCACACACACATAAAATTTCATACATTTCAGTTGAACTTCATTATTCATTGTTCTCTGAAGAGTTATGCTTTTGCACTATTACTTGCATTATATATATATAATGTAGGATTATAAAACTTTTATACTATGTCGACATATTAAATGCAGACAGAGTGACAATATTACATGATTTTTTGTATATGCAATAATATCAGAATCCTGATCTCATTATGTAAATATTTATTTTGGATAAGCTACAATGTATGAATAAAATGTTAAATATCTCACATATAACATAACATATCAAATGTATACAATATACATTAAATTAAACAAACCATAAAGCGTAAAAATATTATCAAATAACGTTTTTAAGGCTTTTTATGGCATTTTATAAAAAGGTTTAGGTACTATTATGTATCATTATAAAGTTATTGTGCTGATTGCAACAATCAAAACACAATGAGTGATCACACAGGTAGATTTTGGATTATCCTAATTTTTTTAATAACCAAAGTGCACCGTAATAAGAAATCTACTAGTACATACTAATTATTTATTGACATTATGCTTGCCAATGTACACGTTACGAATTGGACGTGATACAACTGACCCGGACCAGAATTATCCAGAATAATTAAGAAACTTGCTATACTACGCTTCACATCACAACCTGAAGCAATTACCATAATTGAACTTGCTTTTGTTTATTAGACAGCTTAAAAAGTGTAATTGCAAAAAGTTTCGTAAAATCGATATTTGTATCGATATACCATCATCATCATCCGTTAATGGCTCACTGCTGAGCCGGCTCCTCGGGATGAGAAGAGGGTTAGGCCATAGTCAAAATGAGAAGAGGGTTAGGCCAAAGACCTTTGAGAACATGTAGAACTCTAAGGAGTGCAGGTTTCCTCACGATGTTTTCCTTCATCGTTAAAGCAAGAGAGATGTGTGCCCAGGACCGAACTCTGACCTCATTGAGTAGATATCAATTAACATCTCATCCACTAGGCTACTGCTTATTTATGTAGTACGGACTTTAAAAAGAAATAATAAATATTGTATAATAATCATTTTCATTTATTGTATATTATTTTTTAAGTTAGATCTACAACACATCTCATTACACAAGTATAACAATACTCTTTCTGTTTTGCATAAATTCTGATTGCTTTGATCTCTTTTCTCTCGACAAAGGCAATATTGTTTTACATTTTGCCCCACGCCGGGCACCATGTCGCAAGGAACGAATATACGGCCGGTCGTTCAGGTAGACAATACCCCAACGCCTCAAGCAGCGAGGGGGTTTTCGTTACTGATGTATGGAAGTCTTGGAAATTGATAACACCATCCAAGTCTACGTCCATACGTTTAAGCATGATGTCTACAAGCTCCTAAAAAAAGTACAAAATTAAAACATCACATTATAATATAAAATCTGTCTTTATAAATCGACTAGCTGACCCGTTCTCGCTTCGCAAAGACGTATTGGACAACAAATAGTTTTTTCTAATTCGTTCTCGAGTTATAGCTAGCCTAACAAAAGTCAATAGAGAAAAGGAAAGTGCCTCAATTAGAAAATAGTTACCGTTGCCACATAAAACTTTAATGGATATTAAATTTAATTACATTTCAAAGTGCAAACAAAGTGCTGCTGTTCGCAAACCAGTCGGGAAACAGATCCCCTACCAATGGGTTACTCGCCTTGTTCGATAAACTTTCCCAGGGACAGATGGGATTTGTATTCTAACCCGTCCCCTCACGTAGGATTACTTGCACATTTGCTGATCCTCCGTTTCTATACTTATGCTATTGTTCATATTTTATCTTAATAAATAATTTCAAATTAATTAGCAAGTATATTATCGCAAGTTATTCGCGAGTAGTTTCTTTTATTTTATTTAAATTATACCCCCGTAACAGTTTACAACAAGACATTACATAACCTCTGTTCAGATAGATTTGTGTCAGTTGTCAAACGGATCTCGCGTGGTGAACAAAACGGCTGGAGTCGTTATGATTTGACTCCAATGTTAAGGATTTCGGGATGATATTTCTAAGTTTCCGTCTAAAGTGTATATTATTATTGTATTTTACGTGTTACTGTGCAGTATAGCTCCCATATAGATAATAAATTGAAATTCAAAAAGCTTTGAAATGTTTGAACATTTTTCAAATTCATTCACGCTACTGCGAATACCCAAATCGTAGTCAACTTAGAATAAACTGAAATTATTGGAACAGCTGATCGATATTTAATTAGAATAACGTATGAATAAAGCAGTGAAATTATCTATTGGGTATGTCGCGAATAACGTGTGGAAAACACGTTAAACACGTTAAAATAATAATTATTATTTTTATAATTCTCTATTTATTGTTTGAATCATCGAATCACGTACTCATCAGTGTCGGATATTTCGGCCACATTGCGCGCCGGTTCTATTTCGGAGACAAGTTAATTAATTTTCGATGGAACACCACTAGTGACTAATATGACTAGGAATAACTGTAACTGGTTCAATTTAGGTTCATACCACTGATTATTATGAACTAACACTAGATGTTTATTAAGGTAATCTAAAAAGAGAGGTAATTGTACTTGATGCTTATTTATTCTTGACTAGCGGCCTGCCCTCGCTTCGCTCCGGGTATTTAAAGCAATATTATAATTGATCTTCTTAAATTGTCATTCTGTAATTGTGTTTTTTTTTTCATTTTTCATTATCAGTTTTTCTATCAATTATAGAAAGAAAAAGAAAAAAAAAGTGACAGATAATATAAGAGGGAGGACAGAGCAAAAATTAAATTGAGTACATAAAGGAGAAAGAGAGAGATAAATGAAAGAAAGTGAAAAGAGACTGATCATTCTAAACAGCTCGATAAAGATAAAAATTAAAGAGAGAAAAAAGATAGAGGATGAGAGACAATGATTACTATATAAGAGGAAGAGAGACAGAAATACTATAGCAACAGAACGGCCATGTACTATTATTTAGAAAATGTGTATGGCATGGAATTAGGGGCATGGTTTAATATAATAACAATATTGACTCATTTGCGTCAAATCAATAAAATAAATAATAAGTGCCTCAAGATTTGACTGATCTGAAGAAAGAAACGCGTATTGAAACTTGTGTTGGCTTGTTGAATTGATACAGAAATGAAGGAATATTGGATCGAATTCCTATTAGATGGCAGCAGTGTATAGATAATAATGGAATTACCATGATTAAATAAATATGTTAAATTAAAAAAAAACGATGTAGACGTAGACGTAGACGTAGACGTAGACGTAGGCGTAGGCGTAGGCGTAGGCGTAGGCGTAGGCGTAGGCGTAGGCGTAGGCGTAGGCGTAGGCGTGGGCGTAGGCGTAGGCGTAGGCGTAGGCGTAGGCGTAGGCGTAGGCGTAGGCGTAGGCGTAGGCGTAGGCGTAGGCGTAGGCGTAGGCGTAGGCCTAGGCGTAGGCCTAGGCGTAGGCGTAGGCGTAGGCGTAGGCGTAGGCGTAGGCGTAGGCGTAGGCGTAGGCGTAGGCGTAGGCGTAGGCGTAGGCGTAGGCGTAGGCGTAGGCGTAGGCGTAGGCGTAGGCGTAGGCGTAGGCGTAGGCGTAGGCGTAGGCGTAGGCGTAGGCGTAGGCGTAGGCGTAGGCGTAGGCGTAGGCGTAGGCGTAGGCGTAGGCGTAGGCGTAGGCGTAGGCGTAGGCGTAGGCGTAGGCGTAGGCGTAGGCGTAGGCGTAGGCGTAGGCGTAGGCGTAGGCGTAGGCGTAGGCGTAGGCGTAGGCGTAGGCGTAGGCGTAGGCGTAGGCGTAGGCGTAGGCGTAGGCGTAGACGTAGACAAAATTAGAGAGAGTAAGAAAAAGTTATAAAAAGAAAAATAATAGAAACAAAATTAAAGAAAAGCGATAGATGATAAAAGAGGGAGGACAGAGCAGAACTAAAACTGAATGGGTAAAGGAGAGAGAAAGAGAGAAATTATCGAAAGAAAGAAAGTGAAAAGAGGCTAATCATTCTGAACAGATAAAAATAAAAATTAAAGTGAGAAAAAAAAGAGGATGAGAGACAATGATAGTATTATAAGAGGAAGAGAGAGGGAAATACTATAGACTTCTATCAGTGAAAGATTTTTTAAAATCGGATCAGTAACAACAAAATGGCCATGTTCTATTAATTAAAAAATGTATATGGCAACACTAAATCACCTTTGGCACTCACGAATGGTGTAGTTTTCTAACAGTGAAAGATTTTTTAAAATCGGATCAGTAGCAACAAAATGGCCATGTTCTATTAATTAAAAAATGTATATGGCAACACTAAATCACCTTTGGCACTCACGAATAGTGTAGTTTTCTAACAGTGAAAGAATTTTTAAAATCAGATTAGAAACAACAAAGGGGCCATATTCTATGGCAACACTTTATTTTTTATTTTTTTTTATAGGATAAGGAGGCAAACGAGCAGAAGGCCCACCTGATGGTAAGTGGTCACCGTCGCCCATGGACATCTGCAATACGCGGAGAATTGCAAATGCGTAGCCAACCCTACTCTCTTAGGAATCTGTATACTCGGCGTTTAAAGACCCCCATATTAAAGCGCTCTGGGAAAACCACTGGTGACAGATTATTCCACAGCCTGCACGTGCGTGGGAAGAATGAACTAGACGCGCGTACATTGCTGGAATGCGAATCTGTCCTAGCGGCGTAGAGTGCGATGGCGGAAAAGTGTCGGGGGCAATCACTCAAACAATTCCTGTGAACATTCCCCATTGTAGAGACGGTAGAGAACACACAGAGATCCAACGTCTCTACGGAGACTTAGTTCATCTAAACCGTCTGTGAGTATGGGATCATCGACAATATGAACAGCTCGTCGTTGAATAGCGTCAAGAGGGAGTAACTGGTACTTAGGGGCGCCAGCCCAAAGATGTGAACAGTACTCCATATGCGGACGAACCTGGGCTTTGTATAACAACAGCCGATGTTCCGGTGTGAAGTACTGTCTCGCCCTGTTAAGTATGCCCAGTTTCTTAGAAGCCAGTTTGGCTTTACTCTCCAAATGACCCCGAAATTTCACCTCGTTCGATATATCGACACCAAGGATCCCAATACTATTACCGGTATGAAGGGGAATGTTCTGTAATTTGGACGCTATAATAAAGGGAGTCTTTTTTGCAGTAAACGCGCAAACCTGGGTCTTCGTAGGGTTAAATTGGACAAGATTATGTCTACCCCATTCAGAGACCTGCTCCAGGGAGGTCTCGATTTCAGACACCAGGTTTTCTCTTTTTTTCTTCCACCTCATTGCGAGGAATGTTTGCTCGGCCAGTATAAAGAGCATCGCCAGTACTGTCATCCGCATAGCAACGAAAGTTACTGATTTGCAACATATCGTTGATGTGCAGAATAAACAGCGTAGGGATTCCGTCAGGTCCGCTGGATTTCTTAACGTCTAGGGAAAGAAGCGCTCGACGCACCACGCTTTGTGTGAAACGCACATTTTGCATAGCGCATTCGCATTTCGTGATTATAGGTGGTGCTTTTCCCCCATCGTCAAGATTTGAACTCGACGCAAAAAGAGTGCACAGAAGATCAGCTTTCTCTTTCGCGGAGTGTGCCAGCGAACCATCAGGACCGTGCAAAGGTGGTAATGAGGACTTACAAAAGTTCCCTTCGACGGCTTTAGCGAGAGACCAAAATGCGGCTTCCTGAAGGAAAGCTTAATAATTTCTCGCCAATGCCCCGAATGTGCTTAAGCTTTGCTCTGGCAATGTGCTTCTTGTAGGACCTGGAGGCAGCATTGAAATCTTCTTCTTCTTCTTCTTCTCTTGATTCTTCTTAAAATCGGTAGCAAGTGGATCCAGGCACGATAGCGTTCCTGCTTGGCGATCGAAGATCTTGCGCAGGACGCATCGAACCTTGCTTGGAATGAAACATTCCATTCCTTGCAAAATAGTGTCCGCAACAGCGTCAGCGTAGATTGATGGATCGTCCTATGCAAAACAAAGCTTGCCTCCATGGGTAAGATGCGTAGAATTCTCGCAATCCATCCCAATCTGCTGACTTGTAGTGCCATACACGGCGGGTCCCAGATGGGCGGGAATGTCCATGCAGCGCTACACGTGCCTCGGAGTGTACCAGGCAATGGTCAGATGTACCCAAAGGCGCATTGACGGATACCAGGTAACCCTCCGGGTGGGTAGTCAGCAGAAGGTCCAATAAAGAAGGTGTATGGTTGTCGGTATCAGGGATCCTGGTGACACCTGACACAAGTTGTGAGAAACCATAGGCGAGAGCAAAACTTTGAGCAGCTCGCCCTGCGTGGTCTGTGGTTCGTGATCCTAACCACGCACTGTGGTGGGCATTAAAGTCGCCAAGGACCACAACCTCCGCGCCGGGCCAGCGCTGAAGCACGAAGTCTTTTACCTCCTGAACGTGCCCAAAAAGGCGGTCGACTTCGGTGTTACCGGTAAAGACACGCGTAAATCCGCGTGGTGTCGCCAAAGTTCACAGAACTGACAGGTTTCTAATTTCGAGGTTGCCGAGTCTTTGACAACAAATATCGTCCCTGAGGTACACACACACACCGGCTTGAGGTATGAACGCCTGTTCTAAAGTGTACCCTGGATAATTTAGGTACGACGTATCGTCAGGAATCGATATCTTTGTCTCCGTTAAAAAAAGTAAGGCCGGCTTAGCCGTTTCGAGGTGGTGATGTACGGCGTTTAAATTTGAATGCAATCTTCTCACATTACAAAAATCCACACTGATTGTGGAAGAGAGAACCGCTGTGTGTACCTTCTTTTTTTTTTGTTTGGCTAACCATTGAATGAATGAAAAAGTATGTAAATTGCTGAGATGTAACAGGTAAAGGACGGGATGGGAAAGATTGTGGCTGCCTCTGCAGTCCCTTGAACAAGAAACACTTCGGCGAATCCAATTATGGAGGCCAAGTTTAGTTTGTCGCTGGCACGGGGGACGGAAGGGCCCCCGATCCGACCCGTTAATCGATCGCCGCGTTCCACACCGGTTTCCCTCTCCGGCACGGCGGTCTACGAACCATCGGGGGCCAGCGGTGAACCGTTTCATCGGGTCTCCCTGGACCTGAAAAGGCCCGGTGCCGGACCAGTGGCTACAGAAATGACCACAATCAAAGGGATTGGGAAAGGGGAGAGGGGGCTTTACTGGCTTACATGCGCAGCAACCGGAACGCATCAAAGACACTTTGCGGTTGTATTCGCATGATAGTGGTCGCGAGTCGGGGATAAGATCCCCTACCACCAGACAAGGGGGCTGGGTTACTCGGCTCTTACGAGATGCTATCCCATTGGCAGAGGGGAACCGTATTCTAACCCGTCCCCTCACTAAATAACCTTTGTCCCTCACGAATGGTGTAGTTTTCTAACAGTGAAAGAATTTTAAAAATCAGATTAGAAACAACAAAGGGGCCATACTCAATTAATTAAAAAATGTATGTGGCAACACTAAATCACCTTTGTCCCTCACGAATGGTGTAGTTTTCTAACTGTGAAAGAATTTTTAAAATCAGATTGGAAACAACAAAGGGGCCATACTCAATTAATTAAAAAATGTATATGGCAATACTAAATCACCTTTGTCACTCACGAATAGTGTAGTTTTCTAACAGTTAAAAATTTTTTTTAAATCGGATTAGTAGTTCCTGAGAAATAGTATAGATATAGATAGTATAGAAATATAGATAAAAGAAAGTGGATAGAATGTCTTCTAGTATTAAGAGATGAAGGCGAAAATAACTTTCATTTCATATATGTGTGTCGGAGAATAGTAGACGATTATCGAATAATCGAATCGAATCGCCATCTATAGCGCTGGAGTAAGGTAGTAGTCACTTCCGTCATTTTGACAGTCTCGACTCTTAATATGGCTTTTTTTTTTTTATACCACGATGGTGGCAAACAAGCATACGGTCCACCTGATGGTAAGTGGTTACCGACGCCTATGGACACTTGAAAGACCAGGGGTGTCACTTGTGCGTTGCCGACCCTTCAAAAACCTATTCACCTCCCTTTTGAAGGACCCCATATTGCAGCTCCCTGGGAAAACCTTGGCAGGAAGTTCATTCCACATCTGCACTGTTCGAGGGAGGAAATTCCTCTGAAACCGCATTGTACGCGACCATTTTGGCTTCAAAGTGTGAGGATGAACACCCTGCCGATGGCGAGCCGATCGGTGGTAAAAAGACGATGACGGCATCATCTCAAACAATTCCTCGGAACACATTCCATTGTACAAACGGTAGAACAGACATAAAGAGGCAATGTCTCTCCTCAGACTTAGTGGTTCGATACCGCTTGTAAGTATGGGATCGTCAACGATTCTCATAGCTCGTCTTTGTACCGTGTCAAGCAGCCCAAGCTGGTATGCTGGTGCCCCTGCCCAGAGATGAGAGCAGTACTCCATATGGGGTCGGACTTGCGACTTATACAGCCGCAGTCTTTGCCCCGGGGTGAAGTACCGCTTGGCCCTGTTCAGCACACCGAGTTTTTTGGATGCCAGCTTGGCTTTGTCTTCCAAGTGACTACGGTACTGCACATCGCTTGAAATGTCGACACCAAGGATCCCTATACTTTTGCTTATGGTGAGAGGTGTGTCCTTGAATTGTGGAGCAACAATGAATGAGGTTTTTTTGGCCGTGAATACGCAAGCTTGTGTCTTAGTGGGGTTAAATGTGACTAAGTTATCCCGACCCCAATCGGAGACTTTTGATAAGGTGCTCTCGATTTCTGACACAAGTCGTTCGCGACTTTCTTCCACGATGGAATGAGAGATGTTTGCTCGGCCCGTGTACATTGCATCTCCGGTACTATCGTCCGCATAACAATGAATGCTGCCAATAGACATCAAGTCATTGATATGCAGAAGAAATAACGTCGGTGATAGCACGGAACCTTGCGGGACGCCAGCGTTTATACCCATTCTTTCGGAGCAACTACCGTCAACGACGGCTTTTATGCATCTGCCAGATAAAAAGCTGGCAACCCACTTGCACAAACCCTCGGGCAGTCCGTACGATGGCAGCTTCGATAGAAGACCCCTGTGCCAGACCCGATCGAATGCCTTCGCTACATAAAGGCTGACTGCTATTGCCTCACCTTGGCTCTCAATTGCAGTAGCCCAACGATGTGTGAGATACACTAGAAGATCTCCTGTAGAGCGATTTTGGCGAAAGCCGTATTGACGATCGCTGATCAAATCATGTTCTTCTAGGTATCTTAGGAGCTTCATGTTTATCACACGCTCCATCACTTTAGAGAGAAGAGAGGTTATGGCGATAGGCCTGTAATTCGAGGGGTCTGATTTATCGCCCTTTTTGGGCACCGGATGCACGTGGGCAGTCTTCCATGAAGATGGGACATAGCCTGTGCGGTAAGAAAGTGCATAAAGTCGCGTAAGTACAGGGCACAATTCGGGTGCACACTGCTTGAGCACCACTGCTGGAATGCCGTCTGGTCCACTCGACTTATGGACATCTAGGTGGAGTAGCTCCCGCCGGACATCCCTTTGCGAGATGTTTATTTCCGGCATGGAGTATCCGCAGCACGGGATGATAGGTGGTACGGTACTCCCATTGTCGTTTATAGTCGAGTTGGAGGCAAAGAGGGCTGCTAATAGGTCTGCTTTCTCTTTAGCACTATAGACCAATTCATCTTTAGCATTTCTCAGCGGCGGTAAGGACGACCGACAGAAATTTCCCTCGGCAGCTTTGGCAAGAGACCAGAACGCACGACTCCCTGCTGGGTATTCTGCAAGGCGCTTGCCAATGACGCCAACGAAATCGAATTTAGCTCTGGCAACTTTTCTTTTACAGGACCTCGAGGCAGCGTTGAACTCGCGTTTCACATCAGATATATTGGGGTCCTTATTAGTACGAGCCGTGGTCCAAGCCCGGTACATATTTTGCTTGTGGAGCTTAGCTTCTTTGCAGGGGCTATTAAACCATGGTCTCTTTTTTGCCCCAGCAGCTACTAACGCGCTAGGAATGTAGTATTCCATGCCCGCTAGGATTGTCTCGGCGACGTCGGCTGCGCAGGGCTCTGGATCTCCAGATGTGAAACAGAGCTGCCTCCATGGATACGATGAATAGAACTCCCGCAACCCATCCCAGTCTGCTGACTTATATTGCCACATGCGACGCAAACTTAAGGGCCGAGGTGTTTCAGGCCGCGTGCATGGTACGGATGACCGGACGAGGCAGTGGTCCGACGAACCAAGTGGTGCAACAGGTGCATCCACTGTTATGGTATAGCCGTCCGGACGTGAGGTCAGCAGGAGGTCCAGTAGAGAGCTTTTATGATCCTCAATATCAGGTATTCTCGTAGGAGAATTTACCAGTTGCGAGAATCCATAGGCCAAAGCGAACTCGTGAGTAGTTCTTCCCGCGTGGTCGGTGAGCCGAGAACCAAGCTGTTCTTGGTGGTGGGCATTGAAGTCTCCTAAGATCACCAACTCCGCAGAGGGATAAATGTCATTGACAGAATGACTGTAGTCTTAGTATTGCGCGGTGTCCCAAGGATTGAAGTAGTCTTTAGATAGTGTCAGTGAAAGTGTTAGGTGCAGTGTTGTGTTAGTGCTGGGAGTGCTGTCCGATTAAGGTCACATGAGCACCTCACAATGTAGTTGACACGTCTTGTATTAGATTAGATTTATGTGAGTTTAAACTTTGGTTTAAATAGAGAGCGCCAGCAGTAGAGGCGAGTGTTGGAATTATTTTAAAGGAGATCTTTAAGCCTACACCTCGATCACAAGTCCAAGGCACTGCTTAGGTTTCTCACGTAATTGTCAGAGATCATATTTGATTATTTATCGGTTAAGTAGCAGTGTCTACGTTGTGTTTACCCAATAGTCTATTCAATATCATCACCCCCTTATAATGTTTTTCAGTATTCCTCTCTCCCCCTTCCATCTCATCATAAAATCTCCGAGAAGTATATAGTTTTGTATATGGGTAGTATAACTATATCGAGCAAACCCTATAAAATCTTATATATAAAATTCTCGTGTTACAATGTCTCCGAAACGATTTTATGAAATTTTGTGAGCATTTCGGGAAGGTCTGAGAATCGGTCAACATCTATTTTTTATACGCCTAAGTGATAAATTTGGCCCACGGTGGCATAGCAACGTTTGCTGGGTCAGCTAGTATATACAGAGAATATGTAAATATAATAATAAATAACTATTATGGCGCGTGGCCATAATAGTTATTTATAAAATTATTTATTTTGTTATTTATAAAGTATCAAATCACAGAGTGATAGACTCTCTGCCTAGTCTGCTAGCAACTGATGTAGCCACAAAGCCTACAAACCAGTCCACAGTGCATCGTCAAAAATAAAGCATAACCGGCACCGTACACAAGAATTCTCAAAGTAGAACTGAATCACACTAAGAGGCAACTCGCGTCCGTACCACCAAGATACGCTAGGATCTAGCAACGGACACATGGACTTCTCAAAGATAATAAAACTCATCTAAGAGTCACCTTCCGTCCGTATGCTAAAGCTCGTTCGAAATAAGGCGGTCCTTCAAGACTACTCTCGCTGAACGATTTTATAAGGAGGCTGATCTAAACACATGCAACACCATCACATCGTAACTACATAAGATATTTAAACATATTTATAATCATTCATTAAGAGGTTCATTATTATTAAATTTATCGCCCCTATATTGTATTGTTATAATTCTATAGATGGTCACCCACAAACCATCTTTGATAAATATTTTTATGACCTCTTATTATATCGATATCATATGTAGTGAACATGAATGTGAGATGCCGTGCCGACGATCTCATGCTGCCTCCCTATATATGCTGGGCGGTCAGTCAGACTGTCGGCAGTTGCATATTTTCCCATACTAACTGATACACGGACTACATTATTTTTAATATTTTTATTGTTAATTATAATCAATTATTATTTCTAATTGTAAACTATACATGATCGTATTAATAGTTTTAAGACATTGTATTGACTTCCTTTGTAAACGGTGTATTATTAAAGTCATGAATGTTGTATAGTTTACCTTTAAGAATTTGTATTGACTTCCTTTGTAAACGTCACAATTTAATTTTATGAGAAAGTCATGAATGTTGTATTTTAGGTTACTTTAAAGAAGTTGTATCGACTTCCTTTGTAAATGTCACTAATAAATTTTGAGGAAGTCATAAATATTGTACTCTAAGTTTTACCGACTTCATTGCATTGGGCATTGGGTCGAAAGCCGGCGCCCGGAACGGACATCGTAATAAGGACAATTATCATATTGCCAAAGTATATTTATGTGAACAACAAATATTATAATTAAAAGAATACTGTGCTTTCACTTCTGAAACGATCCTATAGTTTCAGAAGTGGGATCTATCGAGGATAAAATTCCTCGTGACACACTGCGCCTGCAAACGTAAGTTGTAATTTTTATTTTACATAGTGCTATTCTATAATTAGACATTTTGGTGAAAATCTATATAATATGTATTAATAAGTACTGCATGTGGAAGACGCATACACGACGACAAATTGTGAAATACCAACCCGTATTAATCTAGCAATATACCTAAACAATTTTATCGTATTTTTTCCCTCATACTTGTGTTATTATTATTATTTTATTTGATTATTATTTATTTTTGTTTTTCTTTTTTTGATCATTTTTTTTTTGTTATAATATATTGAAATTAAGTCTGGTGTTTTATATTATCAGCTATTGACCGACTGTGATTTAAATGTGTTCTTTTTCCCTTTTATGGGCAACACGTGTTCCTGCTTCATGTATTCAGCCAGGGCTACTCTCTGGGTCTACATGTGGCTGGGATATACGATGTTCGCTTATATTTTAAGTTATGGGCAACACGTATTCCTGCTTCATGTATTCAGCCAGGGCTACACTCTGGGTCTGCATGTGGCTGGGATATACGATGTTCGCTTATATTATTTTATGTTATGGGCAACACGTATTCCTGCTTCATGTGGCCAGGGCTACTATCTGGGTCTACATGTGGCTGGGATATACGATGTTTGCTTGTATTATTTTGTGTTTTGAGCAACACGTGTTCCTGCTTCACGTATTCGGCCAGGTCTACACTCTGTGTCTGCATGTGGCTGGGATATACGATGTTAGCTCATATTATGTTATGGTTTGGGCGACACGTGTGCCTGCTTCATGTATACAGCCAGGGCTACTCTCTGGGTCTACATGTAGCTGGGTATACGCGGTGCTTGCTGTGTAGAATCTCAGGAGGAATTTATATTATGTTACTTTTGGATAACATGTATTTGCTGCATGTATTCTGCTGGGGCTACACTCTAGGTACACATGTAGCATGAAATTAAATAAACAACACATGTTCACAACCTGTACTTTACATACTTGTTTTATCTATTTTTAAAAGATCACTTCTAGATATTATGGTTATCTTCTTATTTCTGCCATTAGTAGGTGTTAACTAAACCCATGTCAGTTTCAGCTATGGACAAGTACGGTGCGGTTGAGACGAACGTGTGTCTAACCATATGGAGGACCTAGGAGTAACCAATCAGGAGGGTCAAGGTCAAGACTTACATACACGTGATCGTGAAACTAGACATCCAGACGTGAGAATATCCAATGTCAAGGGCAGTAGTCCTGTGTTTTATGTATCTGAACGACGTCACAACCCTACGGTGCCCAGGTTACAGGGCCGGGGTGATGACCTTAACGACCCTACGGTGCCCAGGTTACAGGGCCGGGGTGATGACCTTAACGACCCTACGGTGCCCAGGTTACAGGGCCGGGGTGATGACTATGACAACCCTACGGTGTCCAGGTTACAGGGCCGGGGTGATGACCTTAACGACCCTTCGGTGCTCAGGTTACAGGGCCGGGGTGATGACTATGACAACCCTACGGTGTCCAGGTTACAGGGCCGGGGTGATGACCTTAACGACCCTTCGGTGCTCAGGTTACAGGGCCGGGGTGATGACTATGACAACCCTACGGTGCCCAGGTTACAGGGCCGGAGTGATGACTATGACAACCCTACGGTGCCCAGGTTACAGGGCCGGGGTAATGACTATAACAACCCTTCGGTGTCCAGGTTACAGGGCCGGGGTGATGACCTTAACGACCCTTCGGTGCTCAGGTTACAGGGCCGGGGTGATGACTATGACAACCCTACGGTGTCCAGGTTACAGGGCCGGGGTGATGACCTTAACGACCCTTCGGTGCTCAGGTTACAGGGCCGGGGTGATGACTATGACAACCCTACGGTGCCCAGGTTACAGGGCCGGAGTGATGACTATGACAACCCTACGGTGCCCAGGTTACAGGGCCGGGGTAATGACTATAACAACCCTTCGGTGTCCAGGTTACAGGGCCGGGGTGATGACCTTAACGACCCTTCGGTGCTCAGGTTACAGGGCCGGGGTGATGACTATGACAACCCTACGGTGTCCAGGTTACAGGGCCGGGGTGATGACCTTAACGACCCTTCGGTGCTCAGGTTACAGGGCCGGGGTGATGACTATGACAATCCTTTGGTGCCCAGGTTACAGGGCCGGGGTGAGGAAAATGACAACCTTTCGGTGCCCAGGTTACAGGGCGTTCAAGTAAACAGTAATGCGAGACCTCGTAAAAGACGCTACTATTCGTCGTCTGAAGACTCTGACGATTTAATACATCCACATTCAAGTAAACGCCGGCGAGTATCTGGAACAATCAAAACGAATTTAATGTGTTAGATAAATTTTTATCAATATTAGATAAAGTTAGGAGCTCAGATATACCTATAATAACTTTTAATACAAATATCATTCCTGAATTCGATCCTATGTCTAAGGAACAAACGTTTTTAACATGACTTACCAAAGTTAAAGAATGCGCGGAAATTTACGGGTGGGAAGACAAAGAAATTATACATTACGCTTACGTTAACATTTGTCCCGAGGTTAAGCACTTCTAAGGAAGGCATGTCTAATAACAATATTAAGTGTTATAACTGCAATTAAATATGCCATCGTAGTTCGAAATGTGACAAATCCGGTAAATGCAAGTATTGCTAAAGGCTAAGACATAGTTTAGAAAATTGTTTTAAGTATAAATGTAATAAGGGTCAAGAGAAAGATCAGGAACAAGTTAAAGCTAAAAATGAAAAACTCGTCGCGAAGTTAGATACCGATGACGTAAATAATAAATATATATTTGATATTAAAGTAAATAATAATGTAGTTAAGTGCCATGTTGATCTAGGAAGTCAATGCTCTTTGATTAAAGTAAGTACAGCAAAAGGGCAATGGGGGGAACGTAGTGGCATGTTCAAAATATCGTAGAAACCATTACCATGTACGTTGTTGAAGATTCCGTTATAAATCAACCACTTTTTTTGGGACACTCTTTTACCGAAATACCAAACATTATTATAATAAAACTTCGTCCGAGCTTATATTTGAAAAGATTCCGAATTACAAGATATCATTAAAATCAGCAAAAAAAAATAGCAATACCCAGTAATACCACAAAACCTATCCCTGTTAGATCTGACTATCAACGATCTGGTTATATTTTTATAAATGGTTCTTTACGAGGTCCTGAAGGTGGAGAATATTATTTAAACCCAGAACAATATGAAATCAAAGAGGGTAAAAGTACTCTTCTAGTATACAATACCACCTCTACCCCTATGATTTTTAATGAAAATGTATTGCTAGCGCGAGCAACGTTTAAAACCACTTCTATCACTTTCAAATGCCATGAAATTTTTAGTCTGGAATTTAGTAAAACAGAAATAGATGACAAAATTAACTGTGCTGAGACTGTAACTGATGGATGAATCAAAGGCTTAAACTTCAAAAGCTGCTTTCAGAATATAGTGACCGTTTTTCCAATGATCTCAAAGATCTAGGTCTTACAAATATCACGGAGATGGTCATTGAGTTGGAAGACGCTTAACCAATTGTTTATCGTCCATACCGACTGTCATTGTCCGAACGCACATTGGTAAGTGATATGGTTCAAGAAATGCTCGACGGTGGGATAGTTAGGGAGTCTTCATCACAATACGCAAGCCCCATCGTATTGGTTCAAAAGAAAACTGGAGAAAAACGACTATGCGTTGACTATAGGGCATTAAATAGAAAAACACAAAAGGACCACTACCCTTTGCCCCGAGTAGAAGATCAGTTACATCGACTATCCGGCAATACTCTATTTACTTCGCTTCTGGGTATTACCAAATCCCAATATCCGAAGACTCACGACCTAAAACTGCATTTGTCACGCCTGATGGGCAATTCGAATACAACCGCATGCCTTTTGGACTAGTCAATGCCCCCTCCGTCTTCCGAAGAACTATAAATAAAATTTTACAGGAAGCTAAAATAAAATATGCCATAGTTTACATGGAAGATATTTTGATTCCATCAAAAGACTTCTTTGAAGGTTTAATCAGATTAGAAGAAGTCCTTAAATTGCTTCGCAATGGAGGTCTAACGTTAAAACTTAGTAAATGCAATTTTTTCCAAAACAGCCTTGATTTTCTAGAATTTGAAGTAAGAGCACAGGGAATACGCCCGGGGTCTAGAAAAACTGAGGCTGTATCTAAATTTCCTGAGCCACGCAATCAGCACGAGCTTAGACAATTTTTAGGGTTATCAAGGTTTTTCCGGCGTTTTATCAAAGGATATGCTATTATAACCTCTCCCCTTAGTGATCTATTGAAAAAAGACGTGCCTTGGGTTTGGGGAAAGTCACAAGAGCAGGCCTTTTCCGATGTTAAACATTTATTAACCCGACGTCCGTTGCTGTCATTGTATAATCCCAGTGCTGAAACACATTTGCATACCAGTAGCCAGTAAAGAAGGTCTCGCCGGGATTTTAATGCAAGCAAACGTTAACGGTGTCCTTCAACCAGTTTCATATTTCAGTCGTAAGACTAATCTGACGAACGTAAATTACATTCATACGAGCTAGAAACATTAGCTGTCGTTGCATCCCTAAATCGTTTTCGTGTCTACCTTGTAGGAATACTATTTAAAATTTTCACAGATTGCAATGCTCTGAGATACACTTTAACAAAAGGAGATATCGTCCCTCGAGTTGCCTGTTGGTGGATTCAGCTCCAAGAGTATGACTTTTCCATCGAATATAGACCAGGAATACGGATGTCACATGTCGACGCATTGAGCCGCAATCCAGTTGGACGTGCACAATCCGAAACCCACATACTCGATATACTTGCACTATAATCACAAGATGAATTTGGACAAGATTGGATAAGTACTGTACAATATGCAGACGAAGAAGTCAAACGAATAAAAGAAGTACTAAGTGATAAATGACGTTGTAAATATAAAATAAATTAGTTATTATGTTTATTTGTAAATATTATGTTATAATATTTATTAATTACTATTTTATTACCTCTTTATATTATTAATTATTATTTCAAATGTTGAATTAACTTTGTGTAAGATTTATAACAGTCACAATAGAAGCTGATAACTAAGTGTTGGCAATATTAAATGAGCATTTATAATTGCAGTTTCACAATTTTACAATAGAACCTAATCACTCGCGATAAAATATTCATATGGTGTCTGATATGGACCTCGCATGAGCCTCGCATGTTACTGCGCTATATTCAAATGTCATGTACAAAACACGGATTTTAATTGAGTCTTTGTGTCATATACACAATAATAATGTACAATTTCAACAAACATTCGATACATGGAAGATATTTAAGAAAACATAATGTGATCTTTACGACACCAAGAGAAGCCAACATATTTGTTTACCTATCTTTTTGTCTGTATGTTCGTAAGCGGGAAACTATTGCGTCCAGCGAAATTTGGGCGCATTGATTAGTTGACAATATTGATTGTAATAAAAAACAAAATTTATTCAAATAACACTGAGAATATCGAAAGACAGCCAATGAAACTTAGTTATCGTAACTCGATTGTTTGATTCAATCTCACGTTCTTTTTATTCGCCATCTATATTGTATAAATAGACATGTTAGCAATAAGAAAATGGCCAAGAAAGCTTTAAACGCAAGTCACACCACAACGCAACACACCCACAAAGCGATTTGTACAAAATCTGCTAGATGGCGATAAATACATTACATATATTTTCATTAATTTTCAGTTCTAAATCTGAGTTACAAGAGAATTGAGAAAATGTAATAGAAACTAATTATATTATTATCAATTTTTAGTACAAAAAGGAAATCGGTATTCACAGTTTTTTTAGTGCCGATTTCCACTCAATGTAGACTCACTGGAACAAACAAAATATATATACTTATTTTCTTAAATTTTTTAACATATTTTATTTTCGTATCTCTATTATTAACTAGTAATGCGCGTGGGTGCACGGCTCGCTAAAGCAGACCGCGTAGAGGAGTGAAGAGCAGGAATAAGGGTCCGTTTGGATTTGATGTGTAATAGTTTTGTTTTTTATTTTATTGTAATAAGAATTAAGTCAACTTCTTCAAGTTAACGGTGTATGGAACGGACTATGGAAGCAACTACTATTAATCTGTGTTTTATACCTGTGCTTAAAGAAGATAAGGAGAGATAAGAGAAATTAGGTATGTCGTCTCATCAAATTAGAGATTTGTATGATTATTATCATGTTACGAATTGAGCGGTGGAGTGAAATTCCTGTCCTGTTTTTTTAACCTCTAATGGCTTTGGTAGATATTAAGGAAGGAAATCTTTTGTACATTTCACTGTACCGTGCTCAAAAGCATAGCAATGTGGTATTCGCTTTAGAACTGCTCGCTGCGCTGCGAGGAATTACAGCGGTCCGGCACGTCGGCGCGTATTTTTTAACCGACTTCAAAATGGAGAAGGTTCTCAATTCGATTGGTATATTTTTTTTATGTATGTATGCCGATTACGCTGAGATTTATGATCCGATTTACGTGATTCTTCTTTTGTTTGATGCGGAATTGTTGCCATTTGGTCCCATAAATATTTAAAATAGTTTGGCCCAGTAGTTTTTATTTTATGAACATTTTTTCCGTTCCCGTACCTTGGGATTTGTATTGTTTATTTATGTATGTATGTCGGGGATTTTAAATGGTGTGAAAAGGAAATGGAATGAAGAAGATGGGAAATATCGGAGAACATTAAAAGGGGGGATGATATTTAATAGAATATTGTGTAAACGCAACGTAGATACTCCTATTGAACCGATAAATTGTCAAATGATCTCTAACAATTACGAGAGAAACCTAAGCAGTGCCTTGGACTTGTGACCAAGGTGTAGGCTTCCTTTAAATGATCATAACACTCGCCTCCACTGCTCAGGCTCTCTGTTTAAACCCAAGGTTAAACGCACATGAACCGAATCTAACACAAGGCTAACCTCACCTATTTTTTCTAAAACCCACCACCGTCCATGCCGTATGTTAGGCGCCGCAGGAACGCGTTAGCATACTACTGCGGACGCCTCGGCACAACCACCCGTCTGCGGGTACAAGTACCCGCAGTTCAAACCCGCCCATGGGCTCGCTTTACCAAGCACCTAACCGAGGAGGGATGCCAGGACATGTCTACTGAAACACCCAGCCCCCGGAGGAGTCAGAAGCGGCCCATATCCCTCGAGATCAGGTCGCTCACAAGTCATCTCTGCTAACAGAGGAGTACCCGGAGCGACCCGTACCTCCGGCCACCGGACCCTCCTGGACTTAACCGCCGTCTGCGACGCCCAGGGTACGAACGTTGGAGTTTAAGGCCCGCGCCCGTAACGCCGGCGCTCCGCGACCTCCGCGCCCAACCTTGGCGCAAACCTCTGCGCCGGCTGGCCGACCGCTCACCCCATCCCGGATACGCTACTACACCGAGACAGGAGTCGACGGCGAAACATCCAGCGCAAGAGACACTCGCGCTTACGCGCCCCACCATGACGCTTTCACGCCCACGCATCAGATATGCCCAACTGCCCCCCCGATCATGGAGTACGGTTGCGCCACTGAGTGGCTACCCCACGAACGGAGGCGCAGCGGGACACACAGAACTAGACGCTGCAACGCAGCCACCGCCCACTGCGCTTACGCGCCCCTCTTCTGCGGATATTGGCCTCCGGATAGTAATAGTGGAAAATTACTATCCGTAGTTGCCCAGGGTGCACCGGCCCACAAAATGGTGGGCTCTCGAGGAGGTTTCCGCAGCTAGCACCCCAAGGCTAACCTCACCTAAGGCTAACCTAACCTAACATTGTGTTTACTTAACCACGTGACAATTACATTGTAAGGACTTACGTGACCTTAGTTGGAAAGCATTTCCACACTACACTGCACTTGACACTATCACTATCACTAGCACTACTTAGATAATGTTTACTTCTTGAGAGACCGCGCACGACTAAGACTTCAGTTAGACTGTCGATCGCATATAAAGGGTCGAGGGTAGAGACTGTCAACGAAAACAACGGAACTTACTACTACCCCACTCCAACGCCATAGACAACGATAACGATTCGATTAATCGATAATCTTTTACTATGCTCCGACATGTATATCGATTACGTTGAGTTTTTTGATCCGATTTACGTGATTTTTCTTTAGCTAGATGTGAAGTTGCCATTGGGTCCCATAAAATTTACCACCTATGTGAAGTTGGCAACTAAGTAGGTAATATTTCAGTTTTATGACTTTTACACGATTGTACCATGTTTGTACCGGATTGTACCGATTTTTAAATCGTTTGTACCCTAAAGGGGTAAAAGCTATAAGGGGGGTAAAATATAGCTAGAAACCGAACTTCGGCAAATAGGTTTTTTAATTATGGCGTATGAAAGACTATCGTTTGTACCAGATTGTACCACAAGAAAAAAGAAAAAAAAAAAATTAACAGAAAAAATATTACATCCAAAAAAAAATTTTAAAATAAATTTTCTATAAGTACTTAATTATATTTTTTCGTTATACGAATATCAACGATAATACAAACGATACGCACTAAATGCTAAAAGGTCCAATCGGTACAAACGATAAAACTTGGTTTTACCGATTCACTTTAAGAAAACTTCGAAAAAGTTAAAATATGAGCAAAATCTATATTTCTTGAAGTTTTTTTATGCTTTAAACTACGGTACAATCGAGATAGTAGTGGAGGGTACAAACGATACGCACTAAGTACTAAAAGGTCCAATCGGCACAAACGATAAAACTTGGTTTTACCGATTCACTTTAAGAAAACTTCGAAAAAGTAAAAATATGAGCAAAATCTATATTTCTTGAAGTTTTTTTATGCTTTAAACTACGGTACAATCGAGATAGTAGTGGAGGGTACAAACGATACGCACTAAGTACTAAAAGGTCCAATCGGTACAAACGATAAAACTTGGTTTTACCGATTCACTTTAAGAAAACTTCGAAAAAGTATAAACATTAACAAAATCTATATTTCTTGAAGTTTTTTAAAATGAATTAGAATTAAATGTCTTCTTCAAGATCAACCGTCATACAGGATCAACTATATGTGTAACCTCTGTAAAAAGGAAAATGAGGAACAGTGTGTTGTTATTGAAGTGAATGTTAAGCCATTTTATTTACACGGTTTTGCCTCCTTGCAGGAAGTTTTACAAAATAGTATTAATAAAAAAAAGCAGTGTCTAGTGTGCCGATTACAAAATATGAAAATAACAACCACTTTAGGTAAGCACATAATAATTGACGTAGAAAGAATATTTAATAAGAATGAAATGAAATATATTTTTTGTTAATGTTTATACTTAGTTTACAGTAGTTTTCATTTTATGAACATTCTTTCCGTTTCTGTTTCTAGGGTCTTTTTCTTTTTTCGTAGGCCTACCCATAGCTACTTAAAATAAAATTACTATTCAATATATGACAATAAAAAGCAACGAAATGTTAAATAGTCTACCTGATTTACAGAACAACCTTTTACAGACACTAAAAAGTAAAAAATAATTCCGTTATTTATTAATCTCTCTTTATTAGGACAATAATATACAATAATTGTAATATTTGTAGTCGGTGCCAGCAATAGTATAGTATAGTAGTGGTAATAGTTAAATAGATATACCTATTATTATTCTATCGCACTACACGTCTGTTCACCTGGCTGGCTTCTTGAGGTGTCATTCTATGCGGCAGGTAGAAATTTTTTGTTTCTTTTTTTCATAATTTTGTTTTTTTTTAAGTAGAAAAAGAAAAAATACAGCTAGACCATTTGTTGATTTAAATCAACAAATGGTCTAGCGATGAATAATTTTACTTACCTGGTATGCCTTATAAAAAATAGCTTATAAAGAACAGGTGCCGTTATAACAACAGTAACATACAATGAACTACAATTGGTAATCTACAAGCGAATAACATGCTATGTGGTCTAAGAACTAAGACTATTTTGTAATATCTTTTACTTATATCCAAGATTTCTTCAATTCTTTTATGTTTTGAAATTAACCGTACTCAGTTACTAAATCAAACTGAAATGAATATAACATACAATGAATGGATACTTAATTTTTTTCTCATTATTTAACCTAATAAGTTATACTTACTTTAACAGCTTCTTCAACATCATCATCTCTCGAAGCTTTTGCCAAGCTCTTCTTCATTAATTGGTACATAGTTTCTCGTCTCAAATGACCTTCGCCCAATAGATCGTAGCACTGAAATAAATAATAAAATTTAATCTGCCTGAATGACTATATTTTTGCAATATTGTTAGGGTTCTGTAAAAAAAGGAACCCGGTCAAAGAGATTGATTGTCAACAAAGATGTATAATAGAAATAGATATAGATATATAATATAAAACACTAACTTTGTTTGAATGTATATTTTAGAGGCGTTACTTTTTACAGCACAAAAGAGCACAGTAATCTATTCGAAACCTTATCTAGTACCCAGCACCAAAAAATTTAAGAAATATACGTTCTGAGGTATCTCGTATTTTGTACCGTGAGGGGATGGGTTAGAATACAATTCTCCAATGCCGATGAGTGAGCATTTCGTGAGAGGCGAGCAACTCAGCACCTCTTGGTAGTAAAAAATCTGCTCTCCGAATAGCTTGCTACAACCAGCACGTGAATCCGGCCGTGGAACAGTGACATGTTCCAGTCGAGCCCGATTTACCCCTCCCCCTACCGTCCCGTTAAAACTGCGATTCGGGTGAACTCTGGACCACTGAAACTGTAGCATTCTTCTCTTCATTCCCCTTTCTCACTTTATTTTCGAGGTTGCATCGCATCGGCAAAACAAGAGTTACTCACTTATATTGTCGATGTCCATGGGCGACTATGGCCACTTACCATCAGGAGGGCCGTCTACTGGTTTGCTCCTAAATTGCCATAAAAAAAGAATAAAGGTTAAACTAAAAGTGAAGGAATATTTAAAAATTAAGAACTACTATGATATAAATGCTACATGACATTGACTAAATTTTGTGATATGTGGGGATGGTTGTTTCTGAACAAATCGCGTGTTAAAGTGAACATAATGTTAGTATGTGTGAAAGAATAGGATTAGGATTTGTATAATTTTACAGTAATGGAAGAGATCTGAATAGTTGTTGCCATATTCCTTTCTTATTTTTTCTGGAACAATAGTTTTCAATAATCTTAATTGCAATTTGTATATGTTATCCAAGTATGTTTTCTACGATATACCATAGCTACTTAGTCCATAGTTAATTACCGAGTGTGCCAGAGCTAGGTAAAGCATTCTTAATGTGTTATATGAGAATTTATTTTTTAGGATGGCTAACTTGCCTGATATGCATCTGAGTTTTTTACGTACATATTTAACAGGGGTGGCCAGTTAAAACTATCGTCTATGATGATTCCGAGATACATGTATTCTTTTACAAATTGTATACTAGTACATTGGCAATTGTTATTTATGTGTAAACAGCTGTGGGCATGTGCTACAAGTTTAGGTTTGTATATTGATTTAATATGTGTCGAATGGATATGTAATGCTTTAGTTTTGTCAATGTTTATGACTAGACCTGCGTCGTGTGACTACTTACATAGTTTATCAATATTGAGCTGCATTTCTTGTTAGTTCTCGTTCAACATTTCTTGTATTGATATCGGCTGAGATCAAGCAAGTGTCGTCGGCAAATTGATAAAAAGGGCCTTCTTTAAATAGGTTGCACATATCATTCATATATATATAATATACTCAGTAGGGCCAATAATGGATCCTTGAACCGTTCCTTTCGTAGTGGGGATTATGACACTATATGAGTCACCTATTCGATCTTTAGTAAGTCTTGTGGTTGTGATAGCTATTAAACCACTCCAGTAAGAGCCCTTGTACACCATTTAGTTCCAGCTTATTGTATATAGTTTGGATATTTAAACAATCGAATGCTTTGCTGAAGTCAATAAATATGCTAATTAAATGTTTTTTATCATTTAGATATTTATTGATTTCATTTGTAATTTTGCATAATAATTGTGTGGTGCTTCTATGTTTTTGGAAACCTAATTGCTTCGAATTGATTATGTTGTTATTATTCAAAAATATAGTAACCTCAACCCAGGTACCGTTCGAATATTTTGTCGATACATGGTAGTATAGTATGTAATTACTGTAGTTATCTTTAGCACCTTTTTATTTATTGGACGTGTAGTACCTATTTTAAGTTCATCTGGGTAGCACATATGTTGATACAAAAGTTAGTACGGGTGATATTTCTTTGTTAATACTATTGATGTCTGAAGCACGAATTTGATCTATGCCCGGGCTTTAGTTACAGTTTAGTCTACGAATAAATTCCTATATTTATTATATAAAAAAAATTAAGATTAAAAAACTATAACCCGACTATGTATACCTACTATGATTATATATATGATTAGAGGAACACTACCATGAAACAGACAAAGATTTTTGAACTTTATTTTTTTATTTAATAGTTTTCCGTTTCCCGATCGAGATAACTTTTATAATCTCATGTTGTAACGTAATGTTGGTTTTTATTTGCTTAAACGAGTGAATAACTGCAACGACTGGCCGCGCGAACTATACGACCGCATTTTAAACATATATGTTGACTAAACAATAAGATATATACGCATATTTGTAATGTGCTCGCCAAGACCTTTCCTTTAATACCAAACACGTGATAATTATTTGAGTTTAATTTTTTCGAGGTTAGAATCTGAGGTTTAAATTCCGTCATTAAATAAAATCATAAAATTTTTATAGCTTATGTCACCCGCGCCATTATTACGAATCGTTTGACACCTCACTCATGAAAATTGGTTCAGTAGTTTAGGCGCTAGAGTGGAACATACAAACATAGCGTAGACAGCCACCGTAGTAGTCGGGTAAAAATGAATCCCTATTTCCCTTGGTCACGGCATCACACATAAACGGCTGGACCGATTTCGCTAAATCTTTTTCTGTTGTGTTTGTTATTGTCAGGAGAAGGTTCTTATATGTAAGAATACATTAAGAAAATTAGAAAATTTAAGAAAACTTAACGAGCATATTATAACTCTTCTAATATAAGCTTTTGACAGTCAATTCGAATTCAATATTCATATTTAAGACAGGACAATGTCTGTCGGGTCAGCATGTTAATTATATATTATTCTATTATAAATGTTAGTATTTTTATCTTTTTTCCAAATCTTAATAAATTTATTCCGCTTTTTTTTTACATAAATTTTAATTTTGATTTTACAGTCATTGTATACATTTTGAAATGTTTTCTATGATAAATTCAATTATTTCATCTGGGCATTCATGCTGAAGCGCATCTAGCCATTCGACTCTTTTTAACCTATCTATTACTTGTTTATTATCAAAATCTATAAACCGAGCGTGGACACAAAACCGATTAATATGCGAGTACCAAAATATAGCTGTAGATGCATACTACAGCTCTAATTGAACGTAAACTTGAATAAAAAAAAAAGGAATAAAAATGTTACCTTACATAGTTTTTAAACCATGAATTTCCGGAAAGTAACGCCTGATTCAATTCAATATGTAAACTTGAATATTTGTTGTACTTTAAATTGATACCTCAACAGGTACGGGGCTTACGGACAAAAAGACAAATAAATGATGCTATAAGGAAGAAAAAATTATTCCTTATAAGATACGGAACCCTAAAATAAGAATAGAAAAAGATAAAAAAAACTTAATTGATGTGCCACAAAAATTTTTACATATAAAATTATTACTAAGTAGACGCACCGTCGACATCGAAAGGATACAGAAAATATTTTTTATAACACAAAAGTAAAAAATTCAACATAACTAACACTTACAACATTTTTAAGAAAATGGGACGGACACTTACCTACTGACTAATTAGTTAGATGATCTAACACTTACAGTAAAGGCGTATGAGATGCGTTCTTCCAAAGTTCCTCGTAGATACAATGACATAGCTTTCGCAAAGGTAGCCATGGTAACGTATGGCGAAGTCCCTCTGTCTAGCGCGACCATAACGCGCTCCATCATATAGGCATCAGTCATGCCTAAACCAGTGTGAAGAACATCTCGGAAATGGGCCCTATCAAATTATGTATTGCCTTAATTCATAATTATATATATTCATACTAGTATATGTCGACAACTTTGTCCGTGAAAACTTCTGAGTTAGGTTCACGCAGTAATTCATTCTTTCGGAATTTCAGCTCAAAGAGTATGCAATGTAAACATCCAAAGTTTCACATATGTAATTATTAAATACAAGAAAAAATTAGAAATCCCCAAAAATTCTCACTAAAACCTACCCAAGGTGTAAAAAAATTAGCCATAAAATAACTTTCCTCGCATGCGCTGCAGAGAGTATTGATGATAGAACAAAAAAATATTCTACAATATTATAGAACGTATCAATATCTACAAAAAACTCCGCGAGACCATATGTTATAGTTGACCAACTATTATAGTCATGTCACTATAACTACTTTTTTACATTTTAAAAGTTGATAAAAATGCCTATCAAAATCAGACCATGCTTTCCATAACTTTGTATTAATTCTCATCAAATAAATTATTTCTTATTCAAGACTGTTTCAATACCTGTTGATTACATTTTGAATTATTGAAATCGGACATTGCACTCAAAAGATAATACGAAATAAAAATATCAAAATAAACCAAAAAATACACTCCAACGGGCCGGCGTTGTGTGGAGCGCCACGCAGCGCAGCGAGCAACGTGGCGATAGAGGGGGCAACGAAATGCGGGAGCCAAAATGTTAAAAAAAAATTATATACCGGTGCGAAGCCGGGATGGGCCGCTAGTATGCAATAAAGTTATATTTCAGAGAATAAGTACTAGATTCATATTATCACTAATAAACAGACTAGTCGACCCGCGGGACTGCGTGCACGTAGGGCTGAGTTTGTTCTAAGATAAAAGTATATTCCCATAAAAACTTTCATCCCCTATCGCCATACCACTATATTTCTAGATCGCTGAGTGGCTAGTTCACTAGGTAACTATATCACTACTCACTAGATCGCTTGGTGGCTAGTTCATTAGATATCTAGGTCGCTAGGTGTCTACGCGGCCACAAATTTTGTAAAATAAATAGCCTACAATCTATTCTCAGACCTACTAAATATACACAAAATATTTCATAAAAATCGGTGAAGCCGTTTTGGAGGAGTTCAATAACAAACACTGACATGAGATTTTTATACCTATAAAACAAACTCGGGTTAGTTACATCTAATACTAATATATAAAGCTGAAGAGTTTGTTTGTTTGCTTAAACGCGCTAATCTCAGAACCTACTGGTCCGATTTGAAAAATTCTTTCAGTGTTAGATAGCTCATTTATCGAGGAAGTCTGTATGCTATATATCTTCACGATAAGACCAATAGAAGCGGATGATCACGGGCACGAAGTCGCAACGGTCACCTAGTCATTTATAATTCAACAACGGCAGGACGGATTCTGATAAAATTTGGTACAGAGATAGACTAGAACTTGATAAATAACATTGGCATTTATCCTGGAAAAAAAGTCTTAAATGGATTGAGATGTAAGTTTGTATGGGAGTTCGTCATATTCATAATATTCTCTATAATATTATATATATTGAAAATAAAATGTTAAATTAAACATAAATACATGTAATAAAATTCGATTCGATTCGGCTAGTATAAAAAAAACATAATAACTATAGGTACCTTGATATTAAATCGGATGCTGCCGGCTTTTCATCTCGCTTCTGTATTTTGAAGAATATTATCATAACTTCTGAAATGAATACAAAGAATTAAAGACAATCACAGTATTTTTAAGAAAGTCTACTTACAGAAATAAACCTCGTTAAGCTTTAACGATAAAATGATAAGAATACTTGACCTACTGTTTCTACTACCATTATTATTAAATTTTCGACAACATTAGTTCTTCTTTGTGTCGACATAAGAACAAAAGAACTAAAGGTCGAAAACAATTTTTCACCTCCGGAATATTCAATTTCTATGCCTAAAAAGTAAAAAAAACTAAGTTACATAAAAAGACAACAGCACAGTTTTATAGTACAGTTGTGTAGAGCAGAAAAATTAGGAAGTTTAAGAACTCTATTGAATGAACACTTTGTCAAACAATAAAAAAATCGAAAGATAAAAAAATACTACGAACCTAATATATAAGTCATTGGCACAGAGGCAGTGGAACGCGTCCACAAATTTACCTACCTCGGCAGTTGCGTGTCAGAAACTGGAGGAACCGAAGAGGACATCGCTTCAAGAATTGCCAAAGCAAGATCTACCTTCGCACAGCTTCGACCCGTATGGCAATCACGGAAACTGACGCAGAGAGTAAAGCTTAAAATCTTCCGGTCTAATGTCAAGTCTGTATTGCTGTACGGATGTGAGACTTGGAAGGTCACCAGGAACATCTCGCAGCAACTCCAGGTGTTTGTAAACCGATGCCTTCGTAGAATCCTGAGTATCTACTGGCCTGACAGAATTTCCAACCAACAACTTTGGAAGCGCTGCAACGAAGTCTCGATCGCCCATCAGAATAAACGCCGCAAATGGAATTGGATAGGTCATACTTTGCGAAGGGATTCAGACCATATACCAAGGCAAGCCCTAGAGTGGAATCCCCAAGGTAGACGCAAACGTGGCCGCACGAAACAAACCTGGCGGCGGACAGTCATTGATGAAGCGAAGGCTATCGGGAAAACGTGGAGCGTAATAAAGCGCGAAGCTCAAGATCGAGTGGGTTGTCGATGCACTGTGGACGCCCTCTGCCCCATTTAGGGGACACAGGAACATAAGTCAAGTAATATATAAGAGATACATAATGAACACATTCCTCCCCTCCCCCCAGAAACAAAATGCAAAAAAACGTAAATTAATTCATCTTTACGAACTTTCACTAGGATTGGTCTCATGCTAAAATCAGGAAAAATTCAGTTGTGCCATACAAAAATAAAAAAAAGGAAATCCCACAATTCATATTTTCCTCAACTTTCATTTTTATCAACTACATATTTTTGAATTATAGAAATATTTTATATTGTTAACGAGCGATCTTAAACTGAAAGTACCTAATGGATGTCGACGTCAGGGTGCGATGAATACAAGTTATTATTACGATAGTTAGGAGAATTTCTACCCAGATTGGTGTTCGCTTTGGGTACCTACAGAATAAGTCCTACCAACTTTTATATATTTGCTTTGTATACTCTTACTCTTTTCATATCGTTTTTTACTAGAAGCAATCTGGGTTAGTTACTCAAATTGCTAAAAATAGACTAACGGCCGTATGAAAATACTACCTTTAAAAAAAATTGCTAATCAAGAAACTTAGTTCTATCCACCACTGCTCGCTGCTCGTCTACTATTTTGACATGGAATTGAACGAATTATACCGATGATACGACATTCTCCTATTGTATTATATTTTTCCTTTATTTGCAATGCAGCTAGGATTTTTTTTAATTTAAATGGTTTAATGAGACGCAACCTTACGCTAGTAATAATTATATAAATTACTTTTTCTTGTAATCAATCAATTGATTTATTTCTATTAGACACAACACTGTTTTATATAAATCAAATATTACCGGAAGATGATATCGCTATAAAAATAATAAAACCTACGTTCTAACTCATCAAATGTGAAATGAGTGTCCTTCTGTATTTCCATCCACACAGAACCATGTTTCTTTCGAAACCTTATCTCTTCCATAGGGTCTAGGGCAGAGTCAAGTGAAGCCGACATTGTGTTCAAATGTGAAAGTACAAGTAGTGGATTTATAACTAGCGTTAAAAAAAATATAAAATAGCTATCTTGAATTACATAGTTTAAAATGTCTTAAAATGTCATAAATGTAAATCTTAACAAATGAGTTTCTACTAATTTCAGTATTTATAAGTTAGAAGAGGTCGTATCATACACTATTTCCAAGAAAATGCATAACTCATACGGGATTATCCTGTTATTTTCATCATTCTTTCACTGAAATATCACTTATAAAATTACATACATTAACTTTTTATAATATGTATAAATACAATTTTTATACCTACATATTATATCGTTTTGTATTTTTGATAGCGGTATGATATTAAAAAAAAATGTTTTATTTCATATAAAAGTCTCCACGTACCTCAGCGCAGTGAAGGCTGTTATGTTGCTGTAATGTTGGTGTTTAATTGCTTAAACGAGTAAATAATAACTGCAACGACAGGACGGCGCGAACTATACGACCGCATTTTAAACATATCTGTTAACATAAACAATGACATATATATACATATTTGTAATGAATTCGCCAAGACCTTTCTTTTGATACCAAATACGTAATAATTAGCTAGTTTAATTTTTTTCGAGGTTAGGATTTGAGGTATAATTTCCGTCATAAAACAAAAACATAAAAGTTTTATAGCCTATGTCACCCGCGCCATTATTACGAATCTATTGACACCTCATTCATGAAAATTGGTTCAGTAGTTTAGACACTAGAGTGGATCACACACACACACACGCACGCACGCACGCACGCACGCACGCACACACACGCACGCACGCACGCACACACACACACACAGACTGCCAAAATCAAAACCCTTCCTTTTGGCTTCGCCGTAGTCGGGTAATTATAAACATAGTTCCTCCCGCCTACAACATAAAAATAGTCGCTTTTAATACAGACGACACGATTTCAGACAGATACTTAATATTATTTTATTAAACGAATTCTAATAGATATCTAAAATAAAATACATCAATTTCTCTAAATAACATCTTTAAATATTATGATTTCAAACTACTTCTTAACCACTCCAGTTAAGCTATAATGATTGTGTTAGGAGTGGACCACGTCTGTAGTCGAATGACTGGGATTTTAACTCATAACCTATCGATCGTGAATCCGACGCCTGAACCACTCAGCTACTGAAGAATACAAACTTACTGATTTTGTTAACTTAAGTATCGAATTTTCTTGTAGGCACATTGGGAAAGTGTATCACGTGACGTCTCACTAGCGTCTTTTCATACCGCCACGAAACAAACTTCCGCCGTCTAGGCGCTTTCTATCGTCACGTGTTAATTCATTAGGCTTTAAGACACCGGGATCGATTTTAAGAAGCGCACGGATGACATCATTTAAGTTAGTGGCGGAATTGAGATAGGCGCTCTTTTGAGGCTGTGCTGGTTAAATCAGTCTCCACCGTAACAACGATGAGGCTCAATTACTTTGACACCTATGCGTAAGCAGTGGCAACGGATAATATATATGTCGGAGGTGTGGGGTAGGTTCAGATTAGCCTGGCTATACACTGTTATACTTATCAAACGATGGCATCTTCTTCCACACAGAAAAATCCGCATCAAAATCGGTCCAGTCTTTCGAAAGCTGCGATGTCACAAACAGATATACATAAACACTGTTAAACTTGTAAAACAATGTAATCTTTACCCAATTTGCTTCTACACAGAAAAATTCGCACCAAAATCGGTCCAGTATTTCGGGAGCTGCGATGTCACAAACAGATACACATATATACTGTGTTAAACTTGTAAATTATGACATCTTAACCCAGTGTGCTTCCACAATGATTAAACTTATCATCTTAAATACACCTCAGCGAAGCGAGGACGCGATTACATATGGCTTAATCTTAAGTGGAAATTTCCTTTGGTTTGTATACTATTAACCATGTATTTGTGTATGTAGCGAAAGCTATTTGTTTCCCATTATAAGAAATACAATATATAAGAAATAGCTGAAACCTGTTAATAAGTAGTGTATTTATTTAATCATTTATCAATATCGTAGATACTTCAGAACTTAAAAACGGAATGTATTAAAGTGAGAAGTTTAAGAAATTTTCAATTCAGATCAATTAACTACCTACATAATAATATAATAATTGTTTTCTTACATATAAATGTGTGCTAAGAAACCTCAATTTATTTTTTTGTAACTGAAATTGTCGAAAAATTAGTTGAGGATTTAGGTGCATGTCTTTTATATAAGTATTTATAGCATTATCATTTACGCGATACATGTAGTATGATTAATGTCGTATAGTATATATCTACTCCAGATTCTTACAGGTCTGGGGTACAAATAGACATACTAATAGTGCATTATTGTTTTCTTTATTATTTTCACTTATATACATATAGATAGATAATTATGTGTATGCATGTTTATAGTATATGTATGTATTATGTAAGTATGTGTTTATGTATATGTGTATGTATATGTATATATATGTTATATACATAAATGTTATATTAAATTTTTGTTTGCTCACAAGAAATCACAAGTTATACGCCCTCGAAAAGAAACATGCGCAGTAAGACCACAGACAGGGGGAATTAAAGTTAGTCCCTCAGTTCAGTCTAGATATTCGTACAAAACACTCGTTAGCGCCAATATCGATTCAATCGCGCGGAAGTTGAATCAAACTGGCTATTAATACTTCTTTCGTTTATACGGTGAAAAAGTTTTACTTTGGACTGCAGTGAGTGTAAAAGTTTTGAAACACCAAAGAAAGAAGTTTGAAGTTTGAGACCACAGTGAAAACAGTGATTAAAGTTTTTGGCAAAAAGTTAAAGTCGACATAAAGTTAAGGTATTTATAATATATTTTTAATTCATGCTAAAAATGTTAAATGTCTTTACATATATAATCAATTTCGTTAATATTAGGTTGGGGAAAAAGTTTCTTCGCATTTTTTAAGAAAATTCAAAACATTTTTTAATATAGTTTATATACATTTAACTAATGTATGTAAGTAACTTCTTGCCATCTTGTAAGTAGAGATATGATCCCATTGCTATAGAAATTTTGGAGCATCTGATCAAAAAACCGCGACAAGTAGTTTTGGCAGTCTTCTCGTGATGTTAACCTGACACTGCCTAAAGAATTCTGAAGAGACCGATACAGGTAGAAATCTGAAAGTGCAAGGTCAGGACTATACGGCGGATGCATTAACACCTCCCAGCCAAACTCTCTTAATTTTTGCTGAGTGGCTAAAGATGTGTGAGGTCTAACGTTATGATGACGAAAAACCAAACCCCTTCTGTTGATTAATTCCGGCCGCTTTCTCTCAACTCCTTGCTTTAATCTCATCAGTTGTTCGTAGTAGAATTCAGAACCGATGGTCCTGCATGGTGGTAACAGCTCATAATGAATAATGCCCTTCCAATCCCACCACACACACAGCATCACGTTGTTGCGAGTTAACCCTGGATTCGTCACTGTCTGTGAAGCCTGACCGGCCTTTGACCACGACCTTTTTCGCACGTTCTTGTCGTACTTGATCCACTTTTCATCACCAGTTATCAGCTTCTTCAAAAATGGTTCGGTTTCATTACGTCGTAATAAAGAATCACAACTGAGTACACGGTTTATTAGGTTTCTTTCAGTGAGCTCGTGAGGTTCCCAAATATCGAGCTTATTTGTGTACCCAGTTTTTTTCAAATGCGCCAAAACTGGTTTGTGGTTAGTTCCCAGTTTTTCAGCTACGAAAAACAAATAAAAATCACACATTTTCCTAATTTGACTTTGGAATTATCTTCTTTAAAATGTAAACTTTGAATGATACCAAAACCAGCCAGATAC
This sequence comes from Limenitis camilla, assembly GCA_905147385.1. NCBI lineage: Eukaryota > Metazoa > Arthropoda > Insecta > Lepidoptera > Nymphalidae > Limenitis > Limenitis camilla. The sequence goes on from LR990224.1 coordinate 9,569,900, forward strand.
AAATAGTATAGCCAAAGAGATTTTATTACAAGTTCATACATACTATAATGTGAAAAGACTTTTTCCCCAACCTATTATTTCATCAAAATAACATATTTCCTTTTAATGTGTTTAAACAGAAACTTATTTGATCATTTTCAATTAATTAATTGTGTTGTAAATACAGCGCGTAACTTTTTCTTAAAGAATAGGTAATATTTGTGCAGTATAGCGTTGCTCTCGATCGTCTACCGCCGGTAATACCGCCTAAGCTTTAATGTGATCGAATAAAAAACATTTAATATTAAAGAGGAAAAATGCGTTATTTAATATGTTTATTTTATTTTTTACTATACTAAAACTAGTTCAGTTTTGAAATTAAATAAAGAATGAAAAAGGATCAAACATTCAGGTAAATTAAAACTATTAAAAATGTTAATAATTTTTCATTAATTTTATTCATTAAAAGATTATGAGTTGTTAAGTGAGTGTTTAAAATAAATAAACATGAGTAAATAAAATAATATATAATGTTAAATATGAGTGTTAAACATGAGTTATTAAAATAATATATAATATTTAAAATAACTTTGTAAGTTATTTTTTGGTAAATAAAATTTATCTCGTCTTATTGCTCCGGTTATTTGAAGCAAAATTATAATTGATGTCCTTAAATTGTCACTCTGTGTGTAGTTTTTGTTATTTGAAAAAAAAGAGACAAATAGGAAAAGTAATAAGGAGTAAAGATGACAAAAAAGAGAAAATACAACAAGAAATAATTAGGCCAAGTGTGAGTGTGAAACTCGCGGAAAGGGGTTTCCGTATTTAAATATCTAATACTATTAAATTTTATTTTGATATGTGTAAATTTGGTTTCCGTATGTAGGCCAAAATATGATCAAAAGTAGTATTGTGGGGCATTTACTCACAACGCTAGTAATGCGTATTTCAATTGACATAATTATTTACAAAAATAATATAAGAAAACATAATAAAACATCTTTAACGAAAAAATTAATCGACTTAAAACTGTGAAAAATGCAATAAAATGTAAAAAAATACATTAATATAATTTGGTAGTTTAAAAATATATATATGGCAACACATAACGTACGTCACTCAAAAGTAGTGTAGCTTTTTATTTTTTTAAATCGGTACGGTAGCAACAATATGGCCGTATTCCATTATTTAAAAAAAATATGGCAAAACTCCAAGACGTATGTCAATCAGGAATCGTGTAGTTCCCGAAAATTTTTTAAAATTAATTATGAATGAAATTATTAATGAAAAATTAAAATAGGGATTGAAATAAAATAAAATAGGAATTAAAATAAAATAGCAAAAAAGGGATAGCAAAAAATCTAAAAAATATTTATTATAAATTCTCGTGTCACAATGTTAGTTTCCATACGGCTCGGCTGATTTTTATGAAGTTTGCGTATTTATTATATGCATATTCAGTAGATCTGAGAATCGGCTACTATCTATTTTTCATCCCCCTAAGTGATAAGGGTGGCCTACCCTAAAATATAACTAAACAACGTTTGCCGGGGCAGCTAGTACATATAAAACAAAGTCGAGTTAGTTATATCTGTTATAACTCAACAACGGCTAGACAGGTTTTGATACAGAGACACACTAGAGCTTGGAAAATGACATGGGCTACATTTTATCACAATAAAAAGGCTTAAAGAGATTGAAATAGGGAATTAATATGTACTCCAGATTCTTACAGGTCTGGGGTACAATTCGACATACTAATAGTGCATTATTGTTTTCTTTATTATTTTCACTTATATACATACTGCCGTCACAACAAAAAAGGGCACATCTTGCAATTTGTAAATGTTGAGAAAATCGAGTTTAAAATATTTTTTGGTTTACCAAGTATAACATACTGCTACATTTTATTTTGGTCAAACATATAAATACAAATAATTGCGTGTACATGATGGCAATAAGACTAGTGCGTTTTAAGCTTTTATTTTATTGGTATTTAATCACTAAATAATTATTCATCGTAACATCAAAAATATAATGAAAATAATAATATTAAGTACGTAAGGCATAAAAAACCAAATGTGACTTTTTATTCTATTGTATTGTTTAAAAATTAGAAATATTGCAATAAAAAGGCACATTCATTCAAATGTGTCTTTTCATTGTACTAAATAAAAGCAAAAAATATCGTATGTATTTTATACTAATATAATAAAGAGGAAAGCTGATGATGTTTGTAACGAATAAACTCAAAAACTTCTGGACTGATTTCAAAAATTCTTTTACCATTAGTATGCTACGTTAACATTGAATAATATTGGCTATATTTTATGCTCGCATTCCTACGGAAACTACGCGGGTGAAACCACGCGACACTGCTAGTAGAGAATAAAAGCTAGTAGAGAAGAAAGTAAAAACACAACAACTTAATTAAGTAAGAAACTTGTATTTAAATAACGTAAGAAAAATATCTTCTGCATAATTACATAGCAATATTATCACTTTATATTAAACACAGCTGTTAATTATCACAACCATCAAGGTACTTTTTTGTAAATTATTTAGGAAATGATTTAGGAAATTACTTAATTAGTAAGAAAATAAAATTAAAAAAAAAATATTTTTAACAAAATTCAAATTGTCAAACAAAAATTACTACGAGTTAAAAATAATCATGCTTGTTAGATATCACAATCATCTTTAAAACTTTAATCGAAATAGTTACTATATTAAAATATCAGTCTTTTCTTTAATCTTCGTAAGTTTGAGTGAGATCAGCCGATAAATCATTAACTGGTAAAGTTTTCCAAAATACTTTTCTATTAAAACGGATTTAAGTGGACCAAGTTTACTCACAATACCCAATTTTCATCCAGCTTCTTACCTTCTAACTTCATTAGAATTTATTAAATAAATGAGATAAGAATAGAGGGTCTAATTTTTATTTTGTGCTGAGCAGTTATCCTTTTTTTAGTAAAATGTAGATGGTTTGATTCATCATCTAATTGTTGGATTCTAAAATTGTTTTTTGTACGGTTGGTTGCGAACATTCATCTACATATTGATGCAATTAATTTATGTAAAATGTCTCCTTGGTGGTGACAGATCCCCCGTTCCCCGACTGACTTGCGACCACCAGGATGCGAATCCAACCGCCAAGTGTCATAGACGCGTTCGCACATCGTGCATCGACAAAACAAGAGGGTATCTCTTGTTTTGCCGATGTCCATGGGCGATGGTGGCCAGTTACCATCAGGTGGACCATCTGCTCGTATGAACCCTCTACCAGAAAAAAAATATCTAAAACCGAATTATTCACCGAATAGTGAACTGTATTTCAAGGAAGAAAGGTTGTATTCATTCAATAAAATAAAAATTTGAGTATGAAACGTTACATGAACAAAGGTTACGTTATGTTTTTGATTTGATACCAGTTAACATTAATAAATAATTTACATTGTTTAAAATTTCATGAAGTGACATATTTTAGAAGAATAATATTTTTTAATTTTTCATTATTAACGTAATCAATTAATCATTTAAAAAGAATACAAAGTAAAAAATTAGTATTTGCATTTTTGTTCGATACACACGCACGTGATTTACAAATAATCGTAACAAACCCTCTGTTAATTTTAACAATCACAGGAATATAGGTTTAATAATAAAAGTTAGCGCAATAGATTTAACATAACAAATAAAAATTCCAAAGGCGCATTAACATTAAAATTGAAGAAAAAAAGAAAAATGAATAAAAACTATAAAATGAATATAATTAGCAGCTGTATTTTAATTAAAAGACATCATCATAGCACAGGCTTGCAAATAAACTTGCGAAAAAAAGAGATGCTGCAGAGCAGACAAAACATGGACTCGTTGAGACACATCAGGCACAACTGACGCTTCACGCTACTTACCCTGACCCCCTAACTTCCTCTGTTTTTTTAAGATAGTTGATAGAAAAGGCGTCGAAACTGTCAGTTATGGCTTTTCTTTTAAACTGATTGTTGAAGAGTACTGTCCGTAAATTTTAAATCAAAGGTCACATTTGCCACATAAGCCTTTAATATTTAACTTAGCCCAATTATGCCTTTTCAAAAAAAAAAAATATAAATCACAAGATAAAATAAAAGCTTCATCTACGCATATATGACTTTTTAATTTAATAAAAGTCTGATGTGCTCTTTTTACCTAAAAAAACATTAAAAGTAGCTCAGTTGTGCCCTTTTCACTATTGGTATTTCCGTTAATCTTGTTTGTAAAATTCTATAAAAAATCAGGCAGATATGCCTTTTTTTTCTGATTCCGAATATGTATAAAACGCAATTTCGTAAAAAATGTTAGTTGTGCCTTTTTTTGTTGTGACAGCAGCATATAGATAGATAATTATGTGTATGCATGTTTACAGTATATGTATGTATTATGTAAGTATGTGTTTATGTATATGTATGTGTGTATGTATGTATATGTTATATACATAAATGTTATATTAAATTTTTGTTTGCTCACAAGAAATCACAAGTTGTACGCCCTCGAAAAGAAACATGCGCAGTAAGACCACAGACAGGGGGAATTAAAGTTAGTCCCTCAGTTCAGTCTAGATATTCGTACAAAATACTCGTTAGCGCCAATATCGATTCAATCGCGCGGAAGTTGAATCAAACTGGCTATTAATACTTCTTTCGTTTATACGGTGAAAAAGTTTTACTTTGGACTGCAGTGAGTGTAAAAGTTTTGAAACACCAAAGAAAGAAGTTTGAAGTTTGAGACCACAGTGAAAACAGTGATTAAAGTTTTTGTCAAAAAGTTAAAGTCAACATAAAGTTAAGGTATTTATAATATATTTTTAATTCATGCTAAAAATGTTAAATGTCTTTACATATATAATCAATTTCGTTAATATTAGGTTGGGGAAAAAGTTTCTTCGCATTTTTTAAGAAAATTCAAAACATTTTTTAATATAGTTTATATACATTTAACTAAAGTATGTAAGAACCTTTTTATTAGATAACTTCTTGCCATCTTGTAGGTAGGGATATGATGATCTGATCAAAAAACCGCGACAAGTAGTTTTGGCAGTCCTCTCGTGATGTTAACCTGACACTGCCTAAAGAATTCTGAAGAGACCGATACAGATAGAAATCTGAAGGTGCAAGGTCAGGACTATACGGCGGATGCATTAACACCTCCCAGCAAAACTCTCTTAATTTTTGCTGAGTGGCTAAAGATGTGTGAGGTCTAGCGTTATGATGACGAAAAACCAAACCCCTTCTGTTGATTAATTCCAGCCGCTTTCTCTCAACTCCTTGCTTTAACCTCATCAGTTGTTCGTAGTAGAGTTCAGAACCGATGGTCCTGCCTGGTGGTAACAGCTCATAATGAATAATGCCCTTCCAATCCCACCACACAAACAGCATCACCTTGTTGCGAGTTAACCCAGGTTTCGCCACTGTCTGCGAAGCCTGACCGGCCTTTGACCACGACCTTTTTCACACGTTCTTGTCGTACTTGATCCACTTTTCATCATCAGTTATCAGCTTCTTCAAAAATGGTTCGGTTTCATTACGTCGTAATAAAGAATCACAACTGAGTACACGGTTCATTAGTTTTCTTTCAGTGAGCTCGTGAGGTTCCCAAATATCGAGCTTTTTTGTGTACCCAGTTTTTTTAAAATGCGCCAAAACTGGTTTGTGGTTAGTTCCCAGTTTTTCAGCTACGTCGTAACTACTGATATGCTGATCTTGCTCCACTTTTGCAGAAATGGCATCCATTCTATCCGTAATAGGGCGACCAGAGCGAGGTGCATTTTTAACATCAACATTTCCGGATTGAAAACGCTTAAACCAAATTTGTGCTACTCTCACAGACACTGCTCTAGGTCCATAAATATCGCAAATTCTTTTCGCGGCGTGTGTTGCATTTTTACCTTTTTTGTAGTACAATTTTAAAATGTATCGAATTTCTTCATTAGACTCACTCATCTTCACAGTAAGAAAAACAAATAAACATCACACATTTTCCTAATTTGAATTTGGAATTATCTTCTTTAAAATGTAAACTTATATTCGCAACAAACAAACATACAAACATACAAATATACAAACATACAAACAATCAAATCTTTCCTCTTTATATAATAGTATAGAGTATAGATATAGATAACTGAGCGCGTAAAAAAAGGAAACATGACGGAATTAATCAAAGTATTACGTCGATTATAAGTGAAATGTTTACCTCCTTATCTAGAGAACAGAAGCAACGATTTGCTGAGCTACAAAATGCAATTGTCAGTATTAAGGAGTTGAACGAGGAATTGAAAAAAAAGTATGGATACAATGTCTAATAAATACGATGAGTTTTTATCCAGTATATCCGAGTGAGAGTCAGAGAGGAAACAAGATAAAAAGACCATCCAAATATTAGAGGAAAAATTAGAGAACTTGGAATGGAAATCTAGAAGCGCTGGGATAGAAATTCGAAATATCCTTAAAAATAACGGTGAAACAAACGAAAACCTTTCCAACATCGTCAAAAATGTAGGAGAAATGTTAGATATTCATTTACAGGATGTGGACATCAGGAATATGTATAGAGTTAACACAAAAGATGCTTCTAAACCCATTGTAGTAGAACTAGCACAATCATTACGAAGTAAAAAACTATAAATGGATTTTAAAAAAATTAATAAAACGAAATCTAAGGGAGAAAAACTAAACACAAGTCATCTCAAATACTCAACACCTAAAAAACCTATATGTATTTCTGAAGCGCTGACGTTGAACATCCAGAAATTGTTTTACTTGACTAGAAATTTCACGTAAAATCATAACTACATGTTCTGTTAGACGTCTCGAGGCATAGTTTACATACGAAAGGATTAAAAATCTCCGCAAACAAAAATACTTTGCGAGGCCGATATTGAAAAACTCCAAAAGACCGAATGACTATTGTTAAACGAGTTGTTATTTTCTAAAATCATTAAGTTTTTAGTTTCTTATAATAAGTTCTGTATTAATATATACAACTATAATCTATTTGAAGCAAATATACATGAATAGACATAGACAGACATACTAATATAGTACATACAACTTAAATCTATATACAACCTTATGAATTACACTCTTTATACTATTCTAAATTTCTATTTACAAAACATATATACCTACATATACTATATAAACTGTTAAAAATATATAAGGCCGTGTCGGGCTATAATTAGAGTAGGATTGTATAATTTGTTTAATAATTGTTCTTAGTTAAGTAAACTAGATGGCGTTGTAACGTATAAATCCTGAATCACGCTGGCAAGATTTTTTTGTAAAATACGTAGTGTGAGACCAGCTTTTGGGAAATTAAATCAGTATCCAGTGGCACCTATGTATTATTATCAATACTATTATATAAAGAGGAAAGATTTGTTTGTTTGTTTGTTTGTTGCGAATAGGCTCTAAAAGTACTGAACCGATTTTAAAAATTCTTTCACCTATAGGAAGCTACATCCTTTCCGGGTAACATAGGCTATGTGGTTAAAGGTGGACGTTTAAACGAAAAGCTCTCAGAACAGTCTGCTTTTCAAATAAAATACACAAGCACGCTTGCAAGAGTAAGTCGATTTCGTTTAAACGAAATCCTTTCGTTGGACTGAACCATGCTTCTTTGATTGAAAAAAAACCTTATTCCTTTAGCTATAAGACTCATTTTAGAAAAGTATATCCATAATAACCGGCTAAATTACGTTTGACATATTTACGTAATATTTCTTTTGATTAACCGTATCTCATTGTTTTGTTGTCTATACTTTTCTGATTTTTCCGTTTAGTAAATACAACGTTAGTGTGCTTTGCACTGTCAACGAGTGTGTACTGTGTCGATGTTCATAACAACTTTCGCGCTATTCGCTATATACATTCGATGTTTTGTTGTAGTGTTTCGTTGCATTTTTGGTGAATTGTGTTAATATTAATTATTAGGTATAGGCTAGAAAAAATATAGTAGTATAATAAACAATGACTGTATATAATTTAGGTTCAATATATTTTAGGTTAGAAGTCGATTAGTTTATAATAAATTAAATACCTATTATAAATGTGTAAATAAATAAAGTAAGAAAAAATCTAATAATGTACATAAAATCGATGAACTTCTACGCCTGACACAATACCACATTGTACGCTTTTTCAACATAACGTACGCGTTTGAAAGACGTATAAATATTTTGCTCAACGACTATAGGCTTTCATAAAAAAAGCGTTATAAGTGAAAAGCTCTTTTAACAGCAAGCTTATTAAATTAAGAAAACGTTTAAACGCGTTATCAATTTTAAGCCGTTTATACCATCTCTATATGTGGTGTAGCCATAAATGCTCTAATTAAAAAGATATGGCCATTTAAGTGCCATAAGGTGGCCATTTTGTAAATTAAAGAGTTTCTCAGGAACTACAAATCCGATTTAAAAAAATTTTTTCACTGATAGAAAACTACACTATTCGTGAGGGACTAAGGTGATTTAGTGTTGCCATATACATTTTTTAATTAGTAGAATATGGTCATTTTGTTGTTACTAATCCGATTTTTAAAATTCTTTTACTGATAGAAAACTACACTATTCGTGGGTGACAAAAGTGATTTAGTGTTGCCATATACATTTTTTAATTAATAGAATATGGTCATTTTGTTGTTACTAATCCGATTTTTAAAATTCTTTCACTGAGAGAAAACTACACTATTCGTGAGAGACAAAGGTGATTTAGTGTTGCCATATACATTTTTTAATTAATAGAATATGGTTATTTTGTCGTTACTAATCCGATTTTTAAAATTCTTTCACTGAGAGAAAACTACTCTATTCGTGACGGACTAAGGTGATTTAGTGTTGCCATATACATTTTTTAATTAATAGAATATGGTCATTTTGTTGTTACTAATGCGATTTTTAAAATTCTTTCACTGAGAGAAAACTACACTATTCGTGAGGGACTAAGGTGATTTAGTGTTGCCATATACATTTTTTAATTAATAGAATATGGTCATTTTGTTGTTACTAATCCGATTTTTAAAATTCTTTCACTGAGAGATAACTACACTATTCGTGAGAGACAAAGGTGATTTAGTGTTGCCATATACATTTTTTAATTAATAGAATATGGTTATTTTGTCGTTACTAATCCGATTTTTAAAATTCTTTCACTGAGAGAAAACTACACTATTCGTGAGGGACTAAGGTGATTTAGTGTTGCCATATACATTTTTTAATTAATAGAATATGGTCATTTTGTTGTTACTAATGCGATTTTTAAAATTCTTTCACTGAGAGAAGTCTATATTATTTCCGTGTCTCTTCCTCTTATAATACTATCATTGTCTCTCATGCTCTCTTTTTTCTCTCTTTAATTCTTATGTTTATTTGTTCAGTATGATCAGTCTCTTTTCACTTTCTTTCTTTCGATTATCTCTCTCGCTCTTTCTCATTCTCTCTCTTCTTTACCTATTCAATTTTATTTTTGCTCTGTCCTCCCTCTCTTAGCACCTGTCGCTTTTCTTTTATATTTGTTTCTATTATTTTTCTTTGTTTAATTTTTTTTACTTTCTCTGTTTTCAAATAATGAAAAACTACACAATTACAGAGTGACAATTTAAGGACATCAATTATAATATTGTTTTAAATACCCGGAGCGAAGCGAGGGCAGGCCTCTAGTATAAAATAAATTGGAGTTTATTTCTAATTGCCTGATAACATTTATTTCGCATTTTCGTGAGTAAAGCTGTACCCGATACACGTTAGCGATTATCGACTTATGTTGTTGTATTGGTAAAGCTCTTTAGATGGATTTACTCAGCCATTGCAATCAAATTGATATACTCCGAACATTATTATGCCTATTAAAAAAAACAGAGTTCACTAAACTCCGTTAAGAATCAGGTACCTTAAATAAAAACTATGTTTTGTTAGATATCCAATATTCAAAGTTAAACTTTTCTTGAAATATTTCACTAAGTAACGTTTTATATACAAGATAATAAATGGTATTTGATATTAAAGCATATTTAAAATATTAAATAGTTTACTATATAATTTTTTATCTCTTATCAACAAGGAAAGAACAATGGCGCATGAATCCAGACATCCTATAATATTTTAAGGATAAAAAAAATTAAATTTAGAGTATTATAAATATCTTATTAAACATAAACAATTTTTATGTTTTTGGGATTTGTAATTGAAACACTATTTCATATCTGACTGGCCAATGACAATGTGTCTTTTTGTGTTTATATTAAAATACTAGCTGACCAGACAGACGTTGTATATTATCTTCTACGTGTTACTGTTCAGTATAGCTCCCCTATAGATTATAAAACAGACTTAGAATTTCTGGACTGTCATTGTACCACAAAAAAACCAAATGTAATTACAATAAACAAGATTAAACCACAAAAAACCATACGAAATCACAAGAAACAACAAGAAACCACAAAAAAAATATACGCAACCTCAAAAAACCAGACGAAAGCACAAGAAACCACAAAAAAAACAGATGAAACCACAAGAAACCATGCGAAACCACAAAAACCATACGAAGCCCCAAAATCCATACGAAACCTCAAAAAACATACGAAACCACAAAAAACCATATAAAACTACAAAAAATCATACGAAACTACAAGAAACCACACGAAACCACAAAATGCTATACGAAATCATAAGAAAACATACAATTTATGAAACCATATTAAAACACATAAAACTACATAAACATACAATTAAGAGAATTCACAAGAGTGGAGCATCACACAGACATAGTCAAACTATACGTTCACAAATACAGAGGAATAAGCGCCATTACGCGCAAGGGTGTTCCAACACGCCACGACGACAACACACGATAGACATCGTGAATTTCTATGAGTAAAATATTAAAACGCAATTCCTACACTATAATAGATAAAATATGTAACACACAACTTTTTTCGAAGCTATGGCTGAAAAGATTGTAGGGTTAAGAGAACAGCACATGCAGTCAAAATTGAAGTAAATTGAAACTAAACTGTAATTAAAACCTATTTGTTTCAAATTATTACTTTATCTAAGTGGGACTACATATTATATAAAATAACAAAAAAATTGAATAATTCTGTTCCAATTATCACTTCGTCTAAATTGCATAGAGATTATATTAACTAGCTAGATAGTATATATAATTTTTCGATTTATCACTTTGGCTGTAACATATATATAATAGCCATACTTAAATAAAAAAGTTAAAAATTGTCACTCATTAATTTACATTGTTCGCTTTTTTAATGTTTAAGTTTTGTTTTGACTCTTCTTTCCACTCCTTATCATAATCAGTGCACGCTGTATTTGCCTTAATAGGTAATGCATTTAAAAAGTTTATATGAAGCTAAATAACTGTCTATGTATCAATGTAATTACCACTGGCGAATCTTAAATAAATAAAATTAAAAATGCAAAGCAGTATGATTTTTTTTGGACTATAAATACTGCATTGATTCAGGCGTCACTTTGCGGAGATTCATGTTTATCAAGAAATCACAACAATTACTTTGCTATAATCCGCGAAGAACACGTGAATTTGTATAGTGTGACTTTGGCCCGAGGTGCCAACTGTAAAAGCTTGGACCAAAGAACACCGCACAAATTATCAACAAAATACTGAACGTACGTTTCGCTCGGTCAACGGAGCGTCCACAGGAGGTGTAGATTCTACAACAGTCAGTGGTACTACTGGTACACTTTTGTGTTACTAATAGGTGTTGCACATGTTAATATCAGGTCTTTATTCCAGGTCACCCTATAGCCAGGGTAGTCCAGGTTCTCGAACGGACCGGAATAGACGCTGGCTGGCTAAAACCGCATTCTACTACCGTACCGACAGCGTTCACGATGATATCGATTGAGGCTGCAGCGTTGCCAATGGAGAACGAGGTACATTATGTAGAGAGATTAATTACTAATATCCTGGTTAAGGCTTTAGAAGGTTTATTTTAACAGATAAAGACCATACCGTACCTGTTTCTTTGTTAGACCTATATATACAAACCAAGAAATTGTGAAATTAGATAATTGTTTTAAAAATTTATTGTGATAGTGACTATACCAGTTATATTTATTAGATAATTTATTGCAATCAAATGTCTCGTTGGCCATATTTTTATAATAAATAAGAAGATACGAGTATTATCAAAGTAACGTATTTGTTATTAAGACATATTAACACAAAACGTATTCGACAAGGGTGTGATGTGCAGTGTCCACAGCGGCGTCACTCTCACGACACCCCGGATCAACTTCTTGGTCCACAATCTGATGTAGGTACTTACCAAAGCAGCCATGCTCGGTAAGTACCTACCTGTGTCAGTCTATACGTAAGTGAACCATGGGATCTCGAGAGCCAACGTTTTAAGTGAGGGCGGATCGCCTCTACTGTAATTGCTCCAGCCGTAGGGGACTGCAGATCCTCTGCCCATCTATCTATCACATTAGTAATGCGTATTTCAATTGACATATTTATAATTACTTACAAAAAAAAATAAGAAAATATGATAAAACAAAAAAATAACCGACTTCAAACTCTGAATAATTTTGAAGTCGGTGAATATAATAGGTCGGGGAAAAGTCTTTTCGCATTATAGTATGTAGGAACTTGTAATAAAATCTCTTTGGCTATACTATTTGTATCTGGCTGGTTTTGGTATCATTCAAAGTTTAAATTTTAAAGAAGATAATTCCAAATTCAAATTAGGAAAATGTGTGATTTTTATTTGTTTTTCGTACTGTGAAGATGAGTGAGTCTAATGAAGAAATTCAACACATTTTAAAATTTTACTAAGACATTAAAGGTAAAAATGCAACGCAAGCCACGAAAAAAATTTTCGATGTTTATGGACCTTGTGCAGTGTCTGTGAGAACAAATTTGGTTTAAGCATTTTCAATCCGGAAATTTTGATGTCAAAGATGCACCTCGCTCTGGTCGCCCTATTTCGGATAAAATGGATGCCATTTTGAAAAAGTGGAGCAAGATCAGCATATCAGTAGTTACGACGTAGCTGAAGAACTGAAAATTGAACACAAAAAGCTCGATATTTGGGTACCTCACGAGCTCACTGAAAGAAACCTAATGAACCTTGTACTCATTTTTGATTCTTTATTACGACGTAATGAAACCGAACCATTTTCGGTGACTGGTGATGAAAAGTGGATCACGTACCACGAAAACGTGCGAAAAAGGTCGTGGTCAAGGGCCGGTCAGGCTTCACAGACTGTGATGAAACCCAGGTTAACTCGCAACAAGGTGATGCTGTGTGTGTGGTGGGATTGGAAGGGCATTATTCTTTATGAGCTGTTACCACCAGACAGCACCATCTATTCTGAACTCTTCTGCGAACAACTGATGAGATTAAAGCAAGAAGTTGCGAGACAGCGGCCGGAATTAATCAATAGAAGGAGTGTGGTTTTTCATCATGATAACGCTATACCTCACACATTTTTAGCCACTCAGCAAAAATTAAGAGAGTTTGGCTGGGAGGTGCTAATGTATCCACCGTATAGTCCTGACCTTCAGATTTCCACCTGTTTCGGTCCCTTCAGAATTCTTTAGGCAGTGTCAGGTTAACATCACGAGAGGACTGCCAAAACTACTTGTCGCGATTTTTTGATCAGAAGCCCCAAAATTTCTATAGCAATTGGATCATGTCCATACCTACAAGATGGCAAAAAGTTATCGAACAAAATGGTACCTATATACTTTAGTTAAATGTAAATAAACTATATTAAAAATGTTTTGAATTTTCTTAAAAAATGCGAAGTAACTTTTTCCTCAACCTAATAATATATCAATACAATGTATTGTCAAATATATAACCTCCTTTTTTAGAGTCAATTAAAATATTTTACAAGTTGTCATGTCATGTCGCCGGCAGTCGTTGCCAGGATATTATACGCTAAAATAGCTTTAGATTCATTTCACACGATACGACGATGTTTGCGATTTTACTAACCTGGAAGCTAGAATGCTTTGAAAATTTGAGCATTAATATTTATTGATTGCTTACACTTAGCTTTCAAGAGACTATAGACTACATATTTAGTGTTAACTTCAATTTGATAACTTTACGTATTCTTCAAATAATGCGTCAAAACCTAAGCACAAAAAAGATTATTTTTCGTGATTTAACAGCAAATTACCATTTTCGGATTTTAGAAATACAAAGATATTTTGATTCATTGAAAAAATATATTTATTATTTATTAGGGTTATCTTATTATTAATAATAGGGCTTAAACTATTTCAAAGTGGTCATGTTCAGGAGGTCGTCGAAATCCATGATGCAGCTAGTGGAGAACGAATAATAATATTTTTTTCTTAATAATAATGTTTTTATTTTGCCAAAAAACAAGTTACAAAGTTTTTAAAAACAGCCTTATTTAACATAAAAGTAGGTATAATATAAACTAATGTTCAAAAATCATGTTAAGAATGTTCAGAAATTGATTAATGCAGAAAGTAATCTAATAATAAATAAGGTAAAGTAATCTAATAAGTACGGCAACAGGGACTCTGTTGCCGTACTAGGCGACCTGTGTTACGGAAAACAGTGCCTTACCCTCAAGGTGCTGACGTTTAGTAGATACTTTTTATACATATTTGTGTTAGTTATTACAATTAAAAGGATTTTTTACCCTCTATTTCGCAAGTAATATACTAAAGTAAAATTTGCTAACAAACCAATGAAGCATTAGTTAAAATTAACATGTAAAGTTTTTTTTTTCTTTTTTCTTCTTCTTGTGAAAATGTTAAGAGTGCGTTCGGGTGTAGGTATAATGTGATTGCGTGCGCGCAGGTGTGTGTGTGCGTGTGTGTCGAAGCATGATTTTGTATATATTTATGAAAATTTTTGTGCAATTAGTCATAGATAACTGGATTTATATAAAAATACAACAATATGGACTTTCTGTTTCCTCATATGATAACATTAGTAGGTAATCAGTAACTTTCTTTTTACAGGTTATTTTATTATCAGAGTAAATATTAAATTTTTTGTTGATTAAATTGTATATAAAAGGTCCCAAATAACTATAAAACTTAGAGATGAACGTAGTTTTGAATTTTTTTTTATATTGACAAACAGAATAATTTCTTCTTTTATTATGTATCGATGGATCAAAAAATAAGTCTGAATGTTGTTTTAAAATTATATTCAATATAAATAATTGTCGCACCGTGAGTACTTCACAAAACTTGTAAAGTGCTGCAGTTGAGAACAAGATAGGCTAAAAGTACAAACCTTTAGAATAGCCCGCTGGGCAATCTCAGTAGATTTCAAAATGGTTTTCGAATCGCCTCCCCATACAGAGATGCAATAAGTAATAAGTGATTGCCACAATACTAGATAAATCTGTTTAATTATAGTTGGTTCTGCTATAAATCTCAAATTTCTAAAAATATAAATGAGCTTTCTTATTTTAATAGACAGCACAGAGATATGTTGTTTAAACGAAAGATTTTTGTCCATGATGACCCCTAAATATTTAAAAGATTCAACACTTTCAATTGACTTACAAGAACATTTATTTCTACTAATACAAGAGTGAGCAATAATTTTGGTATTTGGTCTATTAACATCTCTAATTGAATAAGCAATATACTTAATTTTATCAGTGTTCAATGTCAATATATTTTGCCTCAACCACTCATAAACAGTGTCGAAACCCACTTGGGCATAATCAATAACCTCAGACCATGTATCTGCAGCAAATAGTAGTGCCGTATCGTCCGCATATGAAATTATCTTTCCGTGCGGAAACTTATGAGCAGCTAAGTCGTTTATATAAACCAAGAAAAGCGTGGGTCCTAGAATGCTTCCTTGCGGAACTCCATAATTGATAGAAAGATTATCACTGACGACATCACCAATACGAGTCTTTTGTGTACGATCTGAAAGATAGTCTTCGAACAGTTTTAGTTGAATTCCCCTAACGCCCAGGATATTAAGCATTTTAAGTAAAATAGGGATTGAAGGTGTATCAAAAGCCTTTGCTAAGTCCAAGAAAATTGATACAACCTTTTTTCCATGGTCTTAATTTGTACTAATAAAATCAGTTAAGGTAAAAACTGCATCCTCTGTAGATTTGGCCCTACGAAAACCAAACTGTTGATTCGATAGGAGCCTATTATGCTCTAAATATTTAATTAGCCTATTGTTTATTAGTTTTTCCAAGATTTTTGAGAATGTAATATGGAATGGGTAATATGCATTCTCACGTACTTTCGTCACGTGTGTAGACGCGACGATGTGTCCATTGAGCGCTTGGTGGTGCAAGGTAGAGTTGAAGGCACTAGGGCACGTGGCAGATCACCGATGAGATGGACTGATCAAATAAAAGTAGCAATTGACGTCCCAGTACACCAATGTGCGAGGTAGGCTTCCACTAGGGAGGAGTGGAGGCGTATTGTCAAGTGGGCCACAACTTTCAAATGACCACGACCGGTCTGCCAAGACCGTATCGACCAAGAAGAAGAAGAATATGGAAATAGGTCGATAATTACTAAGGTGCGTTTTATTGCCACTTTTATATAACGGAAGAACTTCAGATTTCTTTAAAACATTTGGGAAAACTCCTAAACGTAGGCATAGATTGAAAATGTGAGTCATTGGGGGAATTAAGTTTTTTTTATGTTCTTTAAGAAATTTGTTAGAAATCTGATCCCAACCTACAGTGTAACTATTTTTCAAGCCCATCAATAAACCTTCAACCTCTTCCTCCGTTTGCTGGAGATTTCATGCAATGACCAGAATGTATATTATTAATTTTTAGAGAATCAGTTGAATTTTCTGCTAGATTTTTACCTACACTTACAAAATAGTTGTTTATTAAATTTAAGGAACTTAAAGGATTATTTGAAATATTTAGCAGTTGTGTGGAGCTAATATTTGAAGTTAGAAAATTTACTTTTATTATATTCCATAATTTTTTGTTGTCATGTTTTCCATTATTTAATTCATGTTTATCATAATCATTTTTAATTTTTTTTAATAGAGAGTTACAAAAATTTCTATAACGGTTATAAGATACTTTGAGAATAGTATTATCAGGAAGTAATTTTGATTTTTTATGGAGTTTATCTCTATTTCGAATGCAACGTAACAGTCCCGGTGTAATCCATGGCTTTAACATTTTTTTTCTAGAAGGTAGTTGTACAACGTAGGTGTTGTTCGAAATAATTTTTATTATTGTGGATTTTTGGTTTCGTATATAGGTTTATAATCAATGTTTACGAGCTCTTCGTTTAACTTTAAATGGTTAATTTTTTTGAAAGTACAAACTTAGACACATCAAAACCGGATTATGGTCAGTAATTCGAGTTTGTGGAACAATTGTGATAGAATGGAAAGTGATTTTCAGAAGAATATGTTCTAAACATGTTCCCGATTCCTCTCGAGTGACTAGAATGTGAGCGGGCAAAAGACCGTGAAAAGATGCCAGAGTCAAATATTTGTCACCCATAAGATCTCTTTTATCAGTATTAATGGCAAATGTTAATAAAACAATATCAAGATTTTCTTTTCCTGTTAATTGAAACTGATTTATTAGCGGGTAGGTCGTTTTATATTTTGTCAAGTATACCGATGTGAAGACAATATGTAATCTTTAGTGCGAAAGATTAGTGTCAGTCACTATGTTTTCGTGCTGTTAGTTTTATAGTGATAAGGTTACCCTTCTCGAGGTCTACGTAAGTTTACTTTATTATCTACTGTAATTAGCGAGGCCGAGTGGTGGAGGTGAGAGTTAATATATTATGAAAGAGGTTTTGCTCCTGAAACTTGCTCCTGAGTCTCAAGCTCCGGGCAGTGCTCGCCTCAGTCTAAATTGCGTGTGTATTGCTGTACAGTAATGAATATCATTCCTCTCTCATTCTATGACATTCCAAAACCCATTTCATGCTTAAGTATAAGTATGAAATTTTGAACCGACAATAATTTTATATATTTAGTTAATTTTAATTTCATCGTTTTTCATCTACCTATAACATATTATAGATAATAAAACAATGAAATAAAAAATAATTTGCACATAATTCTCAGAAAATGTTCATGCGAGATTTAAAATTAAATAAAATTAACATTCTGCATGTTTGTTACGATACGTATTTGTGCTGGTTTCAGTATCTGTATACATCTTTGTGTACATTTTTTGTGTGTTTCCTCGATCTTTCTGTTGTACGAAGGACAGAATGTTCCTGCAAGGCTGGTTTGGAGGATGCAAATATGTTGCAGTGGTTTGCATTATTATAAATAACTATCGGCCCATCCAGGCTTTGCACGGGTGGACATTTAACGCATTTAACGTATGTTTTGTTTATATTGATATTTTTAATTTCGTAATATCTTTTGAATGAAATGTCCGATTTTAATAATTCAAAAAGTACAGGTACTGAAACAGTCTTGAATACAAAATAGGTTATTTGGATAAGAATTAATGCAAAGGTATAAAATGGTCTGATTTCGATAGGCATTTCTATCAACTTTTAAAATGTAAAAAAATAGTTATAGTGACATAACTACAATAGCTGGACATAATATGGTCTCGCGGACTTTTTTGTAGATATTGATACGTTCTATAATATTGTAGAACATATTTTTGTTCTATCATCAATACATTCCGCATTGCACGCGATGAAAGACAATTTAATTTTTTTACTCGTTGCGTTGGTTTTAGTAAGAATTTCTGAGGATCTCTAATTTTTTCTAGTAAGAAATATATAGCATATGTTACTCAGGGATAATGTAGTTTTCTAACAGCAAAAGAATTTTTAAAATCAGTCCAGTAGTTTTTAAGTTTATTCGTTAAAAACATACAAATTTTCCCTCTTTATAAAATTAGTATAGATAAATGTAAATGAATGAATAATGAATAAAAAAATTCACCCCACAACGCAACAGTACCTCGTACCACCCATTTATTGTTTTTAGAGTAATTTTTAACTGAACGTAACGTTTTTAATTGAATTAAATAAAGTATACCGTACAGGCTGACGGCCCTCTGACGACTGCGCAAAGACGATATATAAAATAGATAAGACACGGCCCTACTAACAGCCGGTCCGTAGTGACCGACCAATCAAATAAAGGTGCCAACGACTGAGCTTGCATATCGATAAAAACAAATATCAATAGATGGCCGTTTATCGTTTTAGTGATGTATTTTTGTATCGATATTTATTTTTAATTTATTCTTTATAAATTGTTTTTTAAAATTTAAATAAAAAACAAAAATTAAAATGAAAAATTTATATTTCTTAAAATTGTCCGCCGTGTCGTGGCGTACACCATACGCTGTACTTAGAAGAACCGCAAGAAACTCAAACGGGAATTTTCATTACATGGTATTACTTAATAAAAAAATATAATTATATAATAATAGTTATTAACAACAGTTAAACATAAAATTTTACAATATAAATAATCTTTTTACATATGTAATCGTAAATTTTATACAATATGTTTACATATACTATAGTAGAATTTAGAATTGCTTACACAATTATACAATATTAAGCAATAATAAAATATTAATTACAAATATATTGTTCAAATTGTTTTTTTGTAATTGATTATAATTTTAAGTAAATTTTATAAATAGTTACACTTACAGATACATGTAAATATGAGATAGATAATATTATTAATAATCTCCCTCCTGTCCCTCCCTCCATTCGTTTGTTGAACTGCCTTGCCAAGCCAAGGCAGCTCAACAAACGAGTTAGGTATATTAAATCGATTTCTTGTAAAAAATATAACTTAATGTGAAGAAACATACACTGAGTGTCCTCCATGTTGTGGACTAAGACCTGACTCCTTCTCAATCTAAGCTGGAGACCCGGCTTAGCCATAAAAGGGTGATGATGATGTACCATATTAATAGATGAAATTTGCAAGTTCTTAAATATCAATAATACTTGATTACTAAACCTAAATAAAATGAAAGGGAATTGATATCAGTATTTCACTACACTACACGTCCTTACACAGAGTCTAGACTATCTCTGTCTATCAGCTGAGGCAGCACTGGAGACAACCTAGGGACAAAAATTAGTTTAATAAAACAATCTGTTACAACAATTTAATATCAATGAAGGTATTCTGTGTTTTTGGGTTAAGTTTAAATTTGTTTATCTATATCTATACTTCTATATCTATACTATTATATAAAGAGGAAAGATTTGATTGTTTGTATTTTTGTATGTTTGTTTGTTTGTTGCGAATAGGCTCGAAAAGTACTGGACCGATTACGAAAATTCTTTCACCGATAGGAAGCTACATCCTTTCCGGGTAACATAGGCTATGTGGTGTTGCCATATATACTCTAACTAAAAAGATATGGCCATTTAAGTGCCATGAGGTGGCCATTTTGTAAATTGAAGGGTTTCTCAGGAACTACTAATCCGATTTTATTTTTTTTTTACAGATAGAAAAATGCACTTTTCGTGAGTGACAAAGGTGATTTAGTGTTGCCATATGTATTTTTTAATAAAGAGAATATGGCCATTTTGTCGTAACTAACTCGATTTTAAAAATTCTTTCGCTAATAGAAAACTATACTTTTCGTGAGTGCCAAAGGTGATTCAGTGTTGCCATATACATTTTTTAATTCACGAATTTGGCCATTTTGTCGTAACTAACCCGATTTTAAAAATTCTTTCGCTAATAGAAAACTATACTTTTCGTGAGTGACAAAGGTGATTCAGTGTTGCCATATACATTTTTTAGTTTAACGAATTTGGCCATTTTGTCGTAACTAATCCGATTTTAAAAATTCTTGTGCTAATAGAAAATTATACTTTACGTGAGTGACAAAGGTGATTCAGTGTTGCCATAAACACTTTTTTAATTAATAGAACACGGCCGTTTTGTTACTACTGATCCGATTTTAAAAATTCTTTCACTGAGAAAGTCTACAGTATTTCTGTCTCTCTTCCTCTTATATACTATCATTTTCTCTCATCCTGTCTCTTTTTTTTCTCTTTAATAATTATCTTTATCTCTGTTCAGAATGGTCAGTCTCTGTTCGGTTTTTTTCTTTCGAGAGTCTCTCTCTCTCTCCTTTATTTTTATTTTTTTGTACATATATTCTTAATTTAACATATACTTTAACGTAGACGAAGTCACTGTAGTCGACTAGTATAAATATATATATATATACCTATACCTAATTTATAAACATTTTCTATATAATCCAACTAGCGACTTCTTTTGGCCTCGCATGGTTACTTTCTCTACTATAATATGCATGTATTATACATATAAACATTCCTCTTGAAACACTATCTATTAAAAAAACCGCATCAAAATCCGGTGTATAGTTTTAATGATCCAAGCATACATAGGGACAGACAGACGGGACCTGCAAATAAATATTAATGTCACACATTTCATATTGTTCAAAGGAAATAAAATTATATCATATTTAGTTAAGTCAACAATCTAATAAAACACATTTATTATTGAACCCCACATTTAATCAACCATTTATGATTAACATTTTTGTATTAATTGTCATTGAATTTTTTGACATAACTATTTTTCTTTTTTTCCAACATTGAAGTATCAGGTTCAAATTTCGTACAATTTCCCAATTCCTTATACCCCTCCTTAGCGTGTGAAATTGCACGAATGTTTTAATTACTAAGTCTGTTACGATCTTCTGTTTTTATTTTATTTATAGTTGAGAAACTGCTGTCACATTTGGCGTTCGCTACCGGTAATTGATGATTGGGTTGTTTGATTGGAAGCCTAATATTTTTTGATAGCGAATAATACCAAAACCTACCGATGTATTTCTCATTTCTACTAAATTCTACGAAGACATTTTATCCTACTATAGTATCGTCTTTTTTGCACAAATCTACTAAAAAAGTAGAAATCTACTAAAAGTGGTCACACTGCTAGTATTCCCACCAAAGATTGAAAAAGTGCATAGCTCAACGCCATTGATCACGTGACCACTACGAATAAATCGTTTGTGTGGACGTTTCTACGCCCTGCGACTGCGTGTTGCCTGAATCTGCCACAACGCCGTGCCACTAGAGTTGTCCAAGAGTCCAGTGCCACTCTTCTTATTAATGACCGATATTATTAAATACGAGCGGCCTGCCCTCGCGTCACTCGGCGTATTAGAAGCAATATTATAATTGATGTCCTTAAATTGTCGCTGTGCAATTGCGAAACTTTTCATTAATTGAAAAAAAAGAGAGAGAATGAGAAAAAGTGATAAGAAGATAAAATATAGAAAGAAAAGGAAAGAGAAAAGTAACAAATAATAAAAGAGTGAGTAGGAGCGGAAATAAAAAAGAAAGAGAGATAGATAAAGGAGAGAGAGAGAAAGAGAGAAAAAGGTGAGAGAGAGAGATAAAAGAGAGAAAGAAAGTGAACAGAGATAAAGATTAAATTAAATGAGCGATGAGAGAGAATGAAAGTAAGACTGAGAGTTGGAAATACTATAGACTACACTGACCGAAAGAGTTTTTGAAATCTTATCAGTAGCGAAAATATGGCCATCTATTAATTAAAAAATGTATATGGCAACACTACATCACCTATGTCACTCTGGAATAATGCAGTTTTCTATCAGTGTAAGAATGTTTAAAATCGGATCAGTAGTAACATAATGGCCATATTCCATTAATGAAGAAATGTATGACGGAGAATAGTAAAATACTATCGAATAATCGAATCGTCATCGATATCTATGGCGTTGGAGTAGGGTAGTAGTCACTTCCGTTGTTTTGACAGTCTCGACCCTTTATATTCTATCGACAGTCTGACTGAAGTTTTAGTCGTGCGTGGTCTTTCAAGAAGTGAAGTAGTCTCTGAATAGGGTTAGTGTTGTGCAGTGCAGTGTTAGTGCTAGGAGTGCTGTCCGATCAAGGTCACGCGAGTAACTTACAATCTAGTAGCCACGTCTTGTGTTAGGTTAGGTTTATGTAAGATTAACATTTTGTTTAAACAGAAACCCTGAGCAGTGGAGGCGAGTGTAATCACTTTAAGTAATTCTTTAAGCCTACACCTTGGTCACAAGTCCAAGGCACTGCTTAGGTTTCTCTGAAATTGTAAAAGGTCATATTTGATTATTTATCGGTTCAGCAGAAGTATATACGTTGCGTTTAACCAATAGTCCCTTCTATATCATCACCCCTTATAGTGTTATGGGCCGAGATTTTTAATGGAGCTATTTATTGGCAGAACAGTTTTATTAAAGATGATTGGTGGAAACGAATCAAAATTCAATTTTGCAATTTGTTTTACTCCACCAATAATAGCAGCTTGTGATTTCTTCGGGTTAACCTGTAAGCCGTGGGACTCTAATTTGCTACTTTATCAAGATCTGCGTTAATTTGGTCTAGATTTGAGAGATGGAGTTAATAAAAATTGTAAAAAGAGTTTAAGAAAGTACACCACCCTGTGGCACACCAGCTTTTTGATATTCGATGTAGGACTATTTCTTGTGCGTACAATTTGTTGACGGTTCCGCAAATAGGAACAGAACCAGTCATTTTCTGACATATTTATGGAACGCATTACTGCAATAAGTACATCATAGTTAACAGTGTTGAATACGTTACTAAAGTCTAGCAGAGTAATAACTGTAACCATTTGTCTGTCACGTCCATGTCGAATGTCTTCACAAATTTTTAGCAGAGCCGTCAAAGTGCTATGACCTGGTCTAAAACCTGACTGAAAATGGAAAGGGAGATTATTTTTAGTATATTAAATTATTTCTACCCATTATCACCTACGGTGCAATGGTTTGTTGGCCCAGGACCAGAATAAGCACCGCTATCACTAGACTGCAACGGTTTCAGCACCTAACTTGTTCTGCTGTAACAAGCTGCATGCGCACGACTCCAACTGCAGCCATTGAGATTTTCGTAGGACTGCCACCACTCGACTTGTTTATTCAACAGGAGGCGACCATGGCAGCAACACGACTATATCACTTAGGCGTATAGCAAAACAGGGGGGTCTACATACTAAACTGTGGTGGGAAAGGGTAGGGTCACTACCACTCTTATCAGCACCCAGTGATAGGATTCCTAGACGACACATATTTGATAGAAAATATCAAATACAATTGATTGAAACACAAAGCTATATGAAGACACTGTAGTATTATATACACTGATGACTCCAAAATGGGGTTTAATGCTGGAATCTTCTCTATGGAACTATAATATATAATGGAAAAATTTGATAAAATGAATATAATTTGAATAAATATATAATAGCATATGTTAACCTAACCCAAAAGATTGTGGACATGTGGGATGTGAATCAACAGCCACATTGAAATTTTTGATGTTTGTATTCCATATGACGATAAAGCGCATCACGGGCGATTCTAATGCACACCTAATCCCAAACCTATTGTGGCCTCATGTTCAAAGAAATTACCATCCCGGCACACAAATTTATAAAAATGTTATAGATGCAAGTAAATCCTAAATAAGAATTGAAAAAAACTTTTTTAAATATACATCAGAAGCAGTTAATCCGTAAAATGAAAGTTGAAATTGTTCGATATATACGATGATAATATACATACATCTGTAGCGACCTCTAAAAACAGCGCGGCAACTGCTTGAACTATTAAATACGCCCAAAATCACTTTCGAAGAAAAATAACGTCCGTGCTGATTTTTTGTTGTGTAGGACGCAAAATAATAAGCAAGATGTATATATATAATAGGTTGAGGAAAAAGTCTTTTCGCATTATAGTATGTAAGAACTTGTAATAAAATTTCTTTGGCTATTTGTATCTGGCTGGTTTTGGTATCATTAAAAGTTTACATTTTAAAGAAGATAATTCCAAATTCAAATTAGGAAAATGTGTGATTTTTATTTGTTTTTCGCACTGTGAAGATGAGTGAATCTAATGAAGAAATACGATACATTTTAAAATTTTACTACAAAAAAATTTGCGATGTTTATGGACTTAGTGCAGTGTCTGTGAGAGTAGCACAAATTGGTTTAAGCGTTTTCAATCCGGATTTTTTTTTTGTCAAAAATGCACCTCGCTCTCATCGCCCTATTACGGATAAAATGGATGCCATTTTCGAAAAAGTGGAGCAAGATCGGCATATCAGTTACGACGTAGCTGAAGAACTGGGAATTAACCACAAAACAGTTTTAGCGCATTTGAAAAAACAGGGTACACAAAAAAGCTCAATATTTCAGTCCCTCACGAGCTCACTGAAAGAAACCTAATGAACCGTGTACTCATTTGTGATTCTTTATTACGACGTAATGAAACCGAACCATTTTTGAAAAAGCTGATACCTGGTGATGAAAAGTGGATTACGTACGACAAGAACGTGCGAGAAAGATCGTGGTCAAAGGCCGGTCAGGCTTCACAGACTGTGGACAAAATCCGGTTTAACTCGCAACAAGGTGATGCTGTGTGTGTGGTGGGATTGGAAGGGCATTATTCATTATGAGCTGTTACCACCAGACAGGACCATCGATTTTGATTAAAGCAAGAAGTTGAGTGAAAGCGGCCGGAATTAATCAACAGAAGGGGTATGGTTTTTCATCATGATAACGAAAGACCTCACGCAATTTAAGAGAGTCGGGCTGGGAGGTGTCAATGCATCCGCCGTATAGTCCTGACCTTCCACCTGAACCTACAACTTTCCGAGTCTTACGCAACGAAAACAGAATGTTCCTTTTTGGAAATTTAAATCAGTCTCTTTTGTAACTTTTCATTCAAGGTTTTTAGGGTTTTGTATCTTAAAAGGAAAAAAGAAATCTTTTTAGTATCACTTCGTTGTCCGTCTGTCTGTCTGTCTGTCCGTCTGTCAACGCTATTTTTCTCAAGATTGCGTGAAAATCAAGTTTTTTTTTTGTTGCTAATCTGCAATCAGTTGTCCATTTTAAGCAGATATGATCTGAGATTCTGTCAGATCAAGTGCATCCTCGAACGAGGACGGCTACTCTTTGTATAAATGCTTTGACATTCACTAGAATAAGTCTTTTCTCTTGAGTCGCTTTTGATAACTGCGCTTAACTAAACTCGCAGCAAGTACATTAGGGTGGTTTTCCAGCCGTTTTTGGTAATTTTGTGTTGAGGCCTGGATTTCCTCTTTTACAGTGGGCATATTTAGTAGTTCACGTTTCAGAGTTTGTGATGAATCACGGAACATTAGCTATTGTTCTCAATATTGCATTCTGCATTCTTTGCAATATTGCGATGTTGGAGTTGCTTGCAGTTTCCCAGAGCTGAATGCCATAACTCCAAGTCGGTTTTAATATGGACTTGTATATTAAGAGTTTATTGTCTACTGACAACTTGCTGTTTCGACCAAGCATCCAGTAAAGATTTCTGTTCCGTATATTTAGCTCCTCTCTCTTACTCTTGATTTGCTGGTTCCACGTCAGGCGACGATCGAGGTATCTGACACTGTCTTGGTGTGGTAACATTGAGTTTGATTATCAGAATGGCCGTGTCGGAGCATAGTAAAAGATTATCGATTAATCGAATCGTTATCGTTGTCTATGGCGTTAGAGTGGGGTAGTAGTCACTTCCGTTGTTTTGACAGTCTCTATCCTCGACCCTTTATATGCGATCGACAGTCTAACTGAAGTCGTGCGCGGTCTCACAAGAAGTGAACATCATCTAAGTAGTGCTAGTGATAGTGTCAAGTGCAGTGTAGAGTGGAAGTGCTGTCCAACTAAGGTCACGTAAGTCCTTACAATGTAATTGCCACGTGGTTAAGTAAACACAATGTTAGGTTAGGTTAGCTTTAGGTTAGGTTAGCCTTGTGTTAGATTCGGTTTATGTGCGTTTAACCTTAGGTTTAAATAGGGAGCCTAGCAGTGGAGGCGAGTGCCGTGATCACTTAAAGGAATTCCTTAAGCCTACACCTTGGTCACAAGTCCAAGGCACTGCTTAGGTTTCTCTCGTAATTGTTAGAGATCATATTTGATCATTTATCGGTTCAGTAGAAGTATCTACGTTGCGCTTACCCAATATTCCATTCAATACCATCACCCCTTTTAATGTTCCCCAATATTCCATTCACATCATTTAAAATCCCCGACATATATATCAATGTCTGAGCAAGTTAATCTAAGCTGACTCGGTAACAAATTTCACACTCGCAGGCCCGGGTACCTGCATGCGCCGGGGGTTAGCCGGATCACATGACATCGCATTCTCATTGTCTGACATTTCCATATTAAAAGAGGTTGGGAGTATAAACATGATGCTTTCCCAAGGCATCATGACCACACTTTTAGAGGGGATTTAGTCCCACTGTGGCAGCAGTGGCAGCTCAGGAACAGGTTACTCAACCGCCGCCTGTGGTTTGGCGTTGCTGTTCATTTGGCACCACCCAGGGGGCACGTGCAGGGTGGATTAATTAATGGCTATGATGGTCAAGGGTTTGGGTGGGTTGTTAAGCGGACCTTGTAGTTAGTTGTGTAGCGTTTTGCTTCGTCCAGGATGGTTGGGATTTCCATGTACTTATGGATTTTCGAATTGCGAGCATACCAGGGCGCCGATGATAGTACCCTTAAGATATTGTTTTGAGCTCTCTGGAGGCACATGATGTTGGATTTACTAGCTGTCGACCACACGAGGCAAGTGAGGCAGACTACCTACCCAGGAGCTAGAGCAAGTTTTTATACGGTCTTTCCAAGTCATCCTACGGTCAAGATGAAAACCGAGGCATTTAACGCTGGTTGATTGCGGCAATGTATAAGTCTACGTCTTAGAGTAAAGGTGATGTGGTGAGACTTCGGAGCGCTAGCTGTTATGCGCCACTTGATCAACCAAGTATTAAGCTGGGTTTGCAACAATCTGCTAACTTCGTTTGGGTCTCGGTTACAGCTCAAGAAGGCCTCATCATCGACAAAGGTTGCTTTTGTTGATTCAGGTGACTGGGATAGGTCACTAGTAATAATGTTGTAGAGAACCGGATCAAGAGCTGGAGAGCCTTGGGGCACTGCAGCTCTGCAGATATAAAGAAAAGATCTGGCGTCTCGGAGTTTGCCTTGAAACTGTCTGTCTCTGAGATAAGAGTCCATTAGATTAGGAGTGTGGGAGGTACTTTTTAATTTTGCAAAGTAGTCCTTTATGCAAAACCCGATCAAAGACTTGATGTACATCGAGAGAAGCAGCCGAAAAGTATTCTTTCATTTCCAGACATTGTCTTATTGTATGATAGACTCTGTGAACCTGCTCTGTAGTTGAGTGGTGCTTCCGGAAACCAAATTGGCGGTCGGGTATTATTTGGCCCATATAATGAGCTAAGCAAGGGGATAATCGTGCGAGGACGATCTTTTACCACAATTTTGACAATACAGGCGTCAGGCTAATGGGACGATATGATGAAACTTCGTTGTGCGGCATACCGGGCTTGTGAATCATGACAATTTGAGAGATTTTCCAAAGTGCAGAAATATATGAGGTTCTCAGTGTGGCATTAATAAGGATGGTCAAGAAGACAATGCCTTTCTTTGGAAGCTCTTTCAGTAGCCGTCTGTCTGACTATAGGTTAACATCTATTTTTTAAACCCTTAAGTAATAAGGGTGACTCAATTTTTTAAAATTTATATGGCAGAACAACGTTTGCTGGGTCAGGTGGTAACAAATAGTTAAGCTTGTGGTTCCTTACGGCTGTCAAAAAATAAAACTTCTAAGTCCACGCATTGAAGCAAGGTCTCATATTGACCTAGGCACATGATTTTAGGCAAGAAGCAGCAAGATGGGGAAAATTCCGAAAAATGGCAATTTCTTGTTACATCACGAAAAAATTATCTTTTATATAAATAGGTTTTGACGCATTATTTGAAGAATACGTAAAATTATTAAATTGAAGTTAATTTAAACATGTAATTCTATAGTCTCTTGAAAGCGTGAAATCAAACTTCTAAAGTGTAAGCAATTAATAATTGATTACAAAAAGTTTTCTATAGGACATTCCACATGTGAAATGAATCTACAGCCATTTCGGGTGAGTATTCTAGCAACGATTGTAGACGACATGACATGTTGTTAAATGACAACTGAGCTGGCTTTGGTGCGGCTTAATGAAACGCAACGAGTGTTTGTAGAACACTGGTTTATTAGCGGAAGTCACACTTTACAATATTTAAAAATCTTGCAAGAAAAACAGATAAAAACTTAATGTTGGATACTAGCGCGTAATTAAAACGAGTAGCAGAATGAGAGTGAGACGAGTAGCAGAGTGAGAGTGAGACGAGTAGCAGAGTGAGAGTGAGGCCGCAGTTCACTTATGTGCACTCCTGTCGTGCAGAAAACGTGACCATATATGGTCATCCGCGGTGTGGACCGAGGGTTCTGGTGAGTCATCACGCTTGCGGACCGCGCGGCTCGAGCGGCTGTCCGTTGATGTCGCAACACAACTTGTTAATATTTTAATGAACTCCAAATAAAGAAGGAGGTTCTATATTTCACAATATATATTTGTTACTGTCATATCACCGACTTTTGAATTCCATGTCTGTTTCAGGAGATGTTCCTCTAATCATATAAATAATCATAGTAGGTATACAGTGGGTGGGCGACCACAGTGCTGCTTTGACCATTTTTATAGTTATGCATTTCTATGTTTTTATCTGAATTATTTTCTTGTTTCGTCCTTTTTAGACCACTTTTTTATGCAGTCGGGTTATAGTTATTAAACTTTATTTTTGTATTGTAAGTAAATTAATTATAATAAGTAAGTATAATAGTAACACCGAATAATACTAATTTTGATCCACACATGAAAACCAAATAACAAATATCAAAATAAAATTTGATCGATTGTGTTAGTTATTTAAATTGTACAGAACCCTCAGTGCGCGACTTACCACTCACACTTGGTCGATTTTTTTTTATACAAATGTATTAATTACTTTAAAATTATAACATCTATATTCTTTACAGAGTCTCTATGCTGTGAACATTATCGGCTTCGTCTTGGTGACTGTAATAGTGATTATTATTTTGTGCAGCGACAAAAACAAGTAAGTATATTTATATTTAAAATAATAATTAATTTTATTTGTAATGTCTCCTACATTATAATAGTATTTTGAATACTCTCGGATCTACTTTATGAAGGCTTGCCACTAAATATTTATGATCGTGTTACAATAATCGGTGAATTAAGAGGATTTGGTTTTGAGCAATTTTCCCATCCAAACATATTCTTCTATTTCTCCCTGGATTTTAAGACAAGAGTAATAATTTTAATGCACCATATAGATACAAGTCCCCATGCTAGATCATTTTATTAATTATACTATTCCAAAAAAGTTATGGATTTCCAAAAATAAAAAAATTAAGGATTTTTTATAAAGTTCCAAAAAGGAATACCAGGTAAACAATTTTTATCTACACTATCAAATCAAATCAAAATTATTTATTTCAATTAGACTTTTTTTAAAAGTACTTTTGAGATGTCAAAAATTGGTCGGTCAGTTAGTTTGTCTGAAGCTACCACCAGTTTAGAAAGCAGTTTTCTGTTGAAAAGAGCTGGCCAGAAAATCAACAATCGCTCTTTTCAGAAAGCCATGTTTACATAGTCTGTTATACAAATCATTTAAGTTGAGAGTCAACGTCACTTGGATTCCAAGCATTCTCATCATTTAAGTAATCCTGTACATTATAGTATGCTTTATACATTAATGACTTCTTGATCGAAGTTTTAAATTGTTGAAGTGGCAAGTCTAATATAAGCTGTGGAATCTTATTAAAGATGCGAAGACCAAGACCCATGAAGTGATTACTGACTTTGTGGAGACGATAGTAAGGCGTTACAAGTTTATTTCTGTTTCTAGTATTAACCTTATGTTTGTCACTGTGTTTTGAATACAAATGGATATTATATTCTGGTAAATGAACAAAATATTACAATATATGTATTGAGATGGGACTGTATGAACGTCTATTTATTTATATACATCTCTAAGGGAATCCCGCGCTCTTAAGTTATGAATGGCCCGAACAGCTCTCTTTTGAAGAATAAAAATGGATTCAATGTCCGCGGCCCTACCAACCAGTAAAATGCCATAAGACATAATACTGTGAAAGTAACTGAAGTAAACTAGCCTAGCAGTGTTAATATCTTTCATTGGTCTGACTCTCCTTACTGCGTAGGCAGCTGAGCTGAGTCTTCCCACTAGAGATGATAAATTGGGGTTCCAGTGGAGTTTTGATCTAAAGTTATAACCAGAAATCCAAGCGTCAGTAGCTCAGTGGTTCGGGCGTTGGATTCACGATCAACAAGTCGTGGGTTCAAATACCGGACATTGGACTACTGGCGTGGCCCACTCCTGACACAAGCTATTTATTAGCTTACTAGGAGGGGTAAAGGGAATACTAGTAGTATGTGATCTATACTACTAGTAATCTTTTCAAAGAAAAAAAAATACCGTCGAGTCCGCCACATCTAAAATTTAATTATTTAAACTTAGGTTAAATTTTTGTTTTTTAACATTATTATACAACATTAACGCATTTAGTCTTTTTAGCATTAAAAACTAAGTTATTTACCATAAACCATTGAAGAACTTTCGATAATGTTTACATTGTTATAATTATGTTTATTTAAATACTAGTCGACTACCGTGACTTCGTCCACGTTAAAGTATATGTTAAATTAGGAATATATGTACAAAAATAAAAATAAAGGAGAGAGAGAGAGACTCTCGAAAAAACAAACCGAACAGAGACTGACCATTCTGAACAGAGATAAAGATAAATATTAAAGAGAGAAAAAAGAGACAGGATGAGAGAGAATGATAGTATATAAGAGGAAGAGAGACAGAAATACTGTAGACTTCCTCAGTGAAAGAATTTTTAAAATCAGATCAGTAGTAACAAAACGGCCATGTTCTATTAATTAAAAAAGTGTTTATGGCAATACTGAATCACCTTTGTCACTTACGAAAAGTATAGTTTTCTATTAGCGAAAGAATTTTTAAAATCTGGTTAGTAAAGACAAAATGGCCAAATTCGTTTAACTAAAAAATATATATGGCAACACTGAATCACCTTTGTCACTCACGAAAAGTATAGTTTTCTATTGGCGAATGAATTTTTAAAATCGGGTTAGTTACGTCAAAGTGGCCAAATTCGTGAATTAAAAAATGTATATGGCAACACTGAATCACCTTTGTCACTCACGAAAAGCATAGTTTTCTATTAGCGAAAGAATTTTTAAAATCTGGTTAGTAACGACAAAATGGCCAAAGTCGTTTAACTAAAAAATTTATATGGCAACACTGAATCACCTTTGTCACTCACGAAAAGTATAGTTTTCTATTAGCGAATGAATTTTTGAAATCGGGTTAGTTACGTCAAAATGCCCAAATTCGTGAATTAAAAAATGTATATGGCAACACTGAATCACCTTTGTCACTCACGAAAAGTATAGTTTTCTATTAGCGAAAGAATTTTTAAAATCGGGTTAGTTACGACAAAACGGCCATATTCTATTTATTAAAAAATGCATATGGCAACACTAAATCACCTTTGTCATTCACGAAAAGTGCATTTTTCTATCAGTGAAAAAAAATTAAAATCGGATTAGTAGTTCCTGAGAAACTCTTCAATTTACAAAATGGCCACCTTATGGCACTTAAATGGCCATATCTTTTTAATTAGAGTATTTATGGCAACACCACATAGCCTATGTTACCCGGAAAGGATGTAGCTTCCGATCGGTGAAAGAATTTTCAAAATCGGTTCAGTACTTTTCGAGCCTATTCGCAACAAACAAACAAACATACAAACATACAAACAATCAAATCTTTCCTCTTTATATAATAGTATAGATCTCAACTCTTATGTATCATCAGCAAAAAGTACAATATCACACAAATTCTTCACATAGTATGGCAGATCATTAATATAAATCAAAAATAAAAACGGGCCTAAAATGGATCCTTGTGGAACGCCCATTTGTAACAAAGATCCAGAAGATTTTACACTATTAAGAGTAATCCTCTGGACTCTTTGATTTTGGTATGAGGCAAATAGATCCAGTGAAACGCCACATATACCGCAATAATTAAATTTTTTTAAAAGTGTTTCATGTCGAACACAATCAAAGGCCTTGGACAAATCACAAAATACACCAATCGCAATTTGTGATTTCTCCCACGCTTCATAAATATGCTTAAGAAGTGCAACTCCAGCATCTGTTGTTGACCTACCCCTAGTAAAACCATACCGTTGACTATGAAATAGTTTATTTTCATTAAAATATTCTAAAAGTTGGTTTAAAATAATGTTTCAAAAACTTTACTCAGTGATGGTAATATAGAGATTGGTCTATAGTTACCGGGATCGTTTCTGATTCCGGTTTTTAAATAGGGATATTAATTTTACTGTGCTTCATTAAGTCCGGAAACTTTCCTGTATCGACACATTTAGTAAAAATATCAGCTAGATGCGAGGCAATATTATTGATTATTGTATTTAATATTTTTACTGAGATGTCCCATAAATCACCAGTTTTTTTTTTATATTAAGTGTCCTGAAATTCTGAA
Source organism: Limenitis camilla (assembly GCA_905147385.1). Lineage (NCBI taxonomy): Eukaryota > Metazoa > Arthropoda > Insecta > Lepidoptera > Nymphalidae > Limenitis > Limenitis camilla. The sequence goes on from LR990224.1 coordinate 9,603,464, forward strand.
TAATATCAAATGATGTAATATGTTTGAACTCATAGTAATTAGCATAGCCTAGCAGTTTATTTTTACGTAGAAAAATAGCATCTGAGGGCGATGACTTTAATGCAGATGTTACTTTGATAGGTATATCTGTAAAAAATTTTTCAAACGTGCTTGACACTTCTTCTTCCGAATTAATAAATATATTTTCAACATTTAATTTAATTGATTCGTTTTCTATTCTAGTTATTATTTTGTATGTTTGTATGTTTGTTTGTTGCGAATAGGCTCGAAAAGTACTGAACCGATTTTGAAAATACTTTCACCGATAGGAAGCTACATCCTTTTCGGGTAACATAGGCAATGTAGTGTTGCCATAAATACTATAATTATACTTAATCACTCACTTACTCACGAATAGAAAACTACACTATTCGTGAGTGCCAAAGGTGAGTCAGTGTTGCCATATGTATTGCTTAATTAAACGAATATGGCAATTTTGTTGCTACTGATCCGATTTTAAAAATTCTTTCACTGTTAGAAAACTACACTATTCTTGAGGGACAAAGGTGATTAAGTGTAGCCATATAAATTTTTTAATTAATAGAACATGGCCATTTTGTTCCTACTGATCAGATTTTAAAAATTCTTTCACTGAGATAAGTCTATATTCTCCTGAGAGAAGTCTTTATTTCTGTCTCTCTTTCTCTTATAATACTATCATTCTATCATCCTCTCTCTTTTTTCTCACTTTAATTTTTATTTTTATCTGTTCAGAATGATCAGTCTCTTTTCTCTTTCTTTCTTTCGATTATCTCTTTCTCTCTCTCTCTCTCCTTTAACTATTTCATTTTGTTTTGCTCTGCCATCCCTTTTTTCTTTCAAATAAAATTCAAATAATGAAAAACTAAACAATTACAGAGTGACAATTTAAGGACATCATTTATAATATTGCTTTAGCAAAGCGAGGGCAGGCCGCTAGTGAATTATAAGGCAAAAAACGCGATGTATGCGACGTTGGGTTGCATTGGGGGAGTGCAGCAAAAGTGAAAACTTCAACGTTAAGGTTGTGAATTTGTGAATATTTCCAAAGAACAAAATTTAAAGAAAATCTGAATTCAAAGTCAGAAAAATACAGGTCTTTGAGCTAATATAAATATGAACGCAAGACTCCAATTTTGCATTTCTACTAGTTTTAATTAGTTGTTTGTTTCTAAAAATCTCGCTCTAATTCTGTCACGAATTTAACATTGTTTACCCATCCCAAACAAACAACCCTGCACAACGTGACGCCGCTAAACATGTTTTCACTTTAAAAATTGTGAAATCGGCTCACTTTTCAGTGAGAAAATAGAAGAATACGAAACCCAGATATTGGCTATTTTTGCTAGAAGACTGCTGAAATCGTATCAGCCTTTAGTTGTCTTCTTCGTACATTTAGGGAGGAATAAAAATAAGGGTATAGACGTGTAAATCAACAATTATAGCATCTATGATCTAGGTATATTGTGGCCAATGGCATCACTACTAACGGCGTTCGATGTTACATATATTAAACATGTTATTTTTAAATAACTAACATAACTATCTTTCTTCATCATCTTCACGAGGGAACGACTCCAAAAGCTTATTTTAAGTGAGTAAAGGACAAAACTCAGTCCCTGTCTGATACTACGACTTCACTATATTAATTGTTTGTAAAATATATCTATGGTCAATATGACTTATTAACATAAGTATAATCGCCAAAAATTAGATTATGATAACTTTTATATCATCTTTTGTCTCGGTCATATTGAAAAAGAAAAAAAGAGAGATCTTTATTAGAAACAAGGAGACAACGTTAAACAAATCTTATACTAATATACAAAGCTGAAGAGTTTGCTTGTTTGAACGCGCTAATCTCAGGAACTACTGGTCCGATTTGGAAAATTCTTTCAGTGAAAGATAGCCCATTTATCGAGGGAGGCTAAAGGATATATATCATCACGCTAAGACGCAATAGGGGTGGATCTACACGCGGACAAAGTCGCGCGGGTCGACTAGTTAGTGATAAAATTATTTACAAAACAATAAATAAAACAATATACACTAAATTACAACTAAATAAGATTAAAAAAATATGAATATATAGTAATAATTTATACACTACAAATAAGCGTAATAACTAACCTACTAACCACCCAATAACTAAACTACTTAACACTATATAATAGCGAACTATATATTTATTTAAAAAACAGGTGGCTCATGTTCCAATTTGGATGGCACTCAGCATTAGTCGGGCCGTACTCTGACACTGATATTATGTGCCAGCCAGAGACCGTGACGTCGGATGAGACAGAAATGGTTTATATAGATTTTATTATATTCAGATATTTAGAGATCTGACCGAAAAGACAACGCGCTTTTTATTGCTCAGAACATGACAAAAGCACACTAATCAGCTTATGATAATAAATTACTCGATTGGTGGGAAAAATAAGGCTACTGTTACACATGCTTATTACTAGCAGGAAAGCATGCTATTTAGTGGCATGCTGGATAATAGCACGCCGTGCTATCTTTAAGCATGCTAGTTGATGCGAGGGTGGAAGGGGGAAAGGTGAAAGCAAGTGTGAACGCGTTTGTTTAATGAGCATGCTAGTATCGATCTTGTTTGTAAGGTGCACGCGCTCAAAGCTAATTATTGTTTAGTGTAATGAATCGAGTCCTGAGAGCCCTGTCGTTGTATTTCCTATTGTATCTCCTTTTACTTCTATCCTTTCTCTTCTTCTTCTTTTGTCTAATAAACAATTACCCTCAACTACATATATCGTTATCTGAGTACTGTTTATTAGTCGAACTACGTACTCGTTTCCAAATTGAGTAATTCGAATTACGCCTGCCTTTGTGGATTCTGTTTATATTCGGATTCTGGAGAATATCTACGTTTATCGTACATAAGGATTTTTATTATGAATTAGGTGCACTTGAAGTAGAAGGGTAAATATGTCTATTGGAGCTACTATGCGAGCGTCGCCATCGGGTGTTTTGGTCATATTTACTCTTTCTTCAAGACTCCTACATTTTGCCTTAAACGAGACGTTATTGTATATAGCTTACCACTATAATTATCACAGATATGATTGGACAGATTACTGCAGCCTAGATTTTTGTTGCAGGGAAAATGATACCCGGACCCACCACCACACCATAAATAACGAACAGATAACAATTGAAGACACGCCACCGGACACAATCCCTTCACTGGAGTAAGTTTAAATTTTACATTCATGAAGCTTCTTAGGAAGGTTGCTTAATGCTTGAATAATGTTATATTGATTGAGAGTTATTGAGTTATAAAAACAATGTCTAGCTATGTCAGCATATCGCTACATCGCGTTTTTGCTATAAAAGTAGCCTATGTCCTTTCCCAGATTTCAATCTATCTCTTTACTAAATTTCATCAAAATATATAAAATGGATTAGGCATGAAAGTGTAACAGCCAGAATATTAAGTTAGGATAGGTTAACCAATTTTTAATGCGTTTTTTTTTTCTGCGTGTTTGTTAATTTGATCGTCAAGTCAGGTACCGCAAACATTTTCGTTTAATGAAAATACTTGAGATTTTTAAAAATTTCCTAAAGAATATAATAGTATATATACTTGATAATCTCCCGGCTCGCCAACTATTTCCATAGTTAGTAGGCGAGTTGTGAAACCTCGTTATTTGATCGAACTAATAACAAATTTATAAAGAATTTTGCTATTATAAAATAAGGAGTTCATAAATAAAAGTAAATGTAATATTTAAAACAATCAATTTACAAAATTATCGATTATAGAGAAGCGTTTTCATTTATCTATGTAAAAAATGTTATGTATAAAAATATAAAAAATATTATATATGTCAGAACAGAGAGACGATTTGAATGAACGAATAATCAAATAGCACTATTCTGTAGTTTTTGGACAGGAACCCAGGCAGTGCCTTGGACTTGTTACCAAGGTGTAGACTTAAGGATATCCTTTAAATGATCATAACACTCACCTCCACTGCCCGGTCTCACTGTTTGTCTTAGGTTAGGTTAACATAAAGCTAACCTGACCTAACATAAACCAAACCTAAGGCTAACATAACATAAACCTAAGGACTAACAACAAGTTCTCTTTGTTACTATGCCAATAATACCCAACTTTACCCCGACATATATGTAAAAAATCCTAAAAATAAAACGTATAATAAAAAAAAATTAAAACATATGCCCGGCATTGTTTGGAGGTAGCCGTTACTATCAAGTAGTCATGGACAAATGCATTTATAAAAAATATAATTCTGCGGTTTAAGTAACCCATAAAACAAAATTCAAGAAAACCGAACTGTATTATTGGGATCTGGTTTACATACGGCGAAACAAGAACGTGTCAGGGAACTTTGGAAAGAAAATATAATACTGCGGTTTAAGTAACCCAAAGAACAAAATTAAAAAAAAATCTGTATTCCAAGTTAGAAAAATTCAGGTCTTTGAGCTAATATAAATATGAATGCAAGACTCCTATTTTGCATTTCTACTAGTTTTAATTAGTTGTTTGTTTCTAAAAATCTCGCTCTAATTCTGTCACGAATTTAACATTGTTTACCCATCCCAAACAAACAACCCTGCACAACGTGACGCCGCTAAACATGTTTTCACTTTAAAAATTGTGAAATCGGCTCACTTTTCAGTGAGAAAATAGAAGAATACGAAACCTATATATTGGCTATTTTTGCTAGCAGACTACTGAAATCGTATCAGCCTTTAGTTGTCTTCTTCGTACATTTAGCGCGAAATAAAAATAAGGGTATAGACGTGTAAATCAACAATTATAGCATCTATGATCTAGGTATATTGTGGCCAATGGCATCACTACTAACGGCGTTCGATGTTACATATATTAAACATGTTATTTTTAAATAACTAACATAACTATCTTTCTTCATCATCTTCACGAGGGAACGACTCCAAAAGCTTATTTTAAGTGAGTAAAGGACAAAACTCAGTCCCTGTCTGATACTACGACTTCACTATATTAATTCTTTGTAAAATATATCTATGGCCATAGATCAGAATATGTTAAGTGCATTTTTGGTCAATATGACTTATTAACATAAGTATAATCGCCAAAAGATGCTCTACATGCAAAATATTACTGTTGTATTGAATATCAATCAGATTATGATAACTTTTATATCATCTTTTGTCTCGGTCATATTGAAAAAGAAAAAAAGTGAGATCTTTATTAGAACAGGGAGACAACGTTAAACAAATCTTATACTAATATATAAAGCTGAAGAGTTTGCTTGTTTGAACGCGCTAATCTCAGTAACTACTGGTCCGATTTGGAAAATTCTTTCAGTGAAAGATAGCCCATTTATCGAGGGAGGCTAAAGGATATATATCATCACGCTAAGACGCAATAGGGGCGGATCTACACGCGGACAAAGTCGTGCGGGTCTACTAGTTAGTGATAAAATTATTTACAAAACAATAAATAAAACAATATACACTAAATTACAACTAAATACGATTAAAAAAATATTAATATAGTAATAATTTATACACTACAAATAAGCGCAATAACTAACCTCCTAAACACCCAATAACTAAACTATTAAACACTATATATTAGCGAACTAATATTAATGTAAAAAACAGTTGCCGCATGTTCCAATTTGGATGGCATTCAGCATTAGTCGGGTCGTACTCTGACACTGATATTATGTGCCAGCCAGAGACCGTGACGTCGGATGAGACAGAAATGTTATATATAGATTTTATTATATTCAGATATTTAGAGATCTGACCGAAAGGACAACGCGCTTTTTATTGCTCAGAACATGACAAAAGCACACTAATCAGCTTATGATAATAAATTACTCGTTTGGTGGGAAAAATAAGGCTACTGTTACACATGCTTATTACTAGCAGGAAAGCATGCTATTTAGTGGCATGCTGGATAATAGCACGCCGTGCTATCTTTAAGCATGCTAGTTGATGCGAGGGTAGAAGGGGGAAAGGTGAAAGCAAGTGTGAACGCGTTTGTTTAATGAGCATGCTAGTATCGATCTTGTTTGTAAGGTGCACGCGCTTCCTATTCCTTTTTTTCCTCTTCCTAGCTGAGAGAAGTTTTATAATGCATTGCATGCTCAGTAAAAATATAATTTTATTCAAATCTGAATATGAAGCAGTTTGATTTCTTTTGATCACAGTGTAACAAGTGCAACAGTTCAAAAAAAAGTTAAAAATCATGAAGCAGTAATACATTGCCATAATTTTGAAAATCATTTATTTTTCATATGAGTGTCTCACATTTTAATAGTGCCCTCGAGACTTCTCAATAATTTAATTGCTTGTCCTGTAATTTGTAAAGTAATGAATTTGTACTTATTACACTCTGACCTATGGCCACAGATATAATCTCTTACTCGTTCCAACCTAACTAACACAGTCTGTTCTATATTTGTAGGGTTAAAATCAAGAAGAACATTATATTTCGATAGTTCAGAAGTAAATATATTCTTCATATCCAAAAATGTATCTAAAATACTCAAAGCTAATTATTGTTTAGTGTAATGAATCGAGTCCTGAGAGCCCTGTCGTTGTATTTCCTATTGTATCTCCTTTTACTTCTATCCTTTCTCTTCTTCTTCTTTTGTCTAATAAACAATTACCCTCAACTACATATATCGTTATCTGAGTACTGTTTATTAGTCGAACTACGTACTCGTTTCCAAATTGAGTAATTCGAATTACGCCTGCCTTTGTGGATTCTGTTTATATTCGGATTCTGGAGAATATCTGCGTTTATCGTACATAAGGATTTTTATTATGAATTAGGTGCACTTGAAGTAGAAGGGTAAATATGTCTATTGGAGCTACTATGCGAGCGTCGCCATCGGGTTTTTTGGTCATATTTACTCTTTCTTCAAGACTCCTACATTTTGCCTTAAACGAGACGTTATTGTATATAGCTTACCACTATAATTATCACAGATATGATTGGACAGATTACTGCAGCCTAGATTTTTGTTGCAGGGAAAATGATACCCGGACCCACCACCACACCATAAATAACGAACAGATAACAATTGAAGACACGCCACCGGACACAATCCCTTCACTGGAGTAAGTTTAAATTTTACATTCATGAAGCTTCTTAGGAAGGTTGCTTAATGCTTGAATAATGTTATATTGATTGAGAGTTATTGTGTTATAAAAACAATGTCTAGCTATGTCAGCATATCGCTACATCGCGTTTTGCTATAAAAGTAGCCTATGTCCTTTCCCAGACTTCAATCTATCTCTTTACTAAATTTCATCAAAATATATAAAATGGATTAGGCATGAAAGTGTAACAGCCAGAATATTAAGTTAGGATAGGTTAACCAATTTTTAATGCGTTTTTTTTTCTGCGTGTTTGTTGATTTGATCGTCAAGTCAGGTACCGCAAACATTTTCGTTTAATGAAAATACTTGAGATTTTTAAAAATTTCCTAAAGAATATAATAGTATATATACTTGATAATCTCCCGGCTCGCCAACTATTTCCATAGTTAGTAGGCGAGTTGTGAAACCTCGTTATTTGATCGAACTAATAACAAATTTATAAAGAATTTTGCTATTATAAAATAAGGAGTTCATAAATAAAAGTAAATGTAATATTTAAAACAATCAATTTACAAAATTATCGATTATAGAGAAGCGTTTTCATTTATCTATGTAAAAAATGTTATGTATAAAAATATAAAAAATATTATATATGTCAGAACAGAGAGACGATTTGAATGAACGAATAATCAAATAGCACTATTCTGTAGTTTTTGGACAGGAACCCAGGCAGTGCCTTGGACTTGTTACCAAGGTGTAGACTTAAGGATATCCTTTAAATGATCATAACACTCACCTCCACTGCCCGGTCTCACTGTTTGTCTTAGGTTAGGTTAACATAAAGCTAACCTGACCTAACATAAACCAAACCTAAGGCTAACATAACATAAACCTAAGGACTAACAACAAGTTCTCTTTGTTACTATGCCAATAATACCCAACTTTACCCCGACATATATGTAAAAAATCCTAAAAATAAAACGTATAATAAAAAAAAATTAAAACATATGCCCGGCATTGTTTGGAGGTAGCCGTTACTATCAAGTAGTCATGGACAAATGCATTTATAAAAAATATAATTCTGCGGTTTAAGTAACCCATAAAACAAAATTCAAGAAAACCGAACTGTATTATTGGGATCTGGTTTACATACGGCGAAACAAGAACGTGTCAGGGAACTTTGGAAAGAAAATATAATACTGCGGTTTAAGTAACCCAAAGAACAAAATTAAAAAAAAATCTGTATTCCAAGTTAGAAAAATTCAGGTCTTTGAGCTAATATAAATATGAATGCAAGACTCCTATTTTGCATTTCTACTAGTTTTAATTAGTTGTTTGTTTCTAAAAATCTCGCTCTAATTCTGTCACGAATTTAACATTGTTTACCCATCCCAAACAAACAACCCTGCACAACGTGACGCCGCTAAACATGTTTTCACTTTAAAAATTGTGAAATCGGCTCACTTTTCAGTGAGAAAATAGAAGAATACGAAACCTATATATTGGCTATTTTTGCTAGCAGACTACTGAAATCGTATCAGCCTTTAGTTGTCTTCTTCGTACATTTAGCGCGAAATAAAAATAAGGGTATAGACGTGTAAATCAACAATTATAGCATCTATGATCTAGGTATATTGTGGCCAATGGCATCACTACTAACGGCGTTCGATGTTACATATATTAAACATGTTATTTTTAAATAACTAACATAACTATCTTTCTTCATCATCTTCACGAGGGAACGACTCCAAAAGCTTATTTTAAGTGAGTAAAGGACAAAACTCAGTCCCTGTCTGATACTACGACTTCACTATATTAATTCTTTGTAAAATATATCTATGGCCATAGATCAGAATATGATAAGTGCATTTTTGGTCAATATGACTTATTAACATAAGTATAATCGCCAAAAGATGCTCTACATGCAAAATATTACTGTTGTATTGAATATCAATCAGATTATGATAACTTTTATATCATCTTTTGTCTCGGTCATATTGAAAAAGAAAAAAAGTGAGATCTTTATTAGAACAGGGAGACAACGTTAAACAAATCTTATACTAATATATAAAGCTGAAGAGTTTGCTTGTTTGAACGCGCTAATCTCAGGAACTACTGGTCCGATTTGGAAAATTCTTTCAGTGAAAGATAGCCCATTTATCGAGGGAGGCTAAAGGATATATATCATCACGCTAAGACGCAATAGGGGCGGATCTACACGCGGACAAAGTCGTGCGGGTCTACTAGTTAGTGATAAAATTATTTACAAAACAATAAATAAAACAATATACACTAAATTACAACTAAATACGATTAAAAAAATATTAATATAGTAATAATTTATACATTACAAATAAGCGCAATAACTAACCTCCTAAACACCCAATAACTAAACTATTAAACACTATATATTAGCGAACTAATATTAATGTAAAAAACAGTTGCCGCATGTTCCAATTTGGATGGCATTCAGCATTAGTCGGGTCGTACTCTGACACTGATATTATGTGCCAGCCAGAGACCGTGACGTCGGATGAGACAGAAATGTTATAAATAGATTTTATTATATTCAGATATTTAGAGATCTGACCGAAAGGACAACGCGCTTTTTATTGCTCAGAACATGACAAAAGCACACTAATCAGCTTATGATAATAAATTACTCGTTTGGTGGGAAAAATAAGGCTACTGTTACACATGCTTATTACTAGCAGGAAAGCATGCTATTTAGTGGCATGCTGGATAATAGCACGCCGTGCTATCTTTAAGCATGCTAGTTGATGCGAGGGTGGAAGGGGGAAAGGTGAAAGCAAGTGTGAACGCGTTTGTTTAATGAGCATCTAGTATCGATCTTGTTTGTAAGGTGCACGCGCTTCCTATTCCTTTTTTTCCTCTTCCTAGCTGAGAGAAGTTTTATAATGCATTGCATGCTCAGTAAAAATATAATTTTATTCAAATCTGAATATGAAGCAGTTTGATTTCTTTTGATCACAGTGTAACAAGTGCAACAGTTCAAAAAAAAGTTAAAAATCATGAAGCAGTAATACATTGCCATAATTTTGAAAATCATTTATTTTTCATATGAGTGTCTCACATTTTAATAGTGCCCTCGAGACTTCTCAATAATTTAATTGCTTGTCCTGTAATTTGTAAAGTAATGAATTTGTACTTATTACACTCTGACCTATGGCCACAGATATAATCTCTTACTCGTTCCAACCTAACTAACACAGTCTGTTCTATATTTGTAGGGTTAAAATCAAGAAGAACATTATATTTCGATAGTTCAGAAGTAAATATATTCTTCATATCCAAAAATGTATCTAAAATACTCAAAGCTAATTATTGTTTAGTGTAATGAATCGAGTCCTGAGAGCCCTGTCGTTGTATTTCCTATTGTATCTCCTTTTACTTCTATCCTTTCTCTTCTTCTTCTTTTGTCTAATAAACAATTACCCTCAACTACATATATCGTTATCTGAGTACTGTTTATTAGTCGAACTACGTACTCGTTTCCAAATTGAGTAATTCGAATTACGCCTGCCTTTGTGGATTCTGTTTATATTCGGATTCTGGAGAATATCTGCGTTTATCGTACATAAGGATTTTTATTATGAATTAGGTGCACTTGAAGTAGAAGGGTAAATATGTCTATTGGAGCTACTATGCGAGCGTCGCCATCGGGTTTTTTGGTCATATTTACTCTTTCTTCAAGACTCCTACATTTTGCCTTAAACGAGACGTTATTGTATATAGCTTACCACTATAATTATCACAGATATGATTGGACAGATTACTGCAGCCTAGATTTTTGTTGCAGGGAAAATGATACCCGGACCCACCACCACGACACAAATAACGAACAGATAACAATTGAAGACACGCCACCGGCCACAATCCCTTCACTGGAGTAAGTTTAAATTTTACATTCATGAAGCTTCTTAGGAAGGTTGCTTAATGCTTGAATAATGTTATATTGATTGAGAGTTATTGTGTTATAAAAACAATGTCTAGCTATGTCAGCATATCGCTACATCGCGTTTTGCTATAAAAGTAGCCTATGTCCTTTCCCAGACTTCAATCTATCTCTTTACTAAATTTCATCAAAATATATAAAATGGATTAGGCATGAAAGTGTAACAGCCAGAATATTAAGTTAGGATAGGTTAACCAATTTTTAATGCGTTTTTTTTTCTGCGTGTTTGTTGATTTGATCGTCAAGTCAGGTACCGCAAACATTTTCGTTTAATGAAAATACTTGAGATTTTTAAAAATTTCCAGAAGAATATAATAGTATATATACTTGATAATCTCCCGGCTCGCCAACTATTTCCATAGTTAGTAGGCGAGTTGTGAAACCTCGTTATTTGATCGAACTAATAACAAATTTATAAAGAATTTTGCTATTATAAAATAAGGAGTTCATAAATAAAAGTAAATGTAATATTTAAAACAATCAATTTACAAAATTATCGATTATAGAGAAGCGTTTTCATTTATCTATGTAAAAAATGTTATGTATAAAAATATAAAAAATATTATATATGTCAGAACAGAGAGACGATTTGAATGAACGAATAATCAAATAGCACTATTCTGTAGTTTTTGGACAGGAACCCAGGCAGTGCCTTGGACTTGTTACCAAGGTGTAGACTTAAGGATATCCTTTAAATGATCATAACACTCACCTCCACTGCCCGGTCTCACTGTCTGTCTTAGGTTCGGTTAACATAAAGCTAACCTGACCTAACATAAACCAAACCTAAGGCTAACATAACATAAACCTAAGGACTAACAACAAGTTCTCTTTGTTACTATGCCAATAATACCCAACTTTACCCCGACATATATGTAAAAAATCCTAAAAATAAAACGTATAATAAAAAAAAATTAAAACATATGCCCGGCATTGTTTGGAGGTAGCCGTTACTATCAAGTAGTCATGGACAAATGCATTTATAAAAAATATAATTCTGCGGTTTAAGTAACCCATAAAACAAAATTCAAGAAAACCGAACTGTATTATTGGGATCTGGTTTACATACGGCGAAACAAGAACGTGTCAGGGAACTTTGGAAAGAAAATATAATACTGCGGTTTAAGTAACCCAAAGAACAAAATTAAAAAAAAATCTGTATTCCAAGTTAGAAAAATTCAGGTCTTTGAGCTAATATAAATATGAATGCAAGACTCCTATTTTGCATTTCTACTAGTTTTAATTAGTTGTTTGTTTCTAAAAATCTCGCTCTAATTCTGTCACGAATTTAACATTGTTTACCCATCCCAAACAAACAACCCTGCACAACGTGACGCCGCTAAACATGTTTTCACTTTAAAAATTGTGAAATCGGCTCACTTTTCAGTGAGAAAATAGAAGAATACGAAACCTATATATTGGCTATTTTTGCTAGCAGACTACTGAAATCGTATCAGCCTTTAGTTGTCTTCTTCGTACATTTAGCGCGAAATAAAAATAAGGGTATAGACGTGTAAATCAACAATTATAGCATCTATGATCTAGGTATATTGTGGCCAATGGCATCACTACTAACGGCGTTCGATGTTACATATATTAAACATGTTATTTTTAAATAACTAACATAACTATCTTTCTTCATCATCTTCACGAGGGAACGACTCCAAAAGCTTATTTTAAGTGAGTAAAGGACAAAACTCAGTCCCTGTCTGATACTACGACTTCACTATATTAATTCTTTGTAAAATATATCTATGGCCATAGATCAGAATATGTTAAGTGCATTTTTGGTCAATATGACTTATTAACATAAGTATAATCGCCAAAAGATGCTCTACATGCAAAATATTACTGTTGTATTGAATATCAATCAGATTATGATAACTTTTATATCATCTTTTGTCTCGGTCATATTGAAAAAGAAAAAAAGTGAGATCTTTATTAGAACAGGGAGACAACGTTAAACAAATCTTATACTAATATATAAATCTGAAGAGTTTGCTTGTTTGAACGCGCTAATCTCAGTAACTACTGGTCCGATTTGGAAAATTCTTTCAGTGAAAGATAGCCCATTTATCGAGGGAGGCTAAAGGATATATATCATCACGCTAAGACGCAATAGGGGCGGATCTACACGCGGACAAAGTCGTGCGGGTCTACTAGTTAGTGATAAAATTATTTACAAAACAATAAATAAAACAATATACACTAAATTACAACTAAATACGATTAAAAAAATATTAATATAGTAATAATTTATACACTACAAATAAGCGCAATAACTAACCTCCTAAACACCCAATAACTAAACTATTAAACACTATATATTAGCGAACTAATATTAATGTAAAAAACAGTTGCCGCATGTTCCAATTTGGATGGCATTCAGCATTAGTCGGGTCGTACTCTGACACTGATATTATGTGCCAGCCAGAGACCGTGACGTCGGATGAGACAGAAATGTTATATATAGATTTTATTATATTCAGATATTTAGAGATCTGACCGAAAGGACAACGCGCTTTTTATTGCTCAGAACATGACAAAAGCACACTAATCAGCTTATGATAATAAATTACTCGTTTGGTGGGAAAAATAAGGCTACTGTTACACATGCTTATTACTAGCAGGAAAGCATGCTATTTAGTGGCATGCTGGATAATAGCACGCCGTGCTATCTTTAAGCATGCTAGTTGATGCGAGGGTAGAAGGGGGAAAGGTGAAAGCAAGTGTGAACGCGTTTGTTTAATGAGCATGCTAGTATCGATCTTGTTTGTAAGGTGCACGCGCTTCCTATTCCTTTTTTTCCTCTTCCTAGCTGAGAGAAGTTTTATAATTTTATTTAAAAATATAATTTTATTCAAATCTGAATATGAAGCAGTTTGATTTCTTTTGATCACAGTGTAACAAGTGCAACAGTTCAAAAAAAAGTTAAAAATCATGAAGCAGTAATACATTGCCATAATTTTGAAAATCATTTATTTTTCATATGAGTGTCTCACATTTTAATAGTGCCCTCGAGACTTCTCAATAATTTAATTGCTTGTCCTGTAATTTGTAAAGTAATGAATTTGTACTTATTACACTCTGACCTATGGCCACAGATATAATCTCTTACTCGTTCCAACCTAACTAACACAGTCTGTTCTATATTTGTAGGGTTAAAATCAAGAAGAACATTATATTTCGATAGTTCAGAAGTAAATATATTCTTCATATCCAAAAATGTATCTAAAATACTCAAAGCTAATTATTGTTTAGTGTAATGAATCGAGTCCTGAGAGCCCTGTCGTTGTATTTCCTATTGTATCTCCTTTTACTTCTATCCTTTCTCTTCTTCTTCTTTTGTCTAATAAACAATTACCCTCAACTACATATATCGTTATCTGAGTACTGTTTATTAGTCGAACTACGTACTCGTTTCCAAATTGAGTAATTCGAATTACGCCTGCCTTTGTGGATTCTGTTTATATTCGGATTCTGGAGAATATCTGCGTTTATCGTACATAAGGATTTTTATTATGAATTAGGTGCACTTGAAGTAGAAGGGTAAATATGTCTATTGGAGCTACTATGCGAGCGTCGCCATCGGGTTTTTTGGTCATATTTACTCTTTCTTCAAGACTCCTACATTTTGCCTTAAACGAGACGTTATTGTATATAGCTTACCACTATAATTATCACAGATATGATTGGACAGATTACTGCAGCCTAGATTTTTGTTGCAGGGAAAATGATACCCGGACCCACCACCACACCATAAATAACGAACAGATAACAATTGAAGACACGCCACCGGACACAATCCCTTCACTGGAGTAAGTTTAAATTTTACATTCATGAAGCTTCTTAGGAAGGTTGCTTAATGCTTGAATAATGTTATATTGATTGAGAGTTATTGAGTTATAAAAACAATGTCTAGCTATGTCAGCATATCGCTACATCGCGTTTTGCTATAAAAGTAGCCTATGTCCTTTCCCAGACTTCAATCTATCTCTTTACTAAATTTCATCAAAATATATAAAATGGATTAGGCATGAAAGTGTAACAGCCAGAATATTAAGTTAGGATAGGTTAACCAATTTTTAATGCGTTTTTTTTTCTGCGTGTTTGTTGATTTGATCGTCAAGTCAGGTACCGCAAACATTTTCGTTTAATGAAAATACTTGAGATTTTTAAAAATTTCCTAAAGAATATAATAGTATATATACTTGATAATCTCCCGGCTCGCCAACTATTTCCATAGTTAGTAGGCGAGTTGTGAAACCTCGTTATTTGATCGAACTAATAAATAAAAGTTAATGTAATATTTAAAAAGCTCAATTTACAAAATTATAGATCATAGAGAAGTGTTTTCATTTATAATATAATTTAGGATAACATTGGCGTCAAAGTTTTTTTCGTATAAAATCTAAAAATAAAACGTATAATAAAAAAAATTAAACATATTATATGCCAGTCATTGGTTGGAGGCAGCCGTTACTATCAATTAGTCATGGACAAATGCATTTATTAGAAAAATCAACCACGCCAACTAATTATTATCATCTGACCATACCATACCATAGTTATAATCCCAACCAATATTATAAATGAGGAAGTAAATCTGTCCGTTTGTCTGAAATTTAATACAGAGATAGTACAGAACTTAAAAAAACACAGGTTATGTCTAGTGATCTAGTAGTAATTATAGTAATATTTTAATAACATTATCGATTGTTTCAGATACGAATTCGAGATCAAGATACAGCTGTTTCTGGCGACTTTATTAAATTTGATGTCCATGATTCTCAATTACATATGGGTGGTCCAAGAAAATAATGCAAGATTTAGCATTGCGGTAAGTACTTAATGTAAAATGTTACGATCAAGTTGTAGTTAGTTTTTATAGACAAAAGACGAGTAAGTTGGAAACAATTTTATTAAACTAAAAAAACTAACAACGAGAGGCGAGTGTCGTGATCACTTAAAGGAGCTCCTTAAGCCTACACCTTGGTCACAAGTCCAAGGCACTGCCTGGGTTCCTGTCCAAAAACTACGGAATCGTGATATTCGATTAATTCATTTATTCAAATACGGCCATTAGATTCGGTTCATTCATTCATTCGTCGTCTCTCTGTTCTGACATATATATATTTTTTAATTTTTGTATATTATTAGCTTTATTATAAGAATATTCATGTGGACTGTATTAAATTAAACGAATTTCTTTGATTGATCTTGTTTATTCACGAACTCAAAGTTACAATTGCGAATGCGTTATCACACGAATGCCACAATGCGAATGCCATCATGCGTCGGCGGGTTTTCTATATTTATGATGGAGATATCTCCATCTCACACACTCGGGTTTACATTATTCATTATCTACACAAATTACACTAAAACAAATAATTCTATACTCAATCACTATGCATATCGTCATCCATTACAGTTCTCCCCCCAGCGTAGCTCGCGTAGCCTCCTCCGTTTGGATGGTGACGATCTTGCTCACGGGCCGCCTGAAGATTCCGCTTCTGGTCCTTACCTCGACGATCCGCACGCCTCCATCAGGTCCAGGGTGTGCTCGTTTGATGATATCGAGTGGCCAGACGTTTCGTGGTAGCGTATTATCGACTATAACTACCACATCTCCTTTTTTGTGCGGCCGTGCGTTGTTTCTGGGTTCGCCTCGTGGTACTAGAGTAGGTAAGAACTCTTGGAGCCAGCGATGCCCGAAATGATCGGCTAGCGCTTGGCTGACTCTCCAACTTTTTCGGTCGCTTTCATTGCAGGGTCCTGTGGTCGGCATGCCGGTCGATGACCCCAGCAGGAAGTGGTTCGGCGTGAGTGCCTCTCGATCAGCTGGGTCCATGCTGACAAGGGTGAGTGGACGGGCGTTCACGGTGAACTTTGCTTCGATCAACAAAGTATGTAGTACCTCTTCCAGCGGCGCTTTCTCTTTTAGGGTAATGCTGAGAGCGGCCTTTATGGATCTGATCAGTCGCTCCCAGGCTCCGCCTTGTTTAGGTGCGCCTGGTGGGATGTACCTCCACTCCATACGGTGTAACGTTCCCTCTTCTTTGAGTGCTGGTGCCCACTCTGCGTAGGTCTTGCGTAGTTCTTCATCTACTCCACGGAAGTTCGTAGCGTTATCTGAGAACATGAGTCGCGGCCACCCTCGACGGGCCGCCATTTTTCTTAACGCCATAATCGCAGAATCTGTACTTAGTGAAGCGACGAGTTCGATGTGTACGGCGCGCGATGTGTGACACGTGAAGAGCGCGCTCCACCCCTTCTCTCTACGACGGCCCACCTTAACTTGCATCGGTCTGAAGTAATCCACTCCGCAGTTGGTGAATGGGCGATGAAAGGGATCGAGTCGGGCCGCCGGTAGGTCTCCGGTGGCAGGTATTCGCGGCATCGCTTTCCTCTTCCTGCAGAACGTGCAGCTTCTCTCAACGACGCGTACAGTCGGTCGTAAGTGTAAAATCCAATAGCGCTGGCGTAGATCGTTGGTAACGCGCTCTCTACTTGCGTGACCAGCCGCGCAATGTTCTCGAAGCACGATCAGCTTCGTGATAGGGTTACGTCCGTCCTGTATGATCGGCTTCTTAGTGTCTGCTGGAGCTGCTGACTCCCCTATCCTTCCTCTTACTCGCAGTAAGCCATCTTCCAACTTCGGATCCAGCTTGTATAGCCTGCTCGTCCTGGCGATGGGCCGAGCTGATCGAAGGCGGTCAATATCTTCACTGAAGCTTTCTTGCTGAGAATATCTTAGAATTTCTGTTTCTGCTCGTTGAATGTGTTGCAATTCTAGATGCTGTGTCTTGCGGCGACACATATCGACGAAGGCTAGGATTCTTGCAGCTGCTCTCACGAGGACCTCATACTTCGTGAAGCGAGTAGGATCCGGTATCCAGCTGTCTATCTTGCTCGTCTGGATCGTAAGCAGGACTTCCTCTTCTGCTTCTTCACCTTTGGACTGAGTTGGCCACTGTTCTTCAGGCATATATAGAAAGTTCGGTCCGCTGAACCACTGATCTCTTGTGTCTATCGATGCGTCAGTGAGTCGCGTAGCGATGTCTGCCACGTTCTGATCGGTAGGCAACCAACGCCACTCTTCTTTGTGCGTAAGTTCTGTTTCGCCTAGACGGTGTGAGACGAATGGTGTATATCGACGTGTGTCATTCTTAATCCAATGCACCACAGTAGAAGAGTCTGTCCAGTAAGTAATTCACTTAACGTCGTAACGATGCTCTTTTCTTATAGCGTCGGCGAGTCTCGCTCCGACGAGTGCGGCTTGTAGTTCGAGACGCGGAATGGTGAGAGCCTTCCGTGGTGCGTGGTTCCGTTCTTATGCAAGATTCTCCAATATGCGACCGCCGCATACGCTTCACTCGCGTCGCATAGCACATGTAGTTCAACGCTCTCGTAACTCTGCGTAGTGTAGCAACGTGGCAAGCGTAGCCGCGCGATGTCCTCCAATTGAGTCACCCATGTGGTGAAAAGTTCGTTGTCTTCGTTGGGTATAGGTTCGTCCCAGGTGATATAAAGTCTCCACAATCTCTGAAGAATAATCTACGCTCGTATAATGTAGTGACTCAACAAGCCGAGCGGATCATAGATAGACATGACCGCGCTGAGTGCTTCTCGCTTCGTGGGTGCACGCCTTCCCACTCGGACGTCAGCTGCCACCCGGTTCATGGAGGTGTTGATTTTTAATTTTTGTATATTATTAGCTTTATTATAAGAATATTCATGTGGACTGTATTAAATTAAACGAATTTCTTTGATTGATCTTGTTTATTCACGAACTCAAAGTTACAATTGCGAATGCGTTATCATACGAATGCCACAATGCGAATGCCATCATGCGTCGGCGGGTTTTCTAAATTTATACTCTCCCCGACGTCACGCAATAGTACACTACGTCGGGGAGTCTCCCTGCCCCGCACCCCCTTGTAAGAGTTTTGGTAGACAGAGATGGAGATATCTCCATCTCTTTTACTCACCGCTTACACTTGCAAGGGGTTTACATTATTCATTATCTACACAAATTACACTAAAACAAATAATTCTATACACAATCACTATGCATATCGTCATCCATTACAAATATTCTCTAAATTTTTTTATAACAAAATATTTCAAATTGAGCCATTGGTAATGCTGTAGTGAGAGTCTGAAATTGAAATACCAAAAAGATTTCTTTAGTTTAACTTGAATTTGAACTAAGACAGTAACAAAATATTGGTTTTTCGAATTTTTAATAAAGGCGCTATAAATAAAAATTTCTCTCTTTTTGTTTTGTTAAAATACAAGTTGTAACTGAAAAACAAAATCCTTCGTTCATAACCGAGTGGTAATAATTGTTGAAATTGGACCAAAGGTTTTTGAGAAAATTTAAGTACCGTCTTTAATTACACATTTACTACGGCCGGATTCGCATTCTGGTGGTCGCAAGCCAGCCGGGCAACAGATCCTACCATCAATAGAGGTGTTGGGTTACTCGCCTCTTACGAGCTCTGTCAGTCAGTGCAGATGGGAATTGTATTCTAACCCATTCCGTCACGGGTAAAAACTTTAATTTTATGTACTCGAATTGTTTTTTATGATTCCAATTTTGGTGACAATGTAAGTACATTGATTTCTGAATTCTGATTCTACATCTTTTAAAGTTAAAAGATATAGAATCAGAACATAAAGTTTAAAAAAAATTCAAGGCAGTTGGCTAGACCAAGGTTTATGAAGAAATATTTATGAACGTGTAAATTAATATTTTTTTTTTGTTTTAGGTATTATGTATTTTTGGCATATTTGTTGGAAATTCCAGTCACTTCTGGATGTCTCTGGACGGACTTCGTCTCCATTTTTATCTTAACAACGTAAGTTGTAATTAATAATAAATTATTATTAAGATCAAAGTTAATCTAAATATAAAAAACTAATTGTGTCAGTCTGTGTCTGTAAAAAATTTTTTAGGTCAGACACAGACTCTTCTCTTCTCTACACGGTTTATTTATTAAATAAAAGCGAAGCCTCTAAGCAATTCCCTGGAAATTTTTATTCCCGATCCCGAGAAATTTATATTATTTATTTTACTGTGTTATTTTTTATTTTATTTTTTTTTATGTGGTGTACAATAAAGTTATAAATAAATAAATAAATAAATAAATATGCACCAGAGATCCTGGGAATGTCGGAAATTTAAATTACGCTTAAAAATTAACAGAAATCACATTGAAACCTTCTCTACTATATTATGTATTATACACCTTTCTCTACTATATTATGTATTATACATATAAACTTTCATCTTGAATCAAACAAAAAAACCGCATCAAAATCCGATGTTTAGTTTTAAAGATTAGAAGTATAAGTATATTTTCAGTATTTAGGGGAAGTCCGGTAGAGTTGAACCGCTTTTTGTTTAAAGTATCGTATTTTGTTATAAATGAGCCTTAGTGATTCAATTATAATTACAAACAGTAGCTTATTTTTTTAATACGCTTTTATTAGATTCATACGTATCTTAGTATGTATGTAACGGAATCTTTGAACATGATTTTGACCCCCTTCAAAACGTCGGATTATCTCGAAATTTTCAGTAAAATTGTTAAATTTTAACAAAATTTGGTTCAAAAATCAAGTTTTTAGTAGACAATAGTAATATTAGTTTATCCGATTTTTTAAACTATTATTTTTAGTTTTTACATTAGGCCGTGGTGGCGCCGGCGTAAGAATAGCACTCCCCCATCTCCTCCGGTGGGTGTCGTAAGAGGCGACTAAGGGGAAAGCCTTCCAGAAATGGGCAGCAGCGTTTCTGGCTCCATTGAAAGGCTTAAACTGCGCTCGCCAACACGCCTGCCAAGCGTGGTGAGTATTGGCAACATTCCCCCCAATTATGTGCAGCTACATCACGACCAGGCCCCTAGTGCCCGGCGGCCCCGCTAGTCTTGGCTACGGTAGCGGTCAAGTAAACAGCGGGGCAAGGGATGCTAAAAATCACCGGATGCGATCCGGCTACCACTCCCGACGACCCCTGGCCCTGGTGACATGCAACTCACGCACTTTGAGGATAGACGAAAAAATAGTAGAACTGGAAGAAGTATTGAGTAGGTTACGGTGGGATGTGATTGGTTTATCGGAAGTCCGAAGAGAGGGGGAGGACACGATAACCCTGACATCCGGTAACCTGCTCTTCTACCGGGAAGGCGACCAACAGTCTCAGGGTGTTGTTGGGTTTATCGTCCGCAAGTCTCTCATAAACTACATCATTTCCATAGAGTGTGTCGAGCAGAGTTGCGTACCTTATACTCAGAATATCCGAAAGGTATTCGTAGAAGGTTATACAGGTCTACGCACCGACCTCGGCACACCCGGATGAAGATGTGGAGGTTATGTATGAGGACATCAGTAGAGCCATACATACTTCGAAAACACATTTTAATGTTGTGATGGGAGATTTCAACGCAAAGCTGGGTAGGAGAGGCCATGACGAGTTGAGAGTGGGGGATTTTGGACATGGGCAGCGAAATCCTAGGGGACAGAGACTGGCAGAGTTTTTGGAGAAGGAGGGACTCTTTATGATGAATTCCTTTTTCCAGTAACCTCCTCACAGAAAATGGACCTGGATCAGCGCAGACGGAAGGACGAAAAATGAGATAGACTTCATCATGTCTACCAAGAGACATATATTCAATGATGTCTCTGTGATCCACAAGGTGAAAAGGATGATCACAGGATGGTACGAGGCTCATTGAATATCGATATCAAAGCTGAAAGGTCTCATTTGATGAAGTCTACGCTCCGACCGTCTCCGGCCCAAATCGAGAACCCCGAGCGCTTTCAACTCGAGCTCCAAAATCGCTTCTTTTGCCTGGAACCCTGTGTTTCAGTGGACGAGTTAAATGACAGGCTTATCGAAACTGTCCATGGGGTTGGATCCCAGTTCTGCCGGCCCAGGCGTAGGGATAAAACCCAAATACTCTCTCCTCGTACACTCAAACTAATGGCAGAACGACGCTCCATGATATTCCACACCTCCGTTGATGCTCAGTCATATAGGCAGCTCAATAGACAGATTTCGAAATCTATGCGAAATAAAGGCTAAAAGGTGTTCGCTAGAGTCTCGTCTATTGTACAGAGCCGTTTGACTAAGCTGAAGACGGATGGTGGCAAGGTAGTGTCGAACAAGTCTGAAGTTTTGAGAGAGGTAGAGAATTTCTATGGACAACTCTATAACTCAGTTGTTAAGCCTATCATCAGTCCGGCCAAAGACCCAAGAGCCCGACTTACCCGACATTACACTGAAGACATCCCGGACATCAGCCTGTACGAGATTAGGATGGCTCTGAAGCAACTTTAGAACAACAGGGCGCCAGGCGAGGATGAAATTACCTCGGAGCTTCTGAGAGCGGGCGGTAAGCCGATCCTCACAATGCTCCAGAGGTTGTTTTCTTCCGCCTTGTTTGAGGGCAAAACGCCGGAGGCAAGGAACAGGAGTGTAGTGGTTCTGTTTTTCAAAAAGGGCGACAAAACCCTTCTATAGAACTACAGACCCATTTCACTCCTGAGCCATGTCTATAAGTTGTTTTCGAGAGTCATCACGAATCGTCTCGAACGCAGGTTTGATGACTTCCAGCCTCCCGAACAAGCCGGTTTCCGAAAAGGCTTTAGTACCATAGACCACACATACATACGCTGCGGCAGATTATACAGAGGGCCGAAGAGTATAATCTGCCATTATGCTTAGCGTTTGTGGACTATGAGAAAGCTTTTGATTCGATCGAGACATGGGCTGTGTTAAGGTCTCTCCAGCGGTAACGTATCGACTATCGATACATCGAAGTGTTGAAGTGTTTGTACAATAACACCACCATGTCAGTCCGAGTACAGGAGCATTGCACGAAAGCCATTCCTTTGCAGCGCGGTGTCTGACAAGGAGATGTCATCTCCCCTAAAACTTTTTACCGCTGCCCTGGAACATGCTTTCAAGCTCCTGGAATGGCAAGGACGAGGCATCAACATAAATGGCGAGTACATCACTCACCTTCGATTGGCTGACGACATCGTATTCATGGCAGAATCCCTGGAAGATCTTAACCATATGCTCGATGACCTCCACAGAGTCTCCCAACAAGTGGGATGAACTTAGTATGAACATCGACTAGACGAAAATCATGTCGAACTTCCATGTTGTACCTACTCCAGTATCCGTTGGGAACTCTATTCTTGAAGTTGTTGACGATTACGTCTACCTGGGACAAACAATCCAATTAGGCAGGTCCAACTTCAGGAAGGAGCTCAATCGTCGAATCCAACTCGGATGGGCAGCGTTCGGGAAGCTAAGAGACGTCTTTTCGTCAGATATACCTCAGTGCCTGAAGACGAAAGTTTTCGAACAGTGTGTGTCACCAGTGATGACGTACGGATCCGAAACATGGTCTCTCACTCAAGGCCTTGTGCGTCGGCTGCACGTCGCTCAACGTGCTATGGAGAGGGCTATGTTGAGTGTTTCTCTACGTGATCGAATTAGAAATGAGGAGATCCGTAGAAGAACCAGAGTCACCGACATAGCCCAGCGGATTAGTAAGTTGAAGTGGCAGTGGGCTGGGCACATAGCCCGTAGGACCGATGGCCGTTGGGGCAGAAAGATACTTGAGTGGCGACCACGGATAGGACGTCGAAGCGTTGGAAGGCCTCCCACAAGATGGACAGACGACCTGGTCAGGGCGGCAGGGAGCCGCTGGATGCAGGTCGCAGGTGATCGGTTGTACTGGCAATCTCTGGGGGAGGCCTATGTCCAGCAGTGGGCGTCCTATGGCTGAAATGATGATGATGATGATAATGATGATGACAATAGTAATAAAACACAATATGTACCTCTATAAACATGGCCGCAATCTCAAAACTACATAAATTAATAAAATTTACTCTACCGTAACAAAAACACCTTACCGATACTAAGAGCCAAACAAACTGGGCACTGTAAAAAATTGCAGCGTGGTGGTTATTGGCCCTCTACCAATGATCATTTTGACGTTTCATTAGCTCAAAATTTAAGTTCAGTTTTATAAGGTGGTTCAACTCTCCCACCTGAGTAAGTCTCCCGGATTTGCCCTAAGTAAGAAATTATTAGTAGTAGGTAGTTTTTAGTAATTTTTTTTCTCTTAGCTCTCTTTTTAGGTGTATCTTGTCTCAATAAAGCATTTTTTTTGTCTTTCCTTCTTTTAATAAAATTATATTTTTGCAGATTGATCCAGCACAAAATAAAATAATGATATACCACATAATTGGTTGGGGAATTCCTCTGGTGTTAACATTCATCTATGGAACGATATGCATACGTGGTTTAGCAAAAAGGTAAGTTTTTTCAGAGATAATTAAAATATAATAATATGGGCGGCCTGCCCTCGCTTCGTTCCGGGTATTTAAAGCAATATTATAATTGATGTCCTCAATTTGTCTTTCTGTAGTTCTTCATTATTTGAAAAGATAGAGAAAGAGAAAAAGTTATAAAAAGAAATATGATAGAAAGAAAAAGAAAAGAATAGCGACAGATAATATAAGAGAGAGGACAGACCAAAAATAAAATTGAGTAGATAGAGGAGAGAGAGAGAGAGAGAAAGAGAGAGAGAGAAAGAGAGAGAGAGAAAGAGAGAGAGAGAGATAATCTAAAGAAAGAAACCGAACAGAGACTGACCATTCTGAACAGAGGTAAAGATAAATATTAAAAAAAAAAGGGAGAGGATGAGAGAGAATGATAGTATATAAGAGGAAGAAAGACGGAAATACTATAGATTTCTCTCAGTTAAAGAAGTTTTAAAATCGGATCAGTCGTAACGAAACGGCCATATTTATAAGTTAAAAAATATATATGGCAACACTAAATCTCCTTTGTCACTCACGACAAGTGTAGTTTTCTATCAGTGAAAGAATTTTTAAAATCGGATTAGTAACAACAAAATGGCCTTATTCGTTTTATTAAAAAAATGTATATGGCAACACTAAATCTCCTGTGTCACTCACGAAAACTGTAGTTTTCTATCAGAGAAAGAATTTTTAAAATCGGATTAGTAACAACAAAATGGCCATATTTGTTAAATTAAAAAATGTATATGGCAACACTAAATCATCTTTGTCATTTACGAAAAATGTAGTTTTCTACCAGTGAAAGAATTTTTGAAATCGGATTACTCATAACAAAATGGCCATATTCGTTTAATTATAAAATGTATATGTCAACACTAAATCACCTTTGTCACTCGCAAAAAGTGTTTTTTTCTATCTATGAAAAAAAAATTAAAATCGGATTAGTAGCTTCTGAGAAACCCTTCAATTTACAAAATGACCAGGTAACGGCACTTAAATGGCCAATGGTCATATCTTTTTAATTGGAATATTTATGGCATCAACACATAGCCTATGTTACTTAGAAAGGATGTAGCTTTCTATCGGTGAAAGAATTTTCTAAATCGGTTCAGTACATTTCGAGCCTATTCGCAACAAACAAACATACAAACAATTAAATCTTTCCTCTTTGTACATATTGCACGCTTATTTAAACAAAAAAATAACTCAAAAATGACCATACTGGGGATTTTAGTATAAATCAAATTAACGTAGCTTAGAGAATATTTTCGCTCCAACAACGCTTCCACGTATTTGTGTGACAAGTTTGACACAAGTAAAGAGATATAATATATATATTCCGTAATCCGTCAGCTGTGATTCAAGTAAAGCAATTCAGTCAGAAGTAAAACGTAAAAATTCTCTATATTATTCAAAGGTAAGATACAAATCATCTTTTGGTTTTTTAGTAAAGAGATATTATTTCGGCTTTTTTCACTGTATGATTAAAATTAATTCACGTAGTAGTAAAACTATTTAGACTTACTGCAGTTTATTTTATAATTTATTTTAAAATCATTTGCATTTACTCAAATTATTTCAGTTTAGTATTATTAGATTTTGTTAAAACCCACCCTGTTTGTGGCACATTTTATGATCATGCAGTTTATTAATAAATAATACTCTAACTCTAAATACTAGATATGATTATTTCTCTTTAACATTTAAAAAACACTAGACTAGAGAGAATTCTTGATATAATTTCTCTATTTTGGAAAAAAACTTTTATTAATTATTGGAACAGACTTTTATAAGTATGGCATAACTTCTGGTTGAAGTGGCTGTGCAGCTCACATGATTACTTGGTATCTCAATTTTAGTCTGCTCTTGAGTCGGGATCGCTGCAACAGTTCCTTACGCCCTTCTACGTTCCTTATCATCCACCTGCTCCATAAGTCAGGTAGTGCCACGGAACCCAAAAATTATAGACCCATCACATGTTTACCAACGACCTATAAACTTCTTACATCCATTGTGAGAAATAAGATTGGCAGCCATATACATAATAATGTTATCTTGTCTGCCTCTCAAAATGGCACTAAGAAGCTACTCCTCATTGACATGACCATCAGCCAACAGGTTCGTAGTTCTCGGAGGGATTTGTCGACATGTTGGATAGATTATAAGAAGGCCTATGATTCCGTGCCACATGGGGATGCTGGAGTTATATAAATTAAATACAACTCTTTGCGCTTTCTTGAGATCATGCATGAGGCAATGGACGGTTTTTCAATATCCAGGGTGTCGACCAATCCAGGGAAATAATGAACCTATAAGGATTGAGCGGGGTATATTCCAAGGCGATAGTTTGAACCCATTGTGGTTTTGCCTAGCCTACAACTTCAAACTTCTTAGTACATTGCTTGAGAATTCAGGGTTTGAGTATCGTTTGCGAGGTGGTCGGGTAATGTTCCACTTACTTTACGTAGATGAAATGAAACGATTCGCTCCAACTAGGTTACAACTAATCGCGTTACTAAAAGTAACGGAAACTTTTAGTAACTCTATTAGAATGGAATTTGGAGTAGATAGTGGTGTGCAGTCATGCATGTCAATTCAGGGAGGGAGGATTCAGGAATCCTAATGAGCGACAATTGCATTAATTGTCGGATTCTCTAAACCTTAGATCACTCTCTGCTAACGAGACCTACAAGTACTTGGGTATGTTGGAGGCGTTTGGGACTATCGAGACTGACATGAAACAATCAGTGCGGGAATGATTCCTTACCGCGTGAGAAAAGTGTTGAAAAGTCTTTTGTCAGGAGGAAATAAGGTACGCGCCTATAATGGTTGGATCATGCCAATTATCATGTACTCCTTCGGCATTCCCAAGTGGACTCAGAAAGAACTGGACGATTTGGATAGAAAAGTTCGTGCATTGAATATTGCCATATCGAATGCATCGCCCTCGATCTTCGTTAATAAGACTGTACATCCATGTGGGAGTCGAGGCCTTTTGAATGCTAAAACTCCGTAACCGGAAGGTGTGCAAACTCATGGAGTACTTCCTCCAAACTGACATGGGAATGTATCAAGATGTGGTTGCAATGGGACTGACCCCGCTCGCCCTGGCAAAAGAGAACTGGCACACACCTATAGTGCTTAGCACCGACAACCGCAAGGAGGTATGGAAGAGCAAGGAGTTATACGGACGCTTCTACCACGCCCTTCACGAGGACGAGGTAGACTTTAAAGCGTCCGTATCTTGGCTACGATTCGGCAACCTATTTGGGGAAACCGAAGGTTTTATCTGTGCAATTATGGACGAAGTTATCATGACGAGGAACTACTGGAAGTATATTGTGGGGGATGACACGGTGGACAAGTCCACAATATACCTCGGGCATGTTACAGTCCGGGTGAATCACTCAGACATATTATTTCCGGTTGTCCTCTTCTTGCTAACGGCGAGTATTTGCACAGACACAACCAAGTGGCCAAGATTATCCACCAGCAACTTGCTCTTCGATACAACCATGTGGAGTCCGCGGTGCCGTACTATAGGTATGCGTCCGACCCAGTTCACAAAAATGGTCACGTAACGTTATACTGGGATCAAACTATCATCACTGACATGACTATTGTTGATAATAAGCCTGATATAGTGATGATAGATCGATCGGAGCGCTGCACAATGATTATTGAGGTCACCATCCCGCATGACGGGAATCTCGGGACACCTGAGAAAGATTAAAAAATGAAATATCTTGACTTAGCTCATGAGATTGTCGAAACGTGAGATGTGGTCTCAGCAGTCGTTGTGCCGATATAACGTAACGGCCAATGGCCATGGCCAAGAGCCTCGATCAACACCTTAAGAGGCTCGCGTTAGATGGATGGGTCAAGTGACTGATTCAGAAAGCTGGACTGGACACGGCACGTATCGTGCGTAAGTTCCTCTCTCTAGAGCCCTCCGGTACCTTCGGTAGCTTGGAACTTGTTCCCGCCGCCTTGCCGTTTGAATAAAAATAAACCGAAATAATGCTTATTAAAGTCACATGACTAAATTAGCATTTTATTAATTTACTGTAGTATCTCGTGTTATACCGGACGATATTAAAAAAAATCACCTACATTTTAAACGTAAACTGAAATAAGTATGAACTTCGTATATTTTATTTCGTTCCTTTTAATTTTCACTCAATCCTCAAACATTAAATTAACATTTAAAACATTCACATATTTAAAATACTTAATCATTTATTATTTATAATTAAATAAAGATGATGTGACAAAAGTGCAGTAGTAGATAAATAAAGTATTCTTTGACAATATAAAACATTATTTCAATATTATGTAAAATAGCAATGAAATCGGATATCAACGCTACAATTAATGTATGTTATTCTCGTTATGATTTACATTTTAGCTCTTTTACCGTAGTACTGTTGTGATCATAGTCACAGATGTTGTGATTTATGGATCTTGCGAAAAGTATTGATGATAGAACAAAAAAATGTTTTACAATATTATAGAACTTATCAATATCTACAAAAAACTCCGCGAGACCATAATTATGTCCAACTATTGTAGTTAGGTCACTATAACTACTTTTTTACATTTTAAAAGTTGATAAAAATGCCTATCAAAATCAGACCATGTTTTCCATAACTTTGTATTAATTCTTATCCAAATAAATTATTTCGTAATGAAGACTGTTTTAATACCTGTTAATTAGTTTTTGAATTATTGAAATCGGACATTCCAGTAAAAAGATATTACGAAATAAAAATATCAAGATAAATAAAAAATAATCCCAGACGGGCCGCCGGCGCGGTGTGGGTGCCTCGCAGCGCAGCGAGTAACGCGGCGACAGAGGGAGCGACAGCATGCGGGAGCCAAAATGTTAAAAAAAAATTATCCACCCGTGCGAAGCCGGGACGGGCCCCTAGTATTATATAAAGAGGAAAGATTTGATTGTTTGTATGTTTGTTTGTTTGTTGCGAATAAGCTCGAAAAGTACTAAACCGATTTTGAAAATTCTTTCACCGATAGAAAGTTACATCCGTTCCGGGTAACATAGGCTGTGTGGTGTTGCCATAAATACTCTTATTAAAGAGATATAGTCATTTAAATGCCATTACCTGGTCATTTTGTAAATTGAAGGGTTTCTCAGAAACTACTAATCCAATTTTAATTTTTTTTATTTAGTGTTGCCATATACATTTTCAAATTAATAGAATATGGCCATTTCGTTGTTACTAATCCGATTATAAAAATTCTTTCACTGATACACTATAGCAATTCCGTTTCTCTTCCTCTTATATGCTATAATTCTTTCTCATCCTCTCTCTCGTTTTTCTCTCTTTAATATTTATCTTCATATCTGTTCAGAATGGTCAGTCTCTGTTCGGTTTCTTTCTTTCGATAATATCTCTCTCTCTCTTCTTTATTTATCCAATTTTATTTTTGCTCTCTCCTCTCTCTTATATTATCTGGCGCTTTTATTTTTCTTTCCATCATTTTTCTTTTTATAACTTTTTCTCACTCTCTCTCTCTCTTTTTGCAAATAATGAAATACTACAAAATTACAGAAAGACAAATTAAGGACACCAATTATAATATTGCTTTAAATACCCGGAGCTAAGCGAGGGCAGGTCGCTCGTATACTTATAATTGTGAGGAAAGATTTAATTGTTTGTATATTTGTTTGTTGCGCCTAGTCGAAAACTACTGTACCGATTTTGAAATTTTTTTCACCGATAGAAAGTTTCACCCTTTCCGGATAGCACAGGCTAAATGGTGTTGCCATAAATATTCTAATTAAGAAGATATAGCCAATTAAGTGCTATAACATGGTCATTTTGCACAGTGAATTTTTCTCTGGAACTACAGATCCGATTTTTACAATTACATTTTACCGCTAGAAAGCTACACTACACCAGAATGACAGAGTGTAGTGTTGAAATAGATGAAGACATTAAATAGCCTTTTTGAATAAAGGAAGTAGGTAATCTCAGGAACTAGTTTTAAAATTTTCTATTTGATTTTCAAAATTCTTTTATCCATAGAAAGCTACATTATTCCTGAGTGACATAGGTGATGTAGTGTTGCCATATATTTTTTTAATAAAAAGAAACGATCCATTTCAATGCCCAATTTAATCAGATTGTATGAATTCTTTCACTGATAGAAAGCTACACTATTTTTGAGTGACATAGGTGACGTAGTGTTGCCAAATATTTTTTCTTAATAAATAGAACAGTGAAGGATCCCAAGTAAGCCCGATTATAAACGATCGGCTAACCGGGTGAAAAAGATATTTTATCAAATAAAACTTATTTCTGAATATAATATACCAATAGGGTTGCCATAAAAAATATGGTCAAGGCCATGTGTTTTATATAGATACATTTTTCGACACGCAAATTATGGAATATTTTATTTCACAGATGTTGGACTGAAAGCTGTACTATCGATCTATATATCACAACAATACCCGCCATTTTCACATACGTCTTATCATTTGGTAAGTATATATCTCATAATCCTACTAATATTATAAACGAGAAAGATTGTAAGAATGTATGGATGTTAGGATGTATGGATGTATGTTTGTTACTCTTTCACGCAAAAACTACTGAATGGATTTTGATGAAACATTACAATAATATAGCTTATACATCAGAAAAACACATAGGCTGTAATTCGTAAAGATATAGTGTGAATTATCCAAAATACAGCGGGTGAAACCACGGGGCGCAGCTAGTACAATAATAAAAACTTATATTAAAATTACTGACCTGCCCTTGCTTACCATAGAAACTTACGATTCAAAAATATTCAGGCTCTTCTGCGTCGATAAAAAAGTTTTACACTGGACTGTACATTTTTTGTAAGATAAAAAGAAGCTTTAATTACTCTTTCACAATTTAGCAACTCTAACATTACTATAGTTGTTTTTAATAATTAGATAGTTTAAGATTTTAAATTACATGTAAACTTGAATAGAGTGCCAGAAGGTAGTGTGCGGTTTTTTTTGCTATAATCTTTATTTTTATATTGTTAAGATTTCTTGTAGAGTTACGGCATAATTAGTTAAACTTTGAAATATTCCAGATTATTAAAACAGCTATCATTTTATCTTAAATTTTATCGTAAAGTGTGTAAAAATCATATTTAATAATGTGGATCCAGCGTTCACCAATTTTGTTTGTGACCAGGACAAATAAATGTCTTAAACTTTAAATATAGAGAATAAAGTACGTTAACTTATTTCATGAGAAACGGCTATTTCATAGGTAAATGGAGAAAAATGCATATAAACTACCACCAGGTCCACCATGTTATGTCAGCTGACTTTATTTTTCCTTCAAGATATTAATTAAGTAAACTGTTAATTCTAACGTATTCAGCATAATCTTCTTGGTGAGAAACGACATTATCAACCACCAGTGCCTGAAATTTATAAAAGGTTGAAAAATAGAACATTACGATACAAATGTGGCGATTATATTTGTAATGTATTAATACTTACAATTATCCGACAAATTTTCAAATGCGAGGAAATGACTAAAAAGTCTTTTTTCTCCATGTTTTGGAGCCTGCCACTGCTCGCTCCACACATGGAATCGCAACTGATGGTCACTAGTAATCATAATATAAATCCCTAATGCATTGGAGATGAAATAATTGACCGACTTTGAATCTGGCTCCCGTACTATTACAAGTCTTTAATAATTTACTTATGCTAATACAGATTTTATCATCTTCAGATTTTTTATAGTAATACTTATGATATTTTGTTTAAATACATTACTTTTTTTTCAGGTACATATATAATGGACACAATAAAAATCACGAAAATGAAACGCCAAAGGAATCATAGTTTTTCAAACATCATTATGGCAATTTTGTTAATGGTAAGAATTTTTTACTTACTTTTTATTTACTTAAGAAAAATATATTTTACAATATTTATTATATCATATTTAAAAAAAAAAATAATTATGTGATACCTGGGCCAAAATTCTTTTACGTGCCTAAAGCAAGCAGTAATTTAAAAAAAAAGATGAGATTGCAATTATTGTTTTTTTAATTTTTTAATATTCATTATCGATTCGTAATAGTCAAATCTATCGCATACATATATCTGCAGCGATGTTTTAAACGATTTAACTATTATTAGGGCAATTTATACACTACGTGGTTGAAAAATTATACAACAGCGTTACTTTACTACAAATTTAAGTTTTATTATAAAATTTGGAACAATAAATATCACTAATATGACAGTTTTAAACATTAGTACACTAATACAAATATAGTATAAAGTTCAATCACAGAAATAATCAGTTCAATGAAATATTCTTAGGGCCGGTTGTTTCAAACAGTCTGTCATCAACTAGCTGTCATCAGCTACATTCATTAATATTTAACGATTACGTACTCGTACGTCTGAGTGAGATCGTTGCCTGTTATAAAGACCGCATTAGCTTAATATTTTTAGGGAAAGTATTTTTATGACAGCAACACACAGGGAAATATTGTCAATTATTCATTTTAAAAGTGAAAGACGCATTCAATGAAGTTCGTATATCTATACTATTATATAAAGAGGAAAGATTTGATTGTTTGTATGTTTGTTTATTGCGAATAGGCTCGAAAAGTACTAAACCGATTTTGAAAATTCTTTCACCGATAGGAAGCTACATCCTTTCCGGGTAACATAGGTTATGTGGTGTTGCCATAAATACTCTAATTAAAAAGATATGGCCATTTAAGTGCCATAAGGTGCCGTATTGTAAATTGAAGAGTTTTTCAGAAACTAAAAATGCAATTTAAATTTTTTTTTCACTAATAGACATCTACACTATTCATGAGTGACAAAGTTGATTTAGAGTTGCCATATACATTTTTTAATTAATAAAATTTGGCCATTTTGTTGGTACTTATCCGATTTTAAAAATTATTTCACTGAGAGAAATCTACACTATTCGTGAGTGACAAAGGTGATTTAGTGTTGCCATATGCATATTTTAATTAATAGATTATGGCCATTTGTTGGTACTTATCCGAATTTTAAAAATTCTTTTACTGAAAGGAGTCTATAATAATTCCGTCTCTCTTCCTCTTATATACTATCATTCTCTCTCATCTTCTCTCTCTTTAATTTTTATCTTTATCTGTTGAGAATGATTAGTCTCTTTTTACTTTCTTTCTTTCGATTACCTCTCTTTCTCTCTCTCTGTGAAGCGAGGGCAGGCCTCTAGTATATTATAAAATCCATAAACCTAAAATTTCAAAGCTAATTAATAAGCATAATTAAAAAAAAGGAACCAAAAATTGAATTTATAAATATCATTACCAGTGTTGCTAAAGAAATTTCTCTTATTATATTCCCATATAAACGTCATTTTAAATAATGACTTTTCTGTGTCACATTTTATTACCCGACTACGGCGAATCAAAAAGTTACGTGCGTTTGTACGTTTCACCCTAGCACCTAAACTACTGGACCAATTTTAAAAAATGAGGTGTAAATAGATTCATAATAATGGCGCGGGTGACATAGGCTATATATATATATTTTTTTGACGGAATTTTACCCTCAGGTTCTAACCTTGAAAAAACTTAAACTCAGATAATCATCACGTGTTTGGTATTACTATCAAAAGAAAGATTTTAATGAGCACATTACAAATATGTATATATATCATATTGTTTAAGTCAAAATATATGTTTAAAATGCGATCTTACCTACAGTTCGCGCGTTCCAGTCGTTGCAGTTATTTACTCGTTTAGGCAAATAAAAAACAACGTTACGTTACAATATTATATAATAAAGGTTATCCTGATCGAGAAACGGAAAACTAATAAATAAAAAATAAAGTTTAAAAACCTATAACCCGACTACGTAAAAAATGTGGTCTGAAAAGGACGAAACAACAAAATAATTGCTATTTCTGTCGCATAGTCGCCTAGAAATGCATAGGTACAAAAATATTCAAGGTATAATTGTGGTCGCGCCCACTTTATATATTTCTGGGCTTCTGTCTGATTTATTTTCTTGTTTCGCCTTTTTTAGACCACTTTTTTACGTAGTCGGGTTATAGCTTTTTATTCGGTTTCTACAGGTTTGCAAACAAAAATTGTAGATACACGGAATTTATCAATAAATTCATCTTCAACAAATATGTTATATTTAGAAATACGCTTACGAAACACTTTATTTTTTTTCTAAATTATTTATTTCATCTGCAAATTAACTGTTTTCGAGAACAAGATTGAATAAAAGCGAATTCATGATGAAAATTGTCTCTAAACTTATTTATTCGTTTCGCTATTTGGTAATTTTACAATAACCAGTGCTAGGATCTCCAGTTAACGTAAACATTATTTTTTCACGATAGTTAACAGTAATATCAAGTGAAACAACACTTTTATGTCACTAACGTTCGTTAACGTCATATTTGACGATTACGTGTTCGTTAAAAACTGTTGATACAACCGGCCCATTGTCACTATCGTTCGTTAACGTCATATTTGACGATTACGTGTTCGTTAAAAACTATTGATGCAACCAGCCCGTTGTCACTATCGTTCGTTAACGTCATATTTGACGATTACGTGTTCGTTAAAAACTGTTGATGCAACCAGCCCGTTGTCACTATCGTTCGTTAACGTCATATTTGACGATTACGTGTTCGTTAAAAACTGTTGATACAACCGGCCCATTGTCACTATCGTTCGTTAACGTCATATTTGACGATTACGTGTTCGTTAAAAACTATTGATGCAACCAGCCCGTTGTCACTATCGTTCGTTAACGTCATATTTGACGTTTACGTGTTCGTTAAAAACTGTTGATGCAACCAGCCCGTTGTCACTATCGTTCGTTAACGTCATATTTGACGATTGCGTGTTCGTTAAAAACTGTTGATACAACCGGCCCATTGTCACTATCGTTCGTTAACGTCATATTTGACGTTTACGTGTTCGTTAAAAACTGTTGATGCAACCGGCCCTTGATAGTTTAGCTTACAGCATTACCGAAGTCTTGTTTAAATAGTTTAACTTTCCTAATAATGTTAAAAAACAACAATAATACAATTTATGATACATACTAGGTACGTATGAAGTTAATACATGTATGACTAACCAGAAGCTTAAATATTACTTATTATAAATGCCATAAAAAACGGGGGACAAAAAGTAACATGACGTAAAATAACTTAAATACTTTTAATTTACAAATCTGATGTCATCAGCTAAATAAAGATAATGTTCTCTATCATAGGTTTCTTTGAATCAGTTGCACCGAAAGAAATTAAAAGATTAAATCAATCTTAAAAATTAATAAGGCACTTTCGGAGTCAGTGTAATTTTTCAAAATCGATTAATGTTTTATCAAAGTCAAAGTATACCCGTTTACCTTTCACTTTCGTTTTGCTTTAGGAACAATTTCCAATATGCTACGAGTATCATAAAGTTCGTAAGAAATATAAGTCTCCACTGCTTTTACCAGTGCTATCTAGAAGTCGTAAATAAAACATAATTTTGACTCTTCTCCTTTTTTTATATACTTCACTTAACAGCCTAGGTAAGAAAATTGATTGTCTCTATCAGATGAAACTTTTGTAAAAACATGAACGCCGTCTGATATCTTCATTTTTTTCCTTTGTCATTTGTTGTTTTTCTTTTATATTAAACTGAATGAACTGATGTAATTATATCGAGCTAACTCTATAAAATATACATAGAATACATACAAATATAAATGAATAACGCAAGAGGAAGACGGCAAATTAGGCATGTGATCATTTAGTTAGACCCTTAATTTGTTGTGTAAATAATAACCATCAAAGTTCTTTTAGAGTATTAGAGGCATGAGTTTAATAGGTCATCGAAGAAGATAAATTAAACTACATAAAGATCGATTTGCATTTTATTAAGTTAATGTAATAATGATGTTGTGATGACGCATAGATGTATAATAATTAATAAATAATGACATCAGAAGGATGTTAGTGATAAAGAAGATATCTGAAGGAGTCTCTCCCTTTTCTTATAATATTAAAATATAAAAGAGAAAAGGGGTCGGCAGATTATGGATTCCAACCAAATCATAAACCCTCCTGGACCGAAGGTGGGAGCTATTTATAGTGCGCCTACACTGTTGATGCTACATGAGGAAGGACCGAAGTCCGGGTAATACAGTCAAGACTGCAGTGTTGAAAGCCGAAGCTTTAGTAACTCAGCCGAAGCTGTAGTAATAAAAAGGCATGAGCCTTGTGATGGAAATAAATCCATTAAAACAGCAAAGCTGCAAGGTGTGTGTTCGAAGACAAAGGGACGAGCCCTGGTTATAAATAAAGTGGTAAATAAATCACTGGTTCAAACATCAGTTCGTAAGAACTCACAGCACTTAGGCGGGTGATTGAAAGGAATGCTCATATTCACATAAATGTGTTATCGTTGCCACCAGAGTGGATATCGTTGCAGCCGTAGCTGATAAATGTTGCCACCGAAGTGGATTTTGTTGCAGCCGGAGATGATAAGTAAAAACCACCGCAGTGGATAAGTCGTTGCAGCCGTAGCTGATATAAATATCTGTTATGGTCCACCTTAGTGGAATGTGAAATATGAGATATGTACAACTCGCTTACAAAAAGCAACACTCATCGAGTATATGAGTCAAACAAAGAGACGTTATACGCTAGATCAATATTTTACGTGGCAAGCCACGGAAGTAAAGTGACAAAGTAAGCCACACTGTCCTATACGCTAGTAAACATCCCATAAGGATAATTAACCAGACGCCCTAGTACTATGACATATGACAATGTCTATTTAAAAGCACTAAGGTAAGGGGCAGTCCTAACAAGGACTATTAATGCCACTAACAATGTCCATAAACAATGTCCTCGCACAATGTTCGTAGTTGTACCCAGCATCGCTAGAACATACCACTTCGGCTTACAGCCTCCGCACCGCTCAGTAGCTGGATACTATGGTGTGATAGACACAACGATATCAACTGAGACCCCAGGATGTTGTAATATCAAAAGAGAGTCACAAACAACATCGTCAGAGCCACGAGAGACCTCGGAGTATCAAATCATAGAGTGATAGACAAAGTAATTTCAATCAGGACATCAGGACGTTGGGGTAACAAATCACAGTAATAGACACAAACAACATCGTCTGAGTCACCAGAGACCTCGGTAGTATCAAATCACGAAATATTCAAGACAATTCATGGGGGTAGTCTGCTAATAGCTGATGTAGCCACAAAGCCTACAAACCAGTCCACAGCGCATCGTCAAGAATAAAGCATATCCGGCACCGTACACAAGAATTCTCAAAGTAGAACTTAATCACACTAAGAGGCATCTTGCGTCCGTACCACCATACGCCGTCGTCGTCGTCAACGACGAAACTACCAAAATACGTAAGGCGCCAGCAACAGACAGATTGACTTCTCAAAGACAATCAAAATCATCGAAGAGTCACCTTCCGTCCGTATGCCAAAGCTCGTTCGAAATAAGGCGGTCCTGCAAGACTACTCTCGCAGAACACTTTTGTAAGGAGCCTGATCTAAACACATGCATCACTATCACATCGTAACTGCATAAAATATTATTATCATTGGAATTATGGAATAATCAAACACAAAATATCCAGTCTTGAATAATATTATATTTTCAGAATGATTACTAAAACTTAGAAGTAGTAACTATGTATGCGGATGATACCTGATTATTCTATTTTGGACCATGAGTACACACCCTTATTACACAAGCTCAGAAAGATCTAAATTCTTTCTTCGATTGGTTTCAATATAATCTATTAACAATTAACATATCAAAAACTTACTACATCATATTTAAAGCTAAAAATAAAATTTTACCTTCACATGACCCCCTCTCAATTAATAACAAAACTTTACAATTTAAAACTCATGATAAATATTTATATTTGAGAATTGACAATAATTTGTCAAGAAATACTCACATACAACACACAAGAAGTAAAATCTCAGGGGTAATCCCGCACATTCGAGAATTATCACGATGTATTCCACAACAGGGAATAGAATTTCCCATAACATAGAATTTCCAAAATTCTATGTTATTTTTGGCTGTATCACTTAGTTTGTAAATAAATTCACTCCTACATATTAGCTTAATCATAGGTGGAAACTTTGTTGGCTTATGTACTTTTATCCATGTATCTTTTTAATGTATGCAGAAAAAGCTGTTTGTTTCCCAATAAAATAAATAAAAATAAAAACAATTACGATATACTGTATATAATACTTTGATAAAACCTTATCTAATTAATCTAATTGAAATCTGGGGTAGTGCAACAAAGACTAAACTAGCAGCCTTGCAGACCACACAAAATAAAATTATAAAACTTAACTTTTTATTTGATCTGAGCTAATAACTCGTTTTTAATGTTATGAATGCTTTGAGCGGGTTTTATATACTCTGTACCTGGCGATTGCCTTTTAATTTATTTAACTTTATTGTGTTATTCTCATGGAAGTGACTTGTGTCTTATCTTATATGAGAATAAAGATCTTTGAACTGAAGTCAAACGACATAATGGAAAAAGAATAAAACCAAGAAGGCGGTATATTAATTTTTGTAATTATTCCAACAATTATTAAAACATATTTATATTCATTATTTAAGAGGTTCATTATTATGACATGCATCGCCTATACATGTTTTTATATTGTTACTAGAGGGCTGCCCTCGCTTCGCTCCGGGTATTTAAAGTAATATTATAATTGATGTCCTCAAATTATCATTCTGTAATTGTGTAGTTTTGAATTATTTGAAAAATTAGAGAGAGTAAGAAAAAGTTATAAAAAGAAAAATAATAGAAACAAAATTAAAGAAAAGCGACAGATGATAAAAGAGGGAGGACAGAGCAGAACTAAAACTGAATCGGTAAAGGAGAGAGAAAGAGAGGGAGAGAGAAAGAGAGAAATTATCGAAAGAAAGAAAGTGAAAAGAGGCTAATCATTCTGAACAGAAAAAAATAAAAATTAAAGTGAGAAAAAAGAGAAAGGATGAGAGACAATGGTAATATTATAAGAGAAAGAGAGACGGAAATACTATAGACTTCTATCAGTGAAAGAATTTTTAAAATCGGATGAGTAGAAACAAAATGGCCATGGTCTATTAATTAAATAATGTATATGGCAACACTAAATCACTTTGTCACTCACGAATAGTGTAGTTTTCTAACAGTGAAAGAATTTTTAAAATCGGATCAATAGCAAAAAATGGCTATATTCTATTAATTAAAAAATGTATATTATGGCAACACTAAATCACCTTTGTCACTCACGAATAGTGTAGATTTCTAACAGTGAAAGAATTTTTAAAATCGGATTAGAAACAACAAAATGGCCATATTCAATTATTTAAAAAATGTATATGGCAACACTAAATCACTTTTGTCACTCGCGAATAGTGTATTTTTTTAACCGTGAAAATTTTTTTTAAATCGGATTTGTTGTTCCTGAGAAGTTCTTCAATTTACAAAATGACCACCTTATGGCACCTAAATGGCCATATCTTTTTAATTAGAGTATTTATGGCAACACCACATAGCCTATGTTACCCGGAAAGGATGTAGCTTCCTATCGGTGAAAGAATTTTCAAAATCGGTTCAGTACTTTTCGAATCTATTCGCAACAAACAAACAAATATTCAAACAATCAAATCTTTCCTCTTTATATAATAGTATAGATAATTGTTTAGATGGTCACCCACAAACCATCTATGATAGATACTTTTTATGACCTCTTATTACATTGGTATCATATGTAGTGCATGAATGTGAGATTACTTATTATGTTTATTTGTAAATATTATGTTATAATATTTACTCATTACTATTTTATCACCTCTTTATATTATTTATTATTTTCTTCTATATTTTTGAATTTTTGGTAAAATCATAGTCGCGGGCTTTTGGCCAAACGAAAATGAAGTGTTTGTGTGATAGGAATATATATTTTAAAATGAAATAGATAAAAATTTCCGTACAATTCGGCATGTGTTAAGGATGACAGCTTTTTGCATGAGTATGAATGTAAGTGGGTGAATTTGCAAGATTTTTAAATTATCCTGTCATTAAATTGATATGACTCCTGTGGATGATATTATTATTGGGACCGTCCTAACTGTATTTACTCGCCACTGTGATTTTATTTCTATTGCAAGGTCTTCATATTCTGTAAGTTTTTCTATATAAGTTGCCTGTAGATTATGTGTATTTGGTATGGATATATCAATAAGGTAAACGATTTTATTAGTTTTATCACATTATAATATATCTGGTATATTGCAATGAACAGTTTTATCAGTAATTATGGCACGGTCCCAGTAAATTTTACAATTGGACGCATCCAATATGACAAGTTTGTAGGCGAGGTACTGATGTATTATAGCAGCGACTTGATCATGCCTGTGTTTGTAGTCCGTTTGCGCTATAGCTCTACATGCCCCCGTGATATGCTGAATTGCCTCTGATGCACTATGACACTGACGACATAGATCCGAATTAGCGTTACGTATAATATGCTTTCTGTAATTATTAGTGTCGATAATTTGATCTTGAATGGCCATCATAAATGCTTCAGTTTCAGGGAACAATTCGCCACGCCTTAGCCATGTGTTCGACGCAATCTTGCCGACATTTGTTATTTATTATTATTATTTTAAATGTTGAATTTACTTTATGTAAGGTTTATAACCGTCACATTCTCGAACTGTCATATATTTTACAAGCTTTTTCTCGAAGTGGTACCTCTCAATATAGCCTTTTGGCTATAGCATTTTTATGGGATCTAGCTTTAACTTAATCCTATTTTAAAACGTTGCTTTTCTGCGGTTGTCAAAGCCATTTAGTGGAGAAGCTTTTATCTGGAAAAAATAACAAAAATATAATATGTATTTTGGTGTAACAATGTCCTGGGGCTCGTAAGGATATAGGGGTCCCAAAAGGTTCTTTTCTGGACCATTTCTCTTCCTCATTTATATAAACGACCTGCCAACCTTGTAGAAAAAAAGAACAAGATAGTATTGTTTTCTGATGACACTTCACTAATACTTAAAATGAAACGCTATCAAACCGCAAATGACGATGTAAACAATGCTCTCTCTGCTATTGTACATTGGTTCAGTGCTAATAATCTAATGTTAAATAGAAAGAAAACTAAATATATAAAATTTACGACACCTAATGTTAAAAAAATAGAGACTGGTGTATTTATAAATGGACAGGAGTTGGAACCAGTAGAATCTACCGTATTTTTGAGAATCACTGTTGATTATAAATTACAATATTGAGAGATTAGCCAATAGACTCAGCTCTGCAGCATACGCGGTTAAGAAAATTCGCCTATTAACTGATATAGACACGGCTCGTTTAGTCTATTTTAGCTACTTCCATAGTATAATGTCTTATGGCATTCTACTTTGGGGTAACGCAGCCAACGTAAACACGATTTTTATACTGCAGAAGAGGGATATTCGCGCAATCTATGGTCTTGGCCTTAAAATATCTTTAAGAGATATATGCAAAGAAATTAATATATTGGCTGTTGCTTCACAATACATTATTGAAAATTTTATGTATGTACGTAAAAATATTTATGATTTTATTAGAAATAGTGACATCACAGCAATACTAGAAACAAACACAAACTTGTTAATTCTACTACTCGAATAAGTAGAATTAGTAATTCTTTTGTTTGGCGACGTGATACAACAGAATCCCAGAAAACGTACAAAAATTATTTTATAGGTGAATGACATGGCCAGCTATTATACCGATCTCTGCCTAGTTAAAAAAAGTTCGTGTACATTGATGATTTATCATACAAATTAAAGTATTTTAGTCAACAACTAAGATGCTAAAAATATATAATCATAGAACTATCAGGGTTTTAGTTATTTACTCATAAAATTATACAGCAAAATCCAAAACGTAAGCAAAATCAAGTCAGTAGTAGCAAAGTTAAATATTTTGGCAAGTCCGTTTAGAATGACAAAGTTCAAGTTGGTTATAAAAATGGAGAAAACTCAAAATACTAATCGAAAAGAAATGAAAACAACCTCAGTCCAAGACAAATTTTATTTCAATTTGACATTTTATGTTTGACAGCGTCTAATTTTTTTTCTGTTTTTATTCCATAATGGATAAGGCAAAGGTATTACACCGTACAGCCTTGTCTTCAGTAGGTCAATTCCTTATTCACTTCACAGTAAGGCCGAAGCCATGTCTTCCGTTGTAATTATCTAAATTCCTGTACTTATAAAATTCGTCATGGTAGTAGCTGACGTCTACTCTTGTCTTTAATAGGTTTATTCTTTGTTCATTCCATAGTAAGGCCGAAGCCATGTCTTCCGTTATAATTATCTAAATCCTTGTAGCCATACAATTCCTTGTGGTAGATGTCCTTGTGTTCATAAGTCAAATCCTTAAATCCATAAGTATAGTCCTTTTATAATTCACTCATAGTATGTATGATAAAATCATATATTGCGTTATACGTTTTAAAATTCTTCAAAAAATCTTGAGTAGTGCGCGGGATAGCTTGCGGTGATTTATAAATGTTTAGAAGTTTTTCAATCAACTGAAAATTTGCTATTAAACTAACCAGAAAAACAGGGAGGATTACATTCGTTTTTGTTAATTAAATACTGTTGAATGAAATTAACAAAGTCAAGAAAATTATGAAGGATATATGGGATTTTAGAATTATTCGATGATTGATTATGGTAGCTTAAAAATAATAACTTTTTATACAAAAGATTTGAAGGAATAGAATATAATTTTAAAATGAAATTAAATTTTAGGTGTTTAAATCTTATTTTTAAAGGAGGAATATTACATTCTACTTGTAATTAATTAATAGGCGTTGTTCTCATCGCCCCAGAAATTATTCGAAGATTAACGTTTTGTAGAACTTCTAATTTGCGCAATAATATGTCGTTATTAGCAAAACACATAAAGCCATATTCAAAATTACTACGGACAAGAGATTTATACAAGTCTAATAAAATTTTTGGGTCAGAACCCAAATGAGTTATTGTTAACGATTTAAATATATTAGTAGCTTTAAAAGTCCGAG
Source organism: Limenitis camilla (assembly GCA_905147385.1). Taxonomy (NCBI): domain Eukaryota; kingdom Metazoa; phylum Arthropoda; class Insecta; order Lepidoptera; family Nymphalidae; genus Limenitis; species Limenitis camilla. The sequence continues at coordinate 9,647,044 of LR990224.1, forward strand.
ATACAACGTAATCAACGTAACTTTTCCATGTCAGTTTATTTGAGAATATTATACCCAGAAATTTTACTTCATCTGATTGACTCAATTCAATGCCATTATAAAACAATCTTACATTTGCACAATTTTTGGTGCTATTAAAATTATTGATTTAGTTTTATCTATACTAATTTGTAAGTTTAAATAGCTAAAATAATCATATAATTTATTTAATATCGTATTCAATTTCTTAGAGACGTTTAAAGGGTTTGTAATATATTGCTAAATCATCAGCATACTGAAGGTTACTTACATCAGGCTCTAAGATTAGATTTAACTTATTTATATCAGAATACCTCCTTGAGCTACTCCTTTGTATGAATGCCGAGGTCCTATTAGATAATTTTTGTAGTTAACATAAGCACTTCGCTCGTGCAAAAAATTATAAATCCAATTAATTATTTTTAATGGCAAACCTAGCTACATTAATTCTTTTGACAAGACTTGTAAATTGACATTATTGAAAGCACCCATAACGTCAAAAAATATAGCTATTAAGCATTCTTTATTATAGATAATAAAATTAAAGAATACAACATTTCTGTCACCTATTGTAAATCTTGTGTATAACTGCTTTATTTCACTTTATTGTTTTAGGTTGTTAAAAAAAAGCATTCTTTGTTTACTGTTATGTTGAATATATCCAATTGTAAATGTGCAACGCTTTCTCGAGCAGAATATCCCTTCCTGAAACCATATTGATTTGATGCTAGAATATTGTGTTTCTCAATGTGAAATTCTAGCCTTTGCTTAAGAAGCTGTTCAAAGATTTTTCCCATACAAGATGATACAAGAAATCAATTGGTCTATAACTGTCGAAATTATTTTTATCCTTATTAGGTTTTAATATTGGTATAAGGCAGTCTGTTTTCCAGTCACTATATTACTGCTCCATAAATTGTTTATTTTCAAAAATATAGATTTTATGTTTGTTATGTATGTTTTAACATCTTGTATGGAATATTGTCAAGCCCAGCAGCTATATCTCTAGGGGACTTAATTGCAGAATTTAATTCAGCATATGAAAATGGATTAATAAGATAATCATTAAATTTAGTGGGTTGGGCAGTGATTCCAGGTAATGGTGTCAGGAGTGAATTTTTTGTGAAATTGAGCGATGTAATTAGAATTGTCAAAACTATTGTTATAATTTAAGGATCTGTTAAATTTCCTTGACAAATTCCAGATAAAAGAGTGAGGAGTAGTTCTGTTTAAAGATTCACATAATGTTTGCCAACTCAGTGTTCTTTCTTTATTCAGTATATATTTTTTTAAAGCTTGTAATTTTTTAAATGTTATAAATGTATCTACAGATGGATTATGTTTAAAATCTATATAGGCTTGCTTAGAATCGGTCACTGCCTTAGAACATTTATGATTCCACCAAGGTAGTGGAACCCTTTGTTTTGATGAATTATTTTGTAAAGAAAAATTAGAAGAGCACTTTTTTTTAACTTTTACTAACAAACATTTTTCTCTAATTAAATTTAATAGTCTTATAAAATCATAATAGTGTTGCAAAGGACTGTTATTGTTAAAGTTATGTTTGAGGATCAAATAATCTACAATTTCACAACCTCTTTTATTTGTTGAGGAACAACCCTAGATTGTATGATGAGCATTGAAATCACCAGCAATCAACATGGGTCAAGGAATAGACTTTATTAAATTATTAAGTTTTTCTTTTGTAAATTCTGGGTTACAATTAACAGGACTGTAAAGACTAACTAATGATAATTCTTTATTACTTTATGATATTATACGAACTGCTACATTCTGAATTGAGTCATCATATGAAGTATAAAGTACTTTAAAGTTTAAAGATTTATGAATTAATATAGCCACACCATTGTGACTGTTACCAGAATCTAATCTCACTACACTATAATGTTTCATACTAAATTTGTGATGAACCCTAAGCCAGGTTTCACTAATAAGGGCAATATGTATATTGTTCTCATTTAAAAAATATGTTAATAGATGTCGATTACTTTGTAAGCTCTGAGTATTCTACTGGACAATATTTAAACCATCCATAAAATAAGATTACTGTTTATTGCATTTGTTGAATGTATCAAGAAGAACATCTTTAATGTTTTGGGTTGATATTTCTTTTTCATTAAGCTTATTTAAAGTAATTAATTTGACTACTGAATGTAATAATGTGTTTAATATTTGTTCTGAATTCAAAAGGGATATGAACTAGTCGAATGGAGATGATTTAATAAGTGGAGGAAAAGATTTGTCACTTAAGACAGCTGCAAAAGTTTTTCTATTTTATATCTATTTTCCTTTAGCTTTCCTTGTTTGATAGGACATTCTGATGATATCGCAATATGCTTACCACCACAATGACAGCATTTTGCATCTTTAATTTCCACTGTGCATACTTTGTAATTATGAGAGTTTGCACAAATAGAGCATTTTTCTGTATTTTTACAAAATTTTGCAATATGTCCATATCGTAAGCATTTAAGGAATTGTTTTACGGGTGGAATATATGGTTTCACTTCGAATCTCCAACTATTTAAATCTATGCTTTCAGGTAAAACTGGGCAAGAAAATGTAATAGATACTATTTTGGTGGGTAAAAATCGCACCTTACCATTTATAAAAGTTTTCTCAAAAATCTTGTAATACTGACTATGTTTTTAGAACTATCTATAGCATTATAAATTTGTAAATTGCTTAATTCAAGCGGAACAAAGTTAATGACTCCCGTTGCATGTGCTGGAATGGACGCTCTCATTTTGTGTCCTTCAAGATATTTATTATTAGTAAGAGCAGCATTTGCCAATTCTGCCCGCTCATAAATTGCACCTATTTTATATTTGTTAATTCTAACTAATTGCTTAACACTTTTGTTATATCTTTTTAAATTGTGCGCTAATGACATCATATCTCTGTCTCCTATAGGCTTATAAGACGCAGAGCCCTCATAAAAAACAATGTAACCTATGCTACCTCTATTTTCTGGATATCTACTAATATAATTATTAATTTTTAATGGACTATACTTATTAACTGCATCTTAAGTTGTTGTTACGCTTTCCGCAGATTCGCTTTCCGACCCTAAGGCTTCTTATTCTTCATCTTCTTTATTTCTTTCCTTTCTACGTTTTCTTTTACTCCTACTCATTTTACCACTCAACTCTCTTATTTAAAATATATAAAACAATTTATTTTGAGATGTTTTTAAAAAGCCCGCCTTGTTCGGAGATTCCCGCGCTTTTTCTGACAGCGTCTAATCATGCATGTCTAATTGTATGCGTACGCGTTCCTTTACGCGTTAGCAACATCTATTTGAGGATAATGGATATTATTTTACAAGTATTATAAACATAAAGTTAAAATAATTTTAACAAATAAAATAATAGGTATTTAGCGTTACTTTAATAGTTACGTACTTACGTATATTTTTATTTGTGAATTTGTTTAAAAATATTTTTGTAATAATGTAACATATTAGTTATTTATAAAAAAAATCTGTGTGAAATGAAACAATAAAAGATGAAATACCATTTGATATTCATATGGAAATCGTTAAAGTAATCTTTAAACTCGCATAAATACTGAATACTTGTACAAGTATAAATAGTTGACTATAATTTTTATATTTATTTTTATCAATGATTGATTATATAAGATGTTAATGTACATTCAAAATATGAACTAGGCAGAAATGGCCATGTCCTTTAAAAAGTTAGTTAAAAAACGTTTGTGTGACAAAGGCTATTATAACATTAAAGATTTTTTGAAAGATGTCAATTTATAAAATATATTTGTTATAAAAATTGGCATTAAAAAAAACAAAGATAAAACATAAAGTATCCAAAAGAAGTAGTCACGCTGAGTTTCTTGTGCCCATTCTTCCACGGTTACCAACTTAGGGGTTTTCCCTCCAGATTTAGGGGGTAAATAAGTGAGATGGGATTTTTTGAGAGGTCTGAAATTTTTAGGGGTATTTTCAGGGATTTTATGATTCTCTAATATTTTTAAATTGATAGTATTAATATTTATTTCTTGACCTACTGCGCCACTGGCGGTAATTTTATTTTCTGTGCATATGGCGATTATTGTTGTGTATAAATTGAACGTATGTTTGATTAGCTTATGTCAGATAGGATACCGCCAAAAAAATAGATTAAGAATATTCTTACGACGATTGTTATTTCGATTTTGGTTTGTAGTGTGTGTCGATAAGAAATGTGTTAATGATGCCTAAAAATTTCAAAAATCTGAATCTTCAGATGAAGACGAAATATTTTATGTATTAAATAACTTATAATAAAAAGACTTTTGAAACATATTACAGCATATTATTTCTAAATCATTATGAATTTATATTTATATATTTTTTAGGGGGACGACTAAATAATTAAGGCGATTTTAGGGGTTTTTGACACAAGCTTTAGGAATAAATATTTGAGAGTTGGTAACACTGCATTCTTCTCAGGTCGGGGTTAGATCGTTTCCGAAAGGGTGGTGGATTCCGACGTTCAATAACAAAATGCAAATATTATGTCAGTGTTAAAACTGATACCTAAACACCTATGTACAAGAGTAATAATAATGCAAATATCGTCAGTACCTTTCAAGGACGGTAACTCAGCGAACGAACAATAAACACACGTACCTCTCATAACGGCTATGAAGCGAATTATTCGGCTTGCGTTCTTCACCCGCGCATCGACTACCATTTGATTTAAAAGTTACAACGAGTAAAACAAAATGGGGTACATTAAATTTTAATTCTGTTGTTTTTGTTTTAAGGTTTATTTTCGTTTAGTAACGTAAGGTAGTTAAGATTTCATTCTGTGTTGGGAATCGTAATAAGGTTCAAAATTTATAATTTTGATAACGATATTCATGGACAACTCCATCTAGGAAATATTACGAGAGTTTGCTCTTTATAACATGAAACTCATGCTTAAGGACAGTAATATTTTGTATGAAAAACAACTGTGTTACTAAAGAAAGACGACATTGTTACCGGAATGAATAGTATAAAATTTTGGTAATACCTTATTATCATAAATAAAAAATTGTGTGTTATTTATAAATCAGTGTAGTTTTTCACAAATTTTTAGGCGTAAAAAGGAATTTTGGCCCACCTTGAACTTGATTCACCCATAGAAAAAACGAACGAAAAATTAGATCAGAGCCATACGCATACGAAAAACTGCAGTTCACAACACTTTACTTATTTTTGTTATTATTATCAACTTTTTTATTAATATATACCTTTTTTTACAGTTTTTCAAATATGGCTTATATAACATGCCATTGGTGAACTTTTTAAGCAGTCCATATAAAGAATACTATCAATTATATTTAGCTGCAACAGGATGTTTACAGGTAAGAACATTACAAAAATAATAACTTGTATCATAATGTTCTATTTTTTAACATTTTATGATTTTCAGACGCTAGATTTAATAAAAACAATTTTATACAAGCGGAGTGTGCTGAATACGTTACAATTAACAGGTAAAAATAATGTAATTATTTATTTTTATTTTTTTAAATGTTTGTTTTAAAAAAATATAAAAATAAATAAGTTTGATTTACATTTTTTGAAACCTGAACTACGTAATATTTTTACTAGCGAATGGATTCAGATGTTATCCCACCAAAAACATAAATGTAAAAAAGGAGAGCCTAGTTCAATATAAAAATTATGCTTTTTTTTTCAGTTTTCATTACATCAGTCATTTTATAAAGTTATTCAACATATATATATTTTTTAATTCTAATAAAAACTAGCCAAGTCAAAACTAACCTACTTTGAGATCTCACATTATTTTTAAATAACAGCGATTGTTATAGGTATTTAATTAAGCAAAGAAATAGAGTTTAATTCTTGTTCATAATGTTATTTTATTCCTATAAATACATATTTGGATTTTGCATAGAACTTGGCACTCATTTAGATCTCCATTCTTTTTGCGGCGAAACCTACAGCCAAGCATAATTTTTATATTGAACTAGGCTCTCCTTTTTTACATTTATGTTTTTGGTGGGATATCATTACTTTTTGTAAAGAAAACTAGCCAAGTATTGAGATTTAATGTTTTTTCTTGCGTTTCCGCTGCATGGTTTTCTTTTTTATGCTATTGTCTACATTCTGTTAAATGTTAAAGATAACAGTGCGCATTGCCCATTCATTATTATCTGCTACCTTTTTAATACGCTTCCTGTTTATGCTTAACAAACTAACCTAAAACAGCTACAAACAAATGAGCTAAGTAATATTAAATAACTCATAAATGCCGTTATTAAAGTACAATACTAAAAATTATTCTAAACATATCAAAACCTCTTATCCATCATATATGTAAATAAGTAAAATATAAAAATATGTATATTATTAAACTTAAGTTTTGGAACGAAGTTCCTTATCGCGCGTTGTAGTAACGTGAACGCAGATTAAAGTGCATTGCTGCACTCTTCTCTGGGTTCACCTCTATTCTCCACTTCATGAACCATTCACCTAGCGCGGTGGCCGCTTCTTGCAGTCTGTCATGTATAATGTGGCTACAGCGGGAGGAGGTAAAGAGTGCGGTGTCATCCGCGAATAGAGCAAGTTTAACTTTATCATACTTTGGAATGTCACTGGTGTACAGTGAGTATAAAATCTGAGAGAGGACGGCGCCCTGCGGCACACCCGCGCGGACGGGGCGGGGAGAGGATAGCGCCCCTTCTACTCTGTAGCGAAACGAGCGATTTGACAAGAATGCTCGTATGATATGAACGAGTCTGTCTGGCACTCCCATGTTAAATAGTTTATAAATTAAACCATCGTGCCAGACCTTGTCAAAGGCCTTCGCCACATCGAAGAAGAGGGCCCCTGTGGGCACTCTGCGGTGCTTGAAATGAAATGAATGGAGGACGTGTTCCGTTAAGCGGTATGCTTTATCTAAGCCGAGTGACCGGCGCGGAAACCAAATTGCTCATCTACGAGCAGGCTCTTTTCGTCAATGACGTTTTTGAGACTAACTAGTATTATTATTTCATAAACCTTACCTAATGTGTTTAACAAAGAGATCGGTCTGTAACTAGTGGGCAGATTTTTTGGTTTACCTGGTTTATGAAAGCCTATAACAATGGCCTCTTTCCACTGATCGGGGAAGGCCGAAGCTGTTAGGAGGGCGGTAAAGATTAAGACCAATAGGTAAATTAGGTGTTCAGGGAGGTTTTTAATATTTCATTAGTGATTCTATCGGGACCTGGGGCCTTTTTGGCATGAATATCACTAATAATAGACACTACTTCGTCAGTTGTTGTCTGTCTGATCGGTGAGTCCTCTAGGGGGCGAGAAAGCCTACGTTCGACCTCCGAGTCGAGCTTTAAGAGGTGCTCGGGGTCCGCGGGGAGGGTGCTGGGGGAACATTGGTTCTCAAAACCGTCGGCTAAGCACTCGGCCTTATGCGCATCGTCAAAGGCTACACTGCCATCGGATCTTAGTAGTGGTGGCATCACTGGGACAGTATCGATTCTCAGCGCCCTCGCCAAGGCATAGTATGTTGTATGCCCTGGCGTGAGCTCCGAGAGCCGTCTGTTCCAGCTGTCGTTCGTGAAATCCGCTAGACGAGCTTTTACCTTCCTCTGCAGATCCCACGAACGTCGCCTGTTAGCGTCAGTCTGGTATGTATCGTATGCCCTAGTCGCGGCGTTTTTACGACGTATAAGCTCTTTGACCGCCTCAGGTAGCTCCCGGCGTCCGTCAGGATGCACCGGGACCGTCCTGGAGCAGCCATCGATCATAGATTGAATGTGAGAGGTCAATTTAATGAACTCCTCTTTGGCTCCCTCCACGGAGGCCAGCGCGTCAGGTGGCAAGTACGAATGAGGGGAGTCGGGGTCTGTTGATTGTAAACGCTTGAAGAGCATTTTATAATCAATAATTGTCTTGGTCTCGGGAGGTCTAGTATTATCTGGTCCTAGCTGGATTAGGACTGGTCTGTGGTCGGAGGCGAGTTCGGATAGTGATTCTATGGAGCGCACCTGTAGGGTGACGCCTTAAGAATCGCTATATCGATTACATCCGGTCTGTGTCCGTCAGCTGTTGGGTATCGGGTCGGCCTTAGTGGCGCTATTATTTCGAAGCCCATGAAGTGAACTCCGCTCCTATCTGTCATGTCATTCAATTCGCATCCTTTACTGTTGATACTACGGGAGTTCCGGCAAGGGTGCTTACTGTTAAGGTCGCCGGTCAGAATGTCTGCGTTACCCTTAGAGAGAAGCGACTGAATGTCACTTCTAAGTAGGGGCTTATTGGGGGAGAGATATACTGACGCTACAATAAGGGGTGAATGACCTGTTAAAGCCAGCTGACACACTGAAGCCTCGATGTTGGTGAGCGGCGAAGGGTCCAACGGGACACAATGAAGAGACCTTCTGTAATATATACCTCTCGTCCTTTTCGTCTTGCGCGGCGCGTTGGGACATCCGCGATAATTCGCCGGATGTGAGCGTGCGAGCTCGGGCAGCGGGCCCTTGCCCCTGCTACACTCAGCAGTCGTATGGCCCTGAGTCAAGCACTTCACGCACCGAGGTGTGAGATTGCAGTTCTTGGCCGCATGGCCATACTACTGGCAGTTGTGGCACTGGCCTGGAGCGCCACGGGTGTGTGGTGCTTCTACTTTAAGTCCGGATAACCCACACACCTTCGTGACGTTATATATTGCTTTCGATTCCGCCGTGAGCGGTAGCGAATACTTTACTTTTTTTTGTATACTTTTTTTTATATAATCGGGTAATGCTGTTAATTGTGAGACCTTTGCTACAAAGATTAAAGGAGTTAATCGATTCAAGATCGATCTCTTTGGGGATGCCGCGAATGAAAACACGTAGGTCACGTTCCTCCTCTAACGAGTACGTGAAGTACGAGAGATTTCTAGCTCCAAAGAGCGCCGTGAGAGCACGATGGTCTTTAGCCGACTGGACTGTTATTTTAATACCCTGTTGGGTCGATCGCGCGTGAGTGAAGTTAATGTGCCTTTCGCGCATTGCGGCACTAACATTGTTCCACTGAACCTTATCTTGTAAGAAAAGGGGTGGCGGAACTTTCTGTTTCGTTGACGTCATCATTCGCGGAGGAGGTAGCCGTTGAGGCAGAATCGCGGAGCTGAGAAATATTCGCCGTGTTGGCGGGAACCGTGGCTTTATTTGTAATGTTCGCGCGCGTGGCGGCCTGTTTCGCAGGCCTCTTATACGACGAGGGTGTCGGAGGGGGAGATTTGAGCTTACGCTTTGTTGACGAAGATGTGACGGTCGTAAAACCATCGCATTCCATCTCACTTATATTATTAGGGACGCACGCGGGCGATTGAGCTTTCTCATCATATCATATCTCTGCATAAATCAAGAACATGTGTGCCCACGGTGTATAAAACCCTAGCTGATGTCTGTCTTGTGGGACAGAAATGTGTACCTAATTTATATAAATGTACTTACTAACCGCCGCGGATGCGGAGGCAGGTCCTACGGAACTTACTCTACCCTACGGCGCGACGCGATAAGGAGCGACGCTCGAAGCGGAATCATTTATTGTTGCTCTGTCCCCCCTCTTATATTAACTGTCGCTTTTTTTCTTCTTCTTTCTATAAATGATAGAAAAACTGATAATGAAAAATGAAAAAAAAACACAATTACAGAATGACAAATTGAGGACATCAATTATAATACTGCTTTAAATACTAGTAATCAAATAAAGTAATTAGATTACTTTTATTATTTTAATTAATTACAACAGTATTCCTTTATCACATCATCACGTGTAAGAATTAATTTGTTTTGATAAGATATTAATAATTAAAAGCTGTAATCTAAATATTTAGTAAAGTACTAGACTTGCTCAATACATGAATTGCGAAAATTCTTTTTATTTAAATATTTAAAGCGCCATTTAAATTTTAACTCAAAAGTTGTATTAATAGCACAAATAACTATCTTATAATATATGTAAGGATAGCAACAAAAAAAAACTTATTATTTATAATAATGTTTATGACGATAAAAATAAATATATTTAACACACTCCACGCCCCGTATTGAATCATTTTTCATATTCATTAATCAGATCTGATTCTTTCATACCTGCCATGATTATTTTAAAAATAAAATAATATCGATTTAACTGAATATCAACGATAGATCGTTTTATATTTTCAAGCCCGCGACCCACTAATTACAACATTATATAAATACAATTACAATGATTAAAATTATTGCATAAAATTACATAATTACATATATACAAAAGATTAATCACAGAAATTTACAAAATTGCTTTGGATGTCGCTCGACAAGCGTACACATTAATATATCCCACCACACGACTCGCAAACGGTCTGCAAAGCTCCGACAACGGCGAACCCATCGCCGCCATGTTTCGTTAATGTTACGTACAGCTTTCATTAATCCTTCTAACGGCGTCGTGCAGGTGCCCTAGTTTACTATATTTGATAGTCCAATATTACTCCAATTTCTACGAGGATAGCAAATGTGATAAATATTAAGTAAAATGATAGTAGCACGAATCCAATTATTCGCCTTAGCTTGAATCTTCCAATGAATAACGTGAACCACAGGAGACATGCTGCGACCAGTAGTGAACCAACGACAAAGTCAATGCCAGATGAGTTGATTTGGACTGATGCCTCTTCTCCTGCGACCAGTAGCGAAAGAGTTCTGATGAGCCAAGGTAGTCCTAAAGCGAATAAGATCGCTAAAGAATTTGCTCCTAAGGCGTTAGAAACACCAATACCTCCTTCACCTGGAACAATATCATATTTTTTTAATATATTTGCAATAGTAACAATATATTCAAAGTTTGTTTGAATGTTAATTGTTATTCTTCAGTCACACGGAAAAAACGGCTGAACGAATTTGATTAAATTTGTATTTTTGTATGTAATGAATAAACTTATAAACTTTAGGAATGATTTCAAAAATTCTTTCACCATTAGAAAGCTACATTATTCCTGAGTAACATAGGTAATAAAAATTATCATTGGTCCATAAAATGTAAAAATAACTCGATAACTTATTTTCTTAACAAAATCTTAAAATTAAAAAATGTAAATACTTCAATACTGATAATTCTATAATAAACTTCAATAAAGATAACACTAGTGGGTAGATAGGAAAAAAACTGCAATAAACTACTCCGATTACTGCACGACTTGCGACGTAGCGTCGGTAGGCAATTGCTTGTGCGTTTCATAGACACGGCAGCGTATACAATCTAATATTTTTTTATGAATAAAAAAAGAAAGTAAATAATGTATACTTGTAGGTTAGCGTAGCACCAAAATGCATAATAATAAAATAACAAAAGATTGTACAGCTTAAGATCGTGCGACATCAGATATTGTTTAACATTTACTGAATAGACATTTTAAATGTATGTGGAAAATGTAAGACCGTAGCGTTCAAGCCCATATGACAATGGATTCAACGACACTGTGATATAGTATATCCATAATACATTTAGAAATACAATGGCGCAACTTTTAAAAATTACTTAATATTATTCTCAATTTTTCACAAAATTAATACATGGCTTTTCCAATTAAAACAATCATCTACAATAAGTCCTATATATTTTAATTTTGTTACAAAATTACAGTTGCAATTTTTATTTTTACTATGAAAACACTCATAAGAATGTACTTTTACTTTTAAATCTTTACAAGATTGTTTGTAGTTTGAACTTATGCATAAAATCTTTATCTTCTTAGTATTAAGTATGATACCGAAAGTATTGCATTAAGCATTTTTGTTTTAAATAATTGTTTATGTCATTGGCATACTTTGAAAGTAGTTGTGTAGTGTTTTTACATCTTTGAAACCCGCATTGAGCCGTATTTATAATATTAATTTTTTTGTGAAAGTGGGATATTTGGTTAACAATTGTTTTTTCGACTATTTTATTTATTGATGATAATATTGCAATTGGTCTGATTTTTTTTTTTTCATTGAAACATTTTTTTTTTCACCGCATTTAAATAGAGGTCTTATAATAGAAACTTTTAATAAATGTGGGATATATTTGATTCCTAACTGAAAGATTTATAAAATGGGCTATTACTGGACTTATTTCTGTTTTTGTACATTAAATATCACGTAATCTTATGTTATCAATTCCTGCAGATTTTTTGACATTTAGCTGACTTTAACTATTGCAACATCATGACCAGTCACAGTTTGATATCTGAAGGACTAGTGAATTTGCTAATGTATCTCGGTCCAAAAATTTGTTATGACAAATATGTTTGTCATAACAAATTGTTTAATTTTTTGCTATATTATTTCGTAGTTCTAATAGTTCATTTTATTATGTTTATTCCTTGCTAGGCGTATAGCCTTGTTAGTTTTATTCCTACATCTATTGTATTCCTTTCTAAAAACGTAGTTACTTGGATTACTTTTGCATTTATTAAATAATATATCATTATGCGCCATCATGTCTCGAAATTTTTTTGTTATCCACACACTTTCCGCTTAGAATATTCATTCTCAGCAACTGTTATAGTATATTTTTCATATAGATGGTCAAACTTAATGTTCAATTTTGTACCTAAGCTTAGTGGACATGTTTCTCTTAGTAACTCTTCCCAATTTTCTTTTAATTGATTTCCTATTTTGTTGTTAAGATAGTTGTTAATGGTAATTCTCGATCCACTGAATTCATTTCGATTATTGTGCCTATAAAATAGTGATCGGTTAGCTTTGGATGTAAGATAGCAGAATAGCTGTATTTTTTACTTTATATGAATATATGATCTAGACAGGATTGGAGCAGTTTGGTGTGAAGCCTTATTTACTCAATATATTTCCATATGAAATAACATGAATATTTTATTCTTGTAGTAGATCTACATTAATATCACCGATGAGTATGACTTCTTCTATTGGATCTAAGTTTTGAAAATGATACTTTAGCTCTTTTAAAAATAAAGGTACTGATTGATTTGGAGGTCGATATTGTGTAATTATTTTAAATTTGGTTTTACCGTTTATTATTGATCCTGTAATGTATTTCTCTGCCTTCTCGATCTGGTATTGTCTTGAAAATTATATTATATCCGTTTATAGAGTATATATGCATTTGTTCTCCTGATATATTTATTTCTGATAAAATTAAGATATATGCAGACTATTTCTGTTTTGCAATCATTTAGCAAAATTAATAAAATTGAACTATATTTATTAATGGATCTTATATTTAAATGTAAAATTGAAAACTTCTGAGTGTGTTGTGTATTACTTAACGAGCAATTAATCGAATCGCTTGTTTGTTTCGTTCTCAAATATAATCATCACGTGAAGTCATTTTCATTAACAAAAAAAAATTTAGCTAGTATAGTACTAGATGATAAAAAAAAATGATTAAACAGTTAAATTTTTATTTGGCTGTCCAAATAATTTCCTTGTTATAACTTGTTAAGTGTTCATTTATAAAAATTGGATCATTTGACCTATTTCGCATTATATCAGAATTCTTACCAACTCTTCCTTGGCGCTTTTTGAACAAAATCTTATTGTTAAGTTCAGATGATTTTTCTTAGGTTCCAATGATATTTTTACCTTGAACAAACGCCAGAAACCTTCTACATCATCAGGAATTGTTTCAATTTTTTCAGCAATACTTTTTACTAATACCCAGTGTATCGTCATTATCCTGTTTTTCCAGCCCTACTATTTCTATATTGTAGTTTTTATCTTCTTGTTCAAAGCTATGTATCTTCATTTCCAGAGCTGCGTTTGTTACTTCTGCTGCATTTGTATCTTCTAAGTGTTTGCATCGATTGCTTAGATCCTCTAACTATTTTTCGTTGTCTTTGGCAAGTTTGTTCATCTCTTAGTTCAGCTGCAATAATTCATCGTACTTGGCTGGATAGTATTCCATATTACATTTTATTTCGAATACAACTGCCATCTTCGTATTCAGTATTATTAATAATGTTTCAATTGTAACATTGTTTGGATCTAAGTCAATAAATTAATTTTTTTCTTCGGAACTTTAATTGTGCTGACAGTTGTGTATTCGGTTCAAGTGTTTTGGCTTCATGTGAAGGAGCGCAATCAGCAAATATGCCTGTCTGTAAACTTCTTGTAATATCTTTAATGCAGCTTTTGCTCTTATGATAGTATTCACCACATTTTCCTTTACATTGAAAATATTCGTCTATTTTTTTATAGCGATGAATAAATTACATTTCTTACACTTAGATGGCATTTTGGCGAAACGCATATCACTTTTTTCTTCACTTTAGATACCTAATTATGTTTTTACCAGTATCGAGTTATACGTCTACTTTATCCGAGAGCTAGCGAGCGAAGTTTTAATACCTGTAGATAACTTTTTGAATTCTTAAAGTATATGTAATTGTTGAGGAGCCACTTCGACCAACCAGACCAACATTTTTTATTTCAAATAATATTATATTTTGATTTTAGCGCCCCCTGAAAACGCTGCCGACACCGCACGACCATGTTCATCGCAAAGTACCGCCGACGTTCATCCCACGACCTTGCACAAATGGATGGAGCGTCTTCGTCCGCGCTAATTGAAATAATCATTTTGTTATTCAATATTTTTAAACTTCATTCATTTTGTAATGTTATGTAAATAATAATAAATAATAAAAAGTTCTTTATTCCTAAGCCTATTATTTAGAGCAACTTAGTATTATTTTACAAACTTTCTGATGACGTGTTTGTCTCCCTTTTTATATAGAATGATAAAGTTTGATTCTGACCATTGCTGTGGGATAATTTCTGTGTCTATGATATCTTTAAACATTTCCGTGAGGATCGGTGTGATAGCTTGCTTATTTTGTGTTAAGATCTCCTTGTTAATACCACCGGGTCCTAGTGCTTTATTTTTCCGTTGTGTGTCTATTGCTCTCTCTATTTCTGCACGAAGAATGTTGGGTAATGTCATGTCAATAGCGTGTATATAAAATAAAAATCAAATTTCTAAGTCCACGCATTGAAAAGATACGACCGTTAATATAGTCACTCATATAATTTTAAGGTAACATAAACTAAGGTCTCATAGCATAAATAAAGGATCAAATTAAAAAACCGTAAATTTTTTACTACATCACTAGAAAATTAACTTTTTCTGACAATCACGCAAGACCCTTTTTCTCAGAAAAAAGATATCAAGTTGAAATTTATACAATAAAATATCAAACTGCTAAGTCAATTTAATAAAAAGCCGCAGCCGCTTTTATCTCATGTATTGTAATTTTGATTTTCGAGATAAATCAAAATTCTCAGGTTTCGTCTTTTTACCTAGGAACGTGATATTTGGCAAGAAGCAAGGTCTCAGAGCACTGGTATGAGGAAAAATCTTAAAAATTGCAATTTGTTGTTAAGTCACGAAAATAATGTTCTTTTATATATTTAATAATCTTTGACGCATTATTTAAAGAATACGTGAAATTATCAAGTTCAAATTAATACTAAACATATAAGTCTATAGTATATTGAAGCTGTGAAAAAATCAAACTTTTACTGAAGTCATAACAAGTAGTTTTTCTATAGGGCATTTCACAGACGTAGACGTGAGAAAAGTAGACATTTGCGATTTTAGTAATATTCGAATATGTTTTACAATATACCTGCACTCGGTACAGATACATAATATGATTAACGTTTTAACTCTGGTTAAAAAAAGAAAGAAATATTTTTTATTGTATAGATGTATTAAAAAAAAATATTTAGTAAAATATAAATTCCATTACATAATTTATAAAATTTTTAATTTTAGAAGGGTCAATAATGTTTTACATTTAGGCACCTCTTCCAGTTTCTAAAATTTTCAAAGTCCTCTAATTTAACGTTAATTAGAGCTTATATGTGTACCCAATACGTGTATATGTATAACATATTCGAATGTTAGTAAAATCACAAACATCAACATTTTTACCGTCGCATCGTGTGAAATAAATGTAAAGCTATATCCTAGCAACGATTTAATATAAAATGAGATTTAATAGAATGAGAAGCCGATCTTGAAACAGTCAAGGAAGTTTTTGTGATGTTTCAAACACCACCATCGAAAATGGTAGTCACAAGAAACACCGTAGGGACACAAAGGATGGAGGTGGAACAAAGCTAGAATCTACTAGATGGTAATGTGCAAAAGCCAAAAGAGGAACATACAGTTGAGGAGCAGGGTCAGGAGAAACTTACAGTATGTAAGAAAAAGCTATTTGAAAGCACAGATTTTCTTGACTTAATCGACAATATTAAGAATATAAAGTCGATTAAGTCAAGAAAATCTACAGTGAAATTTAATTCGTCGTCTATTCTGGCAATAAAAAAGCGTTTAGAGCTGGAAGCGGCTGAAGCAAAGGCAAAGATCGAAATGGAACTAATAGAAAAAAGGTTACAAGCAAATATCTCGGCACTAGAGGAATACACTTCACAATCGGAGGAAGAGGAGGAGGTACATTCTAACGGTAAAGTAGAACGGTGGTTAGAAAGCAGTATCCAGGAACCACAGACACAGCCTGATCTGCAAGAAGGTTTAGCTAAAGACGAGCTGTGTCCGCCGGCGGCACCAGGCGTTGGCACTGAAGGTATGGTTCAAATGCTTGCTGGCTACTGCTATTCGCGATCTACTAATGTACCGAATTCTACAATGCTTAGCCGTATATGTACACCACGAGATCTACCTAGCTTCACGGGTGACCCTATGGAGTGGTTACAATTTAAATAGGCTTACGATGAGTCTACTCAAGTTTGTGGTTTTACACCTAATTAAAATCTATGGCGGTTACAAAAGTCACTTCACGGGCAAGCTAAGGAGGCAGTAACATCTTTATTAATCAGTGCTAGCTCACCAGATGATATAATATCTACCTTGGAGTTACACACGTATAACACGGGAAGTCATGAAGTTACCGATTTTGTCTCCCGAGTACCACAAGAAATCGTTAATTTTTCAGTAAAAATCAATTACTGCTATTCATGCCATTGGTCAAAACGAATACCTGCAAAACATCAATGTTACATCCGTAATATTATCAAAGTTCCCGACGGTTTTATTATCCAAGTGGACGGATTATAGTTATCCCCATACAAACGCAAGATCAAAGTCTAAGTTAGAAATCAATATTTATATATTATTTATACATCAACATGTTCAAGTGTTTAACACAAAAGACTTTTCTCTTTAGCTAGTGCTATATAAACTTTTTAACTCAACGTTTTTAGTCCATAAGTGAGTTACCCAGAGTTACCAATCTTGTGTTCCTATTTGTTACGACATTGTAGTCTAAACAACCTTATCTTTCGAATTGATCAAAAAACAAATGATATGAAATATCACGCAGCGAGATCTCTTACTATAAGATAAACAATCTATATAAAACCAGTTGCCTATCGCATTGTAAATGGATATGATAACAGTCGATTACAAAGCATTGTAATAATAAAGGTGGTGAGATATTTATGAATATTGAGCTCGTAATAAAGGGACATCCAAATTTGATTATCCTAAAATACCACTTTCAGATATAAAACATTACCTGTAAATATTGAATACAAAGATATGAAAGTGGAAGAACTTGATCGAATTACTTTTATTGTGTTCCTGTTAGACCTAAACCGGCACTGGAAATTTCACGTAGATAATATTTGCACAAAAATTAATAAATTTAGTTTCGCTCTACGGAATATTAAAAAAACTGTCTCGTTTCAAGCAACCCTACAAACATACTATGGCTATGCAGATTCAGTTATTCGCTATGTTGCTTTGGGGTAACTCTGTTGACTTAGATCTTTTTATCGCTCAGAAAGCTTGTATAAGGACAATTTGTGTGTAACATGGTTTGTAATGTTTAAATTATTAAAAATATTGTTATGCTTTTATTTTATACATTAATTTAATTATTGAATAATTCGTACTTTTATTTTATTCGTATTCATTTTAATTGTTATGTAATCTGTTAAATAATTGTGTATTTATTGTATGTACCTTATTAAATTTGTATGTCAGGATAGACTGGCAGAATATGTATTTCAAACTATTCTCACAAATAAACGATTATTATTATTTCAAATGAAAAATCCAGACGAAATTGGTCTCGTATGAGTAATACGACTATATCACAGGAATTGTCATTTTTTAAAGTTATGTATTTACATATTCATCCGAATAGTGTCAACTGATTTTGTGTGATGCGCATACACACATTTGTATAGACAGATTTCAGAAATGACTTTTTCTGACTTCTATTGGTGTCATGTAAAAAATAATAATTTTTTGCAGAAACTGGTTCAATCATTTAATCAATGTTTTATTAACAACTTTACTAATTACTACTTTATCTACACAGAACTAATATGAGAATCTTCATTAAATCATTATACACAATTATTTTCTGAACATTTGTATATTTTTAAGTGTCTCCGTCGGACCGTGTGGGTGTATGCGCATTACGCAAAAAATCAAATAATAGGTAGGTAGGTACTTACAATTAATTCCTAATACATTATTTAGTTTATAATTGTTTGTTATATTCGCAACGCAAAATATGTGTATTTACAGTTACAAAAATTTTTATGTTTAGGGTTATTTTGTACAGAAAATATATCTTGAATATTCTACAATATTCCTCAGAAAGTGAAGATAGGCCGTTATGAACAATATAAGATGAAGGTAAATTAATATTAGATAAAATATCCTAAATTCGCTGAGCTGTATAGATAATTCAATTTAATCAGTATTATACTTAGTATATCGTGAGAATGTCTGTCAAAGAAGAAAACATCCTTCTCCATTTTTATTATGAGAGAAAATAAAACTAACAATTTATATACTCTATCCATCTGGTTTATCCAAATATAGAATTTAAAACATAACATTTTTAAAATAAAAGGTATTTTCATGTCATTCATGATTTTTGGATCTTGGATAAAAAGAGAATTTTTGAGTCACTTTAGAGACGGATAAAAAAAGTAAAATAATTCTGAAGATAATAAAGATATTATTTAATTGTTGTTTTGCCATATTAATTAATTTCTGGAGAGGAATTCTCAGGGTTATAAAAAGCAACCTACAACCTTGACTTTGACCAGCCTTGAGTGAACTATTTATTAACAGCCGAAGTTAATAATCAATCTTACTCCATAATTTTTTTCTTTGGATATAGAATGGAAGCATTACAAATTTAACTTTAACAGACACAAATTTAAATTTTTGATACACAGTCCAATGATTTTAAAATAAGATTGATCATTAATTTCGGTTGTTAATGCCCAACTAACTGATTATATCAAATGATACAATTTCAATAAAGACAATGATGTAATCACGCATTAATCATTATCGAATAGGAAATAAACACATTAAAAAAGTCTAAGCAACATACATGATATTACAAATTTACCATTTATATTAATTAATTTCTAAGTATTTACTCACTCAAAGTGCATAGGTAAGTAAACTTTTTTGTTATTGATGACATACTGGCTGGTTGTAAAAAAAATTTTCGATTATGTTTTGTTTTTTCATAAAATTCAAATGACTGCGAATTTGTTTGAATTTTAGTGCGTTTTAATTGCTACGTTTAGTCTTGATTTTATAATTTTACCAACCATTTAAATAAAGTTAGCGACAAAATTGAATTGTTAGATATTCTTTACGTCATGGAGCGACGTCTTTTGACAGCAGATGAAATGCAAAGAGCTGCAGGGATGTTGCAAGCGGGAAGTAATCAATCTCAGGTATCTCGACATTTTGGCATTCATAGAAGTGTTATTTGTCGTCTTTGGCAGCGCTACAATAATACAGAGGAACCCACTGAACAGCATTAAGGCCGTAAAAGGAGTACAACCACTCGGCAAGACCGATACATACAACTGACTGCAAGACGCCAGCCGATGTTAACCGCTCGAGAGATAAGTTTGAGGCTACAAAATTCAAGTGGTGTTGATGTAAGTCCCCAAACTGTGCGAAATCAACTGCATGAGTACGGCCTACGAGCTCGACGTCCAATCAGGTGCCCACCGATACGTCACGGGAATCGCGCTCGTCGAAATGAATGGTGTAGAGAACGCATAACATGGACTCATGAACAATGGGATAAAATTATGTTTTCCGATGAGTCGCGATTCGGGTTTAGGACTGATACAAGTAGGGTGCGAGTGTACCGTCGGCCCGGAAATACTGAAAGGCTCAGGTGCGTTCAGGAAGTTCATCCATACAGCGGCTCAACAGTTGTGGTATGGGCGGGTATTATAAAGAACAGGCGAATTCGTTCGTTTTAGTAAATGGAAACATGAACGCTGAAAATTACATTGTGGATATTCTGAGACCTTATGTCCATCCATTTACACAAACCTTTGGCTCCGATTTCACGTTAATGCATGACAATGCGCGTTCACATACAGCTCAGCGACCCAGTGAATACTTGGCAACGAAGAACATCCGGGTATTGACCTGGCCTGCACAATCGCCAGACCTCAATCCCATCGAGCACGCATGGGACATGCTCCAAAGACGTGTTTTGAAGGACTTGGACGGAGTGACAACAACCCAACAGCTGAAGGATTTGCTACAATTCCATTGGGAGCGAATACCGCAAGATGACATAAACAGTCTCATTAATTCAATAAATAATCGTTGCCGACAAGTTCTGAATAGCAGAGGAGGCCATACTTTGTATTAAATTGTCCTATTCTTTCACAATAAATTCATTTTCTTTAGAAATTTCGTTTTGTAAAAAAAAAGTTGAGTTTCTTATGTATCTTAGTTTCTACAGTATATTCTAATATTGTTAATTTCTGTTATGAAAAGAACTTATAAAGATAACAGCTGTTATTTTTACATCATAGAACCCTAAAAATATTATTTTAAAAATAAAATACAACGTTATAATGTGAAGAACCATCCTAAAATTTAAAATTAGTACATGTTGCTTAGACTTTTTTGATGTGTGACCCAGAATCTTCACCTTTATAAATGTCATTTGACATTTTAAATAATATTTCGCCAGTACATGCGAGTTTATAATTGAAAACAACTCACCTCTCCTCGACATTATAAATATTGAGCATGCTTCCGGTAAACAGCCACCGAAGGCGAGGAATGTCATTCCCATCACTGAGTCAGGGATCAAAAAAGTATTACCTGTAATAAATTTTACATATTTTTATCGTTGTTTCTAATATATTTTATATTCTAGTAACAAATATCCAAACATACAAAAGATATGGATGATATAACTGAATCCCTATCTTATCGAATTCGAAATTAACCCTTAAGAAACATAGGTAATACTTAATATTATTCGTAGGATTTAATATACTACTCCCGCCATCTATCGCAGGATATATGGTCTATCTGTCTGTTACGCAATCGCGCTTAAATCACTGAGCCGTTTTTGACGAAATTTGGAACAGAGATAGACTAGAGCTTGAAGCAGGACAAGGCTATGTTTTATCTCGAAAAAAAGATTTGAAGGGGTTGAAATCGAATCGAGCTGAGATGTCGTTGTCTTTGGGAGCTAGTCTTTATAAATTACGTTGGTGTTAAAAATTAAAATCTAAAAGATTATATCGATAAGTGACTTAGTGATATCGCGATTAAAATGTGAAATGAATCCTAAATACACGTAAATTGCACCCGGGCGAATCAAGTATTATCTAATTAACGTATTTATTAGTCCGATATAGTATTAATAAACAATTTAATCGCTAGATTACGGATAATATTAATATGATAAAATTATTAACAACAAATAGTAATTAAGGTAGCAGAAAAATTATCAGTCCTATCGAGTATATAATATCTTTTCTTTTCGTACTTAATACGAAATATTCTATTATATCAAAAAAAATATCCTCTTTTTTTCTTTTGATATCATGGAAATTTTGTTCAAGTTGATCAAAAAAAATTTCAGCTTTTAATATTATTATAGGCAGCTCCTCATCGCCATTCGCATACAAATAACATATGAAAAAAAAACTATTTTTATTTGGAATTATATTGCGCTACAACAAATGAGCGTATTGTAGAAATCAATACATATCCTTATAGGAAATAAAACGATCTTTAAAAAAGACCTAACATCATTTTTCGCTGAGTCCACTTGTTTCAAAGTTATCCAAATTTTTAATAGAAACTATAACCTTGATGTTTACAGTTAGTATAGTTATTTTTTCACTACTAGATTGTAAGAATACTTATATACAATAATATTAAAAATGGGCCAATGTCAATGTAGAGTGTTTGCATACCGCGTAAGTACTGCAAATACTCATGTTTACAAATTATCATTAGCAAAACAAACATAATGTGATTGTTAGGTTGTCAAGTCTCAACCAAATAATTCAGATCTTTTTCTTAGGAAGAATGTTATATGTGGGATTCTTATGTAGATTCAAACTTTACTACAATTCTCAATTTTATTCGAATTCCAGAAATTTAAAAAATATTACTATTAATTAATAAACAGAATATATCATAATACTATTAACAGCGTATATTAAATCACTGTCTAGATGATGTTACTATAATAGCTAAGACTTTAAACGATTGAAATCTGATATATTCCGTGATCAATATTCATTTCGAACTCAAATCTCAAGGACAAAAATATGATTTTTTTATTTTTTATTATAACCTGACCTATCACTGTTATTTTCATTATGAATATTGTACACGTAAAAAATTTGATATGAATTGTTTTATTTCCAAAACCAATATTAACCTGGAAACTAAGAATGAAGAGATGATCATCATCTCTTCATTCTTAGTTACACTTACAAGTAAAATGTGTTAAATAAATTACTAACAATCTACTAACCCAACACAGTCATAGACCATGACACAATGTACGAGTTTACTCCTATCCACACGATGCACATGACGAAAGCTAGGGGGTAGAGCCGTTTGAAAGTGATGGGGGACGGAATCGTCAGAGTTAGGAAGAACTTCAAAGGCCATGTGTAGATCCACCAAAATTTGTAAACCATAGAATTCTCAAAAGGAAATCGGAAAACACTCTTCTTTGGTTTCTCGCGAACAGCCTTACCTACAACATAAAAACTATTAAGAACATCTATTAAGAAATTCACACAATGGAACATGCAAGACAAAAATTTTAAGTGATTGTTTTGGCTTATTAAGATTAATTAAATATCTTCTTCTGTAGGAGGGAGGAGGGGGTGGGAAGGGCTTACCTGATGATTGATGATGATCATGAATTTCAATATCTTCTCATACATTTTTATGACAAGATAATTAAAATTTTAATCATACTTAACATACATGACGTTTACAAATTTATTGCTCGAATAAAATAAAATTGCTCTAAAATTGCTCGTCCGAATAGTTTAAAGTTGAACTACGTTAAATACGTAGTTCAACTTTAAACTATTCGTTACGTTATATACGTAGTTCAACTTTAAACTATTCGGACATTGTTTGCACTGTTTTTGCAATAAATTTGTATAACCATCGTACTTGCAATACATACATAATTTTTACCTATATCAGGAACAGCAACAGTAACTTTTTCGTTGTTGGTTACAACATCATTCACTTGAACTTCCGAGTTATTAAATCCTTTGTTATCGACACCTTCCTCTACAGTCTTATTATCTAAGGACACCATATCTGCTAAGAAACATAATAATGAGTAAATCGGTGTATTCATCATCTTATGCCATTAATGGACTACTGCTGAACTGGGTGTCTTTCTCAGAAAAAGAAGGCATAATCAACCATGCTGGTCAAATGAAGATTAGCAGACTTCACATACTATTGAGGACATTATGGAGAATTCTCAGATGTGCAGTTGTTTTTCTTCACCGTAAAAGCAAGTGATATTAAATTGCTTAAACTTCATTCTATTATTCGATAACAACTATTAACTTACATTCAGACTTCTTTTTGCAGCATGTGACGATCATTTTGTCATACAAGCTGAAAAGTCTCATGCTATTAAACATGAGAACAAAATATAGGATGTACAGGATACCGAGAACTAATGCTTCGTACCACATCACTAGGCCGTCCCATACTATTGTCACCAAGACACCAACATTGAACATATAAATAATTACATCTCTTGTAACTGGCCGACGTTCGATGCTGATTGGCTGAAACATATTGTTAGTTTAGAATACATAGAAATGTTTAATATGAATGGTATTTTTTACCTACATTATTTCACAAATGTGGTATCATATCTCAAAATTATATTTTTTCCTTATATATTTTATTTATAAAACAAAGTCGGTTTAGTTACACCGTTTACAACTCAATACCTGCTGAACCGATTTGATGATTTGCTACGGAGATAGTATCTTGGGTAATTACATAGGCTACCTCTTATCCCGAAAAGTGGGTTAAAGGGGTTGAAATAATTTTACGGGAGCCGGTGACAGATTTTCATGGCCAAGTCCCTCCCAAGCAAAAATTCGTGAAAGGTATAAGGGGTTATAATATTATGATTACTGGTGACCGTCAGCTGCGATTCCATGTAGAAAAAGTTTCTTTTTTCAGTCATTTCCTCCCATTTGAAAATTTGTCGGATTATAGTTTACCTAGTATTTTGAAAGAAAAATAAAGTCATCCGGCCATAAAGTGGTGAAATATACGTCAGTTGGCTGCTTGACCATGTAAAATTTTGATTTTTTTATAGCAAAATCACAGTTACCATTTAAGTAGCTTTTTACAAACAGCACCTGACGGTCACGAGTAATCATAATATATATTCCTTATGCGGTATACGAATTTTCACTCGAGAGGAAATGATTGACCGAATTTGAATCTGGGCCCCGTACCATAAGGGAAGAAAATTTAAATAGGAATTCGTCATATACATAAAGAGAAATATCTTGAAAATTAAACATAAATACACACGAAAAAATTCACCATTCAGATTTAAAGATGTTTGTGCTTTGTTATACTTAAAATTACCTATAAACAGAATTCTCGTAAAGAATAGTTTACCAGATAAATAATAAAACTTACCGCAATCGCTGCAAGACTGCCTACTGCCGCTACTCCCAACAAGTTGAAGATTGCTGAACCAACAATAGTTCCAATACCCATATCGGATTGCGTAAGAAACGTGGAGATCACATTGACGAAGAACTCTGGACACGAAGTAGCTACTGACATGAAGGTAGCTGCTGCTACATTCTGTATAATAAAGTATAACTTGTAAAAAAATTCCTGTATAGGTAAAAATCAATTGACATTTCATAATTTCAACACATCATCAATATTATTATCTATACTAATATTATAAAGAAGTAAGATTTGTATTTTTGTATTTTTGTATTTTTGTATTTTTGTATGTAACGAATAAACATAAAAACTACTGGACCGATTTCAAACATTCTTTCACCATTAGGAAGCTACATTATCCCTGAGTAACATAGGCTATATTTATTACAAAAAAAAATTAGAGATCCTTAGGAAATCTTACGAAAACCAACCCAAGGTGCCAAAAAATTTGCCATAAAATATCTTTCATCGCATGCGCTGCAAAAAGTATTGATGATAGAACAAAAAAATGTTGTACAATATTATAGAACGTATCAATATCTACAAAAAAGTCCGCGAGACCATATGTCCAACTATTATAGTTACGTCACTATAACTACTTTTTTACATTTTAAAAGTTATCAAAAATGCCTATCAAAATCAGACCATGTTTTCTATAACTTTGTATTAATCCTTATCCAAATAAATTATTTCGTATTCAAGACTATTTCAATACCTGTAAATTACTTTTTGAATTATTAAAATCGGACTTTCCATTCAAAAGATATTATGAAATTAAAAATATCAATATAAACAAAAAATACACGACGACGCGACGGGCCAGTATAGCGACGCAGCGCAGCGAGTAAAGCGGCAAGAGAGGGGGCACCGAAATGCGGGAGGGCCAATATATTTTTAAAAATAATATTCCACCCGCGCGAAGCCGGGATGGGCCGCTAGTGTTATATAAAACAAGAAGAAAAATAAGTGGACACGTATTTTTTATTTTTTTCAAAATATGAGCCCGGTAATAGTTAAAATAAAATTTTAAATTTAATCTATTCTAAAAAGAAGTAAACGCCAAATGCCACATATATACGCTTAAATTACTTTCACAAATTGTTGTTTTTATTGTTTTTTCCGAAACGAGTGAACGAGTGAAAAATAAAAGGTATTTTATTTAAACTCAGGTAAGCCTCTGTTCACAATGAGGTTAAATTATATGAATGACATGGCTATACGTCTCGTTTTGAATAAGACAGTCCCTTAACCCTTTTTATATTAATCTGTCCTTATGACTGTATCTGTCCCAAAGAAAGTTTCGGTGTTACCTAGCGACAAGTTACTGTAGTGTAACTTCGACCCGTGAGGAAGAGTTAGAATACAAATTTCCCGGCCGCTGGGAGAGCACATCGTAAGAGTCGAGTAAGACGGCACCTCCTTGGTGATAGGTGACATATTCCCCGCCTGGCTTGTGACTAGCGTGCAAATCCAAACGCTAAGTGTCGTCGTTCCGCTCGAGCTGCTTGTGGGCCAGACTTCCCATCAATGTTGCGGTTACAGTGGACTCTGCTACTACTACTTATCGTTAAGGGGCTACTGAAACCGCAGCATTCGTCTTTTCACACCCCCTCCTGACTATATCTCCGAAGTGGCAACGCAACGGCAATACATGACACACTCTTGTATTGCCAATGTCTATGGGCGAGGGTAGCCACTTACCATTAGATAGACCGTCAAAAAAAGCTTTTTTGATATTTTGTTTTATTTATGTGGTATTACCATGTATGTCTGCTACAAATGCTCCAGTAGAAAGTCTTTTCGTCAATTAATAAATTATAGATGTCTAATAAAACGCAGTTACAACTTCTAGTTCTAAAGGCGAGGTTGGTGTGACTAGTGCCAGGAAATAAATTAAATTCCTTTTTAAATCAAGATCAAAAATCTATGCATTAAGCTAAAATGCTTGCAAAACTTTGCTTGAAAAACAAAGCTAAAAAATATTTTATTGTTAACAAATGTTTTTAAAAGAGAAGTGAGATAATTTAATTTTAATAAAAGATTTTATATTAAATTTTTGACCTATAGTTTTTCATTAAGACAAAGAAAATTCCATTGATTATTATTTACACTCAGTAGATTATTACATTGCTGCAATTTGTGTTACAGAGGATAATATTTAACTACTTAGCCTTTGTATCGCTTCAGTGGAAAAATGATAGTCTGAAGAATACTGAGACATAGATTAATAAGATAAAGTGTAACTTTTTTCTTATTATCTTTTGTTATTCTTAAGATTAAAAATCTCTCTATATATGTATCACAACTGCGCACACCAGAAAATTTATTTGGATTTTTAAGAAGTTGAAGCAAGTTGCTGATTTAGATCTTCTACGCACAAGACAATACGTCTATGAATTAGTCCAACAACATAGAATCACCCCCATTACTGTATTGTACTGTATTCATGCCGATGAATACAGTAAACAACGTGTCATTAAAAATGTATGTCCACCTGTAATAACTCGAACAGCCTCAGCAAGACGACAACATAATTATTTTAAAACAGTTTATTTGTATATAAAAAAAATATATACATCCCTTATGTATTCGTGAAGCTAAAGTAATTATTAAAAATTGGTTACTAGGATTATGAACAAACTGAACTGTTGTTGCTATAATATTTTATGAAACAAAATATATATAAATACAAAATGCATACAACACACACACAAACCACGCTAATCTTCTTCTAGTATAGTAGTTAGAAATATTTTTTTACTTTTTTTTTATTTACATAGAACGATATGTCACTAAAATATGAGAGAGGACACTGATTTCTGTAATACAGGTTATTAAGCCTAGCTCAGAAATCAGGGACTTCAGGACAATTTGTAACTTTTTATGTTAATAAAGATTAATATTATATTTTAGAAAAAATTACTAAGATAATAAAAATAAGATAAAATTAGACTAGGTACTTGGCATTTTATTCGCTTGTAACTAAACCCCCTTTTATCAAATTGCTGTTTTCTCTTATTTCATATTATCTTAATATTTATTATGCAATATTATCAAAGATAAAATAATGGTATTCTTGCTTTAAATGCAAGTACATTTTTGAAATGTTTTACTTTGCTGGGTATATTCACTTAGAACAGAAGGCTATTTTTACACGCTTTATATTAGCTTCACTTGTATGTTTGTAACCGACTCCTTTGGGCGCGATTTTGACCTGCTTTAAACGGCCAGATTTCATTCAAACTTTGTAGATTTATCGAGAATCGATGACAATACACTAATTTGATAAGTATATTCCATTATTCAATTTGCAAAATAAGATTTTTGTCAATTTATATAATTTTCATCAATATACCTTTAGCCGATTTTTCTAATATTAACAAATTTCCGAATACCAAAAAGAATTTTCAATTCACTAATATAAGCAGAAAATTAAATTTACAATTTTTAAGGAAAAATGCTTGTTGAGGAAAGAGCCTTGTTTGCTGTTGTAATGAATGGTGGTTGAGTTAATTGTTAGTTTTGTACTAATAAATATAGTAGTTCAAAGAAACAAAAAAAACACGCTTATACAAAGCGAAAAACTAAAAATATTTTAAAAATTAAAAATAAATTTTAGGTTTAATTAGGAATACGTGAAAATTTTCATTAAATATAAATTTTTACTAAATACATTAATAATTACATAATAAATACAATACAGTTACATATAGTTATTGCGGAATTAATAGTAGATTAGAATAAATAACAGTAAAAAAAAAATTAGGGGTGCTTTTTAAGATATTATCGGAATGATAATCGTTCTACTCATGTCTGTCATAAAATATTTATAACTATTAAAATACATTTTTTTCTTATTTACTAATATTAATTCAAATTTATTAAAATTTATTTTCAATTTTTTAGTTTGGTTTTCTATATAAAGCGTTGTTTAAAACAATTATTTAAGTATATGTTTGTAATTGTAAAAAAAAATTTGTAGGATAAAAAATTATTTTAAAAATTAAGTGAGAAATTCAGAAAAGGTGTAAATTGGATTATGTCTGATAATCTCCATAAAATAATATGTGTCGTTGAGATTAGCACTATTCATTTACCGGGGAAAGCCGGGGTACAATTTCTGCATTTGCCTTATAGTTATATATACAACTTTTGTATAATAAGGGGTATTAAAACACAAATGTGGGTTTATCACATGAGGCAAAGCCGAGTGTGATAATAGTATCAACATGAGTGTTTTAATATCTAATTATCGATAGTTGCACACAAGACTTTATCTACACCCATCATTAAATCCTCTATAAAAGATTCTGAACCAGTTTGCTTCCTGCTAACATTAAAAGCCACTCCTAGTAACCTAACATCATCCATTACAGAGTATATACAAATAAACTAAGTATTGATGAAACAATCATTTATTGTAGGTGTAATGAACATTTTGTATAGTAAAATTATTAAAATTCACTTCAATATGTTCTTTAATGGTGGAAGGTAATCGCTATAATCGGTAATTTTTTTTGTATTTTTGTAATTTCATATTAAGAAAAAACTATATAAAAATACGCTTTTATAGAAAATCCAACTAAAAAATAGAAAAATCGATAGTGAGTCCAGCGCCTGAACCACTGAGCTACTGAAATAACTATATTGTGTGTATTTTCTATAATTACACTAACCTGCGGTATCTTCAAATCTTCGCATATCAGTTCAACGCAGGGGATGAAGTAGTCGTTGCACACAATCGTCAGGAGGGTGAAGGAGTAGATACCGAACAAGACGTAAAGCAAGAAAGCACCCTGTCGTAATTGTTCA
Organism: Limenitis camilla; assembly: GCA_905147385.1. Classification (NCBI taxonomy): domain Eukaryota; kingdom Metazoa; phylum Arthropoda; class Insecta; order Lepidoptera; family Nymphalidae; genus Limenitis; species Limenitis camilla. Next base: position 9,676,943 of record LR990224.1, read on the forward strand.
TCTGCAATATTATTTGAAATAAGTATATCTACTATGTTTAAGACTTGAAAGATCTTTGAATGAACATAACTTTCTAATTATTATTTTTAACCAAAAATATTTTATGATCCCTAATAATATTATAAATGTGAATGTAAGTTTGTTTGTTACGATTTCACGTAAAAAAAAAATTTTTTTACGAAAGATAAACAATTCATTTCTTTTGTATTGATCTCTGATACATATTTAATGGCCTCAATACGAGCGAAGCCGCGGGTAAAAGCTAGTAATATAATAAATTACCGAAATATAAAACAATGAATTAACGAACCCACTTTAGATATTAGCGTTTATTTATGACTGACTCGCCTCGTAATAATATAAAGTAAATAAATGAGTGCTATCATATCCTAGTTATATATTTTTTTCATATATGTTATGGAAGGGATGAATCAATTGACACCTCTGTCTATAAGGTTGGTAATCTATAAGATATTCTGCGACGAAACTAAACCTATATACTTATAATTAAATATGTAATATGGCAAATGTTGAATTATTTTTTTTCTATACTACGAAAGTCAAGATTTCATTGTCCATTGTACAATCTGAGCCACCCCTGTGCACCTTAGGAGTTAATATACGAAAACTTCTTAATTAATCTCCGTGTAATTTAAACTACTGTCTAAGGTTGCGTTTCCACAAGGGATGTGCGAGAATGCGTAGCAAGGGATTGTTTGTCAAAATGTAACATTTGTAGCATCAATAGTTTCCGCCGTGCATTAATGATCAATCAACCAACTTCCTTATAATATGACCTTAATACTGTATCAGATTACCTCTTATCTTTAATTTATCTTAGTTATGTATTAAAATTATTGCTCTATTTTCTCAACACCATTTTCCTTCTTCTTTAATGGAGCAATCAAATATTACCTCGTAAATTGATCTAGAAATACCCAACAGGTAAAGATAGCGCACAAGTTGGATGTAGAATTAAAGAATGTGTCAATTAACAGTGATGTGTCTACTTTGTTTTGATAACATTTTACTTTCATATCTCGGTTAACATATCATTAGAAGCACAGGGTATTAAGACTCCTCACATTATCATCTGATCTCCTCATATTATTATAAATAAAACTATTTAAAAAATATACAACCCTTTTACAATTTAACTTTAATCAAATTCACACAGCTTAAAGTAACAAATTATAATTTAAAATATCATTTTAAAACAATTTCGAATGGTTTAATCATTTTTTATGAATGTGTTTTTGGATCTATCGATAACATGTGAGGCACTCAGCATGACCCTGTTAGGTAGAAAAGATGCTAAATCCTCAAATTCTTGCGCAATATAAGTATTAAATACTGTAAAGGCGAGGGAGGCGAATGCGATCAACTTGTGCGCTTACTTTATCATGAAGTAAAACGGGAAAATATAAATTCCCGTCCTATCAGTATTTCTTGTGTATTATTAATATCTTTTCTTAATTCTTAATTTACCCACTTTGTTTTGTGGTCAACATCCAATTTAGATAACTAATTGTTATTATCTAGGCAATCAATGAGTCAGAACGCATTAGAACCTTAAAATAGAAATTATTCACTTGTAACATAATTCTCAAATCGTTTAAATTCATCATGCTAAATGTAGATTACATGAGGAAATCGATCGAAATCGACATATTTATTTAAAAATTATATCAAAACTAGTCGATTCGGCCTATCTTCGCTGGCTACCACTTTTTAAATAAAAATATTAATTTTCCTGATATCTTACTTATCTTATATCTTACTTACTGAAGTCCTAACAACGTCTGTATTAAGTTAAAATAACAGCAATATAACTGAAAACCACTTTCGGTTCTGTGCAATAATTTAAGCGTGATGCACATAAAAAGATACAAACAGAGACAAATGTTAAAAAAATACTTTTTCGAGGTCTCACTTATAGACCTCGTTTAGAAAAATTACTGTACTTTTCTAAAAGATTGCTCACACTAAGTTTTCTTAAATATTTCCTATATACAGACATTCGATAAGTTATTTATGTGTCTAACGTTTTTCTTTATTTTATTGAATAGTTATAATAATAGACATTGCTTCAAAACTATTACTTTATATATAATTAATTTTGTGGTGGATATTTGTTAATTTTTTATTCAGGAGAAAAGGTCAAAATTACATAAAATATTTATCAAATGCCTGAATATTTTTATACAGAAAGTCTAAGTAGGTTCACGTATTAAATTGCACCTGTGCGAAGCCGGAGCGTATCGACTAGTATTTCATATAATCCAAAAAACCTTCAAAGTCATACAAAAGCAATCTCTTATTTAACAAACCTATCTCAACGCAGCGTAGCACCTGCGTATGAAATATGAGAAAAAAGTAGTGCTAACCATCAAATATCCCATCTGGGAAGCTATCCGTAGAGAATCCTGTATGCCTCTCATCCTCCAGTATGATATTTCCAACAACCTCTGTCTTAGTCCTCAACCATGGTCTCCAGTGCCATGTCTCCGACTCTTCAGTCAACCTTTTCATTAAATCCTTCGTTATGAACACTGTTTCACCATTATTGTTTAGCACTTCAATATATTCTGTATCTGTTACATCTGTAAAATGATTAATAATAAGTATACAATTAACTTATTATTATACTTTTAATTAAAGTAGTCTTAGACTTCTCAGCTCAAAAGATGATCTAAGACTGTATATTGAGCAGATAATAGCGGAAAGATTTGTGCTATAATAAATAATTGCAGTAAAACACGGTACCAGCCATGACTGTTGGACAAACTAAGAGTACTATAGCTATAACTAGTGCATCGATTTAGGAGTCTGATGGCATTTATCACTTTTATCCACAACTATCATACGATAACGTCATAATGTCTAACAAATTACTTACTTTTCGATTACTATGGCTATCGATTTTGGCTTATTAAAAACGGGTAATGTCAATAATATGTAATACAAGATCATGTGATGACTGCACCATCGTTTAGTCTAGTCAACAAGTGCTTTTTAGGTCGAAACTTTTTCTAATTCTCCAAAAATTATGATTTAGGTGTCATTCGATTCGGAATGGTATGTAGAAACTTTTTGAGAACACTTTTAGACTACGTTGTTATATAAAAACCCGAAAGTATCACTATGTATATTCTTAATAAAAATATAAAAAATCCCTCAACTATGAAAGTTGAATCAAATAATATAAGAAGCCATATCATCCATTTTCAGACACTTAGTACAGTTGAAGCCTTACGTTATAGTATAGAAGCTGAATTTTACATATGTTACTTGAAGAACTATCTAAAAATGCTTTCTCAGTAATCAGACAGCTTCAACGGTGCTTACATTTTATCAGACACATTTTTTATATTTCAAAACAACAGTTATCCAACTATTCAACTTCTATCTTGGGGATCGTTTACATCTCTATTAGGAAAATAAACAGATCGTCGCGGGATCTTAAATAATAAGGGAATAAGCGAACATGGAATTATAATTAAAATAACGCTTCGCTATATATTTGCCTTCGGAAAGTGAGCTATAAAGAAATACGATTTTATAGTCAATGATTAAAAAAAACAAAGCATTTTTTTTCTGCACAGGATTGTAAAACAGATCATATTAAAAAGAGTTATTTCGAAAAAATCAACTGTAGAGTCTCTAGTCGGCTCTTGAAATTTACGGTAAATGGGAAATTTTTAGTACATAAAATTTATGGGGATTGCCTCTCAAGAAACTTGTTATATCAAAACAGCTGGTAAAAGTACTTACTGAAATCCTCAAGTGTAGTAATGCCAGATATCGATAAGCATATCGTTATAGCGACGGCCACTGACTTGTACCGAAACATCTTCAAATTTCCTGCTATGAAGTCCGAGAGAAACCGGTTTATTGTACCTGTTAAGAATTAGGTATTTTATAATATACCCTAGGTAATCTCTAATAAAACCTTACTTCATACGACAACCTCAAATTTTTTTTTAAACATTTTTGATTTTTATTAGACTGTGCCGGTGACGGGACGAGTCACGAGTTGCCCGTGAGGGGACGGGTTAGAATACTATTACCCTCTGCCACTGGGAGAGCATCTCATAAGAGGTGAATAACCCAGCACCCCTTGGTGGTAGGGAATCATGCGAATCCGACCGCCAAGTGTCACTACCGCGTTCTGGTCGAGCCGTATGTGGACCAGACTTACCCCTCCCCCTCCCATCCCGTTAATGCTGCGGTTCTAGTGAACTCTGGGTTCTCGTTCGGGGTCTACTGGAACCGTAGCATTCATTCCCCTTCCTAACCTATCTTCGAGGTGCCAACGCATCGGCAAAACACGTGTCACTCTCTTGTGTGTTATGTGGGCGATGTTGGCCACTTACCATCAGATGAGCCACTTACCGTCTGCTCGTTTCGCACGTGTCGTAAATGTAGCTAAAAACGAAGGTGTATCTTATTTCCAAATTATTTCTCTTTGTCATTATTATAATGTATTTATAACAGTATTAATTCAAACAAATAAATTATATTTAATAAGGTTTTGATATCAAGAACTAAAGTCAAAACTCAATTAACCGGAATAATTGTTATCGAATTAACAAATTTCGGGTTTTGTGCATATATGTAGTACATAATGTTGCGTTTGAAATTATTAAGAGATACATTTTTCAACATACGATGTATGCACTTATTAATGTACATATCTACATATATTCTTAAATTACATATATGCATAATAAAATATTGCGGCCTTGATCATGAAATAAAATAATAATTTTAATGTGGTTTAAAATATTTGGTAATTGTCATTTGACGCTTTTTCTCTTCCTTGCTACTTTATCACAAATTCGTTTCAGTTGTAGTAAACTCACAGTATCTGTTTGTTTATCAAACCACTTGAGAGAGTTGGTAGTCCGGATAATCGGCAATTCGTATAACTGAGGGCCGTATAATCGAGTGTCTACTGTAGTTAAATTTAAATATAAATAACATAAACTAACCTATTTCCTCTTTAACCATATGAAGTAAATTTAAGAAAAAAATCTTTCCAACTCCTAATTATGTATACTAAAGATTTCTATTCTTCGGGTAACTCGATATGTTTGTTTACTGAATTTGTAACAGATACTTAGTTCATTTCTAACTTCAAAAGTTAAACAAAAAAACTATCTATCTAAGTTTTAAATGATGAATCCTAGAAATAATGTTGTCTTTTTAAATGTTCTTCTTATTCTATTCGACGATGTATAAACTAACAGTTAACAGCTCATAACCGATAAATAAAAATAAAATTAAGAGAATAAGTAATATATAATGTTACTTCCAGTTATGATTCCATCATTTCACAGAAAACTACATATACAAATGTTTTAATCAATTCTTATATATTATGGCACCGTGACTTACAACTGTCAAAATTTTTATGCCGTCTCATGTAAATTAAATACTTCACAATATTAATATGATACTTGTAATTTTTGCACTTTTATTAACATTTTATGAAACGAACCGCAAAGATATGAAATGTTATATTACACTCCGACTGTCTTAAAATAACTGCGAAAAATATTATGAAGCAAATTAAATTGTTAATTTGGAAGTTATTTTTGTTCCGGAAATATTTCTCAGTAAATTGACGTATTAGAAATCATTTTTCAAAATTAAACAACACCTAAACTCAATAGAAAGAATTAGTACAGTTAAACATATTCCCAAGAAATCTGTGAACATTATGATACATGGCATCTTCTAATTTATTAGTGTTGGTTAAAATCGCTTTTCGCAGCAGAGGATAGGAGCAAAAGCACTCGAAAGACCGTTATGTTTTAAATAAATATTTTTCCAATTTATATGTAATTATTTCTAAGAAAACAAAAGAACCAATATTACGTTTATTTCGTTTCTCAATACCTTAACAATGGAAGACTATAAACACGCACTTAAACGTCCACTCCGAAATATAACACAGAAACATAACATTGTACACCGTTGAGGTAAGTAAATACACAATAATTTCGCTTAAAAATAGCATTACATAAAATTCTTTAAGAAAAACAAGATGGTAAATTACAACACAATTACAAGTAATGTGTAATGCATGCACGAAGCTAATTCAAAGGAAAAATTGTGAAAAGAAAACTATTATACCACACCTTCGTACAGTATAGCCTTAGCCTTGAAGAATCACATCTTCATCAACCGTACAATAAATCTCTTTGCAACACGGTTACGATATACAATGAAATACAATCACAACAAACCTTGTGGACAACTGAAGTCGATAACCTATTTTTGCACATAAATAAAGTAAATCACAGAGTTGGTCATTAACGATAAGCCCTATCTACCACATCACTTGATACTCACTAATAGTTTCGGTTGGTGACACTAACAAACTAACAAAACTGGCTTTAACAAAACATTTCGGCAACTAAATATTATATTCCGGCCGCTCACCACTACAAGGATTTCATTCTCAATACTGAAACAAAGATATGAATGCTAGGGGTTTTTAAACAGATAATCTTAATTGATAAGACGTTGTCAACGATTAGTGGATTCAATTACGTACTATATGTATATTTATAGATTTTATTTGCGCACATACGTTCTTTAATTTGTAATTTATAATAGGGAGTCGCGAAGCGGTGGCGAGACGAGTTGCGAGGCGAGGTAAGTGGCGTGAGGGTCGATGACGCAAATGATGCAAAAATGTATTTGAAAATTTAATGCTATTGGCTACGTCATACATAAAAATATACACTGAAAAAAAACCTGACCTGAAATTGTAGCTGTAATAAATGTCTGAAACATAAATGTACAATCTCTCTTAGGGATAACCCACAATAACCATTGTTTATCCTTTACTTTTTACAAAAAAACATTAATCCTTATCCAAATAAGTACCTTAAATACGTTGTGCATTTTATATAGATCAATATAGCCCGTTATAGCATGAAATTTAAATGAATATTTTCTAAGATTTTACAGATTTAAATTGCAGTAACAGAGTAATAGAAAATACTTAACATTATTTCTCTTTAGTCAGTTAAATTCGACGACGACGAAACAGACTCATAACTATAATATGTACATAAATACTGATTCACTTTTCATGCTTTAAATCGTCTCTCAATGCAAACAGAATCCTTTTTATCGTTTTCATTTACAATAGCTTGTCAAATACATAATTTAAAATGGAAAAAAGGATGTGAAAATTGTCTACAATCTAGACATAAACTACGGAAATCAATAGATGGAAGAAATATACAAAATATAGAATTCAATATAAAAATCACTTAGTCATTTTATTTCATTTAAAGCAATATTATAATTGATATCCTTAAATTGTCACTGAGCAATTGTGTAGTTTTTTATTATTTGAAAAAAGAGAGAGTAAGAAAAAATAAAAATAATATAAAAAGAAAAATAATAGAAAAAAAAATAAAAGAAAAGCGACAGATGATAAAAGATGGAGGACAGAGAAAAAATTAAATTGAATAGGTAAATGAGAGAGAGAGGAGAGAAAAAGTGAAAATCGAAAGAAAGAAAGTGAAAAGAGGCTAATCATTCTGAACAGATTAAAATAAAAATTAAAGAGAGAAAAAAGAGAGAGGATGAGAGACAATGATAGTATTATAAGAGGAAGCGAGACGGAAATAGTATAGACTTCTCTCAGTGAAAGAATTTTTAAAATTGGATTAGAAACAACAAAATGGCCAAAATATGCTATTAATTAAAAAATGTATATGGCAACACTAAATCACTTTTGTCACTCACGAATTGTGTAGTTTTCTATCAGTGAAAAAAAAAATTTAAATCGGATTTGTAGTTCCTGAAAAACTGTTCAATTTACTAAATGGCAACCTTATGGCACTTAAGGGGGCGTCCATAAATTACGTAAGGTGTTTTTTTTAATTTTCTGAACCTCCATCCCCTCCTGGTGAGATGTCGTGAGATTTTATTCAACCTCCCCCATCCTTCAATCTCACGTGAGATTTTTCAAAATGTGGGTTTCTTACGTTGGATTGTTATTGGAAAGAATAAACAATTACTTCGTGCTTTTATTTACGACTAGTTAAGACTAGTAATCAATATTGCTGAGAGTTTAATTATTAGTGTAATAAAAATTTAACAATAGAATATCTACTCTAATTCAGTCCATGGAGAACCATGCGCGGTCTCAAGAGAGACTATTGGAACCAACATGTCCATATGATTTTCAGTGAAATCATCTGCTCCTTCAACTTCGTTCTGATCTAGCTACTCTAAGCCGTTGGCGCTTGCGCACAGTAACTCATTAGCTCGTCTTGTCCGTGAGGGTCGCACTTTGCGGAACATACGCGCTTGCTTAGCTGGTGCAATGTATAATAGCTGGACCAAAATAGTATAATTTTTTTTGTTTCAATCAGAAAAAAAATTGCGTGATATTGTCGAGACCCCCCTCTCTCCAACGTAAGATTAGATGAGATTTGATTCGACCCCCTCCCCCCTTTAAATATCTCACGTATTTTATGAACGCCCCCTAACTGGCCGTATCTTTTTAATTAGAGTATTTATGGCAACACCACATAGCCTATGTTACCCGGAAAGAATGTAGCTTCCTATCAGTGAAAGAATTTTCAAAATCGGTTCAGTACTTTTCGAGCCTTTTCGCAACAAACAAACATACAAACAATCAAATCTTTCCTCTTTATATAATAGTGTAGATAATAAAACAAACACCCCACTGAAAAGTTTATTTTTTCGGCCTACCAATGTCTACTTTCCCCAAGATAAGTCTCACCCATAGCCCACTCAAGGTCGGGGCTTATTCATAAAAAAATCCTAAAACAGGTGCGATATTTATGTAGAGGTCATTAGTATATATTTAACTAGAGGCCCGTCCCGGCTTCGCACGGGTAGACATTTTACACGCTTGTTTTTTTTTGTTTATATTGATAATTTTATTTTCGTAATATCTTTTGAATTGAATGTCCGATTTCAATAATTCAAAAAGTTTTCAATAGGTATTGAAACTTTCTTGAATACATAATACTTTATTAGGATAGGAATTGATACAAAAGTGTGGATAACATGTTCTGATATTGATAGGCATTTCTATCAACTTTTAAAATGTAAAAAAGTAGTTATAGTGACATAACCACAATAGTAGGACGTATGGTCATTCGAAGATTTTTTAGATATTGATACGTTTTATAACATTTTTTTTTATAATCAATAGTTTCCGCAGCGCATGCGACGAAAGACATTTTATTGTTAACTTTTTTACACTTTGTTTTGGTTTTAGTAAGAATTTCTGTGGATCTCTATTTTTTTTCTAGTAATAAATATAGTCTATGTTACTCAAGGAGAATTTAGTTATCTAACGGCAAAAGAATTTTAGAAATCAGTCCAGTAGTTCTTAAGTTTATTCGTTACATAAAAAAATACAAACCTTTCCTCTTTATAATATTAGTGTTGATTACGCTCTTTGTATCTTATTACAGAGCATGTTAGAGGGAAGTGGATTGTAAGCAATATGTCTGAAAAATGGCAGATGCATTAAAAACCATTAGCTCACAATCACATCTATTACGTAATAATTAAATATAAAATAAGTTCAGGTACGGCTCGCAGCGACTTATTTGACGGTGAAATGAAAGTACGCCCACGATCGCGATGAATCGATAAAACGGCAAATAATTAAGGAAACATCCTGCTCGAAGTATTTCATAATTTATATACTAACCCACGAAGCTACATCAAGAAAATATTGTTGTACAAAATAGCCTGACTTTCTAATTAGATTTTTGCCCAAATGTAGATGTACATCTAGATGTGGATGTGGATGTGTGATGTTAAAAAAGGTATTGGTTCATGTTGTAAATCTTTCAAAAGTTTCTAATAATGAGGTAAAAAAAGAATATTGAATAGTATGATCTTAATATAACGAAGCGACGTATCAGGTACTGTCCTTTGTAAAGGAGTTTTATCTAAATGAGTCTACCTACAGAAACAGAGCTTTTAATACATCAGATATAATCTTTCCATGGCACATCCGGGTAATCAATATGCGACGTACATTTTTTTAATAAGCTTATACTCTTTATAATTTAAAACTATTATCAGAATTCTATCTTACAACTAGTACTTTTTTTTAAATCTAATTTAGTTTTGATAATAATTGTTATACAAGAGTGCAGTTGCTTTTTAACCGCGTGCTCAATTTTGATGACCGAGCAAGCGAAGGATTCTATCCTGAACGTTAGCGAGGAAATGAAAAGAGCACAAGGTGAAAAATCTTTGCACTCGAGTGCAGCACGTGACTTTTCATCCCACCAGCGAGGAAATGACTAAATGCAAAAAAAACATTTACAATCACAAGATACTGTTGCGAATCAACATCAAAACAATTCGCAAGCCTAGACCAAGCTTTAGTTCGAACTTGCTAGAAAATGTCAAAATAGAATAAGACGGCAAGATGAACCGAGACAGCAAGATGTCGTTTACGGGAAATTTCGCGAGCCTCCGATGATTGACATGTGGGAAAAGGAAACCATTAGGCAAATTTATGTGTTCGCGTAAGAAGGGTATAACATATTTTATTATTATCCCGCTGGAACTCTCTGAAATTTTCTGAAATATAAAGTAGCCTATATGTTAATCCAGGTAAATTCAAATAAAATCCGTTCAGCCGTATTTGCGTGATTGCGTAACAAACATCCAAACTTCCATTATTAGTGGAATAGTATTAATAATATTATTCCACTAGCTGCGCCCCGCGGTTTCACCCGCTATATTTTGGATAAGTCACACTATATAATTATAGGTTATAGCCTATGTGTTATTCTAATGTGTAAGGTGTATTATTGCAAAGTTTCATCAAAATCCATTCAGTAGTTTTTGCGTGAAAGAGTAACAAACATCCATACGTCCATACATTCTTACAAATTTTCTCGTTTATAATATTAGTAGTATTATATTTTCTGTTGTTATGATGCAGTATTAAACAGTATATCAAATTTAAAACGCATAGACTAAACTTAGATTTTAAGCGCTTAGTGAATATCAATGTTGGGAATTTTCATGTGTAACAGTTGTATAGACGTGATTGGATACCCGTGCAGTACGATCTGTTGTTTATTTACAAACAACTCACTGGGTGGCGTAGGAGGCACGTGGATTCCACATTCAATTCAAATATGAAATAGAGATGAACAAGCTATAATACCTTACAGTAGTTCGTGCTACAATAAATGATCTAAAAAAATATAACACAATACTTATACGTAATTTTTATTAATGTTGTTTACATCGCACAATGTACAATACCTTGGTATTGTACTTGAAAAAAAACCCTACTGGAAAACCTAAAGTAAGGAACGTGTAAGTATTTAAAATGTGGCCAAACCCGACCGGAGCATAAATAGATTTGTGCTGTTTTCACAACTGTAAGAGATTATAGAACTACGAATTTAGTATTAATATAAATTTGATAGCGTTTCTCAAAAATTAGCTATTGATTTTTTGTTTTCTGACGTTTTCCTTTACTGAAGCTATAACAACTTTATTTGTAGAACTGTAGATCTGAGTAATTGGAGAAAAATAATCCTAACAAACAGACAGATAGGTAACGAAGTTTGTGATCTTGAAAGAACCCTTAAAAAGATTAAAAAAACTAACTATACTTTGTTTCATAATTCTGTAGAATATGAGATTAAATATTTTAAATAGTAATAAACTTATACTGAAATGGGGACCTACTACCTACTGTAGTAAAATATTTCTATTTCTCATAAATCTTTGTCAATTAGAAATTAATAAATGAAACAATCTTATTAGTATGTCAAACACATTTTTTGTTATTATATTTATATATACAATCTTAAAATAAACAAAGTTTATTTTTTTCCATTTTAGGCGTTCTCCCTAATTGATGGGATGATACTATGTCACTTGCGAATTGTCAAAATTCTCCGGGATTATGGAACCAATCTGCGTCACATTTATTTACGAGATACAATATAAAGTTGAAAAATTGTCTGTGATTTAGTCTGTAGTCTGTATGTGTATCAGAATTGAGAAAGTAAACTAGATTCCGTGACGATCCGATTTTCGTGATTTAAAAAAACCTGATCCCCATCTACTCGTATTAAGTTTGGATGACAGTTACTTTGAAAAATACAAATTTATAATGTGCCTGACAAGGTGTAAGAACCATCGAAACTTTCTGATTACTGAGAAAACATCTTTTGATAGTTCGCTCAAGTAGCACTTTGGGACTATAACGTAGGTAAGTTTGATTATAATTGGTTAATATTAATAACTACTAAGTGTCTCACAATAGACGACGTGGGTCTCATATTATTCCTAATAAAATATATAAATGCTGAATTAATAAAAACTATGGCTACCAACCGTGATCCGAACTTCATGACAACATACAGGACATACTAAAAATAGCGAGATACATACATAGATAGCAGACGTTTTAAAAAATATTTTAACTATAAATAGAAAGCAGTTTAAACTGTGACATCCACATATTCCTTTTGATCATTTTATCATATCAGAGATTACAAATGTTTACAAGTACGTACGTTTAAATATAAATAGACATAATGCGTCAATTGATACTATTTCAATTTTATCACATTTTTCACCGCCAAAAATAAAAATGTAGCAATGAATCAATATTACAATATATATCATTGAAACTTAAGTACTTATAATTAATATAATCAGTTTTAATCCAAAATTCCAGGACTACAGATTTACATGACCAGTGACCACCCTTCCATATATAGTTGGACTACGAATGGAATAACACGTCATCATAACGAAAATTAGTAATTTATTTTACAATCTAAGAATCAATATTCAGTAACTGACGGACGCTCTGGGATTTCGTACACGTTTCAAGAAGTACTAATTCTAATTTTGTCTTAACCACACCAGACCATGACATGCACCAGCATAACGCACTCTGTGTGTTTTAGCGCATCCATGATTACAATGGGGTTATTAACATTGATCATGTCTTAAACTTGAATGGAATTTTGTTTAGAGGTAATTACAATAATAGGATTGTAAGGTATTTTCACACATGAGATATATGTAAAATGATCTTCAGAAATAATGTGTAACTTATATAAACATATAGAATACTGTTATCCCGGAACAAACCATAGTTACTATGGGATAGACGGTTATGAATTTTTTACACATATCGACATTTTTTACTAAAACTAAGATGTTCGTGAACGAAAGATAACGTTGGTCGACTAGTATTTAATACAAGAACAGAAATATAATGTACTTGTTGTGTACAGGCGTAAGATAACACACAATCACTTTTAACGAAATCTTCTGCCTAGCACTTCAAATATGACATTTCAGACAGCTCATTCATATAACGAATCACCTTTTTACCATGCATATGATGAATGAAATGGTTTATTATCTAAACATTACATTCATACAAGTTTTGAGCTCTAAGTAAGTTCTATGGAAATTACTAATACTTATTATAAACTAGCTGCGCCCCGCAGTTTCGCCCGCTATATTTTGGATAATTAACACTATATCATTATAAATTATAGCCTATATGTTATTCCGATGTGTAAGCTATATTATTGTAAAGTTTCATCAAAATCCATTAAGTAGTTTTTGCGTGAAAGAGTAACCAACATGTATGGAACATCCCGATATCCATACATTCTCAGAAACTTTCTTATAATATTAATAGGATGTTAAAGTTGTTTTTGTTTGGATATTTGTTACTTAATTACACAAAAACGGATGGACGGATTTATATGAAATTTTTATCCCGGAAAAATTACTAGTTCCTTCGTAATAATATGAAATGTGTATTGAACTGCTGAATATTTTTTTTACCTTGCAATAACATTAAAATTAAATACTAGGTTAAATTATCAGTAGGTTGTATGTGTTAAAATACACTCACGCGAAGCCAGGAAGGATCGACTAGCGTATTATAATGTCGAAAAATGATTTCGATGTGTTATTACTACATTGCTACTAACCTTAACTGTCGAAAGATAAGGTCTAATCTATTCTTTAAAATCTAATCTTAATATCTATATTTTTGAGTTTTATTATCTATTAAATTATTTATGTATAAAGAAGCTAACTGTTAAAGTAAAGTGTGTTAAAGGATGTATGAAAAAAAACACTATTTCAGAGAAGCGACAAACAGCCGATTAGTAACACTTTGGGACGTATTATGTCAAACATCTGAATTGATTTGAATTATATCAAGGTGAGGTTAAAGTATAATTGAATTTAGAATAACTTAAGCACTAAGTTTGTGAATGCAAAAAATCATTAAACCTATTTACTTCTACCTCCATGGTGCCGAATTTACCATAAATATTCTAATTAAAAAGATATGGCCGCTTAAGTGCCATAATGTGGTAATTTTGTAAATTGAAGTATTTCTCAGGAACTACTAATGTGATTTTAAAATTGTTTCACTAATAGAAAACTATACTATTCGTGAAAGACAAAGGTGATTTAGTGTTGCCATATTCATTTTTTAATTAATAAAATATAACCATTTTGTTGTTACTAATCCGATTTTTAAAACTTTTTTACTGATAGAAAACAATACTATTCTTGAGAGACAAAGGTGATTTAGTGTTGCCATATTCATTTTTTAATTAATAGAATATGGCCATTTTGTTGTTACTTATCCAATTTTAACAATTCTTCCACTGAGAGAAGTCTATATTAGTATTATCCGTATGTCTTCTTCTTACAAACTATCGTTCTCTCTCATCCTCTCTCTTTAATTTTTATCTTTATCTGTTCAGAATGATCGGTCTCTTTTCACTTTCGTTCTTTCGATTATCTCTCTCACTCTCTTTCTCTCTCTTTGTCCAGACTCTGTCTCTATTTTATTTTATTTTTGTTCTATCCCTCTTTTATTATCTGTCGCTTATCTTTTCTTTTTATTTCTGTTATTTTTCTTTTTATAACTATTTCTTACTTTCTCTCTTTTATTTCAAATAATGAAATACTACACTATTACAGAGTGACTTTAAGGATATCAATTATAATATTGCTTTAAATTGCCGGAGCGAAGCGAGGGCAGGCCGCTCGTAACCTATAATCTGACCTAAACCTTCACTCATAAAGGTATCGATTTCGAACTGCCCACAGCTTTTAACGAAGTTATAAATAGCCACGAGTAACTGGATTGTTGATGAAAATAGGAGAAACTGCAATTTCATGTAGTTAAAATACTGTAGTTATCATTCCTATATTTAGACAAATATTAGAACCTTTGTTACTGACATATCATACTCGTCAGTCTCCCATTTTAATTTTGGTTCAATACAAAAGAAAATGTGAATTATCTGCTGTGTAAATTATTTTTAGTGAACCACTCTTATCATCTAGGGGTAAAAAATAGCCTACAACCTATTCTCAAATCTATGAAATATACACAAAACAAATCAAGCCGTTTCGGACTTATAGTTTGTGACGGTTATAAATCTTACATAAAGTAAATTCCACATTTAAAATAACAATAGTAATTAAAGAGGTAATAAAATAGAAATGAGTAAATGTTATAACATAGTATTTATAAATAAATATAATAAGTAATTAATTTTATATTGAAATCGTCATTTAATATATTAGAAATAATAATCGATCATAATTTTCAATAATAAAAATAATGCGGCAAGTTCGTGCAGTTCGGAAAAAGTTCGTATATCAGTTAGTATGGGAATGTATGCAAACGCCGATAGTCAGACCGTCCGATATATAGGGAGGAGGCAGCATGGAATCGTCGGCATGGCATCTCACATGCATGTACTACATATGATACCAATATAATAAGAGGTCATAAAAAGTATTTATCATAGATGGTTTGTGGGCGATCATCTATAGAATTATAACAATACAATGCATGTATAGGGGCAATACATGTTATAATAATGAACCTCTTAATTAATGAATATAATAATAATATCTGATGTAGTTATGATGTGATGGTGATGCATGTGTTAAGATCAGCCTCCTTATAAAAGTGTTCAGCGAGAGTAGTCTTGCTGAACCGCCTTATTTAGGACGAGCTTTAGCATACGGACGGAAGGTGACTCTTATATTATTTTGATTATCTTTGAGAAGTCCATGTGTCTGTTGCTGGAGCCTTACAAATTTTGGTAGTACGGACACGAGATACCTCTTAGTGTGATTCAGTTTTACTTTGAGAATTCTTGTGCCGAATATGCTTTATTCTTGACGATGTGTTGTGGATTGGTTTGTAGGCTGTGTGGCTACATCAGCTGCTAGCAGACTATTCCCATAGCAAATTGTCTTAAATATTTCGTGATTTGATACTCCGAAGTCTCTGGTGACTCAGACGATGTTGTTTGTGTCTGTCACTCTGTGATTTGATACGTCAACGTCCTAGGGGCTTAGCCAAGTTGCAAACGTTATGTTTCTATTCTCTTTCTACAATTTCAAGCGATAAGTGTTGACAAGCCATGTTGACATATTCGGTGCCTTCCACTAAGCGTTCACAACGCCCAAATAACTTTAGGATGTAAATAACTTTATTTGATACGGATAGAGATTTATAAGTGGAAGTCGAATGTTTTTGTAGCGGAGCATCCGCAACGTACCGCCTCAGGTAAATATATTTATGTAAGATAAATAAATTAATTTTAACTTCAATTTAATTACAAATATAAAAAAATCAATATCATTCAGAAAAAAATATGTATAATATTGATTACTCTTAAGAATTACAAATAATAATAACCTTAACATGTTGAAATTGTTGTTTTATCACACACATACTACCTCACCACTCACCATTTAAATTTTTTCGTTAACACTTTTCATTTCATTCATTTCCTTGGTGGTAGGGGATCTGTTCCCCGACTGGCTTGCGACCACCAGCATGCGAATCCGACCGCCAAGTGTCATAGACGCGTTCCGGTCGAGACGCATGTGGGCCAGACTTACCCCCTCTCCACTCCCATCCCATCAATTCTGCGGATCTAGTGGACTCTGGGATCTAACACTGGGTCCGTTGGGACCGCAGCATTTTTTCTTCTTCACTCCTTCTCCCCACTCTATCTTCGAGGATGCAACGCATCGACAAAACGAGGGTATCTCTTGTTTTGTCGACTTCCATGGGCGATGGTGTCCTCTTATCATCAGGTGGACCATCTGCTCGATTCACCTCATCCACCATAAAAAAAAACACTGTATTAACGTTCGTAACGCTCGCGAATAAGTGCAACGGTAAAAAGCGTGCTCGTGAGCGGGGTCGTTGTACTCGTGAGTACTAAGTGGAAGGCACCCATTAAGTGCGAACGGTCATTCTACGTATGTCATTTTAATTTGATCACGTGATATATCGTTGACATATGTGCCGTGGTATATCTATAATGCCGTTATCTACCTTAACCCAATTTTATATTTATATTTTATATTCTATGAGCAAAAAACGCGGGAAAAATTTAAACCTATGTAATTTCTCGATGACAACACTGATTTGAAACCTAAAAGCACCAAAAACTACATCAAGTGAAATACTCTTTAATTATTCTTCTGTCATATTATAAATATAATTTAATTATTTACAAAATGGCTTTTTTCGTTCTAGTTCATTATCGATGTCCCTAATTTCTCATGAATAATGGACTAAAATGCCGTTAAGCAGACCTTAACGGCATTTTAGTGTTTCTATTTAAATGAAGAATATTGTCTTTTAAAACACTAAAAAAATCTTATACATATATTTAGCTAAAACGTGGTTATAGTACATAACCCTGCTTTAGCTTAACATTTAGGTTACACAGAACTTTGTCATGTTAGACTTTAGTGTCGTTATTGCATATTACCGCATTTAAGTCTGGTAAACTATAAATGTATATCAATTTTAAGGAAAAACTTAATTGATTTTTACGTTAAAACGCTGTTAAACGAAGAACCTTTTACGTTAACGGAATTATAGCGAAACAATAATAAAAAATATTGGAATGTAATATTCAACCAATGGAAGTTGAACCACTGAAAATGACAATTTTTAATAAATATAAACCAGTGTTTTATAAATCACAATATTTATTTAAACTTATATACTTAATTGAGCATCTTTTTTAGGAATAGATTAGCTAGATTTGTTAGGAACTCTCAGTTCTATACTAATACAAATATCACATCAATTAGGTATAGTTCCCTTAGGCACTTACTTTTTATAAGTATTATAATAACACATTATTATTAGCTGTTGACCAGTATGTGGAGGTTGTCTTTATAAAGTCTTTATAATGTCTATATAATTAAAAATTATTACAAAATTCAAATTTATGAACTTAAAAACCCAATCAAATGTTCTCCTCAACTTGAGATTCTATAACCATTTAAAATAATAATCATCCATTAACGAAAAAACAAAAAAATATTTTCTTTAAACAAAACAAAATCTAAATCTCCTTGATATTTCAATATTTATATCTCAAAAAACTTAACACAGTAACTTTACCAAATAAAAAAACAATTCTTAATTAAAATAAAATTATTATCTATAGTAGTTAAATCAGTCTCAAGAAACTTAGATTATTGTACCGGCAGTTGCATTTTCTTTTATTGGCAAACATTTCCAAAATACCAATTTGTGAGGAGGAATTATGCTTGATAGTTTTTCAAGTATATCAGCTTTTCTCTTAGGGTCAACACATTTCGGTTCAGTTCTGAATTCAAATGTCATTATACGTGGGTTTTTTAGATATTTATCATTCATGAAACGAAGAGAAGTATACATAGTATCGGCAAAATCGTTTTTATACATAAGATCATAACTACCACGGGTAAAACATACCTCTACCATATTTTTTAAATAAGCCCTTGGGTTGGATATTTGAATTCTTCTTTGTGACACGTAATTCGGTATATTCAAAAAATTTTCAGTTGACATAGACTGTACAATTACTCTTGAGTTGTTAATTGAAGACACACACTCTTCAAAATCAATGAAATCGTAAAGTTTGCCTTTTTTTTTCATGGCCAACTCTACCTGGCGGTGGACTTGGTCACTGCTCATAAATGTGTGACCGGGCTCAAAGTAATGGAGAATATTTTTTTTATTGCAATGGATTCATCACTGTTAATTATGTGAATAAGCATTGAATATAAGAGCCAATTCTTATTTTGAGCGCTGCAATTATCTAGCCAAATATGTACTTGCTCAATGTCTCTAGAACGCAAAAGAAAATGATAAAAGGCAGACATTATGTCTTCTTGTTTTCTGCCTGCGATGCCATCATGCCAGATAACTGTAAGGGGTTTACATTCTGTGGTAATCTTGCCAAGTGGTGCGAAGGTTTGGTTGTACGCTATAAGGCGCTGGCAGAAAATTGCTGCTTTAAACGTTTCCAATCTGGGCAACATGATCACTTTTTCCAGGTCAGCACTATAAAATACCTGTGAACGACTTTGAGGTTCCTCTTTTTGTGCTGTGTAAAGCTGTCGTGCCATTGTATACCTTTGGTGATGTTGAGTCCAATTAACACAAACTGTACATTCTTCTATTAGCTGGCCAGTGGCATCATGTGATGTCTCTTTTTTGTGAAAATTATAAGCTTCGCATAATTCACACTCTTCATTGCCGAGAGTAGTGAAAGATATGTTCATTTTTTTAACATGTGATCTGTATAAGCTGTACGAAATACATTTATCGGGACAAGTCTCACAAAAATGTTTATGCATTTGAGTTATGCTAATGTCACTTGGTCTTCGCAAAGGTGCATGTTCACGCCTGTAGTGTGGATCTAATGGGTTAAACGATTCAACATGTTGAGTCAGTAAATTGCGATCAAATTTCGGTGTTTTTTGATGTTTACCACGTTTATCTGTGGAAGGATCACTAAAAGTTCTATGTAGGATCCTGTCATTTACTTTCAAATAGCCTAGAGTGGTAAGGAAAAATATTTTGCATATGTCTATTTTAGTACCGTCTTGTTTTTTGAATGTAAAACTTCTTTTTGGTAACCGTTTTGGTTGACACGTAATTTTTCTTTTTGGAACTGCTACATAAGTGTGCTTCTACAAATGCATGTTGTTCTTTCCACGACATATCCCAATACACTGTATTTATGGCTTCCCTTTCTTCTTCATTAAAAAAACTAATACATTTCTTATAACACTTCTCATTGCACCCAGGCTTGACACTATGTTTCTTTTTTTTTTCATTTTTTGCATCCAATTTTCGCTGTATCAAAGGAGTATCATACTTTTTTCGTTTGCGTGGAGGTTGCGGTATCTCAAGTAATGTGGAACAATAATTGCCATCAACGGAATCGTAACGCTTTCGGAGACATAGTCGGTCATGCGAAGTTTTTGCACAACTAGGACCAATCGAATTTCTACTACGTCGCTCCAAAGTTCGTTTTTTGCTAAGAGTAACGTAATTTTTGACTTCATAATCCAATATGCAACAATAATTGCCATCAACGGTATTGCTACGCTTGCGGAGAAATGGTCGCTTGGGCAAAGTTTTCTCGCAACAAGTAGCACCAACAAATCTCTATGACCTCGCTTCAAAGTTTGCAAATTGTTAACATCAGTTGACAAATTGGTTTGCCGCCTGTACTTCTTTTTTTTAATTTTCTTTTCAGACACATCTGAATTAATAGGGCTTCCTGAGGAATCAGATGGATAGTAATCTTTATCAAGAACAGAATCGTCTGAATCAAAATCATGTGGACCGTTTTCACAAGTTACATTTGTATTCAGCTGAACTACTAAATCAAGAGGAGAATTTGGTGGCATTAATTCATTGCACGTTAAATTTACTTCGATGCATGGGTTCATAATATTATGATGCTTCGTAATAGTACGATCGACGGTACTTTCGTTGAATAAGGCCTCTTTTAACTTATTTGTATTCAAATTTGCCAAATAATACGAGTTATATGTCGTTTGTGACTCACAGAATGTGTCAAAAATGCTTCCGGTCATTGAATATTGTCTTGTATATATGCCATCAATATAGTCAGGTTTACTATTGTTTTTCTTCTTTGTGTTTTGATTTGGCGTTAAAGTAGTCACATGACTCTCAAGCTTATCTTTGACCATATCTAAAATAGTTTTAGCTCTCCGGGCAATAGCAGAGCTTCTGCAACAAGAATAAATAATATGCAATATTTAACAAACAAAAACATTATTTGTAAATGGAAAATGTATAAAAAACGAAAAATTATATAAGTCTTGCATTTATTTTTTACTTCTAGTGTTAACGATATTATAGTGATACTAATTTTCAAAATAAATCAAAAAAGATCGTTTTTACCTACAGTAATTACGGTCCGCCATCGTTGCGAATATGGCGGGAATAGATACGGAGCAACGTGTGACGCGTCCTTCGCAGGCAAACGCCTTCGACGCACAGCAGCTAGTTTCACCCCGATTCCCGACTCCTTACCGCGGATCATCGTCGGTATCCCCGCCGTGCGAGATTAGTTAACGGCATTATAGCTTATTATTGTGAGATAACGACACCTAAGTCTAATTTTTAAGAACAAATATTTTTTGTTTTATTTTAGAAATGCCGTAACTGGCTCATAAGGTGCATTAAGTCAAAATATAAGTACATACCAAATGTAGCTATAATGCCGTTAAGCTTCGTTAATCACATTTAAGTCTAGCTCTTTCAGTTAACGGTGTTATTGCTTAATATACGTATACCTCTATTTTATAGAAAAGAATAACAATAAAATAGTAAAACTACATTAACAGCTTTATAGTGTGTAAAAGACTTATAACGGCAATCTAGGGAATAAATTATAGGAAAAATTTATACCAAAATTATAAGTTAATGAACTTTAGCGGCTATATTGACTCGCAAAGTTACTTAACGACATTTATGCATATTACACATGAGAAAAAAAGGTATATATAACGGCATATTCATTATAATTATTTCCGAAACTATTGAAGATATCAAAAAACTGCGTATACAGGTTGATAGAGAAATTTTTTCTTATTAATGTACCATCAAAAGTTAAAAATCGACCAGATGTCAGTTAACGGCATTTTTGTTATACCACGGCAGATATGTTATTACCATACATTTTTTAAGTTTCCTATATTCGTTAACAATTGTAGAAAGACAACTTGGCTAAGGCCCCTGATGTCCTAGTTGATATCGCCATGTCTATCACACTGTGGTTTGACACTCCGAGGTCACTGACTCACTCCGTGATTTGATACTTCAGCTTCCTAACGTCTCAGTCATTATAATCACAACGTAGGGTTCTACCAAACTAGACGATCACATGCCTTATTAAATATTTTATAAATTGATTGAGTTTATTTTATCTTATAAATAAAATTCTCGTGTCTCAATGTTAGTTACAATACTCCTTCGAAACGGCTCAACCGATTTTTATAAAATTTTGTGTACAATCGGGTAGGTCTAAGAATCGGTCAACATCTATTTTTTATACCACTAAATGATACTGTTGTCATTATAGCCCACGGTGGCAAACAACGTTTGCTGGGTCAGCTAGTTTACTTATATTTTTACGTATTCTATGTATCCGTTTAATAGAGTTAGCTCGATATAGTTACAAGTTCGATAACAAACAATGTGACACGAGAATATTAAATCTACATCTATACTAATATAATAATAATATAATAAAGAGGAAAGATTTATATTTTGGGATTTTTGTATGTAACGAATAAACTTAAAAACTACTGCAGCGATTTCAAAAATTTTTTTATGGTTAGAAAGCAACATAATCCCTGAGTAACATAGGCCATATTTATTACTCGAAAAAACTAGAGATCCTCAGAAATTCTTACTAAAAACCAGCCCATGGTGTAAAAAAATTAACCATAATTTTTTTTCATTGCATGCGCTACGAAGAGTATTGATGATAGAACAAAAAATATTCTACAATATTATAGAACGTATCAATATCAACAAAAATCTTCGCGAGACCATATTATGTCATTTTATAAGTTGATAGAAATGCCTATCAAAATCAGACCATGTTATTCATACCTTTGTATTAATTCTTATCCAAATAAATTATTTCGTATTCAAGAGTGTTTCAATACCTGTAGATCACCTTTTGAATTATTAAAATCGGACCTTCCATTCAAAAGATATTACGAAATTAAAAATTTCAATATAAACAAAAATACACACCTACGGGCCGGTGTAGCTCACACAGCGCAGCGAGCAACGCGACGAGAGGGGACACCGAAATGCGGGAGAGACAAAATGTTTTTAAAAAAATTGTCTACCCGTGCGAAGCTGGGACGGGCCGCTAGTATAAGATACGTATTAACAGAAACGTGGTTTTACTTATCGAATTTACATATAAGAAATATATTACCGGCGTAAGCGAATTTGAGAATGACCAGTTGGGTCGTAAAGATTTCATATATTAAAGGTAAGTAATTATTTTCATATAGGCGACGGCTATTGAGCTCAACTAACTTTTAAATGCTTTACTTGCATCATTCGTACGAGCTATGACAGATTATATTTACTATTTACTTTGGTCACGGCATCACGCGTGAACGGCTAGGCCGATTTCGCTAGTTATTACTTGTTGTGTTTGTTATTGTCAGGAGAATAGTCAACAAGTGGTTTTTAGGTCGAACTTTTTCTAATTCTCCAAAAATTATGATCTAGGTGTCATTCGATTCTGTAGTCCCGAATTTTTTCGCTTCTTAATTTTATTTAATAAGTTAAAATAATATTTATTCATTAAAAGTCCATAGTGGGCGTGGCTTGCGCAAGCCGGAGTACCCGATTTCGAGCGTAAAAATAAAATATTTCCTGTATTTTCTCTCGACAATATTGTGTAAGTATGTTATGAGTCATGCTATCATAATTGCATAGTTTATTTGTAATCTAGGAATACCTGCATTATCTTTAATGATAAACATCATATAAAAATATTAAATTTAATTTTTAAACATATTATTTTATCGTTTTTCGTGAATATTATAAAGAAGTAAGATTTGTATTTTTGTATTTTTGTATGTAACGAATAAACATAAAAACTACTGGACCGATTTCAAAAATTCTTTCACCATTAGGAAGCTACATTATCCCTGAGTAACATAGGCTATATTTATTACAAGAAAAAATTAGAGATCCTTAGGAAATCTCACGAAAACCAACCCAAGGTGCCAAAAAATTTGCCATAAAATATCTTTCATCGCATGCGCTGCAAAAAGTATTGATGATAGAACAAAAAAATGTTGTACAATATTATAGAACGTATCAATATCTACAAAAAAGTCCGCGAGACCATATGTCCAACTATTATAGTTACGTCACTATAACTACTTTTTTACATTTTAAAAGTTGATAAAAATGCCTATCAAAATCAGACCATGTTTTCTATAACTTTGTATTAACCCTTATCCAAATAAATTATTTCGTATTCAAAACTATTTCAATACCTGTAAATTACTTCTTGAATTATTAAAATCGGACTTTCCATTCAAAAGATATTACGAAATTAAAAATATCAATATAAACAAAAAATACACGACGACGCGACGGGCCAGTGTAGCGACGCAGCGCAGCGAGTAAAGCGGCAAGAGAGTGGGCACCGAAATGCGGGAGGGCCAATATATTTTTAAAATAATATTCCACCCGCGCGAAGCCGGGACGGGCCCCTAGTGTTATATATTAGAATATATTAAATCGTAACTTTTTACTATTTAGCAAATTTCTTAATGAAAGACTTACATTAAATATTTAAAAACACAAAATTTTGTAATTTGACGTTGGTAGGATTGATATGAGTAGCATTTTTACTTTCTTGAATGTTTGCCAACTGATAAACACAAACCAAAGAAGTGGGGATTGCAAAATATACACGCCGTCAAGACGCAAGTATTCTAGCAGTAACTCTGAAGCATTGATTCTAAAGTATAACCCCCCGGAGGGTATTCTAGTCAAACCGTCATACTGTTAGTCTGGGTATAAACTATTGCTTCTTTTCTTTTTAATTAAGAATAGAAACTTTAATTTACTTTATAAATTTATTTACCGTTCAAACAATCATAAATTAACAATTTATCAATTATTTGAATAAGAAAATGTGGATTAATCAAATAACATCTAACTTTCCCTATGAGTTAACCGATAAAACAATCATACATATTAGTAAGGGGCCATTCGTTAATTATTTTCTTATTTTTTCTTACAAGGGGGTGGGAGGGAGTTTTGATAGTTCTTACGTAAGATTATAAAAATTCGCTAAATT
The DNA here is from genome assembly GCA_905147385.1 of Limenitis camilla. Lineage (NCBI taxonomy): Eukaryota > Metazoa > Arthropoda > Insecta > Lepidoptera > Nymphalidae > Limenitis > Limenitis camilla. Next base: position 9,702,202 of record LR990224.1, read on the forward strand.
AAAATTATACCCGAGGTTCGCTCGGATGCGTATAGGTAAACGATTTTCTTTCCATGGCATCGGACCCGCGCCACCCACACTGCGCCTCCCGGGAACTCCCCGCTTGTAGACTAGTCGTCACTTGTTTAGGTAAACAACTCGTTATTGCATTGATGGTTTTAATCTATGATCGAGTAAGTTTGTACCTTATAGTTATATTAAAATGACTTACTACCATAATTTTAACAATACAAAAGATGTTCTAGTGCAGATCCACTTTCCGAGTGGGTTTTGAGGACTTGGACTGAAAATCTTATGTAGGTAAAGATGAATGATTAAAACCAAAGTTTATTACTACCAAAAAATAAAAATTATTAGTACCCATTTCTAAAAATTGTTACTTTGAAAAATAAACATTAAAACAAACACGTGTATTCATTTTTTCCTTTAGATTCTTACATAATAAATATTAAACAGAGAGGGGGGAGAGTCAGCCTATTCTTATTTTTTCTTTTAATAGGGAGGGAGGGGGTGAAAAACTAGCGAAAATAGTCATACGTAATAAATGAATGGTCCCTAAACACAACAACTTGTAAATTGTTGCCACTTGTTGAATTATAAATTATGGAAAATCCAGGACATCTGGTCACCTAATCTGTAAATATATTCATTAAATTGTGTTTTTAAAGAACTTTTATGATAGTTGTGATAGGAAATATTTTGCAGTTTACAGATGCAACCGTCTTCCGTTTTATAATTTCAGTACGCCACCGGATGAGAACGTTACGACATTACAAGATTTTTTTTTATGATAGATAAGGGACAAACGAGCATACGGTCCACCTGATGGAAAGTGGCCTCCGTCGCCCATGGACATCGACAAAACTAGAGGGTATCTCTTGTTTTGTCGATGCGTTGCCACCTCGAAGTTATTGGAATCGCATGGGAGAGGGAGGGGTAGATCTAGCCCACATGCCCCTCGGCCGGAACGCGTCAGAGACGGATTCGCATGCTGGTGGTCGTAAGCCAGTCGGGGAACAGCTCCCCTACCACCAAGGGGGTGCTGGGTTACTCGGCTCTTACGAGATGCTCTCCCAGCGGCAGAGAGAAAATGTATTCTAACCCGTCCCCTCACGGGTAAAACGTTACTTGTTATTTTGTTCACTTAGAAAATAACGTGCAATGATTACTTTATGTATTACCTATTTTCTATATATTTATTTATACTAAGATGATTATGAAACGTTTTTCATTAATTTGGGCCGTAAAAACCGTTTGTGATATCTTCGCGGCGCGTAAGTTAGGCTTAAGTTAACCTAATCTCACGTTTAAACAAGAGGAGGACATGGGCAGTAGAGGCGAGTATTTCAATTGAATAAAGGAAGTCCTTAAGCCTATATCTTGGTCACAAGTCCAAAGCACTGCTTAGGTTCTTGTCGTAATTGTAAGAGACGTAATGTTTAGTTATTTAATGGTTCAGTAGCAGTATCTACGTTGCATTTACCCAATAGCCCAATCAATATTGTAGTGTTTTTTAATTTACCCCTCTCGTTCCTCCTCATTTTCTTGGTTCGTTGAGAACGAATATTTGGGGAAATATTTTGGATCGAAACAAGAAGGAAAAGCCTGAAAAAGTAAAATACTTTAAAATATTCGCTTCCTGCAAAGACTATTGTTTGACAAAAAATACCTTTAATTCTTGCATAACGATGACAGTCAGTATATTTATTTCTTTTCTGTAGTTTGTCCATTATGTAAATGTTGCACCCCTCACGGCTGAATGTAGCGATCCTAATTGTTTTATCTGTCGTCTATGTAAAGATAGATTTGATTTGATTCGTGATGTTGGTTTGAAAATTATTTATTTGACTTGTTGCGTATTTGGTAAAATTCTGCCGTCAGCCATGATGTTTACCTATTCTCTTCATTGGTTTGACAATGCTATGTGCTATTGTTTTAGTAATAAACGTATTTACGAAATATAATTGCATAAAATACGATATAAAGATAGAGGATTACAGATTAACTTAAAAGTTAAAATTAAATCTATGAATTTTGAGAAGTTTTTTTATATTTCGAAATTAATTACGAAGGTCACATGGACCTTTATGACCAGGTCCTTCAAAAAATAACAAAGTAGAATACAAAATATTCATCAAAATTCACGGAGAAATTCGCTATACATTTTTTCTATGGATGCGTAGCGCCGAATAAATACACAACACAAGCCTGCCAAGCTCCAGTCCGCAGCAGTCCTGTCAAGTTTGACGCGTTTCGTTTATAGCACTAATAGCGCAGAGTAGTTTACGTATAGAGCGTTCAATAAGTCAGATCTTTTATGTTATGATGTTTGTATTTGATCTATATTTGGTAAAAATCTTAAAACGAGTCGCATGAATTTGGTATAAAGGGGTATGTGAGGAGGTAGGAGGGGCTTATATAAACCCCCTTAACCACCATTTCTCCCTGCCGGCAACAAGTTTTTTTTTATTGAATTTTAAATATTTTATTCTTAGCAAAAAAAAATAGTACAAATCTCAGTAAGGATAGACTCCAACGCCATCGACAACGATGACAATTCGATTACTCGATAATCTTTTACCATTCTCCGACATATATGTACATATATATATATATATATAGATACTTTTCGATAATGTAATCCGTCAGTGTCAAATATCAAATAATCACAGAGTTCAAGTTAGAGGTTACGAAGTTTTTAACATTGTGTATTTTTTATTATTGTTTATAGGTAAGAATTAACCCCCTCTTCAATCTCACATTTACAGTTACACGAAATACGTGCAACGTTTTAAGATCCAACCCCTATATTTTATAATCGTAAATCAATAAAAAATAGTTTTATTTTTCATAAATAATAATACCAGTGCTGCGTAGCCAATTTTATTTTGTCAGTTTGCCTCTTCGATACATCGAATAAAAAAACATCGATGTATACTCGATGTTGAAAAATTAACAATACATAGAGTGTTTTTAATACATCGATGTATATCGTCCACTCCTACCTCCGGTACCGGAACTGAGAAGTTTAAAGCCGAAAATAAAACATCTAATATATAACTTGAATAATTAAATAATTTTCAACTTCTTTCTAGCAATGACCTAAAAAAATTGTGGAATAATATTATTTAAAATTTTTTAAGTTGTGCACTACTATCCTGTAAAACTCGATGTTTTTTTTCATGCTAGATATGGTGCAAACGAACAGATGGTCCACCTGATGGTAAATGGCCACCATCGCCATCCACCATCGTAAAGTAAGAGATACTCTCTTGTTTTGTCGATGCGTTGCATCCTCGAAGATAGAGTGGGGAGGGGGAGTGAAGAAAAATATGCTGCGGTTTCAGCGGGCCCAGAATCCACTAGATTCGCAGCATTAAGGGTAAGAGAGAGGGAAGGGGTAAGTGTGGTCCACATACATGCGGCTCGACCGGAACGCGTCTATGCTATTTGGCGGTCGGATTCGCCTGCTGGTGGTCGCAAACCGGTCGTAGAAAAGATCCCTTACTAACAAGTGTTTTTTTTTTATTTAAAAAAAATGTTAAAAAAATTATATAAAAAAAATTCGTCGCATTGTGTTTTTTTATTTCTTGTTTCGTGAGGTCTATATACTATCGACTTGTTAAAATTATGTTGTTCGAACTTTTTTAAAATATATTGTATAATGTGTCGAAATAATAATTAGTAAAACTTTCAGATTTTCATACCCGATTTTTTATTTTTTACTAACTACAAAGCATAAACCGATCAAACTATAACAAACAGCACTTTAAACCCATACCTACATCAATTTAAAAAGTGTAATGTTGACTATATAGCTACCTATATAAAAGTGTAATGGTGACTATATGGTTACCTATATAAAAGTGTAATGTTGACTATATAGTTACATTACTCTGTATTGCCGACTAACTCGCGTGGATGTGTGCGTGCAACTCACATTAAGACAGAGCGCCTCGTCAATTACCTAAAACTGAGCAATCGCGCAAATTCTGCTAAAATAAAAATAGGAAGTAAAAATGCGAATCGACTATGTAGTAACTAATGAATTTTAAAACTTACATCCACTCTTAATCAATGCTTCAATAGCTTTAGATATTAGTATATATAGTGATAGTGCTGTTTTGCCAAACTCTTAGTTAAGTCATCTGTAAGTATTGCCTAAGCATTAAAGGTGACGGGGGGTCCTTGCTTTGCTTATTTTTGATGGCATGGAGGATCTACATGAAACGTGTTTATACCTCTGATCAGAATGAGAAGAGAGAAAAATGCACGAATCAATGTTTACGTAACCACGGGGTAAGGGCTTTGCTTACTTCTGCTGACATGAGGGGGTGGGGGGTTGATAATTGCAAAAAATCTACTTATATGATACTTGAAAGGCCACTTATTATATTTAAGAACAATATTATTTTCAGATACATTTTCACGAATGAATTTTTATCGTATTCCCAATAACAATTATATATTAATTTATAACTATCATAACAATATATGTTATACTAGCTGCCTGCCCTCGCTTCGCTCCGGGTATTTAAAGCAATATTATAATTGATGTCCTTAAATTGTCACTCTATAATTGTGTAGTTTTTCATTATTTGAAAAAGGAGAGAGTGAGAAAAAGTTATAAAAAAAAATAATAGAAAGAAAAAGAAAAGCAACAGATAATAAAAGATGGAGGACAGAGCAAAAATAATATTGAATAAGAGAGAGCGAAAGAGAAAAAAAGAGAGGGAGAGAGAGAGAGAGAGAGAATCGAAAGAAAGAAAGTGAAAGGAGACTGATCATTCTGAACAGATAAAGATAAAAATTAATAAGAGAAAAAAGAGAGTGATAGTATTATAAGAGGATGAGAGACGGAAATACTATAGATTTCTCTCAGTGAAAGAATTTTTAAAATCGGATCAGTAGCAACAAAATGGCCATATTCTATTAATTAAAAAATGTATATGGCAACACTAAATCAACTTTATTTCTCACGAATAGTGAAGTTTTCTCTCAGTGAAAGAATTTTTAAAATTGGATTAGTAACAATAAAATGGCCACATTCTATTAATTAAAAAATGTATATGGCAACACTAAATCAACTTTATTTCTCACGAATAGTGAAGTTTTCTCTCAGTGAAAGAATTTTTAAAATTGGATTAGTAACAATAAAATGGCCACATTCTATTAATTAAAAAATGTATATGGCAACACTAAATCAACTTTATTTCTCACGAATAGTGAAGTTTTCTCTCAGTGAAAGAATTTTTAAAATTGGATTAGTAACAATAAAATGGCCACATTCTATTAATTAAAAAATGTATATGGCAACACTAAATCACCTTTATTTCTCACGAATAGTGAAGTTTTCTCTCAGTGAAAGAATTTTTAAAATTGGATTAGTAACATTAAAATGGCCACATTCTATTAATTAAAAAATGTATATGGCAACACTAAATCACCTTTGTCCCTGACGAAAAGTGTAATTTTCTATCGGTGAAAGAATTTTTAAAATCGGATTAGTAACAAGTAAATGGCCATATTCTATTAATTAAACAATGTATATGGCAACACTAAATCTCCTTTGTCATTGATGAAAAGTAGTTTTCTCTCAGCGAAAATTTTTTTTAAATCGGATTTTTAGTTTCTAAAAAACTCTTCAATTTACAAAATGGCAACCTTATGGCACTTAAATGGCCATATCTTTTTAATTAGAGTGTTTATGGCAACACCTTATAGCCTATGTTACCCGGAAAGGATGTAGCTTCCTATTGGTGAAAGAATTTTCAAAATTGGTTCAGTACTTTTCGAGCCTATTCGCAACAAACAAACAATCAAATCTTTTCTCTTTATATAATAGTATAGATATAGATGTGACATTTTTGTGCTAAACGCAGAAAATAGCATATAACAATAACAGTTATAAACATGAGGTGAAATTGCAATAATTGCTCAATTATGTCTTCCTTATCACTGATAAGCGATAATCGACTAGTGCCAATTTCGTCCCATTCTAAGTACTTAAAATTAAATACTATACTGACACTAAGTATCCCATTGGAAAATTTAGGAGAAAAAGTTATTAAGTGCTCAGATAACAGCGCTGTCGATGCCTTTATCGTCGTATTTTCCTTGTATAATGTTAATATTAGAATCTGTTATTAGCAAAAGGATTTTTCCTTTACGTCGACGCCTGTGGAAAAACAAAAACATGTTCGCGTACAGGACAATTATTGACGAATTCGACTGGATAATACTACCCAATATCTATTTCATTGTAACCCTCAGATCTCGACGTTATACGGACGGGGCGTTATAAATTTAACGTGTGTGTATGTCTGTCTGTAGCGCCGAAAATAATGTACCGATTCTGATAAAATTTTCTTTGGTTTGAAGGGTAATTTAATCGAGATGATTTGTAGCTATAATTTGTGAAGATCTGGACATCCATTTGAAGACTATCAGCTCACTTCTAACTTGAGAGCTGCGTGACAATAATAATTTATTCACAATTATAACAGTCTTGTAACCTTGGTAACAAACTGACATTGCTTACAATGATACCTTTCTATCGATGTCAAGTATCGAATAGAATCTATAGAGATATTAACATAGAGAGAAAACATTAATCTATACAAATCGTAGTTATACAGATATTACTAAAAATGAAATCGAAATTACAGAAATAAACTTTTTCTCTTTTTATCCCATGACGCAGTCATATAAAGAGAAAGGTAGCTTGTATACTGTTCCTGCTCAATATTACTACTCATTAAATTTGACCATGAGCCGATGGTTCCGGCTGTCGCCGCTAGCTGTCGTTAGCCATCATGAGCGAGGTTTTGTTTTAGTTATTTATGCAACTGTTGTGTAATGAGGGGTATTAAAACACGAATGTGGGTTTGTGATAATAGAGTCACATGAGTGTTTTAATACCTAATTATCAATAGTGGCATACAAGGCTTTATCTACAACCATAATAAAATCCTCTATAAAAGATTTATATATTATACATACACACACGTTAAAAAGCCAACCCAGACAGATGATGGGCACCTTACGTAAGCCAGACGGTACTTTCACCAGTTCACCAGAAGAGGCAGAGCGGCTCCTCCTGGAGATGCACTTCCCTGACTGCGAAATCACGTTGCTACTAATGAAGAAGATTGGCTAATAGCCCGTTTTCAATTAACGTGTTTCACCCTTTCAAGTCGGCGGGACCCGATGAAGTGTTCCCTGCCCTCTTACAATGGGGGGGGGAGATCCTTATCCTCCTGCTGACCGTCATCTTCAGAGCGTGTCTGGCGCATGGATACGTTCCCAGGAGATGAAGAAAGGTAAAAGTTATCTTCATACCCACACCAGGTAAAAGTGACTACTCTAATCCTAGATCATACAGACCAATCAGCCTTACCTCATTCATTTTAAAAACATTGGAAAGGCTGTGGGAAAGAGAACTGAGGGATAAATACCTTCAGAAAATGCCCTTGCACCCAAATCAACATGCGTATACTCAAGGAAAATATACAGACTCAGCATTCCAGGCTGTGGTAAGTGTCATCGAGAGTGCACTGCTGGAATAAGGCTTCTGTCTGGCTACCTTCGTGGACATCGAGGATGCTTTTGATAAGACCAAATTCGGCAAAATAAAAGTTGCTCTGCAACGTCATGGGGTATGTACCACTATAAAGGTTTGGATTAGAAACATGCTCCAGAATAGAATAATACTACTAGTTGAGGGAGAATCGCAGAAGGCAATTGTTGCGAAGGGCTACCCCCAAGGTAGTGTAATCTCCCCACTTCTATGGAACATGGTGGTAAATGATCTATTCACCAACCTCAACGAAAAACACTACTACACCGTAGGCTACGCAGACGATCTCGCAATTTTAATACGAAGGAAGTTTGTCAATACTATATGTGAAGTTACGAACGCAGCATTGAAAATCGTGGAACAATGGTGCGGAGACAATGGCTTATCAGTGAATCCAACTAAGACAGAACTGGTAATGTTTACGAATAATAGAGTTTTTGGTAACTACCAATTGCCCAAGCTGTTCAATACTGAACTTCAGCTAGTAAGCAAGGTAAAGTACTTAGGAGTGATACTTAACAGCGAGCTGAACTGGAGTGCACACTAAATACAGCCACTATATCATTCTTGCAGTGCCGTAGAATAGTAGGTAAATCCTGGGGCCTTGCCCCAAAAATCGTTCTATGGCTCTACACAGCAGTAATAAGGCCCATGATATGTTACGGAGCAGTTGTGTGGTGGCCACGCACTACTCTTATAGCTGCAAAGAACAAAAACAAACTACAAAGCCAGCCAGTGATTAACATGATTAGCTATCACAGGAGGCGTGCGTACTACACCAACTGCAGCGCTAGAAGCCATGCTGAATCTTCATAAAACAAAAGGGAGTTTCTACGGCGGTAATGTTAAAGACTCTCTCTGAAATCTCACTCGCCCTAGTTTACGCAAAATTACTCAAATAATTACGGGCCACGGCCCTTTCAACAAACATCTGTTTAAACTAGGTGTTACTGACAGCCCCCTTTGCAGAGCCTGCTTGGAGGCAGAAGAGACTGCTGTCTTGGAATGCACAGGCGTGATTAACTACCGGGCCAAAAACTTGGGGTCACCGAGGACTCTCCCCGAGGTTATTGGTGACACCAGAGATTTGATTAACTTTTTAGAGGAGCTTGGATGGTAGGATTAGCCACCCACCCTTCACGAAAAATAGGCGTACAGTGACGTCGAGTTGAGGAAACAAGCCCGTTTATATATTGACTAGCCTGCCTGCCCTCGCTTCGCTCCGGGTATTTAAAGCAATATTATAATTGATATTCTTAAATTGTCACTCTGTAATTATGTATGTAGTTATTAATTATTTGAAAAATTAGAGAGAGTAAGAAAAACTTACAAAAAGAAAAATAATAGAAACAAAATTAAAGAAAAGCGACAGATGATAAAAGAGGGAGGACAGAGCAGAACTAAAATTGAATGGGTAAAGGAGAGAGAAAGAGAGAGAGAGAGGATGAGAGACAATTATAGAATTATAAGAGAAAGAGAGACGGAAATACTAGGAGTGAAAGAATTTTTAAAATCGGATTAGAAACAACAAAATGGCCATGTTCTATTAATTAAAAAATGTATATGGCAACACTAAATCACCTTTGTCACTTACGAATTGTGTAGTTTTCTAACAGTGAAAGAATTTTTAAAATCAGATTTGAAACAACAAAATGGCCATATTCTATTATTTAAAAAATGTATATGGCAACACTAAATCACTTTTGTCACTCGCAAATAGTGTATTTTTCTAACAGTGAATGAATTTTTTAAAACGGATTTGTTGTTCCTGAGAAGCTCTTCAACTTACAAAATGACCACCTTATGGCACTTAAATGGCCATATCTTTTTAATTAGAGTATTTATGGCAACACCACATAGCCTATGTTACCCGGAAAGGATGTAGCTTCCTATCGGTGAAAGAATTTTCAAAATCGGTTCAGTACTTTTCGAGCCTATTAGCAAAAACAAACATACAAACAATCAAATCTTTCCTCTTTATATAATAGTATAGAGTATAGAATATTTAAGTATTTAACTTGCTATTTTCCAATTTTAGTTATTAAGACTCGGATTCCATTCAATTCAGATTCCAAAAATTATACAATTAAGTTATTAACACAATTAGCTGTCATACGATTAACATAAATTTTATTTGTGGTGGATTATAACAGTAAAAATCTTAAATTTCTTAAATAATAAGTTTCAGGTATTTAGTTATATAATATTTATGTGTAGTATTATAGTGTAGTTCCTTTAAATTCTGTTACATTTTTTACGCAAATTCAAGATTTTTGACGCTGCAACTTTCAGTAGCAGTAAGATATTTTAATTATATGATTATGAATAACGATAGTGCCATTCTCTTTCTTGTAAGTTGGAGTTACACATTTTCATTTTTCTTTTCGTGTAATTTACTATAAATGTTTTACGAAATCAGTTTGCAGGCGGCGATGGAACTTTGACGCTGAAATTCACATAATAAAATAACAAAAATTGAATTACATTCAATTTTTATAAAATCTAAAATTCATTAAATATAAGTTGAATGTTTTATTTGTTTACTGGCGTTTTAGAATTTCTTTAAACTACTTAAGTTTTCACGGTAAAAATCTTCATTTCAAAGACTTTTAGAATTATTTGTGTCCAGGCAAAGGTGATATATATTAGAAATAAAATAATGAACTCGGACGATAAAATAGGAGCTACATGGGATGCTATTAATAGTATTACTGGAAGATCTATAAATATTAATGAACAAGTAAAGTTGAAAATTGACAATGTAATGATAAATTCTATCAAAGAAGTGGCAAATGCTTTTGAAAAATATTTTACAGAAATTCCGGTTAAAGTAACATCTAGCCTTAAATCTTCTCCCATCGATGCTATTGCATTGTAAAAAAGGAATCACTTGGGTTGTAACAATAGTTTCAATTTCGGGTATGTTTCACCAGTTATATCTATTAAAACATTTAAAACTCTTAATTTATAAAAAAATGGTGATTTATGGGATATATCTGTAAGATTACTTACCGAAAATATTTATAATATTGCTCCACATCTAGCTCTTATTTTCAACAAGTGTGTGGATACAGGATTGTTTCCTAATTTAATGAAACACAGTAAAGTTATACCTCTTTTTAAAAAGGCTGACAAAACTATCCTGGTAACTACAGACCTATCTCTATATTACCTAGTGAATTAGTTGACATTAACACTGATTCAGCAACCACTTTTCGTAGATTGATAATTAACTACCTTATTAATAAAATAGATGTTTAGTAAATTTAAAGTAAATTTTAGATATTTGAGTATTTATTTAATTTTATTTAATAGTTAGTTTTTGTAACTAGAATCGACACATGTAGATTGTTCATGCGGTGTTTGATTTAAAATGGGTGTGCACAACATTGTTTCTTTTAATAAATGAATTGTATACAGTATTATAACATTATGTGTAACACTCGCTAGCAAACCTAAATAAATAAATAAGTAAATTGCCATCACTAAGTAAAGTTTTTCAGAAAATTATACTAAATCAACTTGTGGAGCATTTTGGAAAAAATAATATTTTTCATAGTGAGCAATATGGTTTTACTAGGGGTAGGTCAACAACGGATGCATGAATCGCGCTCCTCAAAGATATTTACGACGCATGGGAGAAATCACAAAATGCAATTGTTGTGTTTTGTGATTTGTCAAAAGCCTTTGATTGTGTTCAACATGAAACGCTTTTAAAAAAACTCAATTCTTATGGTATTAGTGACAAACGACTTGCTTCTTATCTAATTGCTTCTTACCTTACTCAAAGGATCCAGAATATTGCTGTTAATGGTGAAAAATCTTCTGGATCCTTCTTAGGAATGATCCCGAAGACTTCATTTTTCTTCCCGATTTATATTAATGATCTGCCATACCTACTACGTGAGGAATTTATGCGACATTGTACTTTATGCTGATGACACTTCTCTTATATTCAAAGTTAAGAGAAACCAACACAGTTACGACGATGTAAACAGTGCATTGTCGCAGGTTCTTCAATGGTTTACGATTAATAATTTAGTACTAAACACAAAAAAGACTAAATGTGTGGAATTTGCTTTACCGAATGTTAAAAAACAGCAATTCACCCTTTTATTAAATAATGAAATTTTGATTGTAACCATCTCAACGATTTTTTTAGGAATAACTTTAGACTCAAAACTTCAGTGGGAAGACTCAGCTCCGCAGCTTACGCAGTAAGAAAAGTAAGGCAATTAACTGATATTGATACAGCCAGACTCGTTTATATTAGTTACTTTCACAGTATAATGTCCTACGGCATTTTGTTGTGGGGCAGGGCCGCGGACTTAGAATCCATTTTTATTCTTCAAAAAAGAGCAGTTCGGGCCATTTACAATCTAAGAGCTAATGTTTTTAATAAAATAGGTATTCTTACGGTGCCGTCACAATACATTTATTGTAACATTGTATACATCAGGCAGAACATTACGTTATTTCCCAAACATAGTGACACGCACAGGATAAATACTAGAAATAAAAATAAACTTGTAACGCCATACTATCGTCTCCACAAAGTTAGTAATAGTTTCATGGGGCTTGGTGTTCGCATCTATAATAAGATCCCACAGACTATATTAGACTTGCCACTTCAGCAATTTAAAACTCGAATAAAAAAGTGTTTAGTAAATAAAGCTTACTACTCTGTACAAGATTATTTGAATGATGACAAAGCTTGGATTCAAAATGACGTTGATGCTCAGCTGAATGATTATACCTTTGTAAAACAGACTGATGTAAACAATGGCGTATTGAAAAGAGCAACTGTTGAGTTTCTTGCCAGTTCTACTCATCAGGAAACGGCTTTCCGAACTGGTGGTAGCTTCAGACAAACTGGCTGACTGACCAATTTTTGACGTGTCAAAAGTACTTTGTAAAAAGTCTATTTGAATGAAATATTTTGAGTTTGAGTTTGAACACCCTCCTCATTCTGAGGAGAAAACCTCAGCACCGGGCCATTAAAGGTTTATGATGAATAAAAGTCAAAACAATTATTTTATTACATACAAAAATACATAATCTGACCTCTTTATAATATAAGTAGAAATATTTAATTTTGTATGTATTTTATGTATGTATAACGAAATTAGTACAATAGATATACGATTTATTAATCATATTTTATTTAATCGTATATTGTATCTGAAAAGAATTTTGTAATTACTAGTGATTTCTAGTATTTACACATCTTTATGAACGTCTTTTAAAGTAATCAGGAATTGCATTAGGCTGCGTTTCTACCAGAGATGCGCGAGGATGTGTAGCGAGGAATATTGGTTAACAAAATCGCTTCAAACCTAGCCTCAGTCAGTATGTCAAATAAAGCCATTCTAATGGTTCACCTCGCTCATATTTTGTGGAAACGCAGCCTAAGCATGATAAATTAATAAAACAACTTTGATAACACGTACATCCAATAATATATTTTTAACAAACATTCTAATATTAAGTATATTGCAACATTTTGTATGTAATATAAAAACTAACAAAGTGAATAATAAGCCATCATAGCTTGATGAATGCTTGTCACTTTGACTAAATATTTTTTCTTGTTTTTTTTTACATACTATATATAGGTTGGCGATTGACCGTGCCTTGCCTGATGGTATGCAATTACACGGTCTAAGATGGAACACGCATTCCTAGAAGATACCTGTTTACTCTTGCTTTTAAGACACCCATATTGTACTTATCAGGAAACACAGACTCCGGCAGACTGTTCCACAGTTTCGCAGTGCGAATAAAGAAAATGGATTCGACGCGTTTGGTACGTATTCGCGGGATATCCACCATGTACCTATGGCGCTTGGGTCGCGTTTGTCTGGCTGTTTGATAGAAGAAGGGGGCACACTCACCGCAATGTATCCGATAAAATACTGATAAAGAGGCGACCTTGCGACGATGTTCAAGGCTTTGCAGCTTGATTTTATCGACTCTATTAAATTTGTCGAACGCAAAATACGATATTTCATGGGCGTGTTTTGCGACGACATCTGTCACTAAATTAGTCGAACCATTAGTTATCACTATTTGCCAATAAAGTATGTTAATTGTCGCTACACATTTCACTATCGCTAAATACGGTGTTTCATAGGCGTGTTTTGCGAAGACACCTGTCATTAAATTAGTCGAACCATTAGTAGTCTCTTTTGCCAATAAAGTATGATAATTGTCGCTATACATTTCACTGTCGCAAAATACGGTATTTCACGGACAGCTGTTATCGATCAAGCTATATTAGACAGTGTAGTTATCATTTTAATAATATTTATAATCTTGAAAATGTATTAGTATCTAATTTTCAGGTGTGCAATATTATCGTATGTTTTAGTAGGATCTTCATATTTCTTCGCTTTTTTAACCCAATTTTCTTTTTTATATTCTTCCACGTTTGTAGTAAAATCTCTGATTCTAATTTCATTTGGATCATCAATAAAGAACCTTGATATTGAATCATATAACACTCGTAAAGAAAAAAAAAGAATAAAATCGAAACCAGATATGAGTGTGAAGCCTAACATTAAACTTAAAAGTCCTCCGAAGGCAGCTGAAAATAAAAAAAAGGGTTTTTAAGTAAAAATATAACATTTAACGAATAACTTTGAACTGTAAATGTCTTTCAGGCGCTTGTGAAGTTCGCATATTCATGTTTCACAAAAACTTGTTTAAAAATTATATGCAATCTCTCTCCAATGGATTATAATCAGATCCCAAATTAAAATGTGTGTCCAGAAAATTCAAATTTCACATCTATTTTCAACCGACTTCAAAAAAAGGAGGTTATCAATTATGTTGTTTATTTTATGTTTGTTACCTCATAACTCCGTATTTATGAACCGAATTGGAAATTTCTTTTTGTATTTGATAGGATCTGCTTACAGACTGGTCCCATTTTTATCAAAATCCAGTTCTCATGAAGGGATCCTTGCAGGAATTGAGAGAACTTCTCAAAAGTTATAGGCACACATTCAGTAATTTTGATATTTTTAGGAGGGCTTTAATTTGATATTTTTAGAAGGCATTTGGATTCCATTCAGACCTTATCATTTAGTGAAGTGGAACTGATGAGGAAGACCCCATATAACCACAATATGGTTAGGAATATTAAGCAACTTTTCAAATTTTCAACTTCAACAAATTTTCTCATAGTAATTATGAGAAAATTTAAATAAATACTTATCATGTTGTTTCCGAATAACTTTACCGATTTCGATGTGGATTTTTTTGTGTGGAAGCAGATGGGATCAAGATACCATTGTTTTAAAATTTAACAGGGTTTATGTGTATCTGTCTGTGACATCGTAATAACCTAATAAATGAACCTATTTTGGTGCGGTGGTTTATACTCGATATTTCAGGTGATCTATAATTTATGAAGGCTATCCGTTGAGTGGGTGCAGTAGATTGGAGATGGAAGGTTGAGTAGAGTGGTACAGTTTAGTAGTTGAGATGATGGTTGAGTGAGTAAAGCAACATGTAATGCAACATGCAATGCAAGAATTTGACGTCCACATTGCTCCAATGTATCATGCAAGGTAACAAAATTCCCATAGTGTGGACGCCTCGCGCGCACGAACTGCGCGTTACAACTCGTGCGCGGCTCGATCCGAGATTTGTCGGTTTTTGGTACGAACTCAAAGGGGCGCGCAGTGTGCGTAGGACTCAGCCGTGGACGGTCGTTCGTTTCGTACGCATGCGTAACGATCATGGCGGTGAAAGAGGGTGCGTGGAGTGATGACGAGTCACTTTTATTGGTAGAGGAATACAGAAGAATACAGAAGAAAATTTCATAAACAAAATTTAAAGAAAGATGCGTGGGACGAAATCGGATATTTATTGAAAATAACAGCAGAAAAGTGCAATAACAAAATGACAAGTCTTCTCTCTTCTTACCGCCGTGAAAAAGCAAAGGAAAAAGAATCCACTGATAATCGTCAGAGCAAGAAGGCTGTCTTCAGACTCCATGATTCGTAAGTATATCGACTTAAGTAGAGTGATGCGGGCAAAGAAAAGAACACGTGTGAGGGCTAGTGTTTGTAACAAAATGCGGGAACAGATGTTCTCGAATGATTCGTAGTCAATACGCGCCACGCGTCCAAGGCAGCAGGGAACATGCAGTGCAAGGCAGAATATTACATTACATGTTGCATTGCACCAATCTGTACCCAGCTTAAGTTCAGAGCATTTGATGTCCGTATACCTAGTATATATGTCGCAGTCATCTGGTTGAATCTGCTATTTGATTGAATGTCTAGCGCGTTCATTGACTGACAACATTCAATTGAGTGACTAATATAATATCCGTAAAAAATAAAAATACTTAAAATATCTCACTACCCTGCATAAATGCTTTTTTTCCGAGTCAGTTCTAATTCTAAGCCAAGTCTACATTTTAGCTATAACAGTTTTATTATAACTTGATTAAATATTTTATGTAAGTTATGTAAAGATTTAAAAATAAAATATATAAATCCTCGGACCTTGAGGAGAATTGACGTTTGTGTGGTGCGTGTAGAGTATAGTCCAAGGGTGACTTGTATACATCTCGGTAGAAGCAAACACTTAAATGTGAGTTTCTTATAACACACCAACACTATTGCATGTTGATGTCTCTTCTCTAAACGATAAAGTCTTTTGAGATATTATTACTAAGAAAAAACGAAACGGATACATTTTATGGACACGTACTAGTAGAGGTCAACATAAATTGGACGGAAGTATGCAGATATCGGTCAACGACCAACTTTAGTGACCCTTTCACATACATTGCTATTACGATTTACGAGCATTGAATATTGTATCGTTTCGTACCTCTTGCTAACTTTTGATCTCCTAGTACCTCGACAAACAAGACACTGCACAATGCCACTTTAACTTACTCCCCCCGCCTCACCTGTACCTCCGACATCTGAACCAAAACATTTGCTGGCGACTGGGAACAGTGATCGTTCAATACAGCACTGTGAATCGTTACCAGACATTCTCTCGCTTCTGTTAAATATCAGGAAACGTAAAAAAAGAAAACATGAAGGCAACGATATAGCGTCCTCTTTGAGTGAAATGTTCACAACTTTCTCAAAGGAACACGAAAACCGCTTCGACGAATTAAAAGACAGTATTATTATTAATATAAAATTAAAACGAGGACTTAAAGAAAAGAGATTAAGTAAAAAAGGTAATAAGTAATATTAATTCAAATACAAGCACTGGTATGGATGGTATCAGCCCTAAAACTCTTAAATGTGTTAAAGATTTGATGATAGATGATCTCACAAAATCCATTAACAAATGCCTACAAACTGGTAGTTTCTCAGAGTCTTTGAAAATTGCCAAAGTAACACCTATTTTTAAATCAGATAGTAAAAAGCAGAAGCACAAAATTACCGCCCAATCTCAGTACTCCCTATATATCAAAAGTAATGGAGAGAATAATCTATTCCTAGATCAGTACCTAAAAACAATTAACTTTCTATTTTGACAAACAATATGGCTTTCGACATATATCAAATACACTTGCATCGACCTAGTAACTAACATATAAGTAAAAATTGATAAAAAAACAAATAGCATTACGTGTTTTTATAGACCTAAAAAGGCATTTGGCACTATCAGAAACTATAAATTCAAAAGCTTTACTCAATTGGAATTAGAGGTTTGAATTTTCATGCTCTCTTGAACATAAATATTAGATGGTAAAAATTGATAATGTTCAACATCAACCCCAAAAATTATTTGCGGAGTCACACAAGGTTCGATCCTAGGCCCATTATTATTCCTTATTTATATTAATAGTATCAAAGAAATGAAGCTAAAGGGCGAAATAAGCTTATAGGCAGATGACATATGTCTATTTTATTTTGGAAATAATATTACCTCAATAATTAGACACGCACAATCTGACTTAAATTTGTGAATTGTGAATGTAAAGTGATAAAGAATGAATTTAAAGTCCTGATGATTGATAATATCGAGTACCAATAGCAGAGCATAGTATAATGTATGGAATAAACATGTATTTGAGCTGACGCTGAAAATCTCAGAAGTGAGATCGAATTCGCAGGACCACATATTACGGTATGTAGAATTATTTTTGTAAAAGAAAACAAAATAAAGCCATAACACTTATATTAAACAAAATTATGTACCTAAAATATTCTGCCAGTTGTAAAACGCATCTCTCCGGTATCTAGTTGCTACAAGATCGTTAAAGAAAACGTTAACTACCGAACGATTTTCCAGGTTAAGCTCGTCACTGTAAAAAAAATAAAAATCATAGTTTAAATTTAACCATAAATTAATTTCAATTCAAAATGTAAATTTATTAAAAAAATCGAACTCATGGAAGTTTCAGTCAATAACATAACTGAGGATTGAATTTTCTACAGCTAAAAAGCGAGCTTAAAATAATATTTGTTCATTTTACTGTATTGTTATTTCATTCTATTTTATGATACTGTTTTACAATATTAGTTAGTCAAAACTGGACAAAATATAGTCAACTTTGATTAACTGAAACTCAACTAAATCTTCATTTAACACTTGTAGTGTATACATTTCACACAACACATACCACTGGCTCTATAGCTCACTGTATGAGTAGCCTGATGCTAGCTCTCGAGACAGTGTGGGTAGATTATAAAATAATAGTTAATATAAGATCATTAAATTATCACAAATAAAATGTGTATATTTACAGTATTTTTTCCTTTTCATGAACTAAATTCCAAATCGAAGTATATACCAAAAGCTAAAGTATTAAAACTCTTCATCATTATAATTTGTATATAAATATATTCGAAGCTCCTGAATATGTTAGGTTATTATCCAGAGTTGAATAACAACTATAACTGTTAATTGGGTAACTTATATTTTATTCAGCTTGACATGAGACGAAGTGTAAATAAATAAAAAGGTTATTTAAAGATGAAACGTATTACACAACTCTTGAATATTATTTGAATTATCATTTCGAACCCTAAATGATTAATATCAAAATTTAAGTGTAAAGTTTATAATCAATTAATAGGTTGAGATGATGATGATGATGATGATGAGCCACCGTTATTTTTTTATTAATTTTTTGTCTCATACCAAAGTGAATAGATTAACGACAGTCAACAGAAAAATGACCTTTTGAAAAATTAAAAAGTTTGTTTTTGCCTATTGTACTATATTTTAGTTCATAGAATAAGCAATCGATGATAGTACTTCAAAACAAAATGGTGGCAAGTCGCGTAATACACTGTTTTGAGTGTATGTTTGTTTATATCGTTATAGCAACTATTTTTGTATATCTGAGTTATTAATACATTATTTATCGAAGTACTATTAAACTATCTATTAGAACGTAATTTCTAGCAAACTTTAATATAAAAAAATTTATTATACAATTTATAAAGCTGTGTTTCCACCAGAGATAAGTGTGATTGTGTAGTGAAGAATGTGTTTTTAACCTTGCTCAGAATGTGTCAATTCCTCGCTGCACATCCTCACTCATCTTTGGTGGAGTATCAATTTTAATTTGAAGGCCATAGTACATTTTTTGTATTAAAGCTTAAATAAATAAAAACGTCATCTTACAAGAATGAAGTTGCATTATGCGGTAGACGAAGAGACAGCCTGCCGAAAGCCACTTCAATGGGATAGTCAATGTGTTCGCATTCTGGCATACATTTAATCATGTTTTCTCTACTTGCATCGTTACCATCTCTTTCGTCTTGGCTAAAATAATTCGGACCTAAAAAAATGGACCTAATAAAAAGATGTATTGGATAACAGGCTAAAGTTTTATCAAAATCGTTTTAGCATTTCTCACCATTTAAACCTTCCCTACATTACAAACGTCAATTCATCTTATATTATAAAATTCTCGAGTCACAATATTAGTTGTTATGTTAGTTTTTATGTATAATCTACTAGCTGACACGGGAGACGTTGTTTTGCCATATAAACTTGGGGTGGGCCACCCTTATCACTTAGGGGGATGAAAAATAAATAGTAGCCGATTCTCAGACCTACTGAATATGCATATAAAATTTCCCATTTCGGAGGAGTATGGTAACTAACATTGTAGCATCTTTCTATTTTATTGGAATACAATTCTAAGGCTGCATTTCCACACACTCATTTTTACATTTGCAGACTGAGAGAGGCTGGGTCAAAGCGATTCTATTGTTTTTAACAAACACATTCACACACACATTCCTCGCTACACATCCTCCCTCATCTATGGTGAAAACACAGCCTTACAGTCAATCAAAACAATTACTGTAATGCCTCTACAGTAATCCAGGTTATAAAGAGTCAGAATTTCTTAAGCGGGCCACTAAAAATTGACTATTCGATTTTAATATATTTATGAGCATATTATGGTAGCTTTATAAGTTGAAAGTAAAACCCTAAAACGATTTTTGAAAATTTCAATTTTTCAAAATTTTATGAGCGAGTAAAAATTTCGAGTTCTTTTTTTTTAAATAATAATATATCACTGAATAATTACTGGATTCTAATGAAACTCGGTTTGTATACTAAGTAATAGTAGATGAATAGGAAAAAAAATAATTTACGTAAAAAAAAAAAAATTGTTTATTATTAATTAGTTTTCTAATAAACAAATGCAAATTTAACTAACTTCTCGGTGTTGTAGAAAACAAATTTTTTTTTTTAAATATTCGTTGGAGTATTAACTAAAAGATGACACAAGAAAATTTTAGTGCTCTCTTACCAGAAAAAAGATATGAACAATTGAATGTGCGAGACAGCGATCGAGGTAGATGCGCGACGCCAAGCGCTACGCCTACATCGGGCTCCCGAGAACATACTTCTACCTTTTGCAGTTTTCCAGGCTAAATAAAACTTAAAAAATAAATGACTAATCTGAATATTTATTAATATTTAGAATTTATTTCTTTATTAATTTTGTAACCCTCATGACAGAACTTTTGCAATAAGCTATATAAATAGGTTACAATATTTGCATTTGTTTATTAGAAAACTAATTAATAATAAACAATTTTTTTTTTTTTTACGTAAATTATTTTTTTTCCTATTCATCTACTATTACTTAGTATACAAACCGAGTTTCATTAGAATCCAGTAATTATTCAGTGATATATTATTATTTAAAAAAAAAGAACTCGAAATTTTTACTCGCTCATAAAATTTTGAAAAATTGAAATTTTCAAAAATCGTTTTAGGGTTTTACTTTCAACTTATAAAGCTACCATAATATGCTCATAAATATATTAAAATCGAATAGTCAATTTTTAGTGGCCCGCTTAAGAAATTCTGACTCAAAGTATCAGTGTTCCAAATTACATTGAAATCCGTTAAGCCGATATTGTGTGATTGAGTAAATAATACCCATATGTACAAACTTTCATATTTATAATATTAGTAAAATAGAAATACTAAGATTTAGTTCATTTAACAGAATATCGATTCATATTCAAATCACGTCCCCCCCCCCCTCTGCCCCTCTCGCCCGCTCCTAACCTAACTGATCGATCAATTTTTGACTTGTCAAGAGTACAAAAAAGTCTGAATCTGAGTTGAGTTAGAATACATTTTGAATATAAGTTAATCTTCAGTATCCATAGTTACCAACGAAATTAATGGAATGAAAGTGGGTAGAAAAAGTAAATAATTTAGAAAGCCTAATTAAATAATGGAAAGTATTTTTACAAAAGAAATGTTTTGTTTTTCAGCGAATTTATATCTAATGTCAGACTAATTACGAAGGGTATGACCGGAAGATACAAAAAAAAAACAATTTTATATACAAGTAATTTTACTTTAAATTACTCGATAACAAAAATACTTAAAATTAATCTTATAATATAAAATTCTCGTGTCACAATGTTAGTTATCATACTCCTCCGTATCGGCTTGACCGATTTTTATGAAATTTTGTCGGGTAGGTCTGAGAATCGGTCAACATCTATTTTTATACCCCTAAGTGATAACGGTTCCCCACGGTGGCAAAACAACGTTTGCCTGGTCAGCTAGTTATAGCTAAAATGGACTATCTTAAAGTCTAAATCAAAAGTGCGGCGACGCTCGATTCCTTCAACCTCGCTGGGTGGCCTCGCAGGTGTTTTTGTCGTTCATGGAAATTATGTTACAACCCCAATACTACCCCAGAGTGGAATTTATGCAATATTACATATTTTTTTTATATTAGATAAGATGCAAACGAGCAGATAGTCCACCTGAAGGTAAGTGGCCACCATCCCCCATAGACGTCGACAAAACAAGAGATACTCTCTTGCTTTGTCGATGCGCTGCATCCTCAAAGATAGAGTGGGGAGGAGTGAAGAAAAAAATGCTGCGGTTTTAGCGAACCCTAAGCAAGAGCCCAGAGACTACTGCATCCGCAGCATTAAAGGTTGGGAGAGGGAGGGGCTAAGTCTAGCCCACATGCCTACCACCAAGGGGATGCTGGGTTACTCGGCTCTTACGAGATGCTCTCCGAAAGACAGAGGGGAATAGTAATACTGCTAGTTATATTTAAAAATAAAAAAAAATACCGATTAAAAAAACGTTGCGCCATCTACTACGAACTACATACGTGAAGAGTTAATCGAATTTCATGTAGAGTGACAGCGCGTCGCTTTTGTTAGATTTTAGGTTTCCGTACCCAAAGGGTGAAAATTATATATAACACTATTACTAATAAACCGCTGTCTGAGATCCCGTATATTGGTCGGACGGACGGTATCTCATGAACCGTGATAGCTAAACAGTTGAAATTTACACAAATAATGAATTACTGTATCAATACAACAAACGTTATTTTTTTGCCAAATATTGGTATGGACCTTCGTGCGCGAGTCCGACTCGCACTTGGCCGGTTTTTGAATTTATTCAATTTAATTGTTATACAAATATGACGACCGATTTACTGGAGACTCTTTCTAATTAAATTTAATTACCTGTCCCAACTATTTGGGCAGTACGTCATTTAATAAATTAATCAATTTCATCATTTATCAATTAAAAACTTTCTTAAACTACCTTCAATCCCTTTTTTAGAAATTCAAATCCAATTCAAATTCTTTTAATTTTCTTTCACTAAGATATATATAAATTGTTCTTCTAGAATAACAGTGGTTGTTAGTGGGATGCTGAAATAGGTTTACCTGTATGACAGACAGCCAGACTCCCACTCCTAACCTATTTTCAAATGCTCGAAAGTAAATTAAAAAAAGAAAACAAAAACTATGTTAAGCAAGAAAAAAATAATAGACAGTGTGTGTTTGTATAGGGCTGTATAGGTGAGCGTACGTGTCATGTGTATGCATGTGTGTATTGTGATTGAATAACGTGACGTTTAAAGTATTATTTAAACTTGACCTTCATCCCCTCATTCCGTCCTATCTTAAAATAAATGTATTATTACACTAATAAGATACTGCTTTCAATAAGATTATTATTTAATCTTCCGATTTAATTACAATATTTCAAATATGTGCGAAATAAATCAATTATTTTATTCCTTTTGATTATAATACTTAATTAATTGTGATAAGTAATTACTTGTGATTTTAACGAAGCGCATTCTTATACTTACCTACATGACTACATTTTATTAAAAATATATTTTCAAAAATGTATAAGTAGTTGAATTAAAAATATCATTATCAACCGTTTCGTCTTTCCGCTTTGTATAAAAATTACTGTTAATATTTAATAAAAAATAAGAGGAATCTAAGCAGTGATAAGATAAGCAGTTTAGACGTTTATACTCGGGAGGTCCGAGTTCGATCCCCCACACACCTCCGACTTTTCTAAGTTATGTGTTTTAAGCAATTACGTATCACTTTATTATCAGTTTAACGGTGAAGGAAGACATCGTGACGAATCCTGCACTCTTGAGAGTTCTTCATGTTCTCAAAGGTGTGTGAAGTCTGCCAACCCTTTAATGAACGAAGAGGAATCGTACTAATATTAAAAATGTGAAAGTTTCTATGTATGGATATTTATTACTCAATCACATAAAAACGGCTTTCAATGAAATTCAGCACACAAATATTTCATAAACTGGATTAACAAATAAGCTTTATTGCCTGTATAAGCCTGGATTATTAAATTGTTTATTTCAGAAAAATTCATAGTTCCTGCGAGATAGTAATAAAATGTTTATTGAACGACTGAATACTTTATATAGCAATATATTAAAAATGCGGTGCGAAGGTAGTAAAATTAATATATTAAAAAATAATACTTACTTATGACACTTTCTAAGCATTCAATATCGTGAAAGTTGCATGGTCGGGAAATATCTGAAATTAAAGTAATGTTTGTTTTCGCTGTTCTTTAAGATGGCTATTTAACAAAAAGTTTCAAAACTTGAATCTAGTAAATTAGTGCAAAACAGGAGTATTGAAATAATAAAGGTTACCTTTCTGAGGGAAGTAGAACGGAATACAATCACAGTTATTTATCAATAGTTGAATTTTCTGCAGCAACATACAATTGTGAAATGAATATTGATGAAAGTTTGCTATTTTCAGCTGAAACAAAATTTTCATGATTATTTACTATTAAAATACTGCAGTATGTTAAGAATATGGGAGATATACTGCGCAGTGACGCTCAAGATAATATGATAATCCTACTAATATTATAAACACGAAAGTTTATAAGAATGTATGGATATACACCCATCCATACATTCTTACAAACTTTCGCGTTTAAAATATTAGTAGGGTACTCGCGAGTATTTTCTTTTATTATTATTTTTTTATTATACCCACGTAGCAATTTATAGTAAAACAATATGTAACCTCTGTTCCGATAGATTTGTTTCAATTGTCAAACGGAGCTGAAACGCCTGGTGATCATATAGGCTGTACAACTTGTGTGGTGTCGTTTTGCTAGCATGCCATTGTGAAGGATTTTGTGAGTGTTTCAGATTGTATTTCTTGGGTTCCACACTTTAGGGCATATTATTATTCTTTTCCGTGTTCCTGCGCAGTATAACTCTCATATAGATAATATAAGTAATTCCTAACTCTTGTCAGATTTGCTATTAATTTTAATTTGTCAATGAGTCACCATGTTTTCAAGATTTATCAGATTAATATTTCTCGATATATCGTATCTTTGGACATTGTGCGTCAATACTTATTACGGAGATTTATTTTAGAGATACAGAAGTGAAATTACGCAAGCAAAAGATACTTAGAAATTTGATAGCGTAGCTGATATCTAATGATGTTGGTATCTATATGTATCATCTATCAGCATATATAATACTGACAGCCAGTGGCGTAACTACAGGGTGGCGCAGGATATTTGTTGGAGAATTTTTTTTTTCTCTTCAAGTATAGGCGCTCATAAATATTTGCCTCGTTGGCGAACGACCTTCTTTTTTTGCTCTTCAAGTATAGGTGCACATAAGTAATTCGCACACCGGCGCAGAAGATGCTTGGCGCGTGCCTGGGTGAAGTTTCTTAATATTGGAGGAGGGGGCCCCATCTGATGAATTTGCCAGGGACCCCGAACGGTTTACTTACGCCACAACAACTATACCCCTATAAGCCTCTACTAGAAGTTTAGTGGAAAATGATTCGAAGTTTCTATTGTTTTGGAATCTTATTTCTGTAGTAGAAAGATTATTTTCTTTCATAAACAAAGTGAAAAAACCCAATCCCTAATTACAGTTTCTAAGGTGATAACGAAAATATAATAACACCAAGATCATATGATTGTAATTATTTAAAATCATCAGCTATAATAATGCAATTTTTCAGAAAAATATAACTATACTTTAATTATTTATCTATATCTATACTAACATTATAAAGAGGAAAGATTTGTATTGTTGTAAGTAACGAATAAACTTAAAAACTACTGGACCGATTTCAAAAATTCTTTTGCCTTTTATAGTTAGAAAACTACATTATCCCTGAGTAGCTTAGGCTATATTTATTACTAAAAAAATTAGAGATCCTCAGAAATTCTTATTAAAACCAACCCAAGGTGTAAAAAAATTAACCATAAAATTTCTTTCATCGCATGCGCTACGAAAAGTATTGATGATAGAACAAAAAATATTCTACAATATTATAGAACGTATCAATATCTATGCTTATCAAAATCGGATCATGTTATCCATACCTTTGTATTAATTCTCATACAAATAAATTATTTTGTATTCAAGAGTGTTTCAATACCTGTAGTATGTAAAAAGTAATTTTTGAATTATTAATATCGGACATTTCATTCAAAAGATATTACGAAATTAAAAATATCAACATAAACAAAAAATACACGCCTACCGCGGCCTGGCGTAGCTCCACACAGCGCAGCTGGCAACGCGGCGAGAGAGGGGGCACCGAAATTCGGGAAAGCCAACATGTTTAAAAAAATATGTCCACCCGTGAGAAGCCGGGACAGGCCATCAGTAATTTTATAGTTAACATAATGATTATGACTTTTTGATCTAAAAAGTTATAAAGAACGATAAATTTTAATTATAATTTTTAAAAAAAATATTTATAATAATTTTATCAACGGGAAAGTTGTAATACAAACCTAATCATGATCGAGGAGCGATGAAATGAATTTCCACTGGATCGAGCTCGGCCTAAGCTCGTTACTTCGCTTCGGGTATTTAAAGTAATATTATAATTGATGTCCTTAGATCGTCACTATGTAATTGTGTAGTTTTTTATTATTTGATAATAAAAGAGGAAGGACAGTGCAAAAATAAAATTGAATATATAAAGGAGAGAGAGAAAGAGAGAGATAATCGAAAGAAAGAAAGCGAAAAGAGACTGATTATTCTGAACAGAGATAAAGATAAAAATTAAAGAAAGAGAAATAGAGATAATGATAGTATACATATAAGAGAAAGAGAGACGGACATACTATAGACTTCTCTCAGTGAAGGAATTTTTAAAATCGGATTCGGTCGGTTCGGATCGGTCATGAAAATCTGTCACTGGCTCCCGTACAATTATTGTTAATCTTTGTATTTTTTACTTGATGAAGGTAAATGTAGAAGAAGATTTACTTAACAAATAGATCTGTTACAAAAATAATCGCCATCCCCCTAAAACCGCGACGCCCGTGTGCCCAAGGGGACTTTTGCTTTACAGGAGAAAAAATTTCCTTTGTGCGGTTCCAGCTTATAAAGTATTTTTATGTAATATTTCAATTAAATCTGTAGAGCTGTGTAATTGTTAATAATTCCCGAATATCCGGCATAGGGCGGAATAATGCAGGATAACAAATTGTTTATGAAGTATCCAAGTAAAAGCTGAACCTAAATTTAGTAAAAATTAAGTTGGGATTATGAAATCGGTGTCGTGGGGCACCGGATAGGAACGAAGTTATTATAAAACCCTTATTATAAAAATATTAATTTTAAGTTCTTTTCGAGGTATAAAGAAAATAATTATTTGGGTCCCAAGTAAAAGCTAAACGGATTTATTTGCTTGCTTGATCTGAAGTTTTTGTGCGATGAAGCAACAAACATCCAAACAAACAAAGTCTCACATTTATAATATTAAGTAGGTTTTTTGTAATAAAATGATAAATCAATTTATTGTCAAAAGATTACATTTATTATTAATCTTCCGGGTAATTAATTCTAACTCTAATTTATATTACAAAGAAAACAGTGAAAAAACAACTATTAGATTTTGTCTGTAAACAAAAGGGAAAAAGGGTAAATAAAAACAAAAATTAAGTCTTACTTCTAAATAAATTCGAGATCTAAACACGCGGCAGCGTGTCAGCCTAGTTCAAAACAGGCTAGACAGCGCCTAGTGTAATATTACACGAACCATTTGGTGCCACTTTTGACCCTTCTATAACTCAAAACCTCTTTAACGTAAACACATAAAACTTCGTGTGTTTAATTATATCCATAAGGACACCTAGAAGCCCAAATTTCATGGAGCTAGCTCAAACGGTTAAGATATGAAGGTCCAAAAGTCGTAAATTTTAGCACTGACTGACTGACATATAGTAGCTAAACCTAACCTACTTCCAGATGACTTAGAAGGATGGAATTTGGAATCCAGCTCGGTAATTGTGTGTAAGCGTAGGAAAAAATCTAAAAATAAAAAAAAGTTAAAAATTAGGGGGGGGGTCTAATACAAAGTCTGTTACGCGTATAGCGTTGTCTCACACACTCAGTTGTAGTTCCTGTGAGAAAACGCTATACTGACGTCACGCTTTGACGAATGGTACAAAATTATAAGTGGTAGCGATTTGGTTAAAAACTAGCGGGTCGGTTGGTTTATACCTGCATGGTAGTGATTTTATAGTCCACGACTCACTAAAACAACAAAGATCAGTGCCCACGGTTCGCTTCTCTGATTTCTTTTGAAAATAAGAAATAATATTTTTAGGTATAAATTTGTTAGTTCGGAATCTTTGTACCTTAAAAAAAGTCCAATGTGTATACCATACCAAGGTCAAAACAATAGCTATGTCTTATTGTTACCGATGTATGTATGTATAGACTAATTTAAGAATGCTGGTTGAACTCGCTCGCGCCTTGCACTTGTACGCGGGGACTAGCGAGGCTCGCGTTCGGGTTACTTTTATTATTACGTTCCATTTCGTTAGCAACGCTGACGTTCATTTTTGGTAATACTAATTAAACATAGAAAGAGATGAATATTATGCTTAAGTCTTAAGAACATTAATATTAGGTTTTTTTTTATTAATTTAATATACTTCTCAATTTACTTCTCCGAAATGACAAATGACAATTTTTATAAATCAAAAATTATTTATAACCATATTACAAAAACTGTTTTACAAAAAAGTTAAACTGCGCGATAATAAGTGAATCCTCAATGACCGGACATATCAACTCGCAGGAATCATTTGTAGAACTAACTGTGTAAAATGTTAACCTAATTGTAGTTTATTTATTTTTATGTTGAATCAAAGACTTATTATATTTTTTCATAGATATATTTTTATATTCTAATTTTATGTTATCCATTGTGACTGTTTCTATGTTAAATCAAATAAAAATATTGAGGAAGAGAACCTAAATTTAGTAAAAATTAAGTTGGGATGTCGTGGGGCACCGGATAGGAATGAAGTTATTATAAAACCCTTATTATAAAAATATTAATTTTAAGTTCTATTCGAGGTATAAAGAAAATAATTATTTGGGTATACATTTTTTATTATGATTTTTTATTGATAAAAATATGAAATAGCAAAAGCAAAAAGCCCAGGCGGTCACCCATCCAAGTACAGACCGCGCCCGGCGTTGCTTAACTTCGGTGATCGGACGAGAGCCGGTGTATTCAACCGAGTGTGGTATTCAAAGTGTCGTTACAACTTTTGCTCTTAATTTACTTAGACGGAAACGTCTAACCCCCTTTCGCAAGGAGTGATAAGGAACTTCGTTCCAAAACTTAAGTTTTATCATAACATATTTTTATATTTTACTTACTTACATGTATGAGGTTAATGGATAAGAGGTTGTGATATGTTTAGAATGATTTTTAGTATTGTACTTTAATAACGGCATTTATGAGTTATTTAATATTACTTAGCTCATTTGTTTGTAGCTGTTTTAGGTTAGTTTGTTAAGCATAAACAGGAAGCGTATTAAAAAGGCAGCAGATAATAATGAATGGGCAATGCGCACTGTTATCTTTAACATTCAACAGAATGTAGACAATAGCATAAAAGAGAAAACCATGCAGCGGAAACGCAAGAAAAAACATTAAAT
Organism: Limenitis camilla; assembly: GCA_905147385.1. Classification (NCBI taxonomy): domain Eukaryota; kingdom Metazoa; phylum Arthropoda; class Insecta; order Lepidoptera; family Nymphalidae; genus Limenitis; species Limenitis camilla. Next base: position 9,731,535 of record LR990224.1, read on the forward strand.
CTCAATACTTGGCTAGTTTTCATTACATCAGTCATTTTATAAAGTTATTCAACATATATATATTTTTTAATTCTAATAAAAACTAGCCAAGTCAAAACTAACCTACTTTGAGATCTCACATTATTTTTAAATAACAGCGATTGTTATAGGTATTTAATTAAGCAAAGAAATAGAGTTTAATTCTTGTTCATAATGTTATTTTATTCCTATAAATACATATTTGGATTTTGCATAGAACTTGGCACTCATTTAGATCTCCATTCTTTTTGCGGCGAAACCTACAGCCAAGCATAATTTTTATATTGAACTAGGCTCTCCTTTTTTACATTTATGTTTTTGGTGGTATTTCTTTTATTTGACTAATTAAGGGTAAATGTTTGTTTAAGATTTGCTTAAGTAATCTTGTTGCCATAGAAAATCTCTTCTACATTTATAAGCAACTGGCCGATCCGATCTCCCTTCGCTGAGGTGTATTCAAACTGTTCACTTAACTGTTCACTTACACACTCGCTCATTTATTAATTCATCATGTATCTCTCATCGTTATAGCAGCGTTCGTTAAAAACGTTTTCGTTCGTTTCCTTTGTTTCTCCGTCTTAGTTTGCAAATCCGACTAACACGAGAAAATCTTTTCCTTTTTCGGGTTAATATATAGCCTATGACAGACACAAATAATGTGGCTTTCTATGGGTAAAAGAATTTTCAAAATCGGTTCAGAGATTACCCCCTACAACCCACAATCTTTACTTCTTTATAATATTAGTATGGATGTCTTGAAAGAGTTTATCGATTCAGGGACACGTACAAAAACATTTTATGCCGATAAACTGATAGTGATAGACAAATAAATACTTATTATGGTGCACAATGGCATGTCTAGACATAATTAGAAGAAGTCTATAAGGCTATGTTTCCACTATATATGAACAAGGAATTATTGTTAAGAATCAATAGAATCGCTTCATTTGACACACTCTGAGCGAGAGTAGGTAAATAAAGCAATTCTATTAATTCTTAACAAACTCATCTCTGGTGGAAACGAAGCCTTAACATCCTTTTTTTATGATAGATAAGGGACAAGCGAACTGACGGTTCACCTGATGGAAAGTGGCCAGCGTCACCCATGGACATCAACAAAACTAGAGGGTATTTCTTATTATGTCGATAAGTTGCCGTCCCGAGCAACAACCCGGTGTTCATTGGAACCGCAGCAGTAATGGGATAGGAGAGGGAGGGAGTAGATCTGGTCCACATGCGGCTCGACCGGAACGCGTCAGAGACACTAGGTGGTCGCAAGCCAGTCGGAGAACAGATCCCCTACCACCAATGGAGATGCTGAATTATTCGGCTCTTACGAGATGCTATCCCAGCAGCACAGAGGAATTGTATTCTAACCCATCCCTTCACAGGTAAGGGTTAAGGTAGCCTTATATTTGAAATTTCATTTGAGAGATATACAAATAATTTAGCTAATCTAACTTATGTCGATCTAGCTATTAAAGTTTAAAAAATAATCTATTAATTGATTTTTCGAGCATTCACAAATATGTTAATATATCATTTTAATCTAAGTTTAAATGGATCTTGCGTTTGCGTCAAGATGACGTCAAACGATTATCTTTCATCTAAGATCGAATAAATAAAATACCTTATCGTCCCTTAACTGTCACTCGATAAGTACCTACCTACTCAAAATAAGTTACATCTTACAATTCTATTAGAATAAAACTATTTTTGGAATATGGTTTGAAAGTAGAAAATAAATATGGGATATAATAATTAGTTAACACTATAAGTAAACTAAATTTAACCCAAAATTTGTGTAAATATAATTCAAATTTGCAATCTATTTTAAATCTGTAATTCAAAGAATTTGGATCCAAAGCTTGTGGTTCTAACCCTAATCGCCCTTGATAAGCAAATTATAATCGATTTTCTTAAATTATTACTCGATAATAGTGACAATAGTGTTGCTTGCCTTCACTAAAAAGAAAAGAAATAAAGAAAGAGGAAGATAGAAGAAAGAGATAGAAGGAAAAAAATAGACGTGAATAACATAGATTTGTATCATCGTACTAACGTTTGCAGTTATGTGTGTTTTAAGTAATTAAATATCCCTTGCTTTAGAGTTCCCTAGAAGTTCTCAAAGGTGTGTGAAGTCTGCCAACCCGCACTGGGCCAGCGTGGTGGACAATGGCCTAATACCCTCCTCATTCTGACGAGCAGACCCGGCTCAGCAGTGGGCCATTGACGGGTCGTGATGATGATGATGACTAACGTTTGTAAGAATGTATGGATATCTTGATGTATGGATGTTTGTTACTCTTTCACGCACCAACTTTAATATTATTTTGATAAAACTTCACAATAATATAGCTTACAAATCAGTCTAACACATAGGCTATAATTTATAATAATATAGTGTGAATTATCCAAAATATAGCGGGTGAAACCGCGGGACGCAGCTAGTTAAAAATAATTACAAAAAATATAGCATACACAAAAATTAAATAAAATCAGTACAAAAAATTTCTTTGTCCTATTAATTTCAAAATATCATTTGTTATAAAGAATTGTGTAGCTTTCGTACAGTGAAAGGATTCTCAAGATTGGATCAATTAGTTTTTAGAATTAATTTCTTTCTTCGACTGTCTGTACTTAAATAGTCAAATCATTTTAATTACAATACTTAGAGCAACACTACATAAACTATGTCAGTCTAGCATCGGCAAAGAATGATCAAAATCGGTATAGACCTTTCTGAGATAACCTCAAATTTACAAAATGGGCACTTTATGACACTTAAATGGCCATATCTTTTTAAATAAAATAAACATGGCAATACCACTTTTCCATCAGAGATAGAATTCACATCAAATATAGATACAAAAAAACAAATCTTTCCTCTTTATATAAATATAATAGTGTGGATGTAAAATTTTCAAAGACTCATTGTTCTAAGTTGTTATCATTTTCTTTATTAATCAATAATGAAATGATGGACTCACCTTCAAAAACCTACCAATGGCACGACTTTAATAATCTAATCAACTGAAGAAAAATAAATATATATCCTCTATACGTTCTAAAAACACCCGATCGTGTTTAAACTTTACTTGCACGACGTATGCAAGTCTAAAAAATAATCATTGTAAGTTTGTTCGCAATGGAATTAAATGTAAAATATATTACTGAATCAAATGATGGACAAACTTCCATTACATTTTGCTCTATAAGGCTACGTTTCCACAAGATATGTACGAGAATGCGTAGCGAGTAACGTGTCTGTTAAATCGTATTATTTTCCTAGCCTTGCTCAGAGTATGTTAAATGAAACGATTCCATTATTTACACATCCTCGTACATTTCTGATAGAAACGCCTGAGAGTAAAATTTATATAAAATATTATTACTAATTTTTAGCACAGAGAAACTAGTTTATAATAATTCCTGTCTATATTTTATAAGCGCATCACGTTTAATCGGCTAAGCCGATTAGTAACTAAATTCCTAGAAATCTTTAATAGCCGGATTGTACTTGTATTAAGAGGAATTCTAGGAAACTTACTTCATCGTTATATAAGCATTCTCTCTCGTGAATCGGAAAGTACTTTATTCCTGGCATTGTATATGTTTTCTCAGGAGCCACAGCAATCATGACTTCTGTATCTGGGTTAAGTATTCGTACAGGAGAATCAGGGTCCAGCACATTATAAGCGTTGTCAATGAAGATCTGTAAAGGTTTATATGATATAATAAAATTTAAAATCCATTACGTATTAGAAAAAAATTTGTTCATTATTGTTAAAATAATGTCAACTATACATCCATACATATAAATAAATGGAGTGTCTGTTTGTAATATAAAATAACCGGTTTTTACTAAGTGCATAAGGATGATGTTATCAGTCATTCACGGTACATATACCAAAACATTTTTTTTTACAATTTTTGTCTGTCTGTCTTTGTTCCGGCTAATATCTGAAATGGCTGGACCGGTTTTGACGGGACTTTCACTGGCAGATAGCTGATGCAACAAGGAGTAACTTAGGCTATTTAACACCTCGCTACAACCCATAGGAGCGGAGCAACACGCGAACGAAGTCGCACGGGTCGGCTAGTCTTTACATAAAAATCGGCCGTGCGCATGTCGCACTAACGTAACGAGGGTTCCTTACTCCAAAACATTTTTTAACGATGTAACATTTTCATAACTAACATGATTTTTGGTCAGCGGTATGTATTATATACATAGGTTTTAATTCCGTTGCGAATATCGATATAAATGGCCGTTTCTTTATTTACAGCTCATACCTGAGCATTTGATACTCATCACAAACGGACAACAAAGGGATCCTAGTGTTAACTTCGTTTGCTTTTTGGGTAGGAAACTCTGAAAGTGACGATTGCTAGCACAACTTACGTAATAATGATATATTTGAAAATACTTGCTTTAATACATTAGTAGCAGGGCGATAGAAAATATAAAAATTATATATATGTCGGAGGTGTGAGTTAGGATTAGGTTAGGTTAGCCTTATGTAAGGTTAGGTTTATGTTAGTCTAATCCTAGGTTTAAACAGTGAAACTAAGCAGTCGAGGTGAGTGTTGGAATTCTATTAAAAGACGTCTATAAGCAATCCAAGGCACTGCTTAGGTTCCTATCAGAATATTACGAGATCCTAACGTTTAGTTATATCCTGACCGTGTTGCGCCCGTAGCTTATATTATAGGCCATCCGTTGTGCACATACGATGCTTATTAAATGATTGTATATTCCATCCTTTTAAATCTCCGACATATATAATATTCTCTAGCAAAACCGATTTCCGATAGCAAAGTTAATATTGTCCCTTAATCAAAAATGGCTGAACGAATATCAATAAAGTTTGGCAAACAAATAATTTGTAACCTGGATTTAACACATGGCTACTTTTCATCTCGGAAACATTCAAAGTTCCTAAGAGATAATAATAAAAATAATTATTAGACGCCTGCATATTTTATAAAGCAATATATCGAAGTTGAAATGTTTCTTGTTAAACCTAAGTCGCGTAGGTGGATAGAATTCAAACATTTACAGCAAATTATTCTATTTCAGCGCACATTATTCCACAATCTATTGTATATTTCCAAATGGACCACAATCTATCGTACATTTCCATATGTCCATTTGGAAATGTACGATAGATTGTAACTAATTAACCTTCATCAGTGGTATTCTGAGATAAAGATAAAAACTATTTTTTAATTTAGATGTTTGTTTTTTCTTTGTAAATGTTAATTATCATTTTAATCTGACTAATTATTTGTTATTTCATCACCTACACATTCACTTCCCTAATTAATTAAGGGCTTAATCAAGCTTTAAGATCGATTGCAGAGATATACAAAATAATCATAATTTATCAAAAATTAATTTGATAGAGTTAAATTTCGCAATGATATTTTATAGATAAAAGAATATATACAACATTTTGACAATTTAACGTATTATGTTGTGATATTTGTAAATAATTATATAATTAACAAATTACGAAAAATAATATTTCTTACTATCTCTACATAACAAACATCTTTATCTGTTTGTGTATTAGTGCACGAACACTCCACAGAAAAGCTAAATTACCAATAATTTAGTGAAAACAAAATGGTAAACGAAGATAGTACTATCAAACAAGCGCGTCGCCTGGGGGTGGCCGGTAGGAGAAGCTGTACAACCTTTTCACCTCCCTCCTCACCTAGGCAATCGGCTCACCTAGGCCAGCGACGCTCGTACTATAAAATATATATTAAATGCAAAATAAGTAAGTACCTACAATCTCCTTCATGTATATTAAACACAAGTGTTGCTCCTCATCAATTGCGAACGGGAGGGAAAGGAAAGAAAATCAAATAATCAATAAAGCAATGTCATTACTAAAAAAAAACTTACCAAAGTACCACGTGAGGCAAAACTAGTACTGTAATAGTCGTCTGGATCGGTCCTAAGGATGAGTGTTAGAGCAGCATCATAACCACATGATGCTACTCGTTTGGGTGTCGGGAACCGAAATGACTTCATTCTAAAATTAGTTATATTATTATGTATATTATTCATCTCATTCACTTATCTATACTAATATTATAAAGCTGAAGAGTTTGTTTATTTGGTTGAACGCGCTAAATCTCAGAAACTACAGGTTTGAATAGGAAGCAGTAAGCGTGGAAGGCTATAAGCTATATAACATTACGCTACGACCCATAGGAATAAAAAAAGTCGTAAAAACGATATAAATTTAATGTTTTTGAGAGAGTAACGGAATTACGGTGATTAAACAAAAGCTCAGCTCCTTTAGAATTGTATTATAGGTGTATACATAGATATCCGTGGGTGTATAGGCTCTTCCTATCTTATGTAATGCAAACAAAGTCTGTATACTTTATACTGTATTATAATCATGGCATATTAGTACTAGATATATGAAATATATATTACTCATTAAGCGGGTCATCAACACCGTAATAGTTAAAGGTACAACATAAGTTTGTCCCAGTAAATATATGCTGAAATATTTGGTTGCAACGAAAAATAGTATTCTTCCACATACATCGCTCTACCAATTTACTGCAATCTGTTGCTGGCGATATCTAAAAAACAAAGACTATCATTAATTGGCCGACTTCTAACACAAGCATTTAGATTTTTTTTTAAATTACTCGCAGTTTGGATCGCAAACGCTTATAAATGACTGGGATTTGAACCAACTGGCGCTTAAAATTTTAATTTATATATACTACATTTTCTACATCTGTATAAATCATCAAAGTAAGTATTTCCCACTTTACCTGTCGAAATAAATAATCTAAAGATATATTATTAAGATCCAAAACATCCTGCAGCTTATACAATTGTCCTTTTTGATTCGCATCGGTTATAGTAGAAGAATGTAATAGTGGCGCGATTTTGAGGGTCTTAAACACGAAGTCTGATGTTACATTTTCTGGGAGCGTCCTGTAAATACGTTTTTTATTACGGTGCAGAAACGTGTTAACCCGTTATGAAAAAAAAGCTTAGGTGAACTAAATTTATTCGAGTCCGTGCATTTTGAAACGTGTGTCCAATCCTATTAATATTCACAATGAACGGAAATAGACTTAAATTTTCATTCCCCAATATGAATCTTAAAACTAATTTAGATGCATCCGCACGTTTTCAAAATATAGAGTGCAATCCTTTTAAAGTGCATTGTGGGCTGAACTAATCAATATAATGTGTCCTCTATCCGTGAAAGCAATCCATTATGTCAATTTTTGCAAATCCTTTGCCCGCAGCATTGCTTTAACGATAATGCACAAGACAAAATAAAAATGACATGGAATATTATCAATTGGGGAACTGGAAGAGTCAGAGATCGTAACTTCAAATATAATCTCATTTATAATAACATTAATATCAAAACTGATCAGGAAGTAGCATCCACGTTTGAAAAATATTTCTCTGACATTCCAATCTCAACAACTTGTTCTCTCATTTCATCTGCCAGCGTTGCTGAATCATTATTGCTAGAAAATGTTAAAAAATGTGATGTACTGTTCGAATTTAGTACTGTCAACAGTAAAGATATAATTAAAACATTTAAAACCCTAGATATGAAGAAAACAGCTGATATTTGGGGTATTTCTGTTAAAATAATTATCTCCATAATTGATGCCATTGCACCGTATCTAGCTACTATTTTCAATACTTGTATTAAACGTGGCGTGTTTCCTGACCTGATGAAGCATTAGTAAAGTAACGCCTATATTTAAATCTGGATGTATAACTGATCCAAATAATTTTCGACCCATCTCAGTATTGCCAACGCTTAGTAAAATTTTTGAAAAACTAATTTTAAACCAAATGTTGATTCATTTTAATTCACAGAGACTTCTCCATGTGAAACAATTTGGTTTTACTAAGGGTTGTTCAACAACGGATGCCGGTGTCGAATTAATTAAGAATATCTTCGAGGCCTGGGAGGAATCACAGAATGCACTTGGAATATTCTGTGACTTATCTAAGGCCTTCGATTGTGTACAACATGCGACTCTGGTCAGAAAGCTGCGCCACTATGGCATCAAAGGAACTGCGCTCGACCTTATGAACTCCTATCTAAACAATAGGGTTCAAAGGGTTGACGTGAATGGCAAGAGATCTCCTGGGGCTCGTCTGGATATGGGGGTCCCCCAGGGTTCTATTCTTGGACCATTTCTCTTCCTCATTTATATAAACGACCTGCCAAACCTTGTAGAAAAAAAGAACATATTTTATATTATATTTTTGAAAATGTTATGTATGTACGTAAAAATATTAATGATTTTATTAGAAATAGTGACTTGCATGACATTAATACTAGGAACAAACACAAACTTGTTACTCCTACTACTCGATTGAGTAGAATTAGTAATTCTTTTGTTGGGCGATGTGTATGCTTTTACAACAGGATCCAAGAAAACGTTCAAAATTGTTCTATAGGAAAATTTAAAAAGTTAAAAAACGTTTGTGTGACAAAGGCTATTATAACATTAAAGATTTTTTGGAAGATGTCACGCCTTGGGAATGATGCGTTCGCTCCAGGCTTTCTCAATGTATAAATATACTTGTTATAAAAATTGGCGTTTAAAAAATCAAAGATAAAAAATATCCAAAAGAAACAGTTCCGCTGAGTTTCTTGCGCCCATTCTTCTCAGGTCTGGGTTAGGTCGTTTCCGAAAGGGTGGTAGATTCCGACGTTCAATAAGAGAATGTAAATTCCAACATTGAATAAAAAATTTTGACTTTGACTTTTGACTTTGACTTAGATAAAATCATTTCTGAAAACATTTCAAAAATTAGATTGTTCTCTATTCTCGTACATCAAAGCTTGGATTTACCGTCTCTTCTCGTAACGCCTCCATAACCCATCCTACCACATTGTGAAAAGTCATTTTTTGGAAAGTATACTACTATGTACACTTTGAGTGGCAAGCAAACCTATGTCTGTTAAAACCAACGCACAGCTAAGGGAGCGAGCGAGGTGTATTACGCTACGCAAAAAGCGCGTTCCACGACATCATTGAAGACGAAAACGTCATTAATGATGTCATAACTTGTCCTCTCTCGAAGCTCTCGACGACCCATGTCAAATCGTGGGTCGTTGTAAGCGTTGCAATTTTGTTATCTGTGATGTAAATAACTTTATTTGATACGGATTGAGATTTATTAGTAGACGTGAATGTTTCTGCAGTGCATATTTATATAAAATTACTTTTAGTTTCATTAAATTATAAATATTAAAAAAATAATCAATAAAAAATAAGAATATAAATTAATTTAATAAATAATTATAAACTTAACCTCTTGAAACTTGCCTTATAACTCGCCATTTGAATTATTTTCATTAACGCTCAAAACGCTTAATTACCCGTTCCACTTGGGTTAAAGATCATAACGTTTGCGGACAAGTGGAACGGGAAAAACCGCGATCGTGATCGTGGGCGTTGAGATCACTTAGTGGAACGCAGGGGTAGTGTAGCTGTGGCCGGCGCGCGCGATAAATATGAAATATTTAATAGTAGATATAGATAATTGACAGTTGTCGCTTTTCTGAATATAATAACTTTAAATAAATTAACGTTTGCCTTAATTCAATATGCATTACGGTAGCGAAGAATTTGATAATTACATTACTGATAGAATAAACAGACGAAGGACAACATCTACAAGGAAAGTGTTACGAGATTTCCAGAATTCATAAATTTTAATAACGAGGAAGAATTTAGAAAACGCTACATATTTTAAAAAGATGTAGTTATATCCATTCTTTTACCACTAATCGGAGATGACGTGACCAAGTTGACTGAAAGAGGACTCCCAATACCACCTATTTACTTGTGGCTTTAAGATTTTTTCACCCGGGAGTTTCAAGGACAGTTTAGCAAAATTATTAACTACACGCGCCTCTTGTAGTTCCCGTTCCCGTGGGAATATGAAGATAAATTATAGCCTATATCTTATTGTATTGTATAATCTGTTACTGTTATGTTACTGTAAAATTTTATAAAAATGCATTCCGTAAATTTGACGTGAAAGAGTAACAAACATACATAATTACATATATACAAACTTTCGCCTTTATAATATGAGTGTGGTTATATAATGTTCCTATTTATTTCACACCTAAACCTCTGTCACTGACACTGTCAAAAAGACAAGACACGTTAAATGAATTCTGAGGGTGAACACAGCAACACAAATTGACCAATCAGAGTCGTATAACGTATTCAATGCAGTACGTTCCCTTGGCCGAGAGATAATTAAGTATTGTTTGTGAATAGAATGGCGTGAAATAACGAACACTGTGTCATGTGACTATGACTTGTTTATGTGAATACGGGCGTAATAATCAATCTAGATACCAAATTAAAATTTGTATAAAGAAAATTCAAATATAAATCTATTATAGATTTATTATTCAAAGATTTTGGATTACACATTCAAAATAGATACCTAATTCAAATTTGTGTAAAGAAATTCAAACAGAAAACTTTTTCCAACCTGTTGATAACTTGATATTTAATAATGTTTTTATTTATTTATTGTTATCTTTTATTATAAACAACGAAATAAAAATGAGATTGTGAATAACATAAACTTAACCCTTTGGCAAAATATTTAATGTTTCAATTTGGCGAAAGTATTGTCTTGGAACTTCGATACTGATACTGGTTACTCACTAAGTCTTCAACAAAGAATTTACTGGTACAGTATTTTCTCTTGCAGAAATGTGTTATTTCCATAAACAAGCCTTCTGTTTAGTAAAGCTTAAGTAGAATTATAACATACTAGCTGCCTGCCCTCGCTTCGCTCCGGGTATTTAAAGCAATATTATAATTGATGTCCTTAAATTATCACTCTGTAATTGTGTAGTTTTTCATTATTTGAAAAAAGAGAGTGAGAAAAAGTTATAAAAAAATAATAGAAAGAAAAAGAAAAGCAACAGGTAATAAAAGAAGAAGGACAGTGCAAAAATAATATTTTTAGCTTTTTTGTAGTAAAATTTTAAAATGTATCGAATTTCTTCATTAGACTCACTCATCTTCACAGTACGAAAAACAAATAAAAATCACACATTTTCCTAATTTGAATTTGGAATTATCTTCTTTAAAATGTAAACTTTTAATGATACCAAAACCAGCCAGATACGAATAGTATAGCCAAAGAGATTTTATTACAAGTTCATACATACTATAATGCGAAAAGACTTTTTCCCCAACCTATTAGTTTAAACTCTATTTAACGTCACTCGATTTAACGACTTTAAAGCGTCGAATTCTCTCGATTTTATTTGGCTTAGCTTATTTTCTATACACGTAGCATCACACTCTCAATAACGACAACAATACGTGACTATCAAAAGATAAAATATACTTTAAAAGTTGGCAAAATCAGTAAGGACTACACCTGTGTATGTTGATATGTTTATTATTTTGTTGCTTTATTGCCTAGCTCGCAACACGGATGTACGACAATAAATTCGTTATTTTGTTTACATATTGGTATTATGTCAACATCGCATGATACGAGTATGAATAGAATAACAATACACGCAATAAGCGTTGTTATTTGCTTTAAATATAAATGTTTTGTAAAATAATACGGATTTTTGTATTCAAAATATAACGCGTGTTGTGTGTGTGTTAGTGTCGTTATATAGAGTTTACATTGTATATAGCTTATGTATTTTATTAGACCTGTTCAAGAGTTCCAGAGTTCGACTTAAGTTTTCGGAATTGTGTGTGGTTATTGATGACGATGATGACTATAGTTCTACATTTGTTGGAATTAGGTCAACATTCTTAGATATTTGAAGGCTAAATAATTATATTAAACATGTATACTAACAAATTATTTGCGAAAGCTCGAGCAGCTCTTTTTGACACCATATTTAAATCACAAACTGTCACAGCCGGAAATGGAATATCCCAGATCGCTCCTTGAGTGCTCTCCACGACCTGAAAAAATTCTAAGAGGTGATTTTTATTATACTTATACTATTTAACCAATATTATAAATGCAAAAGTTTGAATGTTTAGATATTTGTAACTTAATCATGCAAAAATGGCTGACCGTATTGCACCCGTGCGAACTACTAGTCGATTAGGACATTTCAGAATTATTGTATTAGGTCGGCGCGTAAGTTTGGCTTAGGTTAACCTAACCTTAGGTTCAAACAGAGAACCTGGGCAGTGGAGGCGAATGTTTCAATTAAATGAAAGGATAGTTTAAGCCTATACCTTGGTCACAAATCGAAGGCACTGCTTAGGTTTTATCGGTTCAGTAGCAGTATCTACGTTAAGTAAGTAAGTAATATATATACTTCAATTTTATTTTTTAAAAGGTTACTAGCAGTATGGGTCACATACTACTAGTATTCCCTTTACCCCTCCTAGTAAGCTGGCATGCTTGTGTCAGGCGTGGGCCACGCCAGTAGTCTAATGTCCGGGATTTGAACCCACGACTTATCGATCGTGAATCCAACGCCCGAACCACTGAGCTACTGACGCTTTTCAATATTAATTCATGAATTTTCAGTATTAAATCATTAATTATTATTATTATTATTTTATAATAAGGAGAGTACAAATTCATAGTGTAATATTAACTTTTCTAACACAGTGTCTTGTCTAAAACATTACAATTCTTTGTCTGTACCTACTCGACAAATGGGGCTTAACACCTACAATAATTTGTCAAGCTAAAATGTATATCTATTATCTATGGATTTAAAATGTAATATAATAAGGTGAATCAGCAGTTGTCAACCTTTTTGTATGTGTGATTTGTCTGCGTGGACGCCAACTACTAGTCCGAGATCCCAAGCCGATTCTGATGAAATATTATTTGTTTGAAAGCTGATTTAATCGAGATGGCTCTCAGCTTTCATCAACTCATTGCTAACTTGAGAGCTGCGTGACAATATTAATATATTGACCATTATAACAGTATTGTAACCATGGCAACACACCGACATTACTTACACTGAGTAGAGATGAAACGGTGTTTATCGATACCTTCTTTTCGATATATATTTCAAGTATCGAACAGTATCGAGTAGGTATCAAGTTTTTTTTAAATACTGCAGTGTATATTTTATCTACCTTTTGTTTTTATTGGATTTTATGTATATTTTTTAAGTTGTATTGACTGTTGTTTTTATATTATGTTTTCGAGAAAAATTGATCGACTACTACAAGTTAATTTTGATTTCTCTAAATCGATATTTTGTGGATATTGATAGTTGGTGACAGTATTAAGTTATAGTGTCAGTCGGGGATAATTTAAATTTTTATACCATACTGCTAATTTAATTTCATCTTAAACGTCTGTATGTTCTGGTCAAATCTTGTAACTGAACTTTAAAGCAGTTACCTTCAACTCAATACACGGTTAACTAAATGATGTCATTCTAAATCCAACATGGCGGATGGCCCAAGATGGCAGACTAGGTTCTTTTTGTACGCCCATGATATGGAAAGGGTTTTCTGAGAAGAAAACGAAAAATAAAATGACTTCAATCTAAATGTAATAATACCCAAACTAGTGGTGGGGATTAGTTTTAATATTTAAATACTCTCATGGGTATCAAATAAATGTGTCATGAATATAAGCTTTGTATTTAATTATTATATATGTTGTAATTAGCCCAGGTATAGTTCTACGAGGCATCTTAACTATGATTATAATACTAATTACTTGTCAGACTGTCTCTGTAAGTTGTCAAGCTACCAGTGTTTGCTATAAAATGATCATCACGAATTGAAATAATGATAGATCTAAAGTAGTTCTTATCTATTTGATAATGTCTGTTAAGGTTTTAATCAGGCATTAAACGATGTACGAGTATTATAACTTTATGTTGCTATGGTTAACAATCCTTAAATCCGCAAGTTTTAGGATTCCGCACTTGGCCAATAATGGATACCCTATTATGTTAAGTTATTAAATTTTTTGAGTTACTTACAGTTGATATAATTCAACACAAACAATACAATAAACCTTGAACAACAACAAAACCAAAGTATTATAACAAAAAAATATTTTAAAAACGATACGGAAACCTTATTGCTAAAATCATATAATTTATTGATAGATATCGTTAATTTAATTAATCACACCTAAAGCCATAAGACACACAAGTAATAAATACAGGAATTATTATTCTACATAATACTGATAACGTTTTATTATCTACAAATACCTAAAACCCAAGGTCAAAGGTACTAAATAAAAACTAAGGCTTTCTAGAGTTTCGAGACCAAAGATAAAAGCTTTTGAGACCCGTGAGAAATCAAAAAATTTAAAAAGTACTAGAGGTCTGCCCTCACTTCGCTTCGGGTATTTAAGATATACACAGTCAAAACATATCTAAAAAAAATACGCATTAAAATCATAATTTCTTTGATCTCGAACTTCTCTCTGAATATAAATTGATTTTTTAAATAGATAGAATGGAATGGAAGCAAACGAATGGATTCTAAATTTCATAAAATAATCATAGCATTCAAAAACCTAACGATTAGCGAAGTCATCTTTGGACTAACGATGAGTTACAGAGTAGTTCCATTCATTCGCTAAGACTGCCGTTCGCTCGAACTTTTGTCTTCTAGTTTTCATTTTGGAAGTTTAATAAAAACTCAACACCAATGAAAGAGCAAATTTAAAATCTATTTTTTTATAATAAAAACTAAATAGGGGGCTAATGCCATCTGTTAAATTTTTTTGGAATTTTTTAATTCGATTTTATAGTATGAGAGCCATCTACAGAAATTTGTACTTATTCATATGAGTTCCTATATTTTCTGATTTCGGTTCCTACATTTTTAGTGAGATGGCGTTGATTTGAAAAATGTTTTACAATTGGGGACGTAGCTCAGTTGGTAGAGAGCTCATCTCAAAGCGAATAGGTCCTGAGATCGATTCCCAGCATCCCCACCAGTATATGAACATACTATTGATTTTTTTAAAATATGACACAAAATATTAATGAACAAAACTTACTGTAACTGCAGATGATTACTTAAATGATGCTTAGATTCTAAATAACTCACTTGTCCAGTTATTTTTAAATAAGAGCATTTAAGCAACAGCTAATACTTGCCGGTTGTTTTTAACATAATATATCTGACTTATAATGAGTGGCGGTGGAGGGACGAGTGGAAGAATCACCCGGGATCGAAATACTTTCATCCCAGCACAGTCTATAGGTTATGTGGGATGAATAGTTATTATTCGAGCAAGAGATATAATTATTATTGATTGCTTATACTTGGAAGTTTGTTTTTTTACAGCTCCGGGAGAGTAGTAACGTGAATTATTTGTTTTTAATATCAACTTGATACCTTCGCGTGCTTTTCAGAAAAAGGGTCTTGCGGGATAGTCAAAAAAACTTAATTTTCTAGTGATGATGCGTACAGACGGACAACGAAGTGATCCTACATGGGTAACTTTTTTCTTGGCGAAAGAATTATCAAAATCGGTTCAGTATTTTTAGATTCGCCTATTCGCAACAAACAAACAAAAATACAAACAATCAAATCTTTCCTCGTTATATAATAATTTAGATGTGTAAATAAAATAGTAATAAATATACCTACTGACTTGATTCGCCCTAGCTTCGATGGGCCAAAACATTTTAAAATAACAATTTTGACTTGACATTCAATTTAAATGAACCGTAGTTTATTATCTGAGTTTGACATTATCCAATTTTGTTCAGTAGTTTGTCGTAATACTTGTACATACAAAAAAATATGTTCTGTATCTTTTATTGTACAGATATTAGATTGAAGGAATAAAGAATGGAAGTTATATAAAATTTCGAACCATATCATAATAGAATATCTGGTTCCTCGACGTTATTAATTTAATAGTACATATCATACTTACAGTTACAATAGAGTTCCGAGAGTACCATTTGTACGCAATAATGACGACGGTAGCGGCACATATCACGCTGAACACCACAGCCACCCCCCACACACTTCTAAGGAGAATAAATTAGTTGTATATATATAATTTCAAAATAATTTTTACACTGACCTAGTCTATCCATCTATACTAATATATACAACTGAAGAGTTTGTTTGTTTGAACGCGCTAATCTCATTAACTACTGGTCCGATTTGAAAAATTCTTTTAGTGTTAGATAGGCCATTTATCGAGGAAGGCTATAAGCTATATATCATCACGCTAAGACCAATAGGAGCGGAGCATCACGGGCGCGAAGTCGCAAGGGTCGGCTAGTTTCTCATATATTCTTTCTATAAAGCTAACAGTAGCGACATCTGTTAGAACTTGAAACAACTACGTAAGCAAAACATTGAAAGGTTCGTAGAACGTAACAGCCCGCCATTATAAAAATTAATTTATATCTTTCAAAAAAAAAAAAAATCTCATGTTCTATTTTCATCTTTGTAATCTCTTATATATAAAATTCTCGTGTAACAATGTTAGTTGCCATACTCCTCCCAAACGGCTCGACCGATTTTTAAGAAATTTTATATGCATATTCAGTAGGTCTGAGAACCAGCTATTCGTCTATTTTTCATCCCCTTAAGTGATAATGGCCCACACCAAATTTATATGGCAAAACAATGTTTGCCGGATGAGCTAGTACGATGATATATTTTTATAATACGCGACATAAACGTGAACTCTAAAGCCTCAATCATACGTTTGGAACTTGCCGCCAACTCCAAATCTACACAAACGTTTACCTTGATTTTGGAAACAAACCAAACATCCACACGCTTGCGAGTACGTAAGTTTTGAGAAAGCACACTTATCGTATTGGTGGACGCGTTAACGCGTGGCAAGGGGCGCAGCGATATCTTTGATGATCTTTTTTTAGTTTTTTGGATGACTTGTTTTCGTTGTTAGCATTTCCATAAATGGATGCCAGAAACATAACTCGCCCAAGGCGCCTAGGTGGTTTAGGCCGGCCCTGGACGCACCATAAAAAAAGACTCCGTTGACCAGGTATTAATGTTTTAAATGATTGCACTCGCTTGAGGAAAAAATTAGGAAGCATTGCATCGAATTGGAGTCGGAAGGAGGCCATGGCAACTCATACAATAACAAAACCATACCCTCTAAGTTTGGGTTTTTTGATACTCCTTTGATACTCTATGATAATTTAGATAATTAACTTTTTCGTTCTTTTACTTTAACATCTATCATAATTTTACTTTTAAAAAAGTATATTTTTATATAATAAAGCGCCGTTTAACTATAAAGATAGAAATTGAAAAATTTTCTTGAAAATGTTACGTATGAAAAACAACACAGGTACGCGTTCGAGCGTTCCACACCTGTTGAACAAATCCGATGTAACCTATCATGGCATTTCTAACAATCTATGAGAACTCTTAATTTTATTGGGGCTCAACACTCTACATATATAAAGAATAACAAACCTCTCAGCAACGGTCAGTTCCTCCATTGCAATATATTTAAACCCGTGTAGATCAGTTCTCTTGCAAAATTCAAGAAACTTAGTGGTGCAAAAATTCCATCTGGACGGTCTTAATGGTTTCTCCAAAAAATTATTCTTATACTTCATTTTAATAATTTTAGGCTGTCTGTAAATAACCATTATGCTGTTCAATATAATTGTACGTACTTAACGTGCAAAATGGACTTCCGATCGTTGATGTCCGTCCAGAATGAAAAATCGGTGCGATGTGTCACACGGACATACGAGGTAATTATAAGGTTAATCGAACAGATACAATAACTATATAAAAATAATGGTGATGACACAAAGAAATTGGCATAAACCAGAAAATTGCTTTAATAAAAAATAAAGTAATGCTATTTACATGTGTACTAAATGCTATAAGTAAAATAAAAAATGCATGCGCTTTGAAGTTAATGCTACCGCCTTACCGGATAAAAGGAAACAATGATTGAAGCTAAAATAGCTTAAGGAATTAAAATAAAATAATGTACTGATGCTTTATTAGCCGAATACAAGAATAAAGTATAATTTTAGTAGAATGGAATAAAAATATTCAGCCGAAAATGGCTGCATGGATTTTAAAGAAATTTGCCATGTTCATACTCTATAAGCTTGTCGGAGAAATTAGAATGAAGAGGAGGAGAAAAGAAAGTTAGAATATACAATCTATTATGAGCACCGTATGTGGATGGCCTATCATGAAATATTGGAATAGAACTAAATATTACGACTTGTGTCTAAGGTGTAGGCTTAAGGGCGTCCATTACTCAATTGAAACATTCGCCTCCACTGCATAGGTTCTCCATCCAAACTTATGGTTAGACTTACATAATGGTAACCTGACACAAGGCTAACCTAACGCTAATCTAAACCAAGTCTAACTCACGGTTCCAACAAGCTAAAATTGCTAAAGTTTAACACAGTAGGTAGTTTTATCTATAAAAGCATTTTCTTTGGGATATAAGGGATTTGAGTAAATGGTCAAAAGAACTGAATTATTTGGGCTAAAGTTTTGGTGACGAGCCAAAGTCCGACGCAGAGGTAATATTGTGCTGCCGTGACTTAAGAGTAACGATTGTAATGTCCTTATCCTTGGGTGTTTACCACCCTGGAGGTTCGAAAGGCCAGAGGTGTGAGTAGCTCCCGAAAAAAAACTTCCGCACCTTTCCTCGAAGGGATTCCCGTTGTACTTCTTAAATAATGTGCTTAAAAGGGTGAGTATCTAAACTTATAAATGAATGGTATGAGTGACGGTTTAACAAAAAAGTGCTCACGAACGAAGCCGCGGGCAGATAATAGTAGTAATTCATAAGTGTTCGTGCATGACATTCAACTTTCACGGCGGCCATTAATAATAAACTATGTGGAATATTCTAATAACTAAAATATTTAATACTCTTGTAAATCATTTGACACGATAGCCACTAATGAAAGGTTACAGTCGCCCATTAGTGGAATTCAATGAAGGAGTTCAATGGTGTTGTTTAAGTGAGAAGGCCGTTTATCTAGTTTTTTCCAATAGCTTAAGGACAAAAGTAATTAACTATCTACCCTTACTATCTACGAAGAGTTGACATTGCTATCTACCCACAAGAGACCACATAAATGACTTTATGAAAGATTTAAAACCACCTGCCAATTAGTAATTGATTATTGAGCCGTTACAAAGAGGGGGGTCCTTACTTTGCTTATTTTTAATATAACGTTTACGTCAGCGATAAAGAAGCAAACACGCATATCCAAACGTGAATATCCCTGCTCAGAATACCGAGGGAGAAAAATGTATGCACCAATGTTTACGTAAGTACGGAAGAAGGAGCGTTAGGGCTTTGCTTACTTTTGCTGACATGTAGGGCGGGGTGGTTAATAATTGCAAGAAATCTGCTTACGTAATACTTGATGGACCCAGTCTAAAATCTGAATCCTGAAGACATTGCAAAAAATTGTAATAATTAACTACAATAAATAACCCATAATATGGCTTTGGCATAGATCAGGTAAAAAGGTACTCAGCCGACGTTATTACAAAATTTTTGTTAGTTTTTGAGTAAGTACAAAACCAAATTTTTAGATGGTATAAACTGGATATCATCATAATTCACCTCTCTCAATACCTACATAGAAGATGTTTAGGCTATTAAAAGGTTTTTTTTTTCAAATTTTATACTTTAACGTAGGTCTAGGACTCCTTGAGACTGCCTTAGCATTTACGTTAACAAAAAAGAAGCTGATACTAAGTTTAAGCAAGTTCATTATGCATATATGATAATATGCTTTAAGCTATAGTTACAAATCAGAAATAAAAAAACCTATAATGAAACAATATTTTATTTCTTAAATCTAATAAATGAATTTGATATAATAATAATCGCTATACATAAACTAGATATAACTAACGACATGTGAACACAAAACAAGCACCATTAATTACTTCATAACGGAAATGCAACGTTATTAAGGGCGTTAAACGTTATAATTTATATACATTTTTAATTTGATCGACACATAGAAGTTATTTTCTAAAATTCATTAATTTACATTTGTATATGTTACTGCAAAATTGTTAATACCGCTAGATTATAATCTATCTCGCGATATTATAAATTGACGAAACATTGTGAACGTTATGATAGTTAGAATTCAACGCATTAATTTTTAAAATTATAATATATCGAAATGAAACCGTCAAGCTGCGAAGACGAGCGTATGTTTTCACACTGTGTTACGCAAGGGTTACCCATCCCATAGCGCCGGAGACCTCACAGAAGTCTTTAAGACAGTATTTTTGTCCATTCTAATTTTTGAATTATTTTCATTATGCCCAATGTAATAGTTTTGTAACTCTATGCTAAATTTATCCTGATTCCTAATCTGAGGGCTTTACTTCGATATAGTTAATATCAAAATTCTTAGTGTAAGAATTTTGTAGTAAGTAATCAATAAAATCTATCGAAATGAAACTAAAAGTTACAAAACTATTACAGTGGGCATAATGAATAATTAAAAAAGTTTGAATGGACAAAATATTGTCTTAAGGACTTCTATGACGTCCAGCCTCAGCCGCTACGACTCGTGAGACGTGTATTCCCATTGTGTTACAGCGGGCGGGGGCTCCCCTCCTTCCGCCCCTGCGCTAATAATATACACTCCAGAGATACGACAGACAAGTACTAAGTGAAGGTTGGGATGAATAAGTTTTGTAACTCTATGGTAAATGGTTTCATCACGATAGATTATAATCTACCGAAAATTAATTCGTTAAATTGTAAGTACGATTTACAATCTATCGATAACTCACAATATCGCAGGTATTGTAATATATTCTAACGGTGTTGACAATTTTATGACAGCATATAAAAAGAATTGTAGCTCTTATTCAGAAACTAATATGGTAGACAAAAGTACATTAACATTTCTAAATTGGCTCGGAAATGTATATAGATTTTAAAAATATATAAGATAGTACACAAATTGTAGTCTCATCTTTTACGAGTAATATAACTTTATACAAAAGTTGATGCCATCTTAGTTTTGATGCTTATTTCTAGACCGGATTCAATGAAAAAAATTTTTTTTTTATTCCTCAAAAATATAACTTTTGAGGTAGCTATGAAAGAATGGAAATTTTAATGAATACTAGTAGTAGAATAATTCCAATTACAGAGGTACCAAAACAAATATGGAGCACGTTTTGATATTCAAGACTTATGAAGAATAATTACTTACAAGCTAATGGAAACTTTTCTTACTATCCTAACTAATGAGTACAGATTAAGAATAACTTAGAACAATAATATCGCAGAAGATATAGAGGCATTAAAAAATGTTAACCTGCATTTTCCCAGCCAGAATCCAAAACATATGTTATATAATATCACCATTATATCAGCCCAAATGAGCGTGGAAGATATTTTGTGAAAATTAATTTAATGATTAACATCTCACATAAATATATATAATTATTGATATTAATTTAACATTTAGTATCTTCATCATCAATCATAGTCTTAATCAAATAATTACTCCGTTTCATAATAAATAATGCAGTTGTAGGATTATTTATGCTATCTTTGAATTTTTACAACGACGCAATTGGAGTAAAAATAGCCGCTTTACTATTATTGAATTTTTTCAAAAATAAAATAAATTTAACTTAAGAATCATGATAATTTTATAGCAATTTTTCAAAAAATTTGAATCAACAATAACTTGTGAGCAATTTTTACATTTTTAAACTTAACCTAAAATATTGAAAGCTATTATATTGTATTATTTAATTACCTACATTACATACAAAATTTTGTATACGATCTAAAAATTGCAGATACGTTATTAACTGACGTAATTCAGGACTTTAGATGACATAAAAAAATATATAAGAATTATATTCCCTCTTCGTAATAAGTAGACGATGGCAATCGACTTTAGTAATCTGATAACTAATCTAAGTTAAAAAAACTAAACTAAGCTCAACTTAAAATGGTTCGCTATAGTTCTACACTAGATGACGCATAATGAAAATATATAAAAAATCCTTTGAAACTTTTTCCTGAATGCATTCAAAGTTTTGTTGTTTACAAAACAACAAAAATTTGTATACAAAACAAGTTGAAGCAGTGACGGCCTAGTGGTAAAGA
Source organism: Limenitis camilla (assembly GCA_905147385.1). Lineage (NCBI taxonomy): Eukaryota > Metazoa > Arthropoda > Insecta > Lepidoptera > Nymphalidae > Limenitis > Limenitis camilla. The sequence goes on from LR990224.1 coordinate 9,753,694, forward strand.
ATTGAATGTCAATTATGGGCATACCCAGGGACGCGAAGTCCAAACATGCAAGGTTGTGCGGCGCACAACGGCGTCAGAGCCAGCAGAGCACCAGAATGAAAATATAATATGTTTCGAATAAAATAAAGTTAGTCCAAAGAGTGCGTCAAACGAAGGTCATCAACATTTAAAAAAATGTAATTCTAGACACAGGGACGCCAAAAAGTACTGGAGGGTGGGCAATCAGATTATTGTACGTGGTCTAAGACAGGAATCCGTATTTGGCATGACGACGCAGAAGATGCTTGGAGCGTCCCTGGGCACACCTCTGACTTTTCTGAGTTATGTATTTTCTCAAAGGTGTGTCAAGTCTGCCAACCCGCACTTGGCGTGGTGGACTATGGCCTAACCCGCTGGATCTCCTCCTCAGAATGATCTGATCTGATCCAGCTCAGCCTTGGGCCTTTAACGGGTTGTGATGACGATGGTGATGATGATGACAAAACAAAGCATTGTGAAATGGCATAATTATAAAACAGAAATAATACAAATCGAAACGAGGTAGTCGAAGACCGACTAAAACTTTAAGGAACCGGTGAAAATGGCCCTTAAAGCAAGTCGCTGTAATGAGATAAACATTAAAAAAAAAATTACAATTTACGACTTAAATTTTTGAACCAAACCAAAATATTTCTAGTTGTAAAATTAATACTAACAACAATACTTAGATCAATTGTTACAAAATAAATGTGGTATAGATAAAAAATTAATAATTAAGTTTATGCTTACTCGACAGTTCAGAGCGTGCATTTGTAGCCGAATTTCAAGTAGTGAAAAGTCCGATAGAATTAATACTGTTCTATTTGTATCGGGCGATCGTCAATCATCGATGCAGACCAGTTAGAACTGCATCGTTCACTCGGAACACATGCGATGTTGTGTTCATTAACTAGCAACACATTAACACTATGAGAGCCTCTCCCTCATAATCTTGATAGAACATCACAGGGCGATTCATATTGGTAACTCAATTATAAAGCTCGCCTTCCCAATAAAACAATTAAAATTAACTATATCACATAATATGTATATAATTAGAATAATATGCTATTACACTGAGTGACAAAAATTAACATTTGGTCTGATAAACACGAATATATAAACATAAGGCAGCGTTTAGACTAGAGATGTGCGAGGAAGAGGATGTCAAATGATGCCCTTCTATTGGTTAATTATGATGCTGGTAACACTGGTTTGTATGGCAGCATGTTAGTTATGATGTCGGCAATTTTAACTGAGTAACATTTGATTTTAGAAGTTGGCATAAACTGAATATCATTCGGTTGTGCCATCATAAAGATAAAAGCAAACCAAATAAACACGCTGCCATGACGGAAATATTTATTATTACATCGCGAGTACTCTAGCAGTAACGCTGAAGCTCTGATTCTATGGTATAACCCCCAGGAGGATATTCTAGTCAAGCCGTCATAATGTTAGTCTGCGTATAGACTATAATCCCTTTTAATTAACAAACACATCCCTCGCAACGCTTTCTCGCACATCTCTGGTGGAAACTCAGCCTAATTCTAGTACTATTTACTATTTTAATACTATGTGTAAAAGTCTGAAATTAAATTTTTATACAAATATGTTAGAACAACAGTATCACACAGTGCAATTAGACTTATCAGCTATCTAGCTTTGAAATGTGACCAAGGACGTCACAAAGGGGGAGTAGGTAGGTAGCTGCCGCCCCCCCTCCTCCAAAGAAAAATAATAGCCAATTTGATTACAATTGAATACAAAAGAAATGAAGTAATCCAGGAAACCTAATATCAATAAAGTTAAAACAACCGTATCACACAGTGTAATTACACTTATCAATAGATACCTTTGAAAATGTATATATTTAAAAAGAATGTAAAATAGAGGACAAATGGAGCTTTGAAATTTGACCAAGGGCTTATTAAAGGAGTAGGTAGCCAAATCGTTGAAAACATTCCATTTATACCATCCCCCCGCCCCCTCAGGAATCGATTGGTAACGCTACTGAATATTACAAAAGGCTTGTTACATTTTTTTAAGTACATCATCGGTGTTGTCAATTTAAATGGTCAGACATAAATTTAGATTTGAAATTAATCATAGAGCAAAGTGTTCAAATGTATCATAAAAAAATTATTATACCAAATTGTGGTTTACACGAGGATTTCATAATATCGATCCGACCTACTGAACTTTGAGAAATAGTCGCACGCAATATTCGGCACGTGTACAGCCAACGCATGCGCGATAACCAATACGATAAGCTATCGACAAAGTGCTACTGAAGAAAAAGATAGATAAAGACGATAAAAAGTATTTTGTCCACAGAGCAATACATTTTTATTACTATCTATATTTACTATAAAATCCTACTATAATCTGTTAACGTTTTATGTAGAATATGCATGATGACAGTAAACGATAATTACTTAAAACTGCGTATTTAGGTATAAAATATATAGAGTAATGATGTCACGACACAGTAAACGTCATTTTGTTTTTGTTGTGGTTAAGGCATTTAATAACCAATCCCATTCCAAATACTTAGAATTATAGATTGAAAGAAGTAACCAAATTCAAATTTGTTTATATAAAATCATTCAAAACTTGTGTGAATAAAATGTTATTTACATTTTACTTATAAATAGGATTGAAAGTATATTCCAAATTGAAATTTGTGTATATAAAATCATTCAAAACTTGTGTGAATAAAATGTTATTTATATTTTACTTATAAATAGGATTGAAAGTATATTCCAAATTGAAATTTGTGTATATAAAATCATTCAAAACTTGTGTGAATAAAATGTTATTTATATTTTAAATAGGATTGAAAGTATATTCCAAATTCAAATTTGTGTATATAAAATCATTCAAAACTTGTGTGAATAAAATGTTATTTATATTTTAAATAGGATTGAAAGTATATTCCAAATTCAAATTTGTGTATATAAAATCATTCAAAACTTGTGTGAATAAAATGTTATTTAGATTTTACTTATGAATAGGATTGAAAGTATATTCCAAATTCAAATTTGTGTATATACAATCATTCAAAACTTGTGTGAATAAAATGTTATTTAGATTTTACTTATTAATAGGATTGAAAGTATATTCCAAATTCAAATTTGTGAATATAAAATCATTCAAAACTTGTGTGAATAAAATGTTATTTAGATTTTACTTATTAATAGGATTGAAAGTATATTCCAAATTCAAATTTGTGTATATAAAATCATTCAAAACTTGTGTGAATAAAATGTTATTTAGATTTTACTTATGAATAGGATTGAAAGTATATTCCAAATTCAAATTTGTGTATATACAATCATTCAAAACTTGTGTGAATAAAATGTTATTTAGATTTTACTTATAAATAGGATTGAAAGTATATTCCAAATTCAAATTTGTGTATATAAAATCATTCAAAACTTGTGTGAATAAAATGTTATTTAGATTTTACTTATAAATAGGATTGAAAGTATATTCCAAATTCAAATTTGTGTATATAAAATCATTCAAAACTTGTGTGAATAAAATATTATTTATATTTTAAATAGGATTGAAAGTATATTCCAAATTCAAATTTGTGTATATAAAATCATTCAAAACTTGTGTGAATAAAATGTTATTTATATTTTACTTATAAATAGGATTGAAAGTATATTCCAAATTCAAATTTGTGAATATAAAATCATTCAAAACTTGTGTGAATAAAATGTTATTTAGATTTTACTTATTAATAGGATTGAAAGTATATTCCAAATTCAAATTTGTGAATATAAAATCATTCAAAACTTGTGTGAATAAAATGTTATTTAGATTTTACTTATTAATAGGATTGAAAGTATATTCCAAATTCAAATTTGTGAATATAAAATCATTCAAAACTTGTGTGAATAAAATGTTATTTAGATTTTACTTATTAATAGGATTGAAAGTATATTCCAAATTCAAATTTGTGAATATAAAATCATTCAAAACTTGTGTGAATAAAATGTTATTTAGATTTTACTGATTAATAGGATTGAAAGTATATTCCAAATTCAAATTTGTGAATATAAAATCATTCAAAACTTGTGTGAATAAAATGTTATTTAGATTTTACTTATTAATAGGATTAAAAGTATATTCCAAATTCAAATATGTGTATATAAAATCATTTAAAACTTGTGTGAATAAAATGTTATTTAGATTTTACTTACAAATAGGATTGAAAGTATATTCCAAATTCAAATTTGTGTATATAAAATCATTCAAAACTTGTGTGAATAAAATGTTATTTATATTTTACTTATAAATAGGATTGAAAGTATATTCCAAATTCAAATTTGTGTATATAAAATCATTCAAAACTTGTGTGAATAAAATGTTATTTATATTTTACTTATAAATAGGATTGAAAGTATATTCCAAATTCAAATTTGTGAATATAAAATCATTCAAAACTTGTGTGAATAAAATGTTATTTAGATTTTACTTATTAATAGGATTGAAAGTATATTCCAAATTCAAATTTGTGAATATAAAATCATTCAAAACTTGTGTGAATAAAATGTTATTTAGATTTTACTTATTAATAGGATTGAAAGTATATTCCAAATTCAAATTTGTGAATATAAAATCATTCAAAACTTGTGTGAATAAAATGTTATTTAGATTTTACTTATTAATAGGATTAAAAGTATATTCCAAATTCAAATTTGTGAATATAAAATCATTCAAAACTTGTGTGAATAAAATGTTATTTAGATTTTACTTACAAATAGGATTGAAAGTATATTCCAAATTCAAATTTGTGTATATAAAATCATTCAAAACGTGTGTGAATAAAATGTTATTTATATATTACTTATTAATAGGATTGAAAGTATATTCTAAATTCAAATATGTGTATATAAAATCATTCAAAACTTAAGTGAATAAAATGTTATTTATATTTTACTTATTAATAGGATTGAAAGTATATTCCAAATTGAAATTTGTGTATATAAAATCATTCAAAACGTGTTTGAATAAAATGTTATTTATATATTACTTATTAATAGGATTGAAAGTATATTCTAAATTCAAATATGTGTATATAAAATCATTCAAAACTTAAGTGAATAAAATGTTATTTATATTTTACTTATTAATAGGATTGAAAGTATATTCCAAATTCAAATTTGTGTATATAAAATCATTCAAAACTTGTGTGAATAAAATGTTATTTATATTTTACTTATAAATAGGATTGAAAGTATATTCCAAATTCAAATTTGTGTATATAAAATCATTCAAAACTTGTGTGAATAAAATGTTATTTATATTTTACTTATAAATAGGATTGAAAGTATATTCCAAATTCAAATTTGTGAATATAAAATCATTCAAAACTTGTGTGAATAAAATGTTATTTAGATTTTACTTATTAATAGGATTGAAAGTATATTCCAAATTCAAATTTGTGAATATAAAATCATTCAAAACTTGTGTGAATAAAATGTTATTTAGATTTTACTTATTAATAGGATTGAAAGTATATTCCAAATTCAAATTTGTGAATATAAAATCATTCAAAACTTGTGTGAATAAAATGTTATTTAGATTTTACTTATTAATAGGATTAAAAGTATATTCCAAATTCAAATTTGTGAATATAAAATCATTCAAAACTTGTGTGAATAAAATGTTATTTAGATTTTACTTACAAATAGGATTGAAAGTATATTCCAAATTCAAATTTGTGTATATAAAATCATTCAAAACGTGTGTGAATAAAATGTTATTTATATATTACTTATTAATAGGATTGAAAGTATATTCTAAATTCAAATATGTGTATATAAAATCATTCAAAACTTAAGTGAATAAAATGTTATTTATATTTTACTTATTAATAGGATTGAAAGTATATTCCAAATTCAAATTTGTGTATATAAAATCATTCAAAACGTGTTTGAATAAAATGTTATTTATATATTACTTATTAATAGGATTGAAAGTATATTCTAAATTCAAATATGTGTATATAAAATCATTCAAAACTTAAGTGAATAAAATGTTATTTATATTTTACTTATTAATAGGATTGAAAGTATATTCCAAATTCAAATTTGTGTATATAAAATCATTCAAAACTTGTGTGAATAAAATGTTATTTATATTTTACTTATAAATAGGATTGAAAGTATATTCCAAATTCAAATTTGTGTATATAAAATCATTCAAAACTTGTGTGAATAAAATGTTATTTATATTTTACTTATAAATAGGATTGAAAGTATATTCCAAATTCAAATTTGTGAATATAAAATCATTCAAAACTTGTGTGAATAAAATGTTATTTAGATTTTACTTATTAATAGGATTGAAAGTATATTCCAAATTCAAATTTGTGAATATAAAATCATTCAAAACTTGTGTGAATAAAATGTTATTTAGATTTTACTTATTAATAGGATTGAAAGTATATTCCAAATTCAAATTTGTGAATATAAAATCATTCAAAACTTGTGTGAATAAAATGTTATTTATATTTTACTTATTAATAGGATTGAAAGTATATTCCAAATTCAAATTTGTGTATATAAAATCATTCAAAACGTGTTTGAATAAAATGTTATTTATATATTACTTATTAATAGGATTGAAAGTATATTCCAAATTCAAATTTGTGTATATAAAATCATTCAAAACTTGTGTGAATAAAATGTTATTTAGATTTTACTTATTAATAGGATTGAAAGTATATTCCAAATTCAAATATGTGTATATAAAATCATTCAAAACTTAAGTGAATAAAATGTTATTTATATTTTACTTATTAATAGGATTGAAAGTATATTCCAAATTCAAATTTGTGTATATAAAATCATTCAAAACGTGTTTGAATAAAATGTTATTTATATATTACTTATTAATAGGATTGAAAGTATATTCTAAATTCAAATATGTGTATATAAAATCATTCAAAACTTAAGTGAATAAAATGTTATTTATATTTTACTTATTAATAGGATTGAAAGTATATTCCAAATTCAAATTTGTGTATATAAAATCATTCAAAACTTGTGTGAATAAAATGTTATTTATATTTTACTTATAAATAGGATTGAAAGTATATTCCAAATTCAAATTTGTGTATATAAAATCATTCAAAACTTGTGTGAATAAAATGTTATTTATATTTTACTTATAAATAGGATTGAAAGTATATTCCAAATTCAAATTTGTGAATATAAAATCATTCAAAACTTGTGTGAATAAAATGTTATTTAGATTTTACTTATTAATAGGATTGAAAGTATATTCCAAATTCAAATTTGTGAATATAAAATCATTCAAAACTTGTGTGAATAAAATGTTATTTAGATTTTACTTATTAATAGGATTGAAAGTATATTCCAAATTCAAATTTGTGAATATAAAATCATTCAAAACTTGTGTGAATAAAATGTTATTTAGATTTTACTTATTAATAGGATTAAAAGTATATTCCAAATTCAAATTTGTGAATATAAAATCATTCAAAACTTGTGTGAATAAAATGTTATTTAGATTTTACTTACAAATAGGATTGAAAGTATATTCCAAATTCAAATTTGTGTATATAAAATCATTCAAAACGTGTGTGAATAAAATGTTATTTATATATTACTTATTAATAGGATTGAAAGTATATTCTAAATTCAAATATGTGTATATAAAATCATTCAAAACTTAAGTGAATAAAATGTTATTTATATTTTACTTATTAATAGGATTGAAAGTATATTCCAAATTCAAATTTGTGTATATAAAATCATTCAAAACGTGTTTGAATAAAATGTTATTTATATATTACTTATTAATAGGATTGAAAGTATATTCTAAATTCAAATATGTGTATATAAAATCATTCAAAACTTAAGTGAATAAAATGTTATTTATATTTTACTTATTAATAGGATTGAAAGTATATTCCAAATTCAAATTTGTGTATATAAAATCATTCAAAACTTGTGTGAATAAAATGTTATTTATATTTTACTTATTAATAGGATTGAAAGTATATTCCAAATTCAAATTTGTGTATATAAAATCATTCAAAACGTGTTTGAATAAAATGTTATTTATATATTACTTATTAATAGGATTGAAAGTATATTCTAAATTCAAATATGTGTATATAAAATCATTCAAAACTTAAGTGAATAAAATGTTATTTATATTTTACTTATTAATAGGATTGAAAGTATATTCCAAATTCAAATTTGTGTATATAAAATCATTCAAAACTTGTGTGAATAAAATGTTATTTATATTTTACTTATAAATAGGATTGAAAGTATATTCCAAATTCAAATTTGTGTATATAAAATCATTCAAAACTTGTGTGAATAAAATGTTATTTATATTTTACTTATAAATAGGATTGAAAGTATATTCCAAATTCAAATTTGTGTATATAAAATCATTCAAAACGTGTGTGAATAAAATGTTATTTATATATTACTTATTAATAGGATTGAAAGTATATTCTAAATTCAAATATGTGTATATAAAATCATTCAAAACTTAAGTGAATAAAATGTTATTTATATTTTACTTATTAATAGGATTGAAAGTATATTCCAAATTCAAATTTGTGTATATAAAATCATTCAAAACTTGTGTGAATAAAATGTTATTTATATTTTATTTATAAAAACGGTTGAAAGTATATTCCATATTCAAATATGTGTATATAAAATCATTCAAAACCTGTGTGAATAAAATCTTATTTATATTTTACTTATAAATAGGATTGAAAGTATATTCCAAATTCAAATTAGTGCTAATAATATTTGCATTTGGAATCTATTTTGGATTGAGATTGGTTATTAATTCATAAATGTATTACCGCCTTGGTGATCTGCATAATATTTATAAACTATTGATATATATTAATACGTACAAAATAACTACATATATTATTAAAATCTCACAAACGAAATATTGACGTCACTTGATCATTTCAATGGAAAATTAAAAAAAAAAAGAAAAATAATGAAAATCTGAAACATATGTGATGACGTCACATATACGGCAGAATAAGGTAATGCACAACCATTATTGTTAAAGCAGACAAATTACTATTCAACCCTATATATGTATGAAGTCATTTGGCGTTTACGCCTTTTTAAAAGATTAAATTTCAAAATTGATTTTAACCATTACCGGGCTCAAATTACGAAAAAATAAAAAATAGCAGTCCATTTATTTTTCTTTCACTTTCATATAACAGAATAATACGTATGTTATGTAAAAATTGATATCTAATTTATAAAATTCTCGTGTCACAATGTTAGTTACCATACTGCTCCAAAAAGGCTCGACCGATTTTTATGACATGTTATTGCATATTCAGTAGGTCTGAGAATCGGTTACTATTTATTTTTCATCCCCCTAAGTGATAAGGATGGCCCACCCCAAATTTATATGACAAAACAACGTTTCCCGGGTCAACTAGTAATCTTCTTATATATAAAAATGAATCCCTATTTTCCTTGGTCACGGCATCACGCCTGAACGGCTGGATCGATTTCGCTAATTCTTTTTATGTTGTGTTTGTTATTGTAAGGAGAAGGTTGTTTTGTAAAAAAAAATTAAGAAAATTATGCGGAAAATTATAAAATTTAAGAAAACTTAACAGCCATATTAACTTTTCTAATGTAAGCTTTTGAAGACAGGACGACGTCTGTCGGGTCAGCTAGTTTTGTTATAAAATTATTTATATTAGTTAGTACCTAGTTTTGTTTAATTCTGTTCAAAATAAATTTAGCTCTTTTATTTTCATTTTAGTCTGCTACTTTTTGCAACAGCTACAAAGATAATGGGTCAGTTGACAAACACTGCATTTGATTTTGTAAATTATCTATTGGAAACGACTCCTAATATTTTGGGGACTATAAACAGTGTAAAACAGTCATTGATAGCGCGGCTTATTAAAATCGTTCACTCCTGAAATCTCTGATAATTCTTAAAGTTTTATAATCGATTGTAAAGAGACCTTTGTTCAAGAATAATCTTGAAAATCTGAGAAAGAAAAACCGTTCCACAAGAACAACGAATTGATGTACAATGATACTTGAATTCATCATTACATGCCGAAGACGAAAAATCGTCAGCTGAATGGAGTTCTTATACCCTATATTTTGAGCTACACATGGATTTTTGTTAATCACCTTGCTTACAGTAAAGAAAAATTCGACTCGACGCTTCACCAAAAAACCGTAGTCATATCAAGTCAATAAAAGAAATCATCTAAATTTGGAGTATCCACCAGATATCATTCTGTTTCATTCGTACTCGTTCACAGAGAAAAATATAGAACGTTTAAAAAACTAGAATAAAATGATACTATGGAATATGACTGTTGTTAAATAAAATCTGAATTTGCAAAAAAACTAGATTTTTAAATGTAAATTGAAGAATCGCGGGAGCTCGCACAGCATTATTTTATCAAATTCCGCCAAATTATTGTTTAGCCACCGAAAAAAGTAGCAAGACTAAAAATAATATTTCCTAATAAAATATTTACTTTTTATACGATTACTACTAAATTATATATTATCTATTATGGCAAAAGTTAAGGAAAACCGCTTTTAAAACAATTTTAAAAATAATACCATAACATAATTTTTTTAGAATAGCAAGACATCATCACAGTTTTAAAGAATTATAAATCGAATAAATATTGAACCAATATTAATAAAACCTTAAAAAATTATAAGATTTCTATTAAAACAGATGTATGAAATACTGCAATCAGCCATGTTAACCAAAATCAATCAAAGCTCATGTCATAGCAATTTTTTTCTTTTTAAAACGAGCCCTAAACAAATAGCAAAGAAAAAAATTTAAACATTTACGGCATAATTTAATTACCAATTTCAATTATACGGAATGTTATAAGCCACTTGACAGATAAACCTAACGTGGTTTCAGCATAATTATATAAGAGTTAGTTTAATATTTTAACCTCGCATAATTTTGTTTTGAAATAACTAAACATTTTTAACACCAAGCCCATTGCAAATTCAGTTTTAATTTAACACAAAGATACAGAAACAATATATAACAATTTCAGACAAACAGTTGTCTTATTCTATAAAAAAATCTAAGACAATAAAAGCAAGAAACGATTGTTGTAATCACTGCATTGACATCTATAATAAACACATAGAGCAATCAATTTGTTTATAGTTTAAAACCATCTCAGTTTTGTGACATTATTTCACTACGGCGGCCATTAACAGTTACAACAACAAAATACTTTTCTTTCAACAAGTAGCATTATGAAAGACTTAATCAATACTTCGGTATGAGCGTTTCGAAATCTGTAACATTCTTCACAAAATGTGGCCAAGTTTGCATGATATTGTAGATTTGGTCACCAGGACTTTGCGTTGACATTAGCTGTCTATGAGCAAAAAGTTTATAATCTTTGGCGAGTTTGCCCAATCGGACTCCTTGTTTAATGATTTTTTCACAAGCCTCGAGCTGTTTTTTCGGGGGTATAACCATTTTAAATGTACCAATGAAGGCAATGGATATACTATATTTGTTATAGCCCTTTGTGTGAGCTCCCTCGTAGTCCCAGCCTCTTCCGTAGTATACTGATCCGTCTCCGCCGACTAGGAAATTGTATGCGATGTCGAACCAGCCTTTAGATTCAATATGAAAGGACTGGATCGTACGAACTTGATATACGCATTCACTCTGGAATGATAAAACAAATAATTAGAACATAACCAAAAAGTGAATTTCTGAAATAGAAGTGGGAAGGAATATTCCCTATGATCTATGATCTTTACACATGAAATACAAGATTTTTAGATTAATGTCAAAGGTTTTTTCTCAGTTGATTCCTAGATAAATTCTTCATAAAACAATGTAAAAATATTCTCGAAAACTCTTTCAATACTTTGATTAAACCTCATAAACAATTGGAAGGTTCTAGTATCCCTCCTTTGCCATATGCCATATAAATATTTTTTTGAAAACTGTTTTTAACAAATTGTTAATATTTATTGTAATTGGTCTTAAAGTAATAGAAAGTGGTATTCATTTGATTTCTATCACGTCACGTTTATGAGATATAGGTGATATAATTTTAGGATACAAAAAGAACAAAAGTATAAAGGCGCGCATCATCATGCTATAGTTTTTCAAATTGTTTAAAACACTGTAATTTACCGACTATATTTTCCAATTATTAATAGACTAAAGAATAGTTTAAATAGAAAAAAAATTGAAATATAGAGAATGAAATGAATTTTGTAAAAAAAAAAAAGCATTTTTCCATATAACTAACGAATTCTCACTGACATATATTTATCTATGTATATGTCGGAGGTATGACTTAGGTTTAGGTTAGCCTAAGGTTAGGTTAACCTTATGTTAGTCTAATCTTAGGATTAAACAGTGAAACTAAGCGGTGGAGGTGAGTGTCTCGATCTAATAAAGGAATTCCTTAAGCCTACATCTTGGTCACAAGTCCAAGGCACTGCTTGGGTTCCTGTCATAATAGTAAGAGATGTTAACGTTTAGTTATATCCTGACAGTATAGCTTAAGAGATAGGCCATCTATTCCATTCCTTCTTTTAATTATATCCGAAAATATATATAAAAAAAAATTACGCGATACATCAAAACAAAGTTTATATTTGTTATATGTATAACATATATCTAAACAACTTTTTATAGCTGACCTATGTAATTATACCTACAAACCTTCCTCTTGAATCACTCTATCTATTAAAAAAAACACAACAAAATCCGTTGCGTAGTTTTAAAGCATTAAGGAAGGAATGGACAGGCAGACAATGGGAAGCGACTTTGTTTTATACTATGTAGTGATGATGAAACTGATTACTTTTAGTACTGAATGTGTTACAAAAATAAACTATTAAGTCATCTTTATCAGCCGCATTGAATTTATTAATAAGAGAACTTATTAGGGACTTTTTGGAGCTTGCTACTGAACAACGTTGTAAGGATTCCCATTGACATACAGCTACAATTATAAATTAGAGATAACGTTATGACTAATTTTACTTTATACGAACCAATCAACAGACAATTCACAACATTTCAAAAATATTTAGCACTTAAAACAAAAATACTGTTTCTTCATTTATCTGTACTTAGAAAAATACCTTTGATTTATTTGTAAAATAAACTAAAAATATGTGATGACGTCATTTGGCGTTTACGGTATTTTAGAATAGATTAAATTTCGAATTTGATTTTAACCATTACCATTATTAATATTTTTTGAGATTTTTTGCTTCATTTGACAAACTGAGCGGGGCTAGGTAAACCTTTGTTGGTAACGTACCCTATCCTATCAATTACACGGACCTGGTTTGTTTACAGAGATTAAAAAATTATAAGCTACTCTAATGTATATTATATTGTATAGCAAGTCAAAGTCTAAGTCAAAATTTTTTATTCAATATTGGAATTTACATTCTCTTATTGAACGTCGGAATCTACCACCCTTTCGGAAACGAACTAACCCAGACCTGAGAAGAATGGGCGCAAAAAACTCAGCGGGACTATTTCTTTTGGATATTTTACTTTTTAACTTTGATTTTTTTTAAACGCCAATTTTTATAACAAATATATTTATATATTGAGAAAGCCTGGAGCGAACGCATCATTCCCAAGGCGTGACATCTTCCAAAAAATCTTTAATGTTATAATAGCTTTTGTCACACAAACGTTTTTTAACTAACTTTTTAAATTTTCCTATAGAACAATTTTGAACGTTTTCTGGGATCCTGTTGTAGAAGCATACACATCGCCCAACAAAAGAATTACTAATTCTACTCAATCGAGTAGTAGGAATAACAAGTTTGTGTTTGTTCCTAGTATTGATGTCATGCAAGTCACTATTTCTAATAAAATCATTAATATTTTTACGTACATACATAACATTTTCAAAAATATATTGTGAAGCAACAGTCAATATACTAATTTCTTTGAATTTATCTCTTAAAGATATTTTAGGGCCGAGACCATAGATTGCGCGAATAGCTCTCTTCTGCAGTACAAAAATCGTTTTTATGTCGGCTGCGTTACCCCAAAGTAGAATGCCGTAAGACATTATACTATGGAAGTAGCTAAAGTAAACTAAACGAGCCGTGTCTATATCAGTTAATTGGCATATTTTCTTAACCGCGTATGCTGCAGAGCTGAGTCTATTGGCCAATCTCTCAATATGGGGGCCCCATTGTAACTTAGAATCGACAGTAATGCCCAAAAATACGGTAGATTCCACCGGTTCCAACTCCTCTCCATTTATAAATACACCATTCTCTATTTTTTTAACATTAGGTGTCGTAAATTTTATATATTTAGTTTTCTTACTATTTAACATTAGATTATTAGCACTGAACCAATGTACAATATCAGAGAGAGCATTGTTTACATCGTCATATTTAGTTTGATAGCGTTTCACTTTAAATATTAGTGAAGTGTCGTCAGCAAACAATACTATCTTGTTCTTTTTTTCTACAAGGTTTGGGAGGTCGTTTATATAAATGAGGAAGAGAAATGGTCCAAGAATAGAACTCTGGGGGACCCCCATATCCAGACGAGCCCCAGGAGATATCTTGCCATTCACGTCAACCCTTTGAACCCTATTGTTTAGATAGGAGTTCATAAGGTCGAGCGCAGTTCCTTTGATGCCATAGTGGCGTAGCTTTCTGACCAGAGTCGCATGATGAACACAATCGAAGGCCTTAGATAAGTCACAGAATATTCCAAGTGCATTCTGTGATTCCCCCCAGGCCTCTAAGATATTCCTAATGTATATATAATAAATATATATATAATATAATAAAAAAGCGTTAGAAGCTCAGTGGTTCTAAATAAAAAAATGTAAATAAAAAGCATTTTTTATAAATGAACAAACCTGTGAGCTGCAACTTTCAGTTGCAGTATGTGCAATAATAACCCAAGGTGTCGGCTGTCTTAATTTAGTCAGAGGCCCTTCCACAGGCTGGGCCAACCAGTCTGTCCTAGGTACTATCCTTAAATGATCTGCCGCTATCAATAATGGATCATCTGAAACGTAATATTTATCATTACAATATATGTTTGTATGTATGTTTGTTCGGGTGGAATCTTGCAACTCAATGTTGAAGCAGATATCTTTAACCGATTGAGCTAAAATTTTCTATGTTTAATTTAGATGAACTATGTGACGTCATTCTAAATCTAACAAGCCAGACTAGTTATTATTAATGCTCTCCTAAGATATGGGTACCAATTGAAAGGGATTGCTAAGAATAACTCGAATAATAACGTGACGTCACTCTAAATCCAATAAATAAAGCGGATTTCAAAAGATGGCGGACTGAGTTTCTTTATGCTTTCCTACAATATGGGTATCAGCCTCGTGTTACGATACCATTGATGATAATAATTAAAATTTTAAGAATAAAAGAGTACGAATTATATTTACATATAATGAATGATGAATATTCACAAAGAATGTTGTAAGCTTATCTCTCATTACAATGCTTTCATTGAACCAGAGGTCACACCTCTCGACAAGTGTTAACGATCATTTTTTTTCGGTTTTGCAACATTGAATTTTAATTTTATCTACTAAAACTTGTACTCATACATCAATTTAATTTATTTTAATATTAAGTTATCATAGTCATACCTTCTTCATTAAACGTAACGTTATACTTATTAAAGCAGAGATGACATTTGTTCTTTTTTCCACAAATAACGTGACAGATCATCCGGTTACCAATTCTTTCTATTGTTAGTAATAAGTAATAAACAATAACAGCTATTAATGGCAAAAGGATCATCGTTATGATGATTGCTTGTAAAATTTCAAAATAAGACCCCACCACCACATAGGCTGAAAAAACAACCATTTGTTTAATTAGTAACAGAAGAACATACATACACTGCTCAACGGACTTCTGTTAATTTGTTTTTAATATAATATACAGTGTAAACTCCATGTAACGTCACTCGACTTAACGACAAACTCCCTAAAGAGTCGAATACACTCGACTCTGGTTATCTAGAGCATCACAATCCTTACTAGTATTATAAATGCGAAAGTAACTCTGTCTGTCTGTCTCTCTTTCACGCCAAAACTACGAGACCGAATTAAATGAAATTTGGTATACAGATAGTCTAGGGCCTGAGAAAGGACACAGGCTACTTTTCTGTTGATTTGATATAAATAAATATGAAATTCCAATATTTCAGTATATTGATACTAAATAAAAATATTCTACGCTTACAACAGTAAACATATTTTATCATTATCCCGCAAGATCTCTGAATTTTTTCGGGATAAAAAGTAGCCTAATGTTAATCCAGGTTGTAAAGTATCTGTTGGCTAATATTCATTGAAATCCATTCAGCCGTTATTGCCTTGTCGAATAACAAATATTCAAATATTAGTAAGATTCGTTATTAAAGTATCTGGAAGAAAAAAATAAAAAATTGTAAAATCAATTTCATTATCATAAAATATATTCTTTAATTAGTTTATGTTGAGCACTGTATATCGTTTTTTTTAAAGAAAAAATTATTAATGTATTAAATTATGTAAGAGTATGATGATGACAATGAATGAACACTGATGAACTGTGAAAACTGTATCCAATTTTGTGCAGTAGTCTAATTATTATATTGGCTTCTATTGAATGCTATCACATTAGGTCTTATTTATTCATATATATACACTTTTTTTTAAATAGTGACAGATGTAATTTAGGTTATTATCTTGTTAAAATATTTTTTTTTTAAGCAAAAAAGACAGTTTCTTAAATCTTTAATAAAACGTAATATGTGAATAGTAAATAGATATGTCGATTAATTACAAGATAAATTACTTTGTATTTCTAAGTGTTTTAAAAAGAGTATTTTAGATTTGGCAACACTTGTTGCAACTCTTTTTATTTCTGTGAATTTTATGTTGAAGCTTCTCAATTTTAAATGTCAAATTACTCCGGCTTCGCCTGGTTGCAATTGACCATATGTATTTAGGTTAATTTCTACTTTTTATTTTCAAAATATTCATGAAGAACTCCTATACAAACTTTTATCCACTATAACTACCCTTTCAAATATTTTTCTCATTTCGGGTAGCATATGTACCAAAAATAGTGTAACTAACCTTTATTTTATACTTATAAATATCATAAATTTTTAGTTTTTATTTATTTCTTCTATTTGCAATAATTACCATAATCTTCTGACATTTTGTTCATTTAGGTGATGAGTTAGTGCACAATGATTAAAATACTAATGGTCCTTCACCATAAAAATTCCAATTCAATGTGTACCATTAGTTAAACCTTTGTTTAATTAATCACTTACCTAAAGTTTCAAATTTAGTATCAAAGTTCAGTTTGGGATTTGTCTCTTGCTTGGTCCCACTTTTAGTTTGTAAAACAAGTACTATTGCAACTATACTTCCTATGACAGTGATACAAACTGCCGAAAATGTTACTTTGTGCCATATTAATATCTTCTCTTTAGGTGTCGCTGTGAAATTGTATAACACATAAATTTGACAGACATTAGACTATATGATATTAGTCACCATTAAATAATAATATGGAAACAGTTAATAACATAAGTTAAAATAACTAAAAGGCATGCTGGCAGCTATTACTATGATTTTGGATTTCACTTGCCTTGGAATGCAGACATGCCATCCGGGGTCAAAAGAAAAGCATCACTTAGTAATCAAAATATAAAGAGCAATAGCATAATTATAAAAACAACCACAATTGCAGCAAAATTCAAAACAGTATTATATAATCTATAGTCATAATAAATATTTGCATTTATTTTGATGTAATGCCCAGCTTACTTTGTTAAATATGTTATTTCTAAATTTTATATTAAGTCCTTTAAATTAAATAATATTTTAAGACTAAAGTTTGATTATATGACAAATATCCTGAACAACAAAAGCAGTGTTAATTAAGAAGATAAGTTAAAATGTGACCAAGAAGCATGCAAAACTGAGAAATAAACTACACTGAATATAGAATTGAAATAATAATTCAGAATAAAATAAATTACATTAAAACTAAACTAAAACAATAACATTTCACTTTAGTGATATTTTTACATACAATAATTATTCTAATGTAAGTTCTTCTTACACTTTTGTTCGATGTCTTTCTTGGGATCTCTTGTAATTGTGTCCTCTTCAGTTTTAACAAAACTAGCATTGTCAATGCCAGTTTTCTCTTGAATTATTTGTTTTATAGTCACAGGCCCATTAAAGTATGTGTTGTTACCAAACTGTACATGTTCAGAATCTGTAACGGAAACTTTGCCAAAAACTGGAAGTGTATTTTGAATTAAATTTGGAGGAATGTTAATATTATTATTAGTTCGTGAAATTTTTTTGTCAACATCTTCGTCTTCACAGTCACTCGTTTCTTCTTCAACGAGTTGAAGGTCACCTATATCACCTTCGATTTTTAAACTATCACTAAAATTTACATTTGAATCATTTAATTTTCTAGCCATATTTTGAAATATTTACATTTTCTACATCTAAAACTATCATATTTCACCAAGTGCCATAACATCAATAGTACGATAATTGAAAGATATCTATAAACATGTCTTGATGTCTATTATCTATAACCTGTACTCTTTGGCAGTGTTGCCACTTTAGCGACTTTGTCGCTAAAACTAGCGGATTTTTTGTTTATTTAGCTACTTAAATTTGATGGTTAGCGACAAAATATATTCTAGGGATTTTTAGCTACTTTTGCACCATTTGAATTCGCTACTCTATAAGTAGTATTTAAATATATTATACTATTGGTAGAGTCTCATCGAGAATCATCTGTGTACATAAAAAAGTGTCCGTCAAAATGCATTAAATTAGGGTGGCGCTAAATTAGCATCAGGGTAAATTTTCAAGGAATATAATTAAATTAGGATTGAAAAATGATTGAATTTCAATAAGTAATTACTTTAGTCGACAATAATATTAATTTTTTTAACTCTGCATACTTCAATTCGTTTACAATTGCTATATTCATACCATACCCTTTATCTACACCATCGCCATTCTGGAAGGTTTTTGAACACTGTTATTATATATACTGATATTTACAGTCTACAGCTGGACATTTTTTTTAATTTTCTACCATATGAGATGACACTCTTTACCTCCATACGATAAGGTAGTGTGGCCGTAGAATCACAGATAAACACATAACTCTAGTTTCTCTATGGTAGATATATTAAGTAATAACTAGGGGAAGTCCCGCTAATTATGTATTTTGAATAATATTTCTTTTGTCGCTCAGTCTGGCTGCTGTTTTTGTTAACGTTACATTCACGTATTCTTTTTTCATTAGTCAATTTTGTGAATTAATTAAGATATCAACAAATTAACCTCCTAATATGGATTTACCCGTAAAGAGAAAGACTTACAGTCAAAAATACAGGAAGGAATGGGAAACCGAATTCAAATGGTTAAAACCTGTCATGACTGACGAAACTAAAGCATTTTGCTCGTTGTGTCATAGCGAAATGTATGCGAAAATTACTGATTTAAAAAAACACGCCGCAACAAAGAAACACAATGAAAAGTGTGAATTAATATCAAAAAATAAAAGAATTGAATTTGTGCCAGCACCCAGAGATACCATAAAGTCAGCAAGAGCAGAAGGTACTTTAGCCTTATTTATTGCCGAACACAGCTCTTTAACACACATAGACCATTTGACAGAAGTACTAAAAAAATGTTTTATTGATTCACCAGTAGCTACTGATTTGAAAATGCACAGAACAAAATGCACGGAAGTTATTAAACATGTTTTGACTCCACATTTTAAACAGACATTAGCAGATGATATTAGTTCTAAAAAGTTCAGTATCATTATTGATGAATCTACTGACCTCAGCGTCTCAAAACTCCTCGGCATTATCATTAGGTATTTTAGTTCAGAACAAGAAACAATCGTATCTTCATTTCTGGCTTTAGAGCCATTAAAAAGTGCTGATGCGCATGGAATCGTGACTGCTTTACTTAATTGTCTGAATGCCTATAAACTTAACGTAAGAAACATGATTGGGCTTGGAACTGACAACGCTTCGGTTATGACGGGCATAAATAATGGCGTCCATAACATTCTAAAAACTGAACATGGCATACCAAATTTAGTTTTAGTGCGATGTGTGTGCCACTCGCTCCAGTTGGCCGTTACACATGCCTCAGAGGAAACTCTTCCTAGGAATATTGAATTCCTCATACGCGAAACCTATAAATGGTTTTCCCATTCTCCTAAACGGTGCGAAGAATACAGATTACTCTTTGAAACCATAAATTGTGGTAAACAGCCATTAAAAATCTTGAGGTCCTGTGATACCCGATGGCTCTCAATTGAGCCGGCTGTAGCGCGTATTCTTTCACAATGGGAAGAACTCAAATTACATTTTTATGTAACCAAAGACAAGTGTTATACAGCGGACTTACTGTACGCTATGTATTCCGATGAAACCAATAAATTGTTTATATGTTTTTTAAGAAGCATACTCAGTGAAGTGCAAAATGTGGTTAAAAATTTTGAAAGTGAAAAAGCAAACCCTCTGTACTTGCTCAATGAATTAATGGCTCTTTTTAGATCTGTTTGTAACAGAATAGTAATACCTAATTCTGCAGTTACTGATGAAGATTATCTCTCAATCGATGTAGAAAACCACCTAAACCCCTGTCCATACTTGGGGTATCTGTTTGAAATGCAATTAAGTCAGTGCAATACTATAACCAATGCAACCATAAATTTAGTGAGGAAGCGTTGCATCGATTTTAATATTAAACTAGTTAAGGAATTACAGGTAAGACTTCCATCAAACTATCTAGTCTTACAGAAAATGACTCTACTAAGTGTAGAAAATACGTTGCGCCAAAACAAAGATGATAGTTCTCTGTCTGAACTGGCACAAGAATTGGGTTACGATGCTAACCAAATAGATAAAATTTTGCGACAATGGCAGAATATCAACTTTGTCAGCTGGGAAGCTACCGACGACGTAATTAAATTCTGGGCAGCGGTACATAAATATAAAGATGCGTCGGGAGCAAATACTTTTAAAGAGTTGTGTGAACTAGCCTTATCAGTGCTATCAATGCCCCATTCGAATGCTTCAGTAGAGAGGATTTTTAGCACAATGAACATCGTAAAATCAAAATTAAGGAATAAAATGTCAGTATCGACTTTAAACTGTATAATGTTTTTACGTAATCAGCTAAAAATTCGAAAAAGTAATTGCTTTACTTATGAATTACCTGATGAAATACTAGCACAAATACGAAAAGATGGGAAATATTCATTTAGACATGATAAAACGCAATCAATGGATTTTAGTCAACCCTCTACATCTCAACATCAACAAACTGAAGAGAATGAATACGGTGAAGAGCATAATGAAGCATTATTTGTTGACATGGAGTTTTAAATGTACATTATGTTAGATTTTTAGTTCTAAAAGTTTGTTTTTTTAATACTTAATTTTTTCATTATTAAAAATTTATTTAGCGACAACTAACGACTTTTTTTGTTACCATTTCATGCAAAACTAGAGACTTTTTGATAGCAATCTAGAGACTTAAATCAATTCAATGTGGCAACACTGCTCTTTGGTCGAACCATTAGTTGTCACTTGTCACTATACGTGTCACTGTCGCAATATACCTTCCTTCCTTCCTTCTTCTTTTAAATGGCTTCTAGTTGTGCTGTTGTAGATTTTATTTTAAGACACTTCCTTTATAATCAGAGGACTCCACCATGTTAATATCAATCTACAACAACACAGTATTCGTTAGTATCCAATACCAAAAAAAAAAAATTTTTTGCTTACATTCTAATAAATAATTTATACAGTTAGTATACTATTTACAGTTTAATTTCGTTAGACTTAATAATTTACACACAAATTTTACATAACGGGGACAAAACACTAATTGCAGGAAACATTTATCATTAATAGGTCGAGGGATAGAAGAAGGGAGAGCATCATATAGTTTACAGAAAAGCTTAGGACATGAAAACAACAAATGTGAAATTGTGCCTTCGTCCAGGCCACATTCACACAGTGAATGATCTCGGATTCTCAATTTACAAAGATGTACTGGAGTGCAGCAGTGTCCAATTCGAAGACGGCTGATCGTAGAGATGACCCAACGAACCTCACTTTGATGGAGAAAAAACCAAGGTCTTCGTGGAATGTCCTGTTGGATTGCTGTGTAATGTTTTCCTTTGAAACATTTTACTAAATCCCACATTGAGTTCCAGGACTTAATAAGGTCGAATTTTGCGATTAAACGTAGATCATGAGCGTGGTTTGCATAGTGAGATAAAGTGCCAATTTCCACCGCCTGCTTGGCAAAAGCATCAGCAGTCTCATTACCGACGATACCTGAGTGACCGGGAATCCAAGCCAATGTAATGGACAAACCCGTCGGCACAATTTTCCTAAAAAGTAGTTCGAAGTTTTTGCTTCACGTACCAATATATCGATGACAATTTGAGTGTGTACTGAATACGACCCTCTCTTATTTTTGTTAAATTTGATTTCTATTATAAAACTATGTAGGCACTATAAACGTCTTCTACTGAATATTTGAGCATAATGTTAATTATGATGTTGGCAACACTTATAATTTGACGAGCATCCTGTTATTTTATGTTGGTAGGATTGATATGAGTAGCATATTTACTTTCTTGAATGTTGGACAACTGATAAACATAAAAACAAAGAAGTAAGAATACGTCGTCACGACAGAATGATGATAATTGGAGTCTAAAGTATAACCTCCTGGAGGATATTTTAGTCAAGCCGTCATACTGTTAGTCTGCGTAGATTACAACTTTTTAATTAACTATAAGTATTAATATATTTAGGCATTATACATTAATTAAACGGCATATTAGTATAAATATTGAAAAAATTATGCAACCATTTTAGAACAAAATGTATCAAGAAACTGAGCGGGCGCGATGCGATAAGTCTCATGACGATACAGTGTAGCTTGGCTGGCCTCTGTTATTTCTAAAATTGTTAAGTGCAAAATCACTAAACAAACAAAGTGAACACTGCCTGTAGCCCGGTCCCTGGAAGCTGATATCCTATATGACATTGTTCAATCGTTGGCATAACACGGATATGATTCGACGAAACATAACACGTGATACGCCAACAATCCAGTTTCTAGTTCTGAGTCTAAATCAAAATAGTCGTGTGGGTCACTAATGACAGCGCTCAATTTAGTTCGTTATCCAATGGCGAATTTGTTCGCGCTTTTAGTTCGTTTGTTCTTTTAGTTCATTAGTTTTTTTTTAAATATTAAGTAATAATAATAAATAAAGAAAAAACAAATATTTATGACGGAGTTACCTTAAACGGGAAAAACGTCCGGAACGTAGTTATTGCCCCCAATACACAGTAATTGGACATTTCAACTTTGATTATGAAAAACAAGCTTCACCCTAAACAAATGGTAGATTTTAAACAACATCAATGGCAACACTTTTATTATTTAATCGAATAGGCAAAGGTATTACACCGTACAGTCTTGTCATAAAGATAAAAAAATGTGTGTAATGGTAACGTACATTGGACACATTTTTTATCTGTTTTTATTTAATCGAAAAGGCAAAGGTATTACACCGTACAGCCTTGTCATAGAGATAAGAAAATGTGTGTAATGGTAACGTACATTGGACACATTTTATTATTTTTATCATTAAAAAAATCATAATAAAAAATGCTTCTTTATACCTCGAATAGAACTTAAATATTAATATTTTTATAATAAGCAACTTCGTTCCTATCCGGTGTCCCACGACACCACACGTTTTTTTATTCTTATTAAAAGTACAGATAATCATAAAAAAATGAAATCATTTATATTAAATATTATAGTCAACTTCAGAAACAAAAATGTAAATAGAGATTAAGGATGCAACATCGCTCATAAAAAAACATCGAAGTTTTCAAAAGTGGAACATCGATGTCTATAAACAATATTTTTATCACCATTTAAATTTTTTGTAGATATTGATACGTTCTATAATATTGTAGAACATTGTTTTGTTCTATCATCAATACTTTTTGCGATGAAAGACATTTTATGGCTAATTTTTTGCACCTTGGGTTAATTGGTTTTAGTAAGAATTTCTGAGGATCTTTACTTTTTTCTAGTAATAAATATTGCCTATGTTACTCAGGGATAATGTAGCTTACAATAATAGTAACAACTGGGGGATCATCTGCAATCCACAGATTCTCTGATGCCGAGCTTTTTCTTTCAGAACTCTATCAGATTAAGGCTTATATGTCTTAACAAATAAAAATTTAGTACACAAAATTGTACGAAATAACAAGTTATTTACTATTTAATAACCATTTTTCTTTAAATAAAGATATTCTTCTTCTTCTCTTGTATATGGCTTTTCTACAGCTTTTGATAGCAGTAGTTCTGAGGTAATAAATTAACATCATAAAACCCCCGACGATAAATTATGCGTTTGTCAAATTAAGAAACAGCGCAAATTTTGCAATACGTTCGCAATAATATTTGCAGGAAAGCGTCCCAGACTGTTGTGTCCTCGTCTATTTATATCAAAAATCAATAACTGCTATAACCCAATTAAAGGATCGCCTGCGCGGTGAGAAATAGGGTGAGGGCTGCTCCGGGGTTACCCAGGCAACCGCCGGTAGTCTATATCTGTACATATTATATACTTGTAATGAAATCGTACAGAATCGACAGACTGTTCATCTCATTCAACGCATAAACATAAACTGTTATTATGGCTGAACTAAAAAAATAGTTAGTCTGCCATATTGGACTGACGTCACTTTATTTTTCGAATTTTTCTTAGCAAGCCCTTTTATTTGATACTGATGTAGTAGAAGTGCATTAAAAACAACTAGACCTCCATCTTGGATATGCCATCATGTTGGATTAAGAATGATGTCACAAAGTTAACCATGCATTATCATCCAAATTGAACTTAAATTTTCATCCACGCTAAAATCTATATCTACCACATTTGAATCAGTTTTAGCGTATGTTATTCAGCAATTCAGAATCACCTTATAATAGATATTTATGCAACTGTTGTATAATAGAGAGTATTAATTTAATACCTAATTATCAATAGTTGCATACAAGACTTTATCTACACCCATAATTAAATCTTCTATAAAAGTTTCTCAAAAAAGAGTAGGCTTAAGACACATGTCAACACTAAGCACATTAAATTACTTTAAATGAGAGTTCTTATTGCGATTATAAATCACGTTAAAAGTAAGCTTAACAGACATGTCACTAATTATTTATTGTATTACTTATTGTAATAATTTGATCTAATTATCTTAACCAGTTCACCTTCTTTGAAAACGAAAGCAGGAGTTCGTCCAGAATCATAACGTTGTTTTTGTTTGATCTGACTATCTTCAATATTAGCACTTACTTCGTTTCTTAAAGATTCAATATCAGTTATTGATTTATTTATATCAAACTTATTGGACAAACTATCTCGAAATCTATATCCAAACAAAATTTCTGATGCCGTTTTACGAGTGGAAGCATTTATGGTATTGTTAATGCCCCATTGTATCTGACCCAGCAATGTATCCCAATCACGCTCATCGTCACATGAACTGCTTTTAGCCAATGAGTTTAAAATAGTCTGATTAAAGCGCTCAGCTTGGCCATTAGCCCGTGGACACGCAACTGCATTTAATATATGTTTAATACCGTGAAAATTACAAAAATTCTTAAAAACATTTGAGGTGAAAGAAGTACTACGATCAGAAATTATTCTGCTAGGCAATCCGAAATCATAAAATATATTTTCAAGCACCTTTACATTACTTTTAGTTTTAGTGTCTTTAACGGGTTTAACAAAAACATACTTTGTAAACCTATCAACTATAGTCAAAATATAACAGTTTCCTTTCTTACTCTTCATAAACGGTCCAAGATGATCGATATGAATCTTATGGAAAGGAATGTCTACTTTTTGAATTGAAATTATTATTATCATTATTATATGCACACTCAATACAAGATTGTACATATTTTTTTACGAATTTGCGTAATTTAGGAAACCAATATAGTGCCTGAATCTTTTCAATTGTCTTTGCCTCATCTAGATGTCCAACATCATCATGGTTGGCTTTGCATATCTGAAACCGAGCATCACGAGGAACCACAAGACGTAGCTGGTCTTCTATTTTTTTATGCAATTTATGATCTTTTATGACAAAATTTCTTTTAATGTCTTTTGCTTCCTCGTCATTCTCAGGTTTTAATATTTTTATAATACGATTAACGTCCGGATCCGACATTTACATGGTCAATAGCCAATTTAGTTTATTAATACTTTTACTTTTACAATTAAAGATGATTCGTCAACTACATCAGTCAGCTCAGAATTCCGGCTCAAGGCATCAACATGGGCCATCTGTACTCTTGGTCTGTATTCGATTACAAAGTTGAATTCGCTTATTTGAAGCCACCATCTAGCAATTCGTGTGACAAGATCACGCTTTGTCAACGTTGTACGTAAGGCGTGACAATCCGTTACTATCTTAAAGTTAATTCCTAACAAATATACTCTAAATTTTTTTAAAGAACACACTATCGCAAGTGTTTCTAATTAGTAGGAATGTAAATGACGTTCTTCAGATGTAGTCTGTCTACTAAAATACGCTACCGGTTTTAAGACTCGCGGATTCACTTGCCATTCCAATAGGATTCCTCCTATTCCTAATGCGCTAGCATCTGTATGAAGTTCGGTATCTAACTTGATATTATAAAGAGAAAGTATTGGACGTTCTATAAGTCTATTTTTAAGGGTATTGAATGCCAAAGCCTCTTTTTCAGACCATTTAAAAGTAGTGTCTTTCTTTAACAAACTTGTAAGAGGTCGCGCTATTTCACCAAAGTTCTTAACAAATTTTCTGAAGTAGAAACAAATCAAGAATCTCCTTAAGTCTAGTAAAACCTTGTTCTATATCTTCTGATGGCACCAAAATATCGTCCAAATATGCTAATGCCGAATAGAAATGCGTTCCGAGAATTCTGTTTATAAACCTTTGGAACACGGCCGGTGCATTTGCTAAACCGAACGGCATACGCTTAAACTCGTAATGGCCGTCCGGTGTTACAAAACCGGTATAACGTCTGCTTTCTGGTGCCATCGGAACCTGGTAGTAGCCAGAAGCTAAATCTAACGACGTAAAATTTTATTTCCACTGAGGTTACTTAATTGATCTTCTATTAAAGGAAGAGGAAAACTATCTTTTTGAGTTTTATTATTCAAAGCTCTCTAAAGTCCACGCATAATCTTTTTCGCCCGTTTTTTTTTTTTACTAATATTATTGGACTCGCAAAATCCGAGTTTGTTTCCTGAATGATGTCATTCTGTAATAGATCTTCTATAATGTCCCGTACTTGTTCTCTCTCAGAGTGAGAGAGAAGATAAGGTCTGTATACTACTGGTTTATCGTCTGTTAGTTTTATAGTCATCTCAATATTTTTAGCAAATCCGATCTCACTCAGATTCTTAGCAAAACAGTCGCGGTATGACTCCAACAAATCGTACAATCTATTTAAAATATCTACACTAATGTTGTTTCCAACATTTATTTCCTCGCGATCTAAAGGTTCAAAAATAGAAATGTCCTTGCTAATCCTATTGACTTTGTACATAGATTTCTCAATACTTACTGGAAAAAACCTAGCTATTAAAGTTTGTGGACTTATGAGCAATGTCTCAGATTTTAAATTTGTTACTACTAATTGTACCTTGCCTTTACTAATATGATACACTCCTTGAAGCATTTGGTACTCTTTTCCAGGTTCGGCACAGTTATACCCTTCTACATAAACATCTCCACTGTATTTAGGGTCTTCAGTAGAAACATCAACTATTCCGATTTTATCTACTTCTGTCAAACTACTAGCTTAAGGGATTGTTTGTCATTTTGAAATAATTCTTTAGATAGACTATTAAAAAAAACTAATTGTTTAAAGTCCTTTAAGACCGTTACAAACGGTAACTCAGTAAAGTCTTGTCCAATGAGTAACGGGGTGTACAAGAGTTCGTCATTTACTACCAAAGCTTCAATAAAAGCTGTGACGTCATCGAGCTGTAATGTCACAACGGAGAAATGGATGAATTACCAAAACCTTTTATAACGGGTAAGTCATTAACCAATTAGGCAAATTTAAATTTTGAGCAACCGATTCACGTAGCAATGTACACTCACTACCGAAATCAATAAAAGCAAGATAGTCATTGCCATTAACGTCAACCTGTTTGCAGTACTTGTTGTCCGAAGTACAGTTAGTAGAGATTGTAAAAGTTTTCCGTACTTCTTGAGTTGTTCTATTATTATCAGTCTGGGGTGGTAAAGGTAACGGACTAAGCTGACAAGTGATTGAATTATGTCCAACTCTCATACATTTCTGGCATTTAATTACGGCGCTTGGACATTTTCGATATGAATGACCTCTAGTTTTACAGTTGAAACACAGGACAGCACTATGACCGCGCTGTGTAACTGAGTAACTTTGACGGCCAGACTGGGTTCCTTCATTACGTCTTTTAATTAATATATCAATGTTAGAGTGTTGAGAATTTAAGAAAAATAATCTTCAGGTTCCGTACAATTTAATGCCTGTGCGCTACTCCGGATAGATTTGTCAATGATTCCATAAATTATACAGTCTACTGCTTTTTTATCGCTAATATTACATCGGTTTAAAAGTGTCAATTTCTCATAGAAGTATTCTGTTAAATTTTCATTATTCCGAGAAGTGCGCGCAACCATTTCTTCCAAAAGTCGACCATAGTTTTGCTCATTCGGAAACGCTTTTCGAATCTTTACCTGCCATTCTTCCCAGCTAAAATTAATGGAAGGCAAAGCCTCGAACCATTTTTTTGCAAGGCCTACAAGTTTTTGTAATGCAAAATGTGTGGTTTGCTTTTGGTTCCAATCATAAATATTTGCACACTCGTTAACTTTTCTTAACCAACTATCTACACACTGTTCTTTACTGGCTGGATCAAATTCCGGCACTACATTAAGATGATTGTTTTGCAAAATTTTATTCTTTTCGCCTTTTTGCTGTATTGATGTAATAAGGTTAAGTACCTCATCCGATGTAAAACTCGTTGGTGCTGCTATCGTTTGTTGTTCAAGCTGTGCTAACAACGATGGTGCTGGCTCCGATGCAATCTCCGGCCCGGTAGGCTCGACTTCCTCTATATTCCACGAAGACTGAGAATTGTATTTACGTGTCTTATGAACACGACGTTCTGCTGGCGATGGTGTTGGATGTTCTCCAACTCGCTTACTTCTGCGCTGCGTCTTTCCACGACTCAATCGCTCCATTTCCTCGAAAAAAATATTAAAAATTTATATTATTTAGTGTAACGTTTCCTTTAAACAAAAGTAACATGCCAGATCCTTTTATTGTTTGCCGGCTAATGACATATTCATACAGTCATCATACATAGCACACACAAACACTACATACTCTAGCTCACTTTACTAGTTATCCTATTGTTCAAGTGTCGGCGCGCGGTTTTCTATCAACTCGCGGTGCACATAACCGCATTTCTTAAAAACTATAGCGGCTCACATAACCGCTGCTGTCTTTCAGCTTAATTGTAGCACAATCCTTTAATACTTTTATATGACTCACAAGATTTTAAATATAATAAAATTTCTATCAACTCACGGTGCACATAACCGCATTTCGTAATTACTTTAGCGGCTCACATAACCGTTGCTGTCTTTCAGCTTAATTGTAGCACACATAACTACAGTCACTCTTAAACTGTATATTTGTAGCACACATAACTACAATGCTCTAATACATTTATATGACTCACAAGACTTTAAATATAATAAAATTTCTATCAACTCAAGGTGCACATAACCGCATTTCATAAATACTATAGCGGCTCACATAACCGCTGCTGTCGTTCTGCTTAATTGTAGCACACATAACTACAATTCTTAAATAATCAGCTTGCCACACGGTAATAAAAATAATAATAACCAAATCATCAATTGCAAATAAATTAAATCTTTCTTCGCATATTTTAATAACAACGTACATAATTCAATGTTTAGATTAAAATTATTATTATTATTTTTAATACTTTTTGACATCAAAATTTTTACTTGTTGTTCCACTAGGAATTATAATCAATTATACAATTCAATTATGGCTCGTATAAATTAATTGATATATTATTTTTTTTTTTATTATTATTAAATTTATTCTCGTGTCCATGTATGTCTTTCTCGCTCAAACTCACCGGAACGCGCATTCTGTCACTTTCACACCTACACAAGTACGCTCGCTCTCGTACGTCGTCGGAGCTGTGTCGCTACACATGTTTGTATCCCGCTCAAAATATAAATTTAATCACTATTCAATATTTAATTACAACTTACATATATAACCATAATATTACTACGCTCAATTCCGTTTTAATCAGAACACAACAATTAAAGTTCTGTTTGTAGTTTGAGTATTTTATAATTCAATAACTACTTGTGACATAATGCCTTCCTTCAGAACACGGACCAAAATATATTAACTGTTTAGTGATATTATTAGAAACTCTCCAAATTCTATCGGTAATCCATTATTAATACTGTCATAAAATGGTCATATAACACATTTTTAAATCCTATTATTAACACTGATTAATCCACAACATATCGAAAATATTATAAGATCAAAAATGGCGTACATACCTCAAAATATGGCTCTGCAGATTGAAATCCCACTTCTGAGATATTATAAATTAAACTCAGCTTCAAGACCAAATACACTTTTATTGCATTTACTTCAGCATACAATACGTTATTATATAATTATTATAAAGTTTCGTCTCAACCTTTAAATCTTTTAATCTGAAATTATACAATATGGCACCCAACAGCGTATCTCTCTCTTCACACCTTTTTTTAAATTCCCATAGCAAATCCCGCCAAGTGCCATCACAGAGCAACAACTTTAACATTTTCGCGGCAAAGCTCCTGATTGGTCAATTTTATATCATCGATCGCTATTCCTTTTTAATGACCAATCAGGAATCAATTTACATTGTCCGCTTAAAAATACTAATTTCCGCCAATACAGTATCACAGATTAAAAATCATGACATTTATATCACGTAAGTCCAATAGACGTATGATTATCCTTTGTGTAACTTTAGGACTTCCCACCTTAAAACTTAGAAGTATAAGACGTGATTTATTAGTAAGATCTAATAAACATAATTTGTCGTAAACCAAGTGAAACATAGTTTATAGATAATTTATTAATATCTATTTGTCATAACATTTTAGTTTTATTAGCACCATGGAACTTCAGATACTCAAAATACTTCAGATACAATGTTCGATACATAAGCGACATGTATTAAAATTCTTCATCTTAGCTCATTATAAAAAAATATTCTAGCGTTGAGCATATCAGCCTCATAATTCCCTTTCATCATATATTATAAATATGATTTAATACTGAATATTGTATGTTCAGGCATGGTAATGGTAATTTTTAAATGTATCTTAAAAGGAAATAATGCCGCCAAGTGCAAGTGTGGATGTCGCTCACTGAGGGTTACGTACAATTTCAATAAAAGGACCAAAATATATACCTAGTATTGGGGGGAGTTTACTCCCGAAATTAGTAATGCGTGTTTCAATTGACATTTTTATAATTACTTATAAAAGAAAACATGATCTTTTATAGATTTTGACGCATTATTTGAAGAATAATGGACTCAAGCCATATTATTAATTTCGACTAAGATATATTGGACAGAAACTTATGTTTTTCTTATTAATGATTTTTTTATTCAATTTTTAAAATGTAGAAGAGGCAAATCCAATATTGACTATATTATTATATTATATGATACATGCTTGTGTAGTGTCTAAGCCACCAAACATAATATTAATTTATTAATTAATATAATAATATATTAATTAATTCAGAAGAAGAAGTAGCAAGCACGTTTGAAAAATTCTTTACAGATATACCCATCAAAGTAACATCTGTATTAAAATCATCGCCCACAGATGCTATTTCTCTACTAAAAACTAATCTCCCAGGCTTAATTAATTAATTACTTTGAGTTTAAACATGTTACAGCGTTTGATATTATTAAGAATTTCAGAACACTTAATATAAAAAAAACAGGTGATTTATGGGACATTTCAGTAAAAATATTAAATGCAATAATTAATAATATTGCCCCGCATCTAGCCGATATTTTTAATAAGTGTACAGATACAGGAAAGTTTCCGGACTTAATGAAGCACAGTAAAATAATACCTATATTCAAAAATGGAAACAGGAACGATCCCGGTAACTACAGACCAATTTCTATATTACCATCACTGAGTAAAGTTTTTGAAAAGATAATTTTAAACCAACTTTTAGAATATTTAAAAAAAAAAAAACTATTTCACAGTCAACAGTATGGTTTTACTAGGGGTAGGTCAACAACAGATGCTGGAGTTGCACTTCTTAAGCATATTTATGATGCATGGGAGAAATCACATGCGATTGGTGTGTTTTGTGATTTGTCCAAGGCATTTGATTGTGTTCAACATGAAACTCTTTTAAAAAAACTTAATCATTATGGTATAGCTGGTGTTTCACTGGATATAATTGCCTCATACCTAAATCAAAGAGTCCAGAGGATTACTGTTAATGGTGTAAAATCTTCTGGATCTTTGCTACAAATGGGCGTTCCACAGGGATCCATTTTAGGACCGTTCTTATTTTTTATTTATATTAATGATCTGCCATATGTGAAGAATTTCTGTGATATTGTACTTTTTGCTGTTGATACATCTCTTATATTTAAAGTAAATAGAAATAAACATAATTACGACGAGGTAAATAGTGCTTTATCGCAGGTTCTTCAATGGTTTACGGTAAATAACTTAGTTCTTAATGCTAAAAAGACTAAATGCGTTGAGTTTGCTTTACCTAATGTTAAAAAACAAAAATTTAACCTACTGTTAAATAATGAAATTTTAGATGTGGCAGACTCGACGGTATTTCTGGGTATAACTTTAGATTCATAACTCCAGTGGAATAAATGGGTATTATCTCTAGCGGGCAGACTCAGCTCAGCTGCCTACGCTGTGAGGAAAGTCAGACAAATGACTGATATCAATACTGCTAGGCTACTTGAGTTACTTTCACAGTATTATGTCTTATGGCATTTTGCTGTGGGGTAGGGCCGCGGACATTGAATCCATTTTTGTACTTCAAAAGAGAGCTGTTCGGGCCATTTATAATCTTAGAGCACGAGATTCACTTAAAGATGTTTATAAAAAAATAGACGTCCTTACAGTTCCATCACAATACATATATTTTAATATTTTGTACATTTACCAGAATATAGATTCGTATTCAAAACACAGTGACAAACATAATGTTAATACTAGAAACAGAAATAAACTTGTAACGCCTTACTATCGTCTCCACAAAGTCAGTAATAGCTTCATGGGGCTTGATGTTCGCATCTATAATAAGATTCCACAGCCTATATTAGACTTGCCACTTCAACAATTTAAAACTCGTATCAAGAAGTCATTAATATATAAAGCATACTACAATGTACAGGATTACTTAAATGATGAGAATGCTTGGAATCTAAGTGACGTTGACTCTCAAGCTAAATGATTTGTATATCAATGATTTATGTAAAAATGGCTTTTTGAAAAGAGCGACCGTTGAGTTTCTGGCCGGCTCTTCTCAACAGAAAACTGCTTTCCGAGCTGGTGGTAGCTTCAGACAAACTGACTGACCGACCAATTTTTGACGTATCAAAAGTACTTTTATATAAAAGTCTAATTGAAATAAAATATTTTGAGTTTGAGTTTGAAACCTCATGAAACATTTACTCACTTGGAGAGGGAAATGAAGATTTACAAGTCATATCACTGGGCTTTAAATTATTTAATTTAAATATCTTTACCTTATATCGAGTAATCAGTAATCGCGATTAAAATTATCGATACCTACTCGGTATCGAAAGCATAATTCGATTTTGACCCGGCCCTAGATGAAGCCATAAATATTTTGATAAATAAAATCTTAGAGCAATATGTTGTATTGAATTTATTTAGCGCGAAACCCGATACTGATATTCTACAGATTAAAAACATGGATTCGGGCGATCAGATAATATTTACAGAAAAATATGGTTCTGTTAATGAGCAACGGTACTACGTGAAACCAAAAGGTATTTGATAGATTAGAATATTACACTATTTATATCCTTATCACACTTTAATGGCCCACTACTAAGCCAGAGAAAGGTTTAGACCATAGTGCGGGTTGACTGACTTCTCACCACGAAGTTTTAAAAGCCGCCAAACATAACTAAGGAAAGTCAGCGGTGTACTAAGAATAGATCTTAGACCACCCAAGTACTATATCAAGCTCATATTATTTACATATAGAAGTTTAAATCAAATACTCTATTACAGGTCAGTTTGGCGTAGTGGTAAAAAAGAACGAGAAATTCAATGATATTGTGGGCATTTTTAGAAAAATATTTTTACCGCAGGGTTACCCAAATAGTGTAAGCAAAGATTATATTGCTTATCAAAAATGGGACACTGCCCAAGCTTTTTGTAGTACTATTATGGGTAAGTAGATAATCTTTATTGTACAGATGTAAAATATAGTAGGAAGTCATATATGTTTTTTACATCAGCAAAATACAAGAGAGAATTCGCCAAAAGAAACTGGATTTAGGGTCAATACTGGAAAACTACAAGGAAAATTTTTCAAATTTGATTTGTTGGTTAAAGACAATTATTTTTATATCGCATGGCACTAAAATCACTTGTGCAACTTCAATAATGTTGTATTAAGCAAACATTAAATCTAAAATAATCTGACCAAGTCTGCTATTATGCTCTTTTGCTCATTGCAAATAATTAAGGTTTTAAATAATTTTAAATTTAATAATTTATTAAAAACACATTATATTAAAAACATTTGTTATAAACATATAAGTTAATTATTCTTTGAAAATTGAAAACAATGGTCACTTTACAAGAATATAGAAAATCAGAAGATTTTATAAACATCTAATGCCCTATTTTAACTTACATTGAAAAAGTAAAAAATGAACTGATATACATTTGCTTTTATAATATTACTTAGGATCTTATTAGCAAGGATAACATTTTCGAAAAGAATCCATAAAATGTAGGATGAAACAAATGTTTAGAACAAATGGCTGTCATTGGTTGCTAGGCAACGCTTTATTGGTGAACATTCTCTTTCAAACTTGGATGAGGTATAGTTTTTTAATTACAGGAATCATTTCAACTCAGGAAGTACTCAGAGGAGTGGGAGTCGGAGACATAAATGCATCTGTTTTTGCTGCCACGCTTATGTGGGTTCTTAAAGATGGATGTGGTCACTTCGGAAGAATTCTGTTTGCTTACAGCCATGGGTAAGAAAGTCATATTGTGGGGTATTTCATTAAATTTGTAGTAAAAATTACTTGATAAATTTTCTAATATTGCTTCCTAAGTTTTAGGATATGTATCTAATTAATTACTTCAAAATCTTTTCAGTACTTTCTTGGATGCATACAGCAAAAAGTGGAGGTTGTATGCAGACACCCTCAATGATGCTGCTATGTGTATTGAGTTAGCACTACCCTTGTTTAAGAATTTTACAACATTTGCTCTGTGTGTTAGCACTGTTATGAAATCTATTGTTTCTGTAGCAGGTAAGGATAACTCTGAAGTTTTACTTCAATGTTAATGTTAGACCCAACATCTATTGCCTAAAAATAACCTATAAATAACTCAAGTAAATCATCACTACATATTTCTAGATAATTTTATCTGCTCCCATACTTTAAATCCTCTATAAAAGATTCTGAAACAGTTAGCTTATTGCCACCATAAAACACCCAATGTCCTAATAACCATTATATCATCCCAACGGGTGATATAATGTTGTACTGTCATAATAACATTCAAATTCCTTATCTGCAAAGGGTTTACTCAGCCCACAGCCGAATTTCAAAAAAAGAACAGTCATTCGTTGAACGTCGTGCGCCTTAAAAAAATCTGTTATACGAATCCCCGCTATTTTTATTTAATATTTTTATTGTTTTGATTACAAAAGAATGAGTGATTACCTTCCACCATTAAAGAACATATTCAATTGAATTTTAATAATTACAATAACAACAACTACAATAATTGATTCTTTCATTAATACTTATTTGAATATACTCAGTAATAGACAATGACAGGTTACTAGGAGTGGCTGCTTTAATGTCAGCAGGAAGAAAACTGTTTCAGAATCTTTTATAGAGGTTTTAATTATGGGTGTAGATAAAGTCTTGTATGCAAGTATTGATAATTACATATTAAAACGCAACAGTTGCATAATAACTGAATTAAACAACTGAAATTTTAATATTATAAGTGAATAATGTTTTAAACAAATATCATGTACTAGTTATTATATGTAACAATGTTGTGCACACATACTTATTTGGAAATAATTTAGACCACATTATTAAGTATTTGTACTAATTCATCATCACAACTCGTCAATGGCCCACTGCTGAGCGAGCTCTCCTTCTCAGAATGAGCAGGGTATTACGCCATAGCCCACCACGCTGACCCAGTGCAGGTTGGCAGACTTCACACACCTTTGAGAACTTTATGGAACTCGCAGGAGTGCAGGTTTCCTCACGATGTTTTCCTTCACCGTTAAATCAAGTGTTAAATCAACACACATAACTCACGAGTCAGAGGTGTGTGCCCAGGATCGAACTCGGTCCTCCCGAGTAAGACTTGAAGTCTCAACCACTGGGCCATCACTGCTTGTACTAATACATTAATTAGTTGTTATTACCTGTTTTATATGCCTGATATAAATGAATAAATAACTTTTTACAGGAAGTGCGACCCGAATTGCTATGACACAACACCATGCACTTCGAGGAAACATTGCTGATGTGTCGGCTAAAGATTCTGCTCAGGAAACTGCTGTTAATTTGGTGGCTTCATTTACTGGTCTATTAATTATCTCTCTATTTCGGTAAGTCTTCAATTTTATGGATTATAATTATAACTATGAGATGCTATGCATTAGAATACTCCCTACTTTCACTATCCTTTCCTACCCGTTATGTTACATAACAATTCTAAAACTTAAGCTTTTTTTTCTCCATTCCTCTTGGCAAAAGCTTCCTCTAGCTTTTTCACTATAGTTTGTCAGGAACGAGGAGAAGCTCATCCTTCCACTTTCACTGCTGTTTTCCTCTACTCCTCTTGCCATAACTTGGATAACAATCTGTCACTAATTTATGCCATTTATCTTTGCACCTCCACTTTAATCAATTTTGGTTAGAACATCTATCTGTTTAATTGTTTCTCTTAGGGTATCACTTCTTACTCTTAACTAAAACTAAACTATTTACATTATTTTGTTAAAAAAATACTACATTTCGGTATATTATTGAATAATACATGTTATTGATTTAAAAAAACAATAATAACATTTACCTACAAACACGTCGCCAAATCATTTGACTGTTGTAGTATTTATTAATACTAGTGTTAGCCTAGTGGTTAAAATTAATTAATTTAAATTACTTTAAGAATAAACAAAAGAGTATATATGCATATGTGTCAAATACATGATAAAGAGGAACGTGCGCCATCGTGGATTGAACTATCTACACGTATGTTGGTTCATATGATTATTTATTTGTATGTCTGTAAGTTTATACATGTCAGTAAATCACCGATATTTTTTAAAATGTCGTTTGTCGCACTCGTGTGTTTCGGTCATTAAAGTTACGCCCTCGCCTCCGGCTCCAACTCCCATCCGCCTCTACTGTAATC
Source organism: Limenitis camilla (assembly GCA_905147385.1). Lineage (NCBI taxonomy): Eukaryota > Metazoa > Arthropoda > Insecta > Lepidoptera > Nymphalidae > Limenitis > Limenitis camilla. The sequence continues at coordinate 9,791,713 of LR990224.1, forward strand.
GCCAATTTAGCACACTTGTATCATAACGTACTATTATGCAACAGTTGTATAATAAGGGTATTCAAACACGAATGTGGGTTTATCGGACGAGGCTAAGGCGAATGCGATAATATTAGGTTGGGGAAAAAGTCTCTTCGCATTTTTTAAGAAAATTCAAAACATTTTTTAATATAGTTTATTTACATTTAACTAAAGTATGTAGGTAACATTTTGTTCGATAACTTTTTGCCATCTTGTAGGTAGGGACATGATGCCATTGCTATAGAAATTTTGGGGCATCTGATCAAAAAACCGCGACAAGTAGTTTTGGCAGTCCTCTCATGATGTTAACCTGACACTGCCTAAAGAATTCTGAAGAGACCGAAACAGGTGGAAATCTGAAGGTGCGAGGTCAGGACTATACGGCGGATGCATTAACACCTCCCAGCCAAACTCTCTTAGTTTTTGCTGAGTGGCTAAAGATGTGTGAGGTCTAGCGTTATCATGATGAAAAACCAAACCCCTTCTGTTGATTAATTCCGCTTTTGTCTCAACTTCTTGCTTTAATCTGATCAGTTGTTCGCAGTAGAGTTCAGAATCGATGGTCCTGCCTGGTAGTAACAGCTCATAATGAATAATGCCCTTCCAATCCCACCACACACACACACAGCATCACCTTGTCGTACGTGATCCACTTTTCATCACCAGTTATCAGCTTCTTCAAAAATGGTTCAATGTTAATGAGTACACGGTTTATTAGGTTTCTTTCAGTGAGCTCGTGAGGTACCCAAATATCGAGCTTTTTTGTGTACCCAGTTTTTTCAAATGCGCCAAAACTGGTTTGTGGTCAATTCCCAGTTCTTCAGCTACGTCGTAACTTCTGATATGCTGATCTTGCTCCACTTTTTCAGAAATGGCATCCATTTTATCCGTAATAGGGCGACCAGAGCGAGGTGCATTTTTGACATCAAAATTTCCGGATTGAAAACGCTTAAACCAAATTTGTGCTACTCTCACAGACACTGCTCTCTCCATAAACATCGCAAATTCTTTTCGCGGCTCGCGTTGCATTTTTACCTATTTGTAGTACAATTTTAAAATGTATAGAATTTCTTCATTAGACTCACTCACCTTCACAGTACGAAAACCAAATAAAAATCACACATTTTCCTAATTTGAATTTGGAATTATCTTTTTTAAAATGTAAACATTGAATGATACCAAAATCAGCCAGATACAAATAGCCAAAGAGATTTTATTCCAAGTTCATACATACTATAATCCGAAAAGACTTTTTCCCCAACCTATTTGTATCACATGAGTGTTTTAATACCTAATTATCATTAGTTGCATACAAGACTTTATCTACACCCATGATTAAATCCTCTATAAAAGATTCTGAAACAGTTAGCTTACTGCTAACATTCCTAGTAACCATTACTGAGTATATACAAATAAACTAAGTATTGATGAGAGAATCATTTATTGTAGTTGTAATGAAATTTTGTACAGTGCAATTATTAAAACTCACTTTAATATGTTCTTTATTGTTGGAATGTAATGGTTCATTTTTTTTTAACAAAACAATAAAAATATCAAAGAAAAATGGCGAAGTTTCGAATAACATATTTTTTTTACGGCGCACGACGTTCTAGATATTGAAATGCGCGTCAATGACTGATCTTTTTTTGAAATTCATACAGATACCATGCATCGAGCAATAAGAATGTGGCTGTCTGTTGAGTAAACCCTTTGCACAAAAGGAATTTAAGTGTTATTATGAAATTCAGTACAACATTAAATCACCCGTTTGGATGATATAATGGTTATTAGGACATTGGGTGTTTTATGTTGGCAATAAGCTGACTGTTTCAGAATCTTTTATAAAGCATTTAAAGTATGGGAGTAGATAAAGAAAATTAAATGTATTTATAGATAAATCTAAGGAACGTATAATCTGTTTTGCTAATAACACATATAAGAAGGCAGAGGGTCTCTACTCTATTGTATTAGTTAAAACAATAAAATGCCATATTGGATTATAAGGCTGCATTTCCACAAGGTTCTTAACAAAGACATTCCTCGCACATATCTGGTGGAAACGCAGCTTTAATATTTTGTTTTGTCAACAGCAACACTCTCTTCATCTTCATAGGCATGATAATCCTTCACATTATTTTTAATTACCTTGCTGTGCGAGCAGTTTGCTTGAGGACATTGAATATTCCGAGATACTTGCAAGTTATTGCTACATATTTAAAAAAGGAGATTATTGCGAACCCGTGTGAAACAAATAAGACTGAACCTATTATATTTTATCATTTAGGACGTAATTTATTGGGTAAGTATACCAATAGAAGAATTTGTCTCAATTATTAAAAATATTTGCATCAGTCTTGAAAGGACATGACCACTCCATAGAGGCCATTCATTTATTAGGTAAGACTATTTTCGTTACTTTTCGACCGCCTCCCCCCTGTTGAATATTTTAACGTAAGAATCTAAAGGAAAATTTGAATACACGTTTGGTTTGTTTTAATGTTTATTTTTCAAAGTAACAATTTTTAGAAATGGGTACTAATAATTTTTATTTTTTGGTAGTAATAAACTTTGGTTTTAACCATTCATCTTTACCTACATAAGATTTTCAGTCCAAGTCCTCAAAATCCACTCGGAAAGTAGATCTTCCCCTGGAACATTTTTCCATTGTTAAAATTAGGGTAGTAATTAAATTTTATATAACTAAAAGGTACAAAAGTAACTTACTCGATCATAGATTAAAATCATCAACGCAATCACGAGTGTTGTTTACCTAAACAAGTGACGACTAGTTCACAAACGGGGTGTTCCCGGGAGGCGCAGTGTGGGTGGCGCGGGTCCGATGCCAAGGAAATAAAGGTCGTAAACGCGCGCGCGCGATACCAGACTTGTAAGAAAAAATAAGACATGGTCGACCTCCCTCCCCCCTAAATCGTCTTACGTAAGAAATGAATGGCCCGATATATAGACCTGGCAACATTGATGATATTTTAGACTTAAATGGAGACTGGTTTAGAGAAAATTGTAATTAGTACTTCTTGAAATGTATGCGAAATCCTTGTGTCCATCAGTTACTAAAGATTGATACAGAAGTTGAAAGATAATGACATGTTCGTAGGCCAATTTGAACATTGTCCTTTTAGTTATAAATTAAACTAGTTGTTAATTAATATTCAAAATATTTAATTTCAGAATTGAAAGTATGTGGTTCCCAAATAATGTTTGGAGAATCCTTATCAAAAATGATAAATAAAAATTTGGGAGCTAAGCACTTGAAAAAGATAAGAGAGCTATACAATGAAAGGAATTACATCTTGTTGCCATATGCTAAAGAAAGGATAATCTACATATTTCTCAAGGATGGGGAGACTGTTGACGATGTGCTGTGTGCTTACTTCCACGCGGTGCTCTTCTCTATTATCATCTGTGCCATCAATTATCGTCAATTGGTAAATCACTTTGCTATTGCTATATATATAGACGAGTACGTAATCGTTAAATATTAACGAACGTAGCTTAAGATGACTGACTGTTTGAAACAACCGGCCCTAAATCACCTTTGTCACTCTCGAATAGTGTAGTTTTCTCTAAGAAAGAATCTTTAAAATCGGATTAGTTACAACAAAATGGCCATATTCTATTAATTAAAAAATGAATATGGCAACACTGAATCACTTTTGACACTCACGAATAGTGTAGTTTTCTATCAGTGAAAAAAAAATTTAAATCTGATTAGTAATTCCTGAGAAACTCTTCAATTTAAAAATGGCCACGTTATGGCCATATTTTTTTAATTATAATATTTATGGCAACAGCACATAGCCTATGTTACCCGGAAAGAATGTAGCATTCTATCGGTGAAAGAATTTTTAAAATCGGTTTAGCCGTTTCCGAGCTTATTCGCAACAAACAAACATACAAACAATCAAATCGTTCATCTTTAAGTAATAGTGTAGATATTGCTTTATTTATATACGACAAACTCCCAAAGATTTGAGCACAGTTCGATATACACTGTAAATCTAATCGCATACTCTCATCTCCTATTTCAATACCCTCAAGCCTTTATGCGCGATTAAACGTACCCAAGTAAGTACTAAATTTCATCAAAATCGGTTCAGTGGTTTAAGTGTGAAAGCTTGACAGACAGAGTAGTTTATTCACATTTAACTAAAGTATGTAGGGACCATTTTGTTCGATAACTTTTTGCCATCTTGTAGGTAGGGACATGATCCCATTGCTACAGAAATTTGGGACTTCTGATCAAAAAACCGCGACAAGTAGTTTTGGCAGTCCTCTCGTGATGTTAACCTGACACTGCCTAAAAAATTCTGAAGAGACCGAAACAGGTGGAAATCTGAAGGTGCAAGGTCAGGACTATACGGCGGATGCATTAACACCTCCCAGCCAAACTCTTAGTTTTTGCTGAGTGGCTAAATATGTGTGAGGTCTAGCGTTATCATGATGAAAAACCAAACCCCTTCTGTTGATTAATTCCGGCCGCTTTCTCTCAACTTCTTGCTTTAATCTCATCAGTTGTTCGCAGTAGAGTTTAGAATCGATGGTCCTGCCTGGTGGTAACAGCTCATAATGAATAATGCCCTTCCAATCCCACCACACACACAGCATCACTTTGTTGCGAATTAACCCGGGTTTCGCCGTCTGTGAAGCCTGACCGGCCTTCGACCACGATCTTTTTCTTGCACGTTCTTGTCGTACGTGATCATTATTATTCCTCGCAAGTTATCAGCTTCTTCAAAAATGGTTCGGTTTCATTACGTCGTAATAAAGAATCAAAAATGAGTACACGGTTCATTAGGTTTCTTCAGTGAGTTCGTGATATACCCAAATATCGAGCTTTTTTGTGTACCCGGTTTTTTTCAAATGTGCCAACTGCGCAAAACTGTTTTGTGGTCAATTCCCAGTTCTTCAGATACGTTGTAACTACTGATATACCGATCTTGCTCCCCTTTTTCGAAAATGGCATCCATTTTATCCGAATTAGAGCGACCAGAGCGAGGTGCATCTTTGACATCAAAATTTCCGGATTGAAAACGCTTAAACCAAATTTGTGCTACTCTCATAGACACTGTACTAGGTCCATAAACATCGCAAATTTTTTTCGCGGCTTGTGTTGTATTTTTACCTTTTTTGTAGTAAAATTTTAAAATGTATCGAATTTCTTTATTAGATTCACTCATCTTCACAGTACGAAAAACAAATAAAAATCACACATTTTCCTAATTTGAATTTGGAATTATCTTCTTTAAAATGTAAACTTTCAATGATACCAAAACCAGCCAGATACAAATAGTATAGACAAAGAGATTTTATTTCCCAAGCCGTAGTGTTCCAAATTACATCAAAATCGGTCCTGCCATTGTTGAATTATAAATGATGTAACTAACCTCTTTAATAAATAAGTTAATAAATAAATTCATTTTACAGCCTTTACTCCAAAGTACAGATCCAAGACCGTTTATTCAAGTGTGCAACATGCTGCAATCATCAGACTGGAGTCGGTTCATCAGTGAAGATATTGACGTCAGCTTCGAGCCATCCTACGAGCTACACAAATACCTTGATGAGGTCGTCACCCATGAATGGAAATCGTTTAGGGTTGGACTCATGAAAACAGGTAGAGATCTGTGAATATTAGGAAAGTATTCAATTCGTCACTCACTCAATTCATTCATTAATACTCTGCCACCTGTAACTCTTACCGTTGAATTTCTATTCCATTATGCAGTATGTCTCCAACTAGACAATTTCAAAGCCTCCATCACAGTCTGGTTCCACCATCCAAAGGGAAATCCGAGAAACGCACCGTGGACTTTAGAAAGAATAACGTGGACACCAGTGTCAAAACATGCGTGCTTGACACACATGAAATTCGTGATCTGTCCTTATGTTCATTTTTTTAGTTTTTTTTTTAATTTATCAATCATTCAATCTGTTTTGATCATATTTATATGATTTTTATATATAAATTCAATTTTATCTTATTTTAATGCTTTTTTTGAATTCTAGATAAAATAAGGTGATTTTTTTTAATATTTTTCTTCTAAACTACTAACCAAAAATGGTAATTTTAGTTCAAATTAGTTAAATTTCATAATATTGGAGGAAACAGGGCCCCATCTGACACATTTGCCAGGAGCCTCAAACACTGTAGTTACGCCACTGAGTATGTCACTGATTTGCAGTGGACAATCACTCACTTTTTCTTTTATACAAACCTTGTCCTGATCATATTTACCCAACAAACAAAGAATCACCTGATTTGGTGCCGTTGTTCTAAAGCTATGTGCTTACATATATAGAGACGATACATCTTCAGCACTGACATGAACCCACACCTAAACAGTGGTCACAAAGTCCAAACAAGTAGATTTCCCATCTAATTCAATTACATGCTAAAAATTACTTTCTATTCCAGGTTGGGATTTAAGAAAACACTTGCTAGTGGTCGACGAATGGCGGTTATGTGGCGAAAATAAACCAAAAAAAGCAAAACTTGAACATTCCAAAAGTGATACTATTAAACCAGAACCTGAATTTTCTACCGATGTAAACGAGGCTTACAAGAAATTATTAAATGTTAATGAAACAAGAAATAAGGATAAATAGTGTTCAAATAGTGAATTTTGTATATTAAAATTAGTTAAAAGATTTTTTTTATTATTTACTAGCTGACCCGTCCTCGCTTTGCTGAAATGTATTAAACTACAGATAAAGTTTTACCAAAATCGTTTTAGCATTTCTCAGAGTTTAAACCTTCCCTGGACTCCTACAAATATTTCAAAACCAAAATTAGCCAAATCGGTTTCAGTCGTAATCTAGTTTTAGTGAGACTAAAGCTCTGGTTTCCTAGGATAGCGGTGCCGTAATACAGCGGTGAATGACGTCACTACAACGTTGTCTATGCAAACAAAATGGAGCGGTTTCCTAGAGAGCGGTATTAAGTCCGTAGTAACGTCATAAAGCGGTGCCATTTCAATGACGGCCGTCTGGTCGGTGTCGGATAATTCGTGAACGTTTAATTGATAGCGGTGAGTCTATTTTTATAATTATACGTATTTGTGTTTTTTTGACCGGAACAAAGTACAAAATGCGTTCATCTTCCATCGTTCATCGTCCATTTTAGTTAGATACATTTTGTATGATGTTTTTTTATAAACAGATGATCGACGATGTGTTAATACGTCCGTGGAACTTTCCACATGTCGTCACCGTGAAGACGGCCGTCTTTTATCGTCCGTATATTACGGTCGCTGTATGACGGCACCGCTAGCCTAGGAAACCAGAGCTTTAGTCTCACTAAAACTAGATTACGACTGAACCGAACGAACAACTATTCATTTTGTTGACATGTTAGACAGTTTCGAAACCCATGAACATTTCGTATGGTAAAATGTTTTTTATTTTGTTTCGTCAATTTTCTGATGTTTTTTATAGTTATTCTGAACAAACCCGACTTTGTTTTATATAAATAAGAAGATTTGTTAGGTCTTTACTCATAAAATAACTTGACGACCTTTTTTTTATATTTTTTATTTTTATTAATTAAAACATCTACAAGCAGTGCAAGCGCTCTGGTGCGACGATCTTATCTTTAGGTGAGATGACGTCAGAGGCCCACAATCGTTCCGCACTAAAATACATAAACTTAAATAATGTGTTTCTCAATAATTTATTGACGGATTTGAATAATTTTTTCACAGGGATGTTAGTTTCGATCTATATTTCAATTCTATTACGTTAAATATTGCATTATCTACATCATGAAACTTCTAAATTGATCTTTTCGAAACATTTTACCAGATTCAACAGTGGTATGGAAATAAACAAAATCCACAGCAATGGCAATGGAACAAAAATAAGAATAAGCTAATTTCTTGCGCCCTCGCCTGCAAAAACCTTGCTAAAACTAATTACATAAATGTTCAAAAATGGGATGTTCAAATATGGGGATGTCGGTAGGCTTCTGGATGCAGAAAAACTGGGTTAAAAATGGTTTTACAATATTGATTATATTTTTTAATGATACAATTTTGATGTTGCTTTCTTATAACTAATTTTTACCCCTAAGAAGTCAAGGTCGCTGGACTGGAGAAAAGATTATTAATAATTTTAAATTGTTAAATATTTAAAGCAGCATGCAGCATGGTTCTTCGTTGGGTGCAACCATTACCAATTTGTGACCAAAAAAAACCAACGGAATAGGTCTTATTGTCGACAACGCGGTAATTACTACGCGATTTCAGATTTTCCCGTTTTGAATGAAAATTAAAAGGTCACTTTATCTATAGTTCTATGAGTTTGTCCCAGGGGGTCATCTCTTGTATAAAATTTGGGTTAATACCTAAGAGAGCAAAATAATGGTGTGGCCATTATTAGAAACTCAAATATTTATGACAAGAAACTAATAAGTCTTATGCCCAAGCTATTAATTATTATTATTAAAAAAGATACCAAACTTTTTAATATTTTTTTACAACATGTTACTTTAAAAGTTTCTTTATAATATAATCATTAGTTAGTAAATTTTCGTAAAAATGTCGCGCTATATGTGCTGTCTGCATCTTGCTTGTAAATAATTGTTTAATATTTGAATTATTGATGTATACGTTTACTCCTACGTTATAGTGTGTTATGTTATTCATTGTTATTTTGAGTGTGCATAGAGCTTTGCCTCAACTAGATCCATCAATGAGTTACATCTTTAAACCTGGAAAAACTAATGCCTTACGGTGAGGACGCATTACCTTTTTTAGGTATAATTTGTTATTCTCATTATTATGGAGAAGTTCTAAATGTATGATTAAAATATAAAAGATGATTTTACAGGTTATATAATAAAGGGCAAAAAAGTAAAACAAGCTGTTGCTTAATACTTATTAAGTTCACATGTCATTGCTGATAGTTTGGCTGTAATTTTATTCATATTATTATTGTTAACAAATAACTGGGTCAATATTGTTCATTAACTTAAATATTGGAGTGAGTTCTTTAAATCATATTAAGATCAATATCTGATAAAACTTTAATGAAATAGCACAATGTGAAAATATTGTAGTAGATGATTTGATACCTACATACTTTTGCTAAGTCCGATACAAAACCTGATTTAATTTTATGTTAAATGTTAATGGTAATTAAAATAACTAAAATTATGTATTATTTTATTGGTTGTTGGTTGAATGCTGGGATTTTTATGTTGTCTACTCTATACTCTATTCATCATGAAATGAGACCGCAATGTCTGCTCCAAAACATACCAAAAATATACTTTTACATAATATATATCAATTATGTATATTATTCAATTGTACTTGCTAGTGTAATAATGTCTAACTTTAACAAATTTAGTTTTGTACATAATATGTAAACTGTTTCTACTGTAAACTTAAAATATATTTATTAAATTTGTGTTTAAGAATTTAAGAATAAATAGCATTGAAATAATTATAATCAATTTGTAATTGGACAATTATCATGCATTAGTTTATTTAATATTTGTTTATATTTTGTCTCACACCTAGTTAATATCGTTATGTTTTTAAAACTTGTAAAATGAGGCCTTAAATTCTTGGTAATTGTATGTCTAGTCTACTAATTTGGTAAAACCTATTTTTTTCATGGCATATTTTATACAAAAATAAAAGAAGACATAAATAAATAGATTTAAATAATATAAATTGTTATTATTTTATATAATTTAAATTCAAATTATAGGCAAATAATTATTTTTTAAGATTGGAGATTGTAAAATTAATATATTTACGTGGTAAGATAAATTTTAATTTTTTTAAAATTTAAAAATACTAGATTTTGTGCCAAGCTTAAAAAAGAATATTTGCCTATAATTTTAAATTTCCCGCCCCATATTTTGATTTAAATTTCCCGCCGTAATTAGTACTGGGGGCATAATTAGAGATGGTGGTACAGTATCACTTGTCACACAGTCATATTTTAGTTTGGTGCTGACATTCTTTCCGTAGGATATAAGTATTCTGTGGTTTTGTGAATCATATCTTGATCAATGACAGCTTGTCACTTTGACATAACAAGACCTGCGCATAAGGTCGATATAAATTATCGATATTCCAACTAAAGTTACTGAATATTTCAAACAAAAGGAATTTGTAACACTTTTTTATTCTTGTTAATATGGTTCACAGTCCAAATCGTCATAAAAGTCAATAAAGACAGTGTTCCGATATACACTGAGAGCACTTTCAGTGGTCAGAAATGTGTTCCGTTATAACTGTCAGTATACAGGCACAGTATCATGTGGAAATCATTCGACGCCATTTTTGTACTATAACCACTGGAGCTGCCGAGGTACAGTGCTCCCAGTGTTTTGATCACGTGATCAGCAGGGTCAAGGAATTAAAATTTTTAACGGCTTGATTGTTGTACTATTGATAATAGACAGTATACATAATAGTCTGCTGTTCCGTTTTATACAGTGGTCCAGTATAGCTAACTATAAAGGACCAGCTTCCCAGTATACTAACCCTACAGTGCTCCAGTGCATATCGAAACACGGCCAAAGTATGATAATTGTCACTTTACATTTTAATGTCGCAAAATACGGTATTTCATAGGCGTGTTTTGCGCTGACAACTGTCATCGATTAAGCCATATTGGACAGAGAGTAATTTGAACTAGACAAGCGAATTTTGTAATTAAATAAATAGCAACACAAGAAGTCATCATTCTTCTCCTGTATTATTTTATTGAAATGTTAAAAACAAGAAATTTTAATAAACCAGAGGAATATAGAAAAAAATGTTTATATAGTACATGAAAGTTCACTGATAGAAAGCTACACACAAGCTCACAAAACTTTAAAACCTCGTTGATGCGCAAAACACACAGAGTGCGTTATTCCGGTGTATGCTATGATTACGGCCTGGCAACATTCATAATATCTTATATTTAAATGAAGTCTGGTTTAGAGGAAATTCTAATTAGTAAAAACTTCTTAAAATGCTGGAGTCCTGTGGCATAAAAACTACAAAACATACTATGTTATATACAAACTTATATAGGATTTTTAGAAACATTTAATGAAAGTTTTTTAACAAAATTAATATTTTTCTAATCAACAAGTCCAGTCTTTCCTAATTATTTTGTCCTTTTTCGGAATCGATTGATTTCTTCTGTTCTGGATCTGTTTAAACATATTTTGATTAAATGACTCAAATAGTGCTGGAATATTTGATTTATGAAAGCATATATGTGAAATTAAGGGGATAATATGTTATACTTGTAACAACTTCTCCACCAAGTAATAGTAATCACTATCTCTTAGTGAAGTAATGGTTACATATTGTATAATAAAAAAAACAATATTTATACTACACCGTACCAATTTATTTCATTTATTTATTAGTATTGTCAATTTATACTTTATTATCATTCAATTTACTACACAACTATTTTCATTGTTCTTCAGTTTCCTACTTAAACGGGAATATAACAAGCATATCATGTCCTGTACGTCAATAGAACAGTACCTTTCAAATGATAGAACTTGTACAACGAATGACATTTAAGACATCGTTCACATATTACATAGATTACATCAATACTTTGGTAACTTGAAATTAAATAATAGTAAAGCTACAAAATTGATTTATAATGATGATTAAATAAATAAATAGGTGATTAATAATTGGCAGCTAGAATGTGCGCCTACAGCTAAGTACAATACTGAGAGGAAGCAAAGTTGTTCACGTAGGCGCACGTGTTCGTGTTCATTCCTCGGACAGTATGCACAGCATACCATCTAATACATTACGAAAGTCGCTACATCTACTCACTACACAGCTAACACAGCTGAATCACACCACCAAGTCAATTTGACACCGAATAGTCTTGGGTAGTTCGCGAACCTAGTTCTAATGAGCGCTCCTTTAGGTGAACTATACAAACTAGTTAGTCGATGATCTCGATCTTAGTTCTTATATTTTTTAAATCGAATATTTACTTCTAGAGATGCTTATGTTTCATCCATACTTGACTAATTGTTTTCTATCAAAATAAATGTGTAATAAATATAAAATAGCCAACTAGTTCGCCATTGGATAACAAACTGAAAAGAGCGCTCTCATTGGTGACTGACTAGGCCCAAGACTAACACCGAACAAAATATAATAGAAAGTTTACAGCTAACATCGTAACGATCACAGATAAGTACGAAATAGCAACAATTCTATAAACAAAAACAACATCAAAACATTCATTACACTTAAATACTAAAACATGATTTACGTTTATTTTTGAAATATACCTTACATTCATTTTATTGACTATTGGTAATGTGTGAATCGAGCTGTCGGATACTATTCAAATAATGTCACAATAGTCGTGAGGCATTATTATTTATTATGATCTATTGCACAATTTTTACTGAAAATATCTACAGAAACTTGTATAGTTAAAAAAAATATTAAACTCATCATCGCTATTTGTATAGTACGTTAGAAGAAATGGGCTGATTTACTGACCTAATATAACATCAGTAAGTATACTAATGCTAACTCAACTACGAATATCTGTTTTATGACTGCTAACTCATTTATATTTTGTAAATAAACTAAAAAGCATCATTGTAAAGTAATACATTCAAAAATATCGAACCAATACAATAATGAATTTAAAAGTTTTGTGTTCATTGAGATATAAGAATGAATATCTTATATAAATGTATACCATTTAACAATATACTCAGAGACAACCCAAAACCAAAAACAGTGTGACAATCAAATTAAAAAGCGCTGTTAAGTTCATGTGGTACATGAACATTACTTGCCGAGCTGTTTGATCAACAGTTCAGTGCTCAAAGACTTGGGTCTCTCGATGGGAAGACCTAGAGCTCGGGACCAAATGAGTTGAGCGAGGACACCGAGGGCGCGGGACACTCCAAACATCACTGTGTAGTAGTTCATCTCTTTAAGCCCATAATACTGTGAACAAATCAAGAACATATTAGTACAAAAAAATATTGGCTTGGCCCGGTGCATATTGCCCTATGTATTCAAGTTTTATTTCACATTTTAATCACTATACCACTATATTTTACATTTTAATTTTTTATATGACTAATTCCCAAAGACAACAAACAGCCACACAGCTCGACATGCACTTCATCCCCACGTCGGTAGATGGCGTACGAGCACACTGATTTGTTTACTTTGTATTCTTAAGTATTTTTTTCGCGTCAAAACTTATACAACAGCCTATTTCCTTCCTCATACTCTAATCTGTCTCTGTATCAGATTTCATTAAAATCGGTTAAGTGATTTAAGCTTGATTGTGTAACAGATATTCTTAAGTCTTACCTACGTTTCTTAAGAGTTAGTTTCCAAATTATAATATATGTGTGTACCTGTAATAGTACTCCAGAGTGTGAGTCAACGTTGGGCCATGGGTTCTTGACCTTTCCAAGCTCAGTCAGGATCGGAGGCACCACCTTGTAGATTGCTGCTACAAGTTTGAACATTGGGTCGTTGGGAAGGTGTTTCAAAGCAAACTCACGTTGGCAGGTGTACCTGAATATTATATTTAAAGTAAAATTAAATGAACTTTTAATTTTTATTTATAACTAGTCGACCCGCCCAGGCTTTGCACGGATACAATTTACCATGTTTACCTACTTAGGTTTAGTAAAAGAGATTTAAAGTTTAAATATATTGCTTTATAAAAACAGTCAGGCTTTTTATAAAAATATTATATTATTTTCCTGCAGGAACTATGATTTTTTCCGGGATGCAAAGGAGTATAATCCAAATACACATACAAACTTTAACATTTTTAATATTAGTAAGAATAAACTTAAACTAAATACAAGTTATCTTTACCTCGGGTCAGTCTTTCTAAGCACAGCATGACCATATCCGGGAACAACCTGTCCGGATTTCAGAGTGTTCCAGATGAATTCCTTAAGACCATCTTCCGTGAAGTTATCACCAACCTGCTTGCGGAGCTTTTCTAGCCAGATCAGCACCTAGATAACAAATATATTTAAATTATAAAAGTATTTAATTTTATTATGTTATACATGTACGTACGTACATTACTATATGACTATATCACTTATCGTTATATTTTAGATTTTAATTGATTCACTATTTTGGTGATAATGGCTTACACATAAATGATAGGTATCTGTTGTCGAGGGCTTGTGGGACTATTTAAGATAAACATTTTCATCATACATTATATACGTGACACGAGTAGCTCTTACGCACGCACACACACATACATACAGCGCACGCCAGAATAGCTCGCTCGACTACTTACTTCACACTTAACGTTATAATTTGGACAATTCAGACAATATCTTAATAAATTTTAGCCTATGTGTTATTCTGATATATGAGCTATATTACTGTAAAGTTTCATTAAAAACCAATACAGTAGTTTTTGCGTAAAAGAGTAACAAACAATAATACTCACATACTTTCACGTTTATAATAATGCAGTAGGCAAACAGGTAAAGTTGATAAAATATACTAGTGATTTGTAATCTCTGTTTTCATAGGATTTATTGTATAAACCACATCTGAGGTTACGATCGTCATTAAATGCGATATAAAGTAATATCTTTTATAAACAATCAATAATCAATATTTTTAATGATAAAGAGATAATGTTATCAAGTGTTTCAGCTGCAAGTGTTGATATCACTTGATAGACCTGTCAATGATACTATGTTCTCGAAAATGTAAATCCTCCGTACAAACCAAGTTGATTAGAATTATAAGCTAAGCTAAGAAATATTCACATAATTATTTGTATAACGTAAGTTTTTTATCTCCTATCCATCTATCAACCCACCCGCCTCCCATGAAGGTAAAAGTAAGCAAAGCCCTAACCCTCCCCCTGCGCTTACGTGAACATTGGTGCATGCATTTTTCTCCCTCCTCATTCTGAGCAGAAATATTCACGTATATTATGCGTGTGTACCTTTTTATCGCTGACGTAATCATCACGAAGTCCACCCGCCTTTCCCCCATGTCATCAAAAATAAGCAATTCAAGGGCACCCCCTCCTTCCCCGCCTCCCCTCCCTTTAAATCTTACGTAATACTTGAACGGCCCCATAACAATAATAATAAAGTTTATTTGATCCACAAAAAAATGTCTACAAATTATAAAACTATAGTCTTAGGATAAATATATTTCTTTTTCTCTAATTTTAATTATTCTGAGTAATTAGAATAATAAATTATTTTAACTATATTTCGGCCAGTCTCCTCAAATAATTCTACACTCTTAAAACAACTTTAGGTAACTCACGATGTTAATGAGTACTTTTTTTCTTTAATTATGGCTTTGATTGTGCTTATGCACAAAAAATTCTGCTAGTTTTGCGTTTAAAGAACATTAACATTATTAAGATTATTATATACGTTTGTAAATTCCCCGACTGGCTTGTGATCACCAGCATGCGAATCCGACCGCCAAGCGTCATAGACGCGTTCCGGTCTGGCCGCATGTGGGCCACACTTACACCCTCCCTCTCCAATCCCATTAATGCAGCGGATCTAGAGGACTCTCGGCTCTTGCTCAGGGTCCGCTGAAACCGCAACATATTTTTTTTACTCCACCTCCCCACTCTATCTTGGAGGATGCAACGCATCGACAAAACAAGAGACCGATGTCCATGGGCTTTGGTGGCCACTTACCATCGGGTGGACTATCTGCTCCTCATGTACCATAAAAAAAAATCTTAGTGTAGGATATGTTAGACATACTTGATAGAAGAACATTGTAAAACCTAAATTCTTGCAATTAAATAAATTCTATTTGATTTAAAAAATATATAAAATCATCTACCAGAAGACATTCTGCATCAGAATCTTCCGCTAGATGATGGTATATTCTAAATAAATTAGCCATGTCCTATCCTACTAATATTATAAGCGCGAAAGTTTGTAAGAATGTATGGATGTCTGGATGTATGTTTGTTACTCTTTCACGCAAAAACTACTGAATAGATTTTGATGAAACTTTACAATAATATAGCTCACACATCAGAATAAGACATAGGCTATAATTTATAATGTTATAGTGTGAGTTATTCAAAATATAGCGGGTGAAACCGCGGGGCGCAGCTAGTTATATCATACAGAATATAACATGACTAAAACCCCCAAGAAAATTTAATTCCTAAAAATGACATGAATTCAATTTTTAAATTTTATTTTACTCGAAATGTCAGACCAGAGACAGCAGAATTTATGTAGAGAGAGAGAGAGAGTGGATTTTACGTATTTAGAAATTAGGTAATAATAAATAGTAAATTAACAATTGTAAACACAGTTAACTTTTTATTTACTCAAGTTTGCGTGTGTAAGGTTTATTGTATGGATGTGTGACAGTGAGTATGCGTGGATGTGTAACATTAAGTGTGTACGAGTATGTTGTGTGTGTGTGACAGTGCGTGTGCGAGAGTCTGATGTGTGTGCATGTGTGACAGCAACTATGTGTATAATATGCGACGGTAAGTGTGTGTGTATGTTAATCACAGTGAGCCGTGAATATCAAATCACATTCATATATGCTATAAAAATTAGTTTAATTTAGCAAATACTTGTGATGAAGGTAAAGTCAGAGACTAAATGTTAATTTTTACCCTAGTTTCTTGTTTGGATTGATCACGACGTTTCGTTGTAAACAGAATCATGTAACACGGTAAAACAAATATATTTATCGCTTAACACAATGACACCATTGACGTAAACCGTGTAATTGTCCTTTGTTTGACAAGGTATTATGTCTACGTGGAATATTCAATGAAGTTTTACGTGTATTTGTTTTATATCGAAAAATTATTCAGATATATATAAGTTTTGCAAACAGTTTTAAATTTTGCAAACGAGGCTATTTTTTTAAATAGGTATAAACTTAATGATATATTTTATAAAATCTGAAATTGAAAGCTGTACTACTATTTATTTGATGCAGTTTTTTGTTTTTTAATAGTCCGAAGTTATTGTCTCAAAGACAAAAATAATAAAAAATACCTAATTCTAACCTCAGCGTGGTAAATTGATCTAAAAACTAGTCTATAATAGACAAAGACATTGTCTATGTAATTAAATAGAAATTAAGAACAGAGCATAAAACACTTTATCTGGTTATTTTTAATTCTCCTCTTTGTATGTTTGTACGTGAATTATACATTTAAATCGGATTTGAAAGAATAAGTAATAGTCATTTAAATTTTTTTTAGCCCTGCAAAGCTAGACTAGTGTAGAATACTTGTTTCAGTTGCTTACAAAATTAATTTTAAATGGGGATTAGTCTTTAACTTACTTCCTGGTTAGCCAGTCCGTGTAGGGGTCCAGCGAGGCCGTTAAGTCCTGCAGCGAAGGACAAGTAGGGGTCGCTTAGAGCCGAACCCACCAAGTGGGTAGTGTGGGCCGATACGTTGCCTCCCTCGTGGTCACTGGAATTAATGATATATTCAATATATGTGATATTTAAATAATTACAACATTATTAAAAAAAAAGTAGCTGAGCAGGCAGGCACGTTGTTTTGCCATATAGTAGACTGTAGAGGGCCACCCTTATCATCTAGGGGTATTAATATAGCCTACGATCTATCCACAGACCTACCAAACATACACAAAAAATCATGTTATGTTTATATGTATATTCTATGTTAGAAGCTACTCATTCAAGGAGTTTCATTCACAAAAATTAAAAATTTATTCAAAATATTACGAAATTCGACATGTCTGTACTTGATTTGACCTCGACATGCCCT
Source organism: Limenitis camilla (assembly GCA_905147385.1). Taxonomy (NCBI): domain Eukaryota; kingdom Metazoa; phylum Arthropoda; class Insecta; order Lepidoptera; family Nymphalidae; genus Limenitis; species Limenitis camilla. Next base: position 9,809,521 of record LR990224.1, read on the forward strand.
ATTTTTACCCCTTCAAGCGTTTTTTTCCCGATACAACGTAGCCTCTGTCCTTTCCCGAGCTCTAGTCTATCTTCCATTACCTAATTTTAGTAATATCTGTTTAAAAGCTTAAGCGTGAAATCGTAACAGACAGACATATTATTATAGACTAGCTTTTAAGCCGCGGGCTTCGCTCGCATATAATTTTTTATCATAATTTCATAAAAAGTATCCTATGTTACTTCTAATACCCTCAAGAATATGTGTACAAAGTTTCATGATGATCGGATAAGTAGTTTTCGCGTGAAAGCGTTACAAACAAACTTTCATTCACATTTATAATATTAGTAGATATATATAGATTGTATAGTAGTAGGACTTTCCAAGAGTGTACTTACAAAGTGTAATAAACATAGTTTTAATTTAGATATAATAAAAATTGTTTTCAAAAATCAAGCCAAGAAATGTTTTCAACTGGCACTTCGCCACAACAGAGACATTTGAAAGGGCATACAAATACGAAGATACGTACGGTCCAATGATATAATGGTTTACGTAATCTTACTATCTTAAAACTAGAGAGAAAAGAATTACAAACGTAGGTAATACTTAAGAATACAAACTAAATAACGAAATAGCGATTTAATATATTACGCCATTTATTGACGGATAGATTCTGTCTTGTCTGTTACGCAAATCACGTTTAAATCACTTAATTGATTTCGATGAAACTTGGTACAGAGATAGGTAGAGCTTGGTAATAGGCATAGACGTAAATGGTAAATTACACCCGGACGAAGCCGGAACGGATCGGCTAGTGTTATATTTTAAATGAAATACCCAAGTACACATACATAAATGTACACTTACCTAACCATTATATATCGTAGTATTTCGTTTGACGGACTAGTATTACCATCTTTAAAATATTTGTATCATATCTATACTAATAATACAAAGCTGAAAAGCTTGTTTGTTTGTTTGGTTGAGCGCGTTAATCTCAGGAACTACTAGTTCGAATTAAATAAATATTTTAGTGTTGCATAGATAATCTTTTGAGGAAGACTATAGGAGCGTCGCCAGCTAAGGTGAGTCGATTCCCAAGGAAAGGAGTGGGGGGGAGGCACCAGTCGATATAAATGTAAGAAAGGGAAAGTATGAAGTGTTTCCTTGACATTTTTGGAGAGGAACTTCAAACAGTCGCGTCGATTAGTTTAGATCTATAATTACGATTATGTGACGTCATACCACAGGAAAAGGGACTCTTACAAACATGACCGATGCCTTAATTGATTAGTATCGTAAAATAAAATCCCAATACATATGTATATTTTGGAAGAAAATATTAATCTTAGTTTACAGAAACTGATATGACCCCATGACACAATGATAAGTGAACGATACGTGTGCATTACGTGAGTTTTCTTAACATTACACGATTCACACGTGATTTTAAACATAAATAGCAATACATAATGAAATGTCCCCTTGGGTTGACCTATATATACTAAAGACGTTGGACTCGTGGGTATTAATATATAACTAGAAACTATCGATCTATCGTTTATGCTGTGCTGTGTACGATGTATTTACAACAAAATTACATTTCTTTGATATCTGGGATTCACTCCACCCGTTTGTATGTCTGTTTATCAGATAATTTCTTATTAACAATGAATTTTGCGACATTTTCCTCTGCAGCAGAAACCAAGGCAAGTTTGTGTATAAAACTTCTAGACATTCTATTCAAAATGCTGAACTACGTGCGAGGCTAAAGCAGGAAATTAGTTTATAAAAAAAATCTAAATAATTAGGTAATGGAAGTTTTTTTTATACACAGAAATTTACGAGGAAACAATGAGTTTCTTATAATATACTTTTGTGTACATTGTAGTGAATTTTTATTCTGCCTAAATAGTATATTGACATATCTTTGTTCATCAAGGTTATTTTAAAACGAGTCGACCGTAGAAGTTTTTTTTTTTTTTATTATAAAATGGGCTTGCTCTTGACCTCAGTCTAGCTCTAGAGCAGAGACGAGGTCGAAGATGGAGCGAGCTCGCCCAGAAGAAGCCTGTTCACTCTTGCTTTAAAAGCATTCGGGTTATACGTACTCGGAAATACAGACGCCGGCAGGGAATTCCATTCCTTGGCCGTGCGCATTAAAAAAGATGACTTAAAGCGCTTTGTACGTATGAAGGGTACATCAATTAGGTGGGGATGAAAGCCTGCGGTGCGTCTGTATGTCCGATGGAAGAAAGGAGATGGGGGTATGAGCTCGTGTAGCTCCAGGGCACACTCCATAAAGTACAACCTGTAAAAGACCGTTAGATTGGCAACTTTTCTTCTGTGAGCCAGAGTGTGAAGAGTTTCCACTAAACTGGCGTTACCGAATAGCCGCTTGGCTCTGCGTTCCACTGAGTCCAGTGCGGCGAGTTGATGTTTAGCTGAGCCATCCCACAAGTGACTGCAATATTCCATGCACGACCGGACTTGAGCTTTGTACAGCGTTAAAAGCTGACTAGGAGAGAAATATCGCTTAACCTTGTTTAAGATTCCAAGCTTTCTGGCCGCAGTTTGCGCTTTGGACTCAATGTAATTGCTAAAGTTGAGGTTAGAACTCAACTCCATGCCAAGGAGGTCAAGGGTATCGGACACAGGGACAGGTGTACCTCGGAAAGTAGGAGTCAAGTTAAAAGAACTCCGTTTGGCGGAGAACAAACAAGCCTGCGTTTTGGCGGCGTTGAACGTGATTAGGTTGCAATCACCCCATTGGGATACGTGTCCTAGTATTAAGTTCGTTCGCTCTACCATGGCCTCTCTCTGAGAACGAATTACGTCCCTGTCGTCTTTTGCGCTGACCAGATATCTCTCTACAACCGTACTGTCATCTGCGTATCCAACAATGCCTGGTTGTAACATGTCGTTAATATGGAGCAGGAAAAGAGTTGCAGAAAGAACAGAACATTGAGGAATACCGGCGTTTATATCCATCGCGTCAGAGGAGCAGCCGTCGACCACCACTCTTATCGACCGTTCACTCAAAAAGTCTGAGATCCAGCTACAAAAGCCAGCAGGGATGCCGGAAGCAGGAAGCTTGCTAAGGAGATTTGCGTGCCAAACCCTGTGAAAGGCTTTCGAGATATCTAGTGATACAGCAAGCGCCTCACCATGTTTCTCAATGGCTTCGCCCCAACAGTGTGTGATATAAACCAGAAGATCTCCAGTAAACCGTCTTCTAGGTAGTTTAGCAACTTGCTATTAAGCACCTTTTCCATGACTTTGCAAAGCATGGAGGTGATGGCGATTGGTCGGTAATTGCAGGTATTGACACGGTTACCCTTTTTGGGTACTGGCTGCACACTAGCCAGCTTTCAAGATTTTGGCACCGCTCTAGTTTGAAGAGAGAGGCGGTATAGGCGCGTGAGAACAGGAGATAACTCGGGTGCACAGGCCTTTAGGACTCGCGCAGGTATACCGTCAGGTCCACTAGTTTTATTCACGTCGAGATTCATCAAAACTCTACGGACTTATTTGTTGTGGATCGCGATCTCTTGCATAGAAGAGTCACATCGAGGCAGGGATGGTGGCTGCGTAGAGCCAGCGTCAAGATGTGAATTGCTAGCAAAGAGAGGCTTTTTTTCATTGCCACAATGAGTTATGGTCGTATGACATGACAGCCACGACACGAATGTCGCTATGTGGTCTTTCGGTGGTTTTATAGTATCTAAAACGCGTTGTGGGCTATTTTTTCGCTCAATGAGCGTTTTCGGTCTTGGAGCGTAACACATATATTACGCCGGTCCAGTAGCTATCAGAATTTATTACTTTAACCATGTTTTATCAGTTGTACGCTGTTGCTTTACTGATAACGTGTCTTATCTTTACCTTTTTGCACTTCAATTACATACAGTTAAGATCAAGTTGACACATATCACGGATTATCAACTTACTGGTATCTCGTATTCACTTGACTGTTCTATTCAATCAAACAGATGATATCGGACATATTACGTTATGTAACTTCTATAATGAACATCTTGTTTTTACTTCATCGGCTATTTTTTGTATTGTTAAAACCACAGTCAATACAGACTTAAAAAATATATCTGTTACGTACTTTAAAAAAGTTTATTTCTCGATTCTATTCGATACTTGATATCGGAAAAAAGGTATCAAGAAATACCGTTTCATCTCTACTCAGTGTAAGCAATGTCATTGTGTTACCATGGTTACAAGATTCTTATAATTGTCAATATATTTATATTGTCTCGCAGCTCCCAAGTTAGAAATGAGCTCATAGTCTTCAAACGGCTGACCAGATCTTCACAAATTATATCTAAGATCCATCCCGATTAAATTTTCATCAGAATCGGCCCATTATCTTGGGTGCTACGATGTCACAGATATACAGATACACATGTTAAACTTATAACACCCCGTCGTTGTAGCATCGGGGGTTAAAAATTATAAGATATGTTATATAATGCCAATCGTAAACATTCTGCAGTCTTAATAATTTACAATCTGACTAGTTTATCATGTATAATTAAAAAATGATAAGGTTTATGCGGTAACGTGTCATAAATGATAAGCGTGACTACATTTATACCTACTATTTAAGAATTTATTTAATAAACATCCACTATTGAGTGTTTTTATTGATAAAAAGGAACTTGTGAGTTAAGTGACATACGACTCGAGAGGTCAGATTAACAAAACCATATTCGCACAACAAGTCAATCTCACAATCATACAATACACGCAGTTGACAGATCAAATGTTAACAAGATGTAAATCGTGTCGCAATTTAAGTTCATCATCTCAGACAACTTTAAATAAATCTAATAAAAGTTACAAATAAAAATAACCTTGGTGTTGATTATGTCAATAAAATATCAGGGAACTGTATAAATCTGTAGTGCACTATACTCGGTTTCATAATTCTGACAATTTGTAAGTGTTGCTAGACTTAAAACCATCCCATCAACAAGTGATCACGTTAGAGAGAAATAACAAAACAACCTTTGCATATTTAAACTGAATATAAAAATTGAAACCAATATATTAGGGCCCATTCATTTATTACGTAAGACGATTTAGGGTGGCAAGGGGGGCTTCGACCATGTCTTATTGTTTCTTACAAGGGGGTAGGAGAGGGTCTAGTTAGTTCTTACGTAAGATCACACAGCGTGAGTGTTCACTCGGATCGAGTGGGTTTTGAGTCTCTGGACTGAAATTCTTATACGTAGGAAAATGACTAGCGAAAATGAACGGCCCCTTAATGAGATTTTGACAAAGTTAGATTAATTAGAAACGGAAATATTTTGCTGTTGTAGGTATTACTCCCCACTTTAGAAGTAACAAACCTTTGGTATTATTATTATAGATTTTAATTTAACAAAATTGAAATAATCATGTTATTCAATCATACCTTTTAATTTTTGTCAGTCCCGTTTTCCGAAATAATTACCGCGTTTTCGACAAAAAGACGGATGGATACCTATTGCATTATTTTTTTTTGGTCGTCGAGAAATTGTTTTGTTTGATTTTAATTTTTGTCTTGTCACCGTTGGATGTCTGAAAAACTTCCGTCCCGTTGTCCGTGTCCCGTTTTAAATAAAAAATTTGATATGTGATGTGATATTATATAATAATATGTTATTGTATATTTATACCATATACAATAACATATTTTCTATTTAGTATTAATTTAATTCTAGCAATGAAATTAAATATACTCATTTTGAATCCAAATGTTTTTAAATAAGATTAAAAAAAAAGGTTCGTCAAGTCTAAAATGTCAAAACAGATAGAGAAGCTGTCAGAATTCTGCGGAATTATGAAATCGAGGGCAGTCTTCTTTCTCTTTGTTTTTTTCATTATACGTGACACTGGCAGAATGTTTTGTGCATAAGCACATTCAAAGCCAAATTAAAAAAAAATCAAGTATAAGCGTTAGGAATCTGGCAAAATTTATTACTCAGCCATATGTTTTATCTTATTCTATAACCACACCCACACGAGTGGAAACAGTATGACGTCACAATACTCTATTTCTATCGATACTGATAAGTGTGATGAACGTTAATTTACGAGTGATCATTGCAGAGAAAATGGGAACATAACTAAAGTTGATTATGGTGTCGTGATCATGATTCAAGGCAAAGGTGTAATAACGCACAGCTATTCGCATTAGCAGGAAATTACAAACAGCATGCAATAAGCAACTTGTTAGAGGAAAAACGTTTGGCACACAGATTACATAGTTGAAATGCAATTTCAATGTAAATGGCGATGTTTCTTTTTATTTCGCATTGCGTTTATGACATTCAAGAATTCTGAAAACATTATGAAATACTATCTGTTAACAAGATTATCTGATATCCAATCTATTTCTTTAGTATTTTGGCTTTATTTTCTCATCACTAATTTAATTTTTTTTTAACCAAATAAGCGATTGTATTAGGTTATATTCGCAATGCTAAATAAAATCAACGAATCGCTTAATGGGTGTTGTTATCTATATTTATAAAACAAAGTCGGGTTAGTTACACCATTTATAACTCAACAACGGCTGGACAGATTCTAAAGAAATCGGTGCAGACATACACTAGAGCTTGGGCAATGACATATGCTACCTTTTACCACGAAAAAAGGTTTAAAGAGATTGAAATAGGGGATGGAATTTTGTGTAACGTATGGGAGTCGATATATATACAGCTAAATATGTTGAAAATAAAAACTAAATGACACGGGGCAAATTGCACCCGGGCGAAGCAGCGGCGGGTTTCTATATATTATACTTCTATCATTACATTACTCGTTGTCGGTATAAAATTTCATATCTGCAAACTGTGTATACAAAAATATCTAGTAGTTTTACGTTATTTAGTTTCTTTTTATACACTACTAGCTGACCCGGCAAACGTTGTTTTACCATATAAATTTGGGGTGGGCCATCTTTATCACTAAGGGGGATGAAAAATAGATAGTAGCCTATTCTCAGACCTACTGAATATGCAAATAAAATTTCATAAAAATCGGTCAAGCCGTTTCGGAGGAGTATGGTAACTAACTTTGTGAAAAGAAAGATTAAATATACAAAACTTGCTGCTTATGTTGGGTATAATGAATATAACACGAAGATCGCTTCGTGTTTTATGTATTTTAAAAATGGCATGTGAAGTAGTCAACACGTACACGCAAGTCACGTAAATACTTTTATGACATTATTATCTACGTCTTGAAAGTTACACTTATCTCTCCAGCCGTTTAACGATAAAGGGAAAAATTTACATTAAAACCTGTATAAATAATATTGAAAGTTTCATTTAAAAATCCAAAACCGTGTTACAATTTTTTCCATTAAGGTTTAACAAATTATTGGACTAGAAATAAATAAAAATACAAGCCCGCTTTTCCTCTGACATCTAATTTAAATGAAACGAAGCCTCTAATTTTTATTAGACATGCAGTTTCGTGCAGTAATTTTAAGTGATGCGTAATGAACATGCTAGATAAACAAAAATTCTAAAAATAATTCTTTTGACTTCTATTGGTATTAAAGAGGTCTTATGTAAGGATTTCTTTAATATCTTCCAATGTATAGTACCAGTAGTATATCTTCCTCCACCCGCCGTCCCTAGAGAAACAAAAAATGTAGCCAAATCGTCGGAATGCGAATAAATTTTGCTATTTCTATATACTTTACTCTCTCCATTCCTCTTCATACAGCATTCTTTTACTACAATAGTGGCCCTTTACCTAAACCTAAGCTAAAATTAACAGAAACATAATAAAACAGTCACAGTTCGATTATACTGACTGAGAAACTAAATTAAATTAGTTACCTGTGAATGGTGAGGTAAAGTCTCATCAGCTCGGTGAATTGTGGGTCGTCAAATCCCAGCATGGTACAGTAGTTTGCAGACCAATCCTTGTTGTCGTCGATGGCACCAATTCCTTTGCCGTCACGGAAGGTGTTGCGGTAGATGGTCGCTGCGATCACTGGCAGCTTCGCGATCAGGTTCATGGTGTCTTCATATACGTACTGTTAGAAATTATTAATATTTTAAAAAATCTTAAAGCACTTTCTACTTGGATATGTTCAATTTATGTAACTGATTTTAACGCTACCGATTTATTCCATTTGTATCTTATAAGTTCTTGAGACTGCTATATGAAAATTAGTTAAACTAAGGTAAAAAAGTAAAAAGTCAAATAGTTAAAACTTACCTCCCAGTATTTAGATTTATGCACACCCTCTGAATAAGCCTGAGCGAACTTTGACTCGCTATTGAGGGCTGTGACTGCTGCTGAGAACTGCGACATTGGGTGAAGCTTGCTGGGCATGTTGTTCAGCATCGTCACTACGTGCGAGGGAAGTTCAGCCCTGAATCAAGGTTCAAGCTTTACATATCTTTTGTCTATGCATTTGTACTAAATAGCAAATATTTTTAACAAAAATCAGACTTTTAAAATAAAAATCTAAAAACATGTAGATAAGTTTTTTTAATGCCAACTAACAATGTATGAGAACTAAAGACTTTATTACCAACTACTCTTTTTATACATTTAATAAAGACAATAAATCAAATAATAATACATACCTCTGTGCCCATTCTTTCGAAATAGCCTTGACTTGCGCCTCGGTGGGTATATCGCCAGTTACGAGGAGCCAGAACAAGCCTTCTGGCAGTGGCTCTTCACCACCCTTTGCTTTGGGAAGTTGTTGTTGGCATTCGGGAATTGAGAGGCCGCGGAATCTGATACCTTCATCAGGGTCTAACACTGACGTCTCCCACACAAGACCTTTGATACCACGCATACCACCATACATCTGTTGAAAAAAATGGTATCTTAAAAGAGTTCCTTTCAGATCAACTTGGTTTGGTGGTTTAGAATAGGGCTCTAGACTTTCACTTAGGGGTTGCCGAAGCAACAAAAATTATATTCTTCACTTTCACATCTTCATAGAATGGTAATGCATTAAAAATTAGAAAGACTCGTATATGTAATAGGCACCAACGACTTATATTTCCTGTCTGTTTCTTCCATTTTTGTCAACATGTACAATCGGGAGCTACCGACACGTAGGTATAGGTTTGACCTTGAAGGTGCAGAAGTCACTTGTTAAGCCCTTCTTAGCGGGGGGAGCACGGGGTTAGAGCAGTGCGTCCCACACGATTGGTTCCTAAACGACGTTTCAGTTCCCGCGCGTCTGTTATTTGTCCACATAGTATACGTCGCGGACGGAACTGCCAATACAGGCATGCAGCACTTACAATGCGCAACTTTCCTCCACTATTTTTGCTCAGATCTAAAGTTAGCTACCGGCTACTATAACTAAAGTATATTAAACATTTTCTTCCATGCAAGACGTAGGCGTTTAAATTTAAACGAGAGCTAGGTATTTTAATGTAAGTAATATTATACTGTTTTTCATGACCATTTTTAAGAACATGACATAAAATTTTAAATTACTTTGGTCCATATACTTTTTACTGAATACGTTATCGAATCATAAAACATTTTTAACAAAAAATTGAACCGACTTCAAACTCTAAAAAATGCACTAAAAAGTAAGAAATAATTAGCTTATTTATTAACTCCCCTTTATTAGGACAATAATATACAATAATTGATATTTTTGAAGTCGGTGCCAGCCAGCCCAGCCAGGGGAACAGACGTGTCGTGAGATAGAATAGTAATAGGTATATCTATTGAACGAACCTGTAATGAAATAGTGTGTACGATTGTACTATTATACTACTACTTTCTGTACTATTGCTGGCACCGACTACAAAAATATCAATTATTGTATATTATTGTCCTAATAAAGGGGAGTTAATAAATAAGCTAATTATTTCTTACTTTTTAGTGCATTTTTTAGAGTTTGAAGTCGGTTCAATTTTTTGTTAAAAATGTTTTATTTCTTGGTTTTTAGTGAATATGTTCTGAAACTTATTTATCCTTCGTCCACTAATTTACTCTCTCATCTGTTTACTTATTTAACCACTCACTAAATCATCAATTCACCATTTACAAAGTACCTACTCACTCAACCATCATCTCAACTACTAAACTGTACCACTCTACTCACCCTTCCATCTCCAATCTACTGCACCCACTCAACAAATAGCCTTCAGCTCTTCAAAAATTTTAGGTAAAAACCATCTATATCATTTGAAAATCGAGTGTAAACAACCGCACCAAAATGGGTTCATTTATAACGTTATTACGATGTCACAGACATACACACAGATACACTGTTAAACTAATAAAACAATGTCATCTTGATCCCATTTGTTTCACACAGAAAACTCTGCATACAAATCGGGTTAGTGTTTCGGTAGCTACGATGTCACAGAAAGATACACATATACACCGTTAAACTTATAAGATGATGGAATCTTTATCTTATTTGCTTCCACACAGAAAAATTCGCATTAAAATCAACCCGGGCTTTCGGGAGCTGCGATGTCACAGACAGATTCACATATACATCTCAAACTTGTAAAACAATGGCATCTTAATCCCATCTGCTTCCACACAGAAAAATCTGCATCAAAATCAACCCGGGCTTTCGGGAGCTGCGATGTCACAGACAGATTCACATATACATCTCAAACTTGTAAAACAATGGCATCTTAATCCCATCTGCTTCCACACAGAAAAATCTGCATCAAAATCAGCCCGGGCTTTCGGGAGCTGCGATGTCACAGACAGATTCACATATACATCTCAAACTTGTAAAACAATGGCATCTTAATCCCATCTGCTTCCACACAGAAAAATCTGCATCAAAATCAACCCGGGCTTTCGGGAGCTGCGATGTCACAGACAGATTCACATATATATCTCAAACTTGTAAAACAATGGCATCTTAATCCCATCTGCTTACACACAGAAAAATCCGCATCAAAATCAACCCGGGCTTTCGGGAGCTGCGATGTCACAGACAGATTCACATATACATCTCAAACTTGTAAAACAATGGCATCTTAATCCCATCTGCTTCCACACAGAAAAATCTGCATCAAAATCAACCCGGGCTTTCGGGAGCTGCGATGTCACAGACAGATTCACATATACATCTCAAACTTGTAAAACAATGGCATCTTAATCCCATCTGCTTCCACACAGAAAAATCTGCATCAAAATCAACCCGGGCTTTCGGGAGCTGCGATGTCACAGACAGATTCACATATATATCTCAAACTTGTAAAACAATGGCATCTTAATCCCATCTGCTTACACACAGAAAAATCCGCATCAAAATCAACCCGGGCTTTCGGGAGCTGCGATGTCACAGACAGATTCACATATACATCTCAAACTTGTAAAACAATGGCATCTTAATCCCATCTGCTTCCACACAGAAAAATCTGCATCAAAATCAACCCGGGCTTTCGGGAGCTGCGATGTCACAGACAGATTCACATATACATCTCAAACTTGTAAAACAATGGCATCTTAATCCCATCTGCTTCCACACAGAAAAATCTGCATCAAAATCAACCCGGGCTTTCGGGAGCTGCGATGTCACAGACAGATTCACATATACATCTCAAACTTGTAAAACAATGGCATCTTAATCCCATCTGCTTCCACACAGAAAAATCCGCATCAAAATCAACCCGGACTTTCGGGAGCTGCGATGTCACAGACAGATTCACATATACATCTCAAACTTGTAAAACAATGGCATCTTAATCCCATCTGCTTCCACACAGAAAAATTTTCATTAAAATCGGTATAGTTATTCGGGAGCTACGATATAGACAGACAAACATTACCATTAAAAAAATTACTTACAGCCAAAGTACTCTTTAAGACAATTCCATTAAACCCAAACACGACTAGTTTACGTTGTCCCATGCCTGTGTTCCAGTACATACCTTTCGGCGTCATCATCAACTGATGGTAGATGAAGCCGGAAGGTCTAAGAATCTACTGGTAACATCAACATGATAAGTATTTTTTAAATTTCCTCATAAAAATAGTTGCTTTACATTCTCAACTTCATAATGGCTATCTGTGGTTTTCCTCATCAGTTCCACTTCATCAAATGATAAATTCTGAATACAAATGCTTGTAACCTTTCTCAAAATATCAAAATCACTATATGTGTGCCTATAACTTTTGAGGAGTTCTCTAAATTCCTCAAAGATGCCATCATCAGAACTGGATTTTGAAAAAAATGGGACCAATCTGTAAGCATATCCTACCAAATACAAAAAGAAATTTCCATTTCGGTTCATATTTGACGGAGTTCTGTGGTAACAAACATAAAAAAAAAAAAAAAAAATACAACCGAATTGATAACCTCCTTTTTTTTGAAGTCGGTTGAAAAGCAGTGAAAGCCCAGTGGTTAAGACTTGAAAGTTTGACACGGGAGGTGTGAGTTCGATCCCACGTAACTGGCAACCTCTGAGTTCTCTGAGTTGTGTGTTTTTCTTTAATGGTAAAGGAAAACATCGTGAGGAAACCTGCACTCCTGGGAGTTCCTGAGAGTGCCAGCGTGGTGAACTATGACCTAACCACCGCCTCATTCTGAGGAAGAGATCCGGCTCAGCAGTGAGACATTAACCGGTTGTGATGATGATTAACGAATAGCATATTATCGCCACAACCCATTTTAGGGTTAATTACTAATTAATCGTCAGTTGATTGGTATTCAAAAACTTGTTATTTATCCATTTAGCGAGGTCGTTATGTTTATTCAGTAAAATGCAACAAAATAATTGATAATAACTTTGTAGAAACCAAATGAAATTAATTTTCCTTATAAATAAATATAAGGAAAATTAAACAACGCTTTAAATTTGTTGTTCACATTGTAATCTTGTAAGGTTTCTGTCTAATGCCTTTCGAGTACTCGATAATTATTTTTTACTTGGAAAATCTATGCTTGGAACAAAATCGTAGACATTGGAGATGCAAAAAATTAGTGGAAGAGTAAGACGAATACCGTAAAATTGTAAATATCGATAGATTATAATCTACTTTGCGATGTTGTGAACTGTTCGGAACTGAGTGTAAAAGATTGTAAACCGTAACATATTGCTTACAATTTAACGCATTATTTTTCAATAGATTATATAATATCTATCGAAGAGAAACCGTCAAATTGTGAATCAGGATGAATTTACCATAGAGTTACCGTTTTCACGTAGTTTTTCGAACAGACGAAAGTTCTTTGATTTTTCCTTTCGAATTTTCTACTTTTTTCATTCTTCCCTCTGTAATAGTTTTGTGTCACATGATCATTGACAAAAGAATCTTATTTGTTCGTCCATTTCTCAATTTATAAAATTATAATAATATGAATTATTATTATTAACGTTACTTCCTTCAATCCATATGGTAAATAAATGATTCATAATAAACTGACTCACCATATCAACCGTAACTTCGCCCACTTTAGTCGATCCATGTTTCTTGCGGAAGTCCCGGATTTTTTCCTGTTCTTTGGGAATTTTCTCTTGTAGTACACTCTTGAGGTTTGTCTGCTCTGCGCTTAAACCTCTCAGCAAGATTGTTGACGTTGGGCATGCTTTCTAAAAACAAAAAATAAAGAATAATAAAAATGATTTACAAAAATTACGTATTGAAATTATTTTTTCGTAATTTAGGAAAGACGTCATCCAGAATTTATTATAAATTTATAAACATCAATATAGGTTATGTGTCCATACAGTGGATTTGCCTAAATATTGTCGTCAATAGGACTTACTTTAATTTTGTTTTAAGATACAAACATCAATAAATTCTTATTGAATACATCTTTAAGGTTTATAATCGATAAAAAGTCAAGTATTGTTTTTGTCATATAGTTTCAACCGCTTTCGTCGGTGCCGCGATTCTAATCTGAAAAAGACCGCCTATTTCGGTAGAAACTATAGTTATATATAAACCTTAAAAATGACTGACGTTAGTTTCTACAAAAAATAAATGAATACATCCTTTAATAAATACAATCATCAATTTAAAGAGTTTCTCACAAGGCGATTTAATAGTGAACGACAATTCAATGAAACAATCGCTGAGTAATGGTTAATCAATGCTGATCTTAGGGCAAATGGGTCAGAGTTTAATGTTATTAACATTGTCGTGCTTCACCGACGCTCTTGCTTTGACATATCAAAAGGAATTATTGTAACGAATCACTTTATACGAGACGATCGGCCTGCCCTCGTTTCGCTCAGGGTATTTGAAGCAATATTATAATAAATCTCCTTAAATAGTCACTGTAATTGTGTAGCTTTTCATTATTGTACTTTTCAAAAACAGTGAGAAAAAAGAAAAGAGACAGATGATAAAGAGCGAGAGGGACAGAGTAAAGATAAAAATGAAAGAGTGAAAAAAGAGAGAGGATGAGATATAATTAAAGTATAAAAGCGGACGAGAGACGGCAAGATTATAGACTTCTCACAGTAGAAGTTTTTAAAATCAGATAAGTAGCAACAAAATGATTATAATCATTAATTAAAAATATATATATCAACACTACATCACCTATGTCACTCAGGAATAGTATTGTTTTCAGCGGTAAAAGTATTATTAAAAACGGATCTGTATTTCCAGAGAAAACCTTCACTCTAGAAAATGGCCACGTTATGGCACTTAAATGGCCACATATTTTTAATTGGAATATTTATAGAAACACATTGCCTTTGTTACTTGTAAGGGTTGTAGCTTTCTATCGGTAAAAGGATTTTCAAAATCAGTTTAGTAGTTTTCGAGCCTATTCGCAACAAACATACAAAAAATTAAACCTTTCCTCTATAATAGACTAGCCGACTCACCCTAGCTTCGCTGAGGTGATTATATGCAATAAAAGAGAAACCCTTAAGACAACTTTTAATATATTTTTTGACCATTAAACATGATCTAACGATTTAAATATATTTCTTAATATAAACAATTTTTTTCCGACTGCAAATCCGACTACCACTAAAAAGTCTTTTCATTTTTCGGGTTAATATATGCAAATGACACACAAGTAACGTTGCATTATGTTGGTAATAGAATTTTCAAAATCGGAAACACTGTCTATTAGCGAAATCTGCCTTTAAAATCCCTTGCGTAGTTTAAATGATCTAAGTGTATAAACAACAGGAAGCGACTTTTTATAATATGTAAAGAAATATAAACTATTTATTTTTATGTTTCACATATAATATTATTTTTATCTGACACAAAATATTCCGATAAAAAACCAGTTAGTTAGTCATCTTTGATCCACGATGAGGTCAAAGTATGAATTGAAGGCTATACATATACTTACCATTATTATTATTATTATAAATCTATATTAATTTATAACTCAAGAATTTGGTATAGAGATAGTCTAGAGTTTGAAAATTGACAAGATACCTTTTATCGTGAAAAAGGTTTGAAAGGGTTGAAATAAGAGATGAAATTTTGTGTGAGAGTTCGTTATATCTAACACTAATTTTAGTAGCAATCTGTTAGACAAAATAAATACGCCGTCATAAAGGTCTAAAGTATAACCCCCAGGGTATTCTAGTCTAGCCGTCATACTGTTGGTCTTCGTATAGATAGACTATAAAAGAAAACCTCAGCACGACAGTCTTCACCGTTAAGGCAAATCAATAAATAAATACGAGGTCACAGCGCAAACGCTAAAGACGGAAAAAGTGACGTTTACAATAAAAACCAAATAGCTTTACTTGAGGAAACTAAATACGTTTTATTCAAAAAAACCCTTCCAGAAGGTCAATTATACGGAAACTCATTCAGTTTTCGGTTCCCAAAGTTCACCTTTAGTCCACCTTGGTAGACGTAATAATTTGTTTAATTAAATAAAATTAATTGTTGTGCCACTAAAGGATTTCAAGAAACAAATAACAACATATTATTTTTAATAATTTATCTTTAACTAGCTGCACCCCGCGGTTTCACCCGCTATATTTTGGATAATTCACACTATATCATAAATATAGCCTTTGTGTTATTCGCTGATGATGAACAAGCTGTATTATTGTAAAGTTTTATCATATTCCATTCCAATTTCAATCCATTTTTACAAACTTTCGCGTTTATAATATTAGTAGGATATTGAATCCAAAATGAATTGAGACTCACCAACTCATTAGTCCATCTCACAATTTTCAAACTTTTAAAGTATTTTGGTCCAAAATTTCATTTAAACTTTTGTTGTCTGTTATTTGGACAGTTTTGAGTGTGATTTTGTATGGGAATATGTATGTTATTCTTATAAAATTATCGAAATAATAATTATTCTAATTAATAATGATTTTGTATTAAGTTCAATATGTTATAGTGCAAAATTAATAACCAGGCCTTAAAAGGCATCATAGCATGGCGTATAACATTACACACCATAAGTTAACTTTTATGGGCATTATTATTCGGACACTCTAATAACAATGAAGTTAATCAAATTAAACTGTTTGTTATATTATAACAGTTTGTGTGGAATCGCACGGATGTAAAACATACAGGCTTCTCATAAACATTAAAATGTTGATATGTGTTTATCAGTTGGCCAACATTCAAGTAACCAGATGCTACTCATATCAGTCGTACCAACATCAAGATCAAGTAACAGGATGGTACTCAAATTATAAGTGTTGCCAACATCATAATTAACATTATGTAAAGATCATTTGAGCTGATGTGATGATGAGAAATAGTAAAACAGTTGTATTTCGGCTTAGCACTAAAAGCTTGTATTAAAATATCTGAATTATTTATAGTCCAGTCATTACGTCGGAAAAAACGGGGTATTTTTTTATGGTAGATAAGGTGCAAACGAGCAAATGGTCCACCTGATTGTAAGTGGCCACCATCGCCCATGGACATCGGCAAAACAAGAGATATCTTCTTGTTTTGTTGATGCGTTGCATCCTCGAAGATAGAGTGGGGAGGGGGAGTGAAGAAAATAATGCTGCGGTTTCGCAGCATTAATGGGATGGGAGAGAGAGGGGACAAGTCAAGGGTAGATAAGCATATGAACGTAATAAGCTAAATTTTTGTATTAAATGATGAAAAATGTAAAGGACCTTAATTGTAGATCATGAGAAAAGCAACAAAAACGTATTTTAAATAAAATTGTATGTCAACGGAGAACCCGAGTTGTTATGAAACAACTGAATTTAACCCTTTATTCAAGATGGCGGAAAATCCACTAGGAAATTTCGGTCGACAATTCGAAGTTAAGCTTTTCTAGGCCCCTCTACGTAATATCAAAAATGTAGTTCATCGTTCATATGCTTATCCAAATGTATGTATGTAATGACTGGACTAATATATTTATTCAGCTTGCTAGTTTTATATGGCATTCAAACAAAAGAATTAATTCAAACAAAAGAATCAACTAATTCCTCGCGTTCTTTCAGATGTCACTATACAAACTGACTTGTATTTTCAACAACTTTTCACGGATTGTAAACCATTTAAAATTGTTGACAGACAATCTTAGCTTTGTTTATATTTTAGATGAATTAATTATAAAATACAATTTAAATATATCTTGCACTTTGTGACATTTGTAAGTAAAAATTCTCGGACACTGACCTATTGCGCAAGAAGAAAGCTATTCTAGTACTTTATAAATAGACATTATTTCTGTATGTCACATGTAGTGACTCTGTATAATAAATCTTATACCTTTCCTATATAAACATCTCATGTCACAGAGTTTGCTATCGAACTCCTCCGAAACAGCTTGATCGATTTTTATGAAATTTTTCGTGTATATTTGGTAGGTTTGAGAATAGGTACGACCTATTATTATGCCCCTAGATGATAAAGGCCCTCAAGAAATTAATTTATATGACAAAACAACGTTTGCCAGGTCAGCTAGTATAAGATAAGATTTATTATACAGAGTCACTACATGTGACGTATTTATCCTAAGAAATATTATAATTTCGAAAGTAAGTTAAGAAAAGTAGGAAAAACGTAAGTGCAGTTTAACTATCTATTGACGAACCGATGGCGCCTGTTACACAAAGCTTAAATCACTGAACCGATTTTAATGAAATACGATACAGAGATCAAATAGAGATTGAGGAAGAAATACAAAGTAAACAAATAAGTGTGCTCGTACGCCATCTACCGACGTGGGGATGAAGTGCATGTCGAGCTGTGTGGCTGTTTGTTGTCTTTGGGAATTAGTCATATATAATTTAAAATATAAAATATAGTGATATGACCTAAATTCGGGTCGATAGTATATATAACATATATAAAAGAATGCCTGACAGTTGGTTTCTTTTAAACTATTCAGCACTTATGCAGAGTTATGACTTTTCAGGTATATCATTTTTAAATCATTATGGTTACATATGTCCATTTTCATTATCTGAGTGCCCATATCAACGCGAACCGTAGTTTTTAAAGCCGTAGAGATATCATAGAACTACGTACAATATTCTGAGCGCCAAAATACTACGATTGACATTGAAACTAGAATAACCTTCAGCGGCATTACGCAACCTGCGTAACCGAAGCACATGATATTTACTTCGTTTTCAATCTTCATCTCATTTTCTATGTGATATCGAAAATTCGGACAAATTGATCAAAAATCGTTCAAAGTACAGGTTAAACAGGAAGAAATGAATCCCATATAATTTGTAAAACCCAAAGTAAAATGTCGATTTTTGATTACGTCAATTTTCATGATTCTCAACCTAGATTTCACTCGATCGAGTAGTTCTTTAAAGCTCTAACCGATAAGATCCTGATAAAACTTGGTAGGTGAATTCAATGTCAACCTATCACGTGAATTTAATGAAGATGCTGTAAAGAATATCTTTTTCGTTATAATTGCATTTAATCGCGTTATTATTTAGCCTTAATATAGATTACGCCTGAATATTAAAATAGTCGTATTTTATTAATACTTGAGTGTGTGGTGTGAAATACATGGTAGTGTGTGTAATGTTTTTTTTATTGATTTAATGTATTTTTTATTTTAATAAAATACTCCTCTGTCCGCGCAATTATCGTAAAAAGGTGAGCAAAGATTTTGCTTCACATATATATATAGATAACATTTAAGATATTTAGCATTGGTTGCTTTATTATTAGTAAAAGAAATTAAAATAACAAAATAGCTTAACCTTTATTATTACAGCCTATATAGATACTATAGTTATGTATGTCACATAATAGAAATCGATCCAACTATACAAGAAGATTTGTTCAAGTATTTCAAGACAACGTTAAGGATTCATGCGATAGTTTTAAAAGGTTTCGTAGTTTATTAGGAGGCTTTAAGAAGCCCTAGGTAAAGTCGACCCTGAGAAAACGAGTTCACTCCATTAACATGACATCTATTTACCGTCTTACTAATCGCGATATTAATATCATAAAAATCATGATCAATAAAATACGTTATCAGTGGATTTTCGTGATCATGGAAAAGTTTTAATTATTTACAAAGAGCTTCAGTAGATAGGTACATAAATACTATCATACATAATAGACCTCTACCACGTTACACGTCAATTTATTTTCAAAGTTTAAGCGTGCAATACAGAAAGGACGAAGCGATGTACCGTTACGACCCACTTCAATGACCATTTAATACCTCCTTTTGTTTTGTCGTAATATGGATAGATCCTTACTAATATTATAAATGCGAAAATAACTCTGTCTGTCCCGCTTTCACGCCATAACTACTGAACCGATTTAAATGAGCCTGGGAATGGACAGGCCAATTTTTAATGCGAAAAAAAAAGTTGAAAGGGGGGATGATAAGTTGTATGGAAGTATCTTCATTTTAGAGCTAGAAGCTTGAAACTTATTTTTTAGGTTGTTGATCTATAAATTTGACCTTCAAAGTTTGTAAAAGTTTTAGCCTCAAGGGTAAAAAATAACAATAGGGAGTAGGGGATGAAATTTTGTATGGAAATATGTAACGTTACCCAAAGACAGTATTCCACGCACAGCTACTAACTGCACGAAATAAGGCGGTTAAAATATTTCAATCATGATGCATATTGGCCTTATGTTATAATGAAGAGATAAGAATAGACGTAAGCGTTATATAATAAGTGAAATTATTAAGACAAGATTATGCGTTATTGTGATAAGAATATTATATTAATATACTTTTTATTGTACCACAGCTTATTAAGGTTCTCCCATTAAAAGAAATATTAAGAGCTATAAATTTGGATGTCATAATTTATTAATAATATAATTTTAAGGATATTATTGCACAATACATTAAAGAAAATTAATTTTTATTTCATTAACTTTCGAGAGATTATTTTTAAATTTGCTAAGTATAATAAAGTTAATTTATTTAAAAAGAAGACTTATTTAATTATTATAAATCTTTAAACATACAAAATTGTTAACTTCTCTCCGACGACGACGAAGTCCGGTTTTACATAACACATTTGATTTAATAATTAACAATAGTATTTAAAAAGCTTAATATGGTTTTAAATAATCCAATAGTTATATATTAAAAGATATCTTAAAATAGTTTCATTCACATTACATAACATCGAACTCAAAATGTGGCTTCTCCACTTTGGAAGGTTATGTATAAAATATAAAAAAATATTTTTTATTTCTTTTGTATTAATTATTAAGTATATAAAAATAGTAATAAATTTACCTGTATTTCGATTAATTTTGTAGATGTGATCCTGAATAGAGCCATGTTTAAACCCACCGAGCGCTAACCAACACACAATCGAGGTACACCGCGCTATTGATCGTATTCGCGAGTGGAAAATTTAAAAATTAACAGGTTGGCTAACTTGGACTGTTACACAAACGAATCATACTACGCATGACGTAACGAGTTGCGATCACTAACTACAGATGGCGCTCCTTTTACAAACTTGTTCTCTTATTATTTTAATTCAATTAATTATTAAAGTTAATAAACACACATCGAAATGGCCAACAAAAAGCACATTTTTTTAAATGTTTCATGGCGCTTTTTTATATAATGCAAAATGTAGAAAACATTCTAATCTAACTATTCTCGCCAGTATTAAGCGAATATCGACCTCAAATAGTGACTATATTTTTTACCCTAGCAACCCTGGGCGTTACTCATTGACCTCTATATTCTCTATGCTGTAAATAAATGGCCATGGGAGTGCCGCGTTACAACTAGTGGTGTTCCGGATATCCGTATCTGTATCCGCGGGAGAAAAAATATCCGTATCTATATCCGTTGCATTTTTGACGGATCTTTTATCTTATAAATGTTTAATACATAGATACAATTCTATATGTAGGTGAATAGGTAGCAATAAAATACTATTAAATTTAAATCAAATTATTTTTTTATTGCAAACATTTAACGTTTGCAAAGATGTTCCCGACTGTAACATTTCGACAGAACTTTTGTTATCTGAGTCTTTTTTCAAGAATAAATCATATTCTTTTAAGTATTTTCTTTATAAACTATTGTTAAGTACTACTAAGATAGTTTAAATCCGTATCCGTAACCGCGGATCTTGACGCCATAGATCCGTATCCGCGAATATATAAATTTAAACAGATTTTCAACTATAACAAATTACACAGTGAAGATCACAGACTACATAGAGATGCTACTGTGAAGATTAATCCTTACTCCTGTTTGACGATAAACATTGAGTTGAGTTGTTTACATACTAAAAAAATATTTAAAAAAAACTATGAAAATAAACATAAAATAGGGGTATACTAGTTTACTTACTATTTATTTGAAACAATCTTATAGAAACATACACAAGATTAGATATTGCAAATTTTCTTAATAGATGAAATAAATACGCTTTTTTTTACAGTTTACAGTTAAATATGTCAATGTGTTGGTAAGAGGTAAACAGGTAACGATAATTATATTTGCTGCAAGCTCTAATATTTTTGGAATAATTAGTTCTACAATTCGGAATTTATAAAATAATAATAATAAATTGTAATAATTTTATATAATTTAAATTCAAACTATAGTCAAATAATTATTTTAAGAGTGGAGATTGTAAAATTAATATTTTACGTTTTAAGACTACTTTCAATTTTAAATACGTTAATAAACTACATTTGGTGCAAACATAAAAAAAGAATATTTGCCTATAATTTGAATTTACCATTCATTCTTGCTGATGACATTTCTCTTATATTTAAAGTTATGAGAAACCAACACAGTTACGACGATGTAAACAGTGCACTGTCGCCGGTTCTGCAATGGTTTACGATTAATAATTTACTAAATGCAAAAAAAGACTAAATGTGTGAAATTTGCTTTACCGAATGTTAAAAAACAGCACCTTTTATTAAATAATGAACTCAACTGACTCAACATTCTTTTTGGGAATAACTTTACGAGTCAAAACTTCAGTGGAACTTCCATTTATCATCTTTGGCGGGAAGACTCAGCTCCGCAGCTTACGCAGTAAGAAATTTAAGGCAACTAACTGATATTGATTTAGTTACTTTCACAGTATCATGTCCTACGGCATTTTGTATGACATAGAATCCATTTATATTCTTCAAAAAAGAACAGTCCGGGCCATTTACAGTCTAAGAGCCAGAGATTCCTAGCTAGCTTTAATAAAACAGGTATTCTTACAGTGCCTATACATTTATTGTAACATTCTATACATTAGGCAGAACATTAGTTTATTTTCTAAACATAGTTTCTACACACAGTATAAATACTAGAAATAAAAATAAACTTGTAACGCCATACTATTGTCTTCACAAAGTGAGTAGGTAACTGTTTCATGGGGCTTGGTGTTCGCATCTATAATAAGATTCCACAACTTATATTAGATTTGCCACTTCAGCGATTTTAAACTAAAATAAGAAAAGTGTTTAATAAATAAATCTTACTACTCTGCACAGGATTACTTGAACGATGACAAAGTTTGGAATCAAAATGACATTGATCAAAGATTATATAGGAAACGGCCTTTCAAACAGTCGGTCCGTGGTGACCGACCAATCAAATGCCAGAATCAAGCAAAGCTGGCATGTCAGATATTAGAGCTTAATATATATATTAGTGTATATATAGTAGTGTCGATAAAATAACATATCGATACACTATTATCGTATTAGTGCTGTCCTTCCTTATCGATGTTTTTTTTAATATTCTTTTATAAATTTTAATTATAAGACACTATTAAAAAGAAACATTTATTACACAACAATGATTATTTACATTTATATATGTTTTTTCAAATCAAATCTTTTATTTGTGAATACAGTAAAATAGATGGTAAATTTGTATAGTTTAGATGCTGTATTCTACCAAAGTGGTTTACAAATATTATACAGACATTATGTTGACAAGAAAAAATTATAAAATAATGAATACAAATTAAATGTCACAAATTAAAATAAACTGATTATAATTTGTCAATGCTTATCATAATGGTATTGATATGTTGTAAATTATTTAATGAGATTATGTACCAGTTATATAATTATGTTATTTTGACTTCATCATTTAGATATTTTTTAATAGAATAGTAAGCTTTATTGATGAGATATGTCTTTAGCTCTCGCTTAAAGCTGTGGACACATTCTATTTTCTTTATTTTTGTAGGTAGCGTATTATATATTTTTACAGCTAAACAAAATATGCTATTTTGAAATTCAGCAGTTTTAGATGCAGGAGTTAGTAATGTTAAAGGATTTCTCTTACTGTTACATTTGTCAAAATTATGCAGATTGAGATGAACAAAAACTGCTGTTTCATAAATAAATAAACAGGAGAATGTTAATATACCGAGCCGCTTAAAATGCGGTTTAAAATGCAACTTTCAGACCAGCCCAGATTTAGTATAGCTTGTATACACCTTTTTTGTGCCTTTAGTACAAGTGCTTTACAATTAGAACGTGAATATTTCTATCTTCTATAATATAAATGTTTACATATAACAGTTATTTATTAGAATTAGACAATGTTTAACAGAATTATACAATACTTAGCATTAATAAAATATGAATTACAAATAGATTACACTCAATTTTTGAAATTAATAAAACTTGTAAAATATTTAATATCTTAAATAATATTTATCTTAAATTATATCTTCCTCCCTTATCCCTGAGTCTAACACTGCCCAACAGCCAAGGCAGCACTGATAAGATAGTTCAAAATGGACCTACGGATAAAGAATTAATGTACAAACAAACAACTTTTTTTTTTTAAATTAATTTACAATCACTTAATAATAAAAGGAAGTTCCTTATTCATTATTAAAATTTAAAAATAACCTTTAGGTAAAAGTAGTATATCATTTTCCCAAAAACTGATTTCAGGATTCAGCACAGCATCTGATGTATTCTTCATAGTTGGTGAGACAGGTGTGCGATCAGCAAATTGTCCTGAAATGAAATTAGTCTTCATTTAAATGTACATTGAGCTAAAGTTACATAATCATTTATATTAAGATTTATTAACAGCAATATCTATATGAGAATATATATACATACCATATTCAGTGTGCAGTATTTTACTTTGATTATCTTAATTTTTTCGGGAATTAAACGCTTGTCTGTTAATTTAGGAAGCATTCTTATACTTCCAAGTTGACAATCATCCTTCTAGACGTCAACTATATCAAGCCATCAAGCTCTCTTGTCATTTAGAATTAAATCTTTATTGAGAAAATTATTCCGGATGCCTTTTATTAAATCATAAATTATATTTAATCTATGCCCATTACCATAGATTTTGTTAGCTGTAATATAAATAAAATATTAATAAATTTAATTTCAAAATTTACATATGGGAATAAAATTATTGTGTCAATCAGATGTTTATTAGAAAAATAATCATTATTTTTCTTTGGAAATTATTCTTCAGTATAATGTTAATTATGATGTTGGCAAGACCTATAATTTGAGTAGCATCCTGTTTCTTAATCTTGATGTTGGAACGACTGATATGAGTAGCATCCTGTAACTTGAATGTTGTCCAACTGATAAACACAAACCAAGGAAGTGGGGATTGCAAAATAAATACGCCATCACGACAGAATAATCATGGATTACATCGCAGGTATTCTAGGAGTAACGCTAAAGCTCTGAGTCTAAAGTATAACCTCAGGAGGATATTATAGTCAAGCCGTCATAATGTTAGCCTGCATATAGACTGTTACTACAACATTCTTTCTCTTCTCTTTTATTAATTAACAATAAAGATTACAATACTAATAGATTAGTTTTTATTAATATTGTTATATTATTAAACAGTAAACAGACACAAACAGTTAACTACAAAATATAAATTCACTAATCTACAAAATACTCACATTCTGGTTGACCATTAAGCAATTGTAGTCTCTTACAGTCATTTTGTAAACTTCTCAAGTAAACAACTTTGAAATTTTGATCCTTGATCACAAATCAAAGGCATCGAACCAGTTTGAGTTACTGAATCTATTACATTCTGTAAAGTAGAAAAAAATAATTAATAATAAATGATGCATATTATGCTTAATTTATAAAAATGGTAAAAATTTTGATAAAATATACATATAGATAATTAATATTCATCAGATATAGAATTTTATTCGAGATGAAAACAAGAAAATGTTGAATAGAATAAAGTTAATATTAAGATATAAATATTCCTTATTAACTAATAATAATTTCTACTAACTAGCTAAAATATAAAATTAAAAATTCAGCAAGTGTGTGGATCATCATAATATCAAAATGTTAATATAAGTCATCAAAATCATTATGAATGTTTAGGACCAGGAACATTAACATAGATGCAATAATAATTTGGAACAATGAGGCAATAAAATATAAACCCACAATTGCTTTAAGCATAATTCTCGGAAAATTATAGTCGTTTTGTTTGTGCGAATTCTAGATTTACAAGTTTTCACACTACAGTAATGAAAACCCATAGATGAAAGTAATAAGTGATCTAGAACAAGATATTATAATTCATTTTCTAAATTTAACAGTAAGTATCCAATAAGAAAATCTAGACAAAATAATCGGAGAAACTTACAAATTCACACAAGTTTCAAAATTAGAAATTTGTCCTTGGAACGGCTCTTCTCTTCATCAGCAACCAAGCAGCACCTCGACGAACTAAACTAAAAAAGGATATAAAAGCAAGAAAAGTAAATTATAATACAAGTATTTATGTTAGAAATTATTGTTTTGAAAATCGTATTCAAATAACAACGCATTCAAAAATGGTTTTTTTTTTTAATAATTATATGGCTTTGAATGTGCTTATGCCCAAAGCATTCTGCCAGTGTCACGTATAATGAAAAAAACACGGAGGAGACTGCGCGTTAAATCGTGCCAAAAAGTTAATGGGATTATATATAGGTGGTTATGATAAAATGTTGATGGATGCTACGATACAGGAACAACCTAAAACAATAAAATGAAATATAGCAGTTATACACAAGATAAACATCATGTTGTATAAAGAATAACCTAATTTAGGGCAGCTGAATACAACATTCAAAAATGGTTATTATTTGATTTATTTTGATAAATAAGGACATAGATTATATATACAATAAACATCTACTATTTGAATTTATCCAAAATAAAATATTATTATTTATAAAAGTATAAATTTTTACTAATTACGATTTAAAATATGATTTTAATAAATAATTAAATTAATTAAATTTTTATAAGTATTTAAAAAAATATATATAGAATATTAATAATCTGTGTAGGTTTAGGTGTCGTGACGGCAGCTGCCAAGAGCCACTACGAACTAATCTTTTGTATGGACCGTTTCCAACCCCTGAAACAGACTGATGGCATTTTGAATAGAGCGACTGTTGAGTTTCTTGCCAGTTCTTCTCATCATGAAACTGCTTTCCTTTCTTTCTTTCCTTTAAAATTATTAAAAAAATATTTTTATAATTTTAATTGATGATAGCCTTGTCTATTTTTATGGCAACTCTATTGATATATGTTCAGAAACAAATTTTATTTGATAAAATATCATTTTCACCCGTGTTATAGAATTAAAGACATACCATGAGAAAAATGGCTTTATTCCAAGCTATAGGCTTACGTAATTTTCCTCTTAGTGGTCTAATTTTGTGAGAAATTTTGTATCTACTTTGAATAGTGATCAAATGAAATGAAAGTGAAATAATCCCAAAGTTCTTTTTGGAGAGGCTGTGTTATGTGATACTGGAAGATCTACTAGAGGCTTGAGACGGTCATTATCTGGTTTTATGACATTATTTGCAATTGAATATCCTAAGAGATTTATTGATTGAGATCCAAAGATACATTTACTTTCATTTAAAAAAAGTTTATATTTATTAACTGCATCCATAAACCTTTTTAAGTTTTTGTCATGTTCCTCTTTATTCTTGCCATAAATTGTGACATCATCTAAATAAGCATACGTCCCCAACAATTTTTCTGTATCTATAACATATTGTAAAGTTCTCTGAAAAGCTGCAACTCCATTCGTAACTCCAAAAGGTATTCTCGTAAATTGATATAGTTTCCCACAGGCTTCAAAAGCAGTGTATTGACGTTCTGAAGTGCCTATCATCAAGTGCCAATTTTATGGCACTTTATGATAAGCACTTTTCAAATCTATCTGGCTAAGATAATTAGATTTAGCAAGCTTTTCAATTATTGATTTTTCAAATATTGATGACAGTAAATTTATTTATAGTAAGCGAGTAATCTATCACAAGCCGCTTACGATGAACACCTCCTCCAGCTAAAAGTACTTGAGCTCTCCATGGGGATACACTTGGCTCAATAACTCCATTTTCAAGTAATTTAGATAACGTCGTGATTTAATAGCTATAGGTTTAATATTTGGCGATAAATTAGTAAAGATACTTGCAGGCGGAACAGAAGCTTCCATGACACTGCAAATTTTTAAGGGTCCTTGACTTCCCCCAAGTTCTAATACTACAGCTGAGTGTTGTTTTAATAAGTCATGCCCTATAATAAGATCAGCGCAGAGATTATTTACAATTAAAAGTGGCCGATTATCATAGACATACTGGCCAATTTTTATTGTAGCATAACAGAGACCTTCAACAAAAGAAATATGATTAAGCGAAGCTAATGTTATAGATTGTCTACAAGGTTTTCTTTTTAGATTTAACTTTTGCGCTATTGCATTATTTATAAAACTTACAGAACTGCCAGTATCAATCAGCGCATCAGGTTTAGTATTATTTACCGTAACTGGTACGGTGGCTGTAGTAGTATAGAAACTTCTTATACTTATTCAAATTCTATATCATTCTTTAATTATTGTCATATGTCATTTTGTAAACAACTCTGTACTTTTATTCTGTAGAATAAAACCATCATAGTGGTTTTGTCTTTAATTACAATTTATTCTACAGAATGTTTTAATATCTTATGAAGATGGATAAGAATTTTGAGACCAGATCGTTTAGATATTGATCCCTCCGACAGTTCCGCAACAAAACATTGGGAACATTGGAAAAGGACATTTGAAAGTTTTTTATCAACTTGCGATTTTTCATTTACAAAGGAAAAGGTACTCATTTCTGATAAAAAGTTTGATTTACTTATTAACCATGTTTCACCTAATATATATACTTTTATCAGCGAATATTCTTCTTATGAAACAGCAATAGCTATACTAGATAAGTTGTTTATAAAACCGAGAAATTTAATTTTTGCTCGACATTCTCTTGCAATAAGAAAACAGCAAAACGAGGAAACTATCGATACATATTTGCAAGCATTAAAACAGTTATCAAAAGAGTGCGATTTCAAAAGTGTCGATGCCGAAACTAACAAAAATGACTGTATTCGAGATGCATTTATTTCTGGTATTAAATCTAATAAAATTCGGCAACGTCTTCTTGAAAACTTAAATTTATCACTCGATGAAGCTTATAACCAAGCACTATCTTTAGAAGTAGCCGAAACTAGTTCCCGACAATATGATAATATAAACTTAAATGCTGTACAATATACTAAAAATGACCCCACCACCGATTATCGACCAGAATCAAAAATCCAGAGTGCAAAAAGTTTAACAGTTGCAAGTAGTTCTAAACGTAAATGCTTTTTTTGTGGTGATCGCGTTTATCTCCGTAAAAATTGTCCTGCATTAAATGTCATTTGCCAAATATGTGGAAAGAAAGGACATTATGCTAACGTTTGTCGCAGTAAAGCATACAGCAATGCAGTAAATGAAGAAGCAGATCTTTCTGCATGTATTGTCGCTGCATCTCCTAGTTCTCTTAGAAAAGCAACTTTAACAGCTTATATAAAAGGTATTAGAGCACAAGCTTTAATTGATACTGGAAGTTCAGTTAGCTTCATCAATCATAATTTTTTTAAACTATGCAGATTAAAGAGTAGACCTAGCAATCAAACTATTTCTATGGCTTCAACTAGCCTTACATCAACAAGTCGAAGGTCAAACTACTGTTTCCGCAAAAATTGGAAATCACAGTTATAATGATTTAAATTTACTTATTGTCAAGAATCTGTGTGCCGATTTAATTATCGGACACGATATACTAGAACAACATTCGTTCCTAGAGTTTTCATTTGGGGGATCTAAAGATCCAATAAAGGTGTGCAATGTAGCAGAAGCATCAGTCCCAGCCGTTCCATTATTTGCAAATATATCTCCAGATTGTAGGCCAATAGCGATAAAATCTCGACGATTTAGTGAAGATGATAAACATTTTATTACGCAAGAAATTAGAAAACTCTTATCAGAAGGAATTATCGAAGAAAGCAATTCGCCTTGGCGAGCTCAAGTTTTAATAACGAAAAATATCAATCATAAAAAACGTCTAGTAATTGACTATTCACAAACCATAAACAAATATACACAATTAGATGCATATCCACTTCCTAACATAGAAGATATGATTTCTAAAATATCGAGATATTCCTATTTTAGCACAATAGATTTGCAAAGCGCTTATCATCAAGTTCCAATCCTCGCTGAAGAAAAATTTTACACAGCATTCGAAGCAAATGGAAGCCTTTACCAATTTCGACGTATACCCTTTGGGGTTACTAACGGTGTTTCCAGCTTCCAAAGAACTATCGACTGGATAATTAAAAAAGAAAATCTTAAAGACACATTTGCATATTTAGACGACATAACTATTTGTGGCAAAACTCAATCTGAGCACAACGAAAATCTCGAAAAGTTTCTTGCTGCAGCTCGTAAATATGGTCTTACTATCAATCAAGATAAAAGTAAGTTCTCCAAAGCAACAATAAATATTTTAGGTTATAACATAAAAGATCAAGTTATAAGACCTGATGCTGAACGACTTCGACCTCTTACTTCCTTGCCTCCACCAAAAGATTTACCATCTTTACGCAGAATAATTGGTATGTTTGCACATTATAGTCGATGGATACCCAATTTCTCTGAACGAATTCATGCTTTGTCTCACAATAAAATATTTCCTCTTACTCAAAATTTAGTACAAAATTTTGAATCATTAAAATCTGATATTGCTAAATCAGCTATCCACGCAATCGATTACAACCTTCCATTTACTGTCGAAACAGATGCCTCCGATCATTCTATTGCTGCTGTCCTATCACAAGGAGGTCGACCTGTAGCTTTCTTTTCTAAAACTCTAAATCCAACAGAACAGAATCATTCCGCGATTGAAAAAGAAGCACATGCTATAGTAGAATCTTTAAAAAAATGGAAACATTATCTTATCGGTAAATCTTTCCGATTAATCACGGATCAAAGATCTGTTTCGTTCATGTTTGATAGTAAATTGTCAAATAAAATTAAAAATGATAAAATACAAAGATGGCGTTTAGAACTAGCGCCTTTCAAGTACGATATACTTTACAGGCCAGGTAAACAAAATGATGTTGCCGATGCCTTATCTCGTGTTTGTGCCTCATCTCACTCACAGTCGGTAAAGTTAGTCTCTCTACATGAGGCTCTATGTCACGAGAATGGCTCATTGGGTTAAAACGAAAAATTTGCCATACTCTATTGATGAAATAAAAACTATAACGAAATCTTGTCGTATTTGCTCGGAAATAAAGCCCAGATACGTAAAAAGATCAAATCCTAGCCCAAATTTAATTAAAGCTACTGCTCCATTTGAGAGATTAAGTATAGGTTTTAAAGGACCTGTTCCCAGCAGTACAAAGAATAAATATATTCTCACAGTGATTGACGAATATTCACGGTTTCCTTTTGCCTTTGCTTGTGCTGACTTAACCTCAAAGACTGTCATCAGACATCTTAATGAAATTTTCGTTATGTTTGGTCTGCCATCTTTTATACACTCTGATCGAGGGCAGGCATTTATGTCATCAGAACTTAAAGAATTTCTTTATCTTCGTGGTGTTGCTACCAGTAGGACCACCCCTTACAATCCCCAGTGTAATGGTCAAGTAGAGCGTCTCAATGCTACAATATGGAAAGCTATACAATTGGCATTGCGTTCTAAGAAATTGCCTATTGAAAATTGGGAAGTAGTTCTACCTCAAGCTTTACACTCAATCCGATCTCTTCTTTGTACTGCAACAAATTGCACACCCCACGAAAGGATGTTTACTCACATTAGAAAATCTGCAAATGGCGATTCTGTACCCACTTGGCTAATTAATTCTGATCAAGTTTTAATGCGAAAATTTAATCGCGCTAATAAATACCAACCACTTGTCGAAGAAGTCGACCTACTCCATGTAAATCCTGAGTATTCCCATGTGCGTTTGCCTGATGGTAGGGAAACAACTGTTTCGAACCGCAACTTAGCACCGTTAGGTCAAAATGGCGAGAAAATTGAGATAGATGACAGAGAACATGATTGCTCAATAAGAGAAGATATATCAGACTCTAACATGGACAATGAAGCATATGAATCTGCTAAAGATCAACCGTGTGAACAAGAACTGTCACCCATAGCTTCTCGTCCGACAGAAGAGGAATCAACGTTGCGTAGATCAAGTAGAGAACGCAAACCCCCGAATCACTTTCGTGATTATGTATTAAATTAATGTGTGGGTGAATGTAGTAGTATAGAAACTTCTTATACTTATTCAAATTCTATATCATTCTTTAATTATTGTCATATGTCATTTTGTAAACAACTCTGTACTTTTATTCTGTAGAATAAAACCATCATAGTGGTTTTGTCTTTTATTACAGTGGCTTTCTTAAAACTTGATGGAGAAGCTGCTAAAATCATAGCCGTTTCTACTTCAGAATTCGAATTTTCTTTATCAAAAACATTATTTAGAGATAGTTGTCCGTTGTTGCGACATACATTCGCGAGATGTCCTTTCTTTGAACAAATCTGACATGTTACATTTCGTGCCGGACATTTAAATCGAGGATGAACATTTCCGCCACAAACGAAGCACTGCTTCTTACGAGTACCATTATATGCAACATTTTTCTGAGATGCATTTAAATTCAAGCTCTTATTAGTGAAATGTGAATTCTTTTTAGCAGTTTCTAACGCTATTGCTTGAGTTTGCGCTTCATCTAAGCTTAAACTTAGATTTTCTAAGGGCCTTTGACGAATCGATTGCGATGAAATCCCAGCTACAAATGCATCGCGAATATATTCATTCTTATATACTTCTGACGAAACTTCATTAAATTTGCAATCATCGGCTAATAGTTTCAGCGATCGAATATATTCCGATATGTTTTCATCGTGGCGTTGCTTTCTTGAGGCAACCGTATATCAAGCATAAACGTATATATTGTGTATGTTAGAATATACCACGATATGGCGATAAATGATTAACTAACAGCTTTAGTTTCATCTCATTATTTTCATTAATAGCATCCTCAGATATAAAATTAATAAAAGTATACCGCCAATGTGCCCATTGCAAGTCGGCAGCCGTATCGCTGGGTCCAACGGAAAACGTGTCAGGACGAAGATATTTTGTTATAGTATTGCAGCTTTTTGTAGAAACCAAAGCAAACTCTTCAGTCATTTTAGAAATGTTTTATTGGAATAAATTGTTATAGAATTAAAGAAATACCATGAGAAAAATGGTTTTATTCCAATAAAACTGTTTCATATAATTTTTACTCTGACAGCCATTTGAATAATGTGACATGTAAATTATTTTTCTATTAAGTACAACCCGGTTAGCCGATCGGTTGTAAACGGTCTTACTTGGAATCCTTTATTAACTAATAACTATTTGTTTAAACGAAGTAATTAAGGTTTAACGGGTTTGATTTCGGAATAAATGTTTTTGCGGGTTGGTAACACTGTCTTCAAACTTGTAATGTATACAGAAGAATATAATTAATTAATACTACTTAATGAATAAAGTGTTAAGTTAAATCGACACGCCTAAAAGCCATAAACCTAAAATTGAATTGAATTAAGTGAAATCAAGATGGGCGACTCTGAACTAGAATCGGAAAGCGATGAAGAACAGCAAATGCGCAGCGATTTGGAGAAGCTTAATGCAGCTTTGAATGACGACAATCCTTGGATCAATTCACCTGAGTATCGTGAATATTTAAAACTAAATAAAGTTTTAAAACTTAATAAGATGTATGACGATAAGATGCGGCAGTTAGAAAACGTTCTCCGTCAACGACTGCTGCAGTGTCGACAGAAGATAAAGGAACGTGAAGAAGAAAAAAAGAAGGAAATAATGAAAAATAGAAATAAAGGAAAGAGATTCTGCTATGTCACTTGTGGAAAACCATATTTTAAAGACAAATCAAAGTTTCCTGCACCTGACAACGAGGACACTATATTGATGCGCCAATCACAGATGTATGACTTTTCTATTGTTAAGCCGGTCACTGGTTGGACAGATAAAGAAAAAAGTATGTTTTTGAATGTACTTCTAAAGATGTCGCAAGATAAAAAGAAACTGGAACTCAACTCTAAGATAGCAGCAGTGAGACGTGAAAATAAAGGTGGAAAGATATCATCAACAAATGAAAGGAAAATTTCAGCATTAAAACGTCAAATTGATATGGTCAAAGAAATGGAATTAAAAGATGTAGCTCTACCTTTAGATGAGGAGTATGACTGGGACTGGGTTGCAAATAAAATGTCCTATAGACATAACGAAAATGAATATAAGGCCTTCTGGAAATTATATCTACATCCTACTATAAATAAAACTCCTTGGACTGCATCTGAACATACATTGTTACTAAAACTTGCTTCTGATGAAAATCTACAGAATTGGAAAAAGATAGCATCTCTCTTGGGCACCGGGAGAACTTGCTTTCAATGCTTTGTATACTTTCGTACTCATGTGCACCATCCATTAGCAGGCAAAAGGTGGACAATCGAGGAGGAAGAATATCTTAAAAGATTAGTAGAGTATTATAAGGCAGGTGATTATATCCCTTGGGGTAAAGTGGCTTGTGCAATGGATAACAGAACCAGGGTACAAATTTATAACAAATATTATAGACTAATAGAGTTCAGAAAAGGTAGGTTCCTAAAAGAAGAAGATGAAGTCATATTGACATTCAATAATAAGTTTGGTGCAAATTTTAAAAGAATGGCAAAGTTCATTCCTGGTCGATCTTCTGCTCAATGTAGAAATCGATTTCAAATTTTAATTAAAAAAAGTGTATCAATGGTGTGGAGTATAGAGGAAGATCAAAAATTAATTAAGTTTTTAAGTAATCAAACTTCATCAGTTAATTACTCAGGTATAGCTCAATATTTTCCAGAAAAAGATAGGCAGCACATCCGATCTAGATGTATAACATTAAGAAAATGGATGGAATTAAATCCTAATGTAGATATTGCTAAAGCTCCAAGGCGTGCTTCAAGGAACCTCAATCATGGTGTCGCTTCACATGACTTAAACAATGCGGTAATGAAGTTGAAAAACAGAGTAGAGGCTCAAGTAAATGAAATGAAAGTCAACAACATCAATATAAATTCATCTGAAAGTGACATAGATGAAACCATAAAAGTATTACTGTCTCAAGAAGCTGAATGTCACGATTTAATATTGTCAGATGGTACAGCTGAGGATCAACATCCACTCCAATTTAATAAAATTGATTTACAAAATTTAAGAAAATGTCTTACTTTATTGAGAGCCAGGTTAGACAAAAACAAGTTTTTGGAATGTCCACTTACCGAAAAGTGTAAAGGCTTATTAGAACCAGACCAAGATCTCCCAGTAATAAAGGTTAAATCTTATTCTAGGAAGAAACCAGAAACAATTCTAAAGGTAGGTACAGCTCCTGATATTTGGGGAACAAAATGCTTACCACCTCCAACTTATGTGTTTCCGCCTAACTTTTCTACTATAATCGCTCTAAAAACAATGATGTCTTCTATTTCTACACAATCAAAAAAACAAGAGGAAACAACTAACATTTATACAATTTTCAAAAATACTCTTCTATTTAATACAGATCAGTGTGCCCTTTTGAAAGAGCGCTTAAACATTTTGTTCTTTTGGCCAATGCTATTAACAAATCAACCACTAGAAGGTACTGAGCAAAATTTACCAAAAAAATCACGATTTGCAATTGAAGCCAACAATGCTGTAGCATTACCAAAACCCAAAGCAAAAGATATTGTACACAGTATTATAGATTTGGAGGAGTCACCATCAACCAGCACTGCTAACTTGGATCTCGAAAAGTTATTTCTAACTTCAAATTTTGATTCTAAGTTTTAATATAGGCTAATTAGAATAGTTTCTTCAGTAGTATTATATAAAGATGTTAATTTTACGTAGTTTGTTCTATATTCAAGTCCTCTGCTACTTCCAGCAAGGATATATTTCGTCTTTAGGCTAATTAGAATAGTTTCTTCGGTAGTATCATATGAAGATGTTAACTTTAGGTAGTTTGCTCTATATTCAACTCTTCTGCTACTTCCAGCAAGGATATATTTCGTCTTTAGGATAATTAGAATAGTTTCTTCGGTAGTATCATATAAAGATGTTAACTTTAGGTAGTCTGCTCTATATCCAACTCTTCAGCTACTTCAATCAAGCATATATTTCGTCTTTAGTCTAATTAGAATAGTTTCTTTGGTAGTATTATATAAAGATGTTAACTTTAAGTAGTCCGCTATATCCAACTCCTCAGACACAGCATATATTTCGTTTTAAGGTTAAAAAGAATAGTTTCTTTTATTTAATTTAAATGTTTAATTTAAGAATTATTTTAGTATTTTATTTTATCCAAAGCTATGATAAGACTTATTTATTGTAATAATTTGTGATAATATTTAAGTTTTTTCTGTTCATATTTTCATTTAATTTTATTCGGTCAATAAATGTAATCCAAAATGATATTAATAATTTATTTAATCTTGTGAATGCAAGTTTGTAAAAGGAGTTAAATAAATTAATACTATTTATGATTTATAGAGCAAATAATTAATGAGTCTTTAACTACAAATTAAACTAATAATAATGAAAAATCTCTGGTAATAAAAGATTGTGCTGGGTCTTAAGTTTTTCGCATGAGACAAATAAAGAAACGGATTTCCTTTAGATAAAAAATATTCCAAGAATATAAGAAGATTTGCATTTGCATTGACTGTTTGTCGTCGAAAGCTTATAATTATGTTAGATATTGTGAGCCAGGTTGTACAAAAGAAATCATAAAGTTTTACAAGGATTTATTTTAACAAAATTCATTGTATATTTAGAAATAAATAAGTATGTGTTAATTAAAATAATTATACAAAATATGGTATTTTTAATAGATGAAAATTATTTTTCTTTTTTTTTTTTTCTGTACTTTATGATTCCTGTTAAGTTTAAATTCTCAATCTAATTATTGAGGTTTTCGAAATTAAAATATATGAATAAATATATTTTATTTAATTATTTCTACCGGTGTAACTGCTATTTGCTGAGCATGTTTGAATTCTATAAATTGAATTTTTATTTATCATCAAATAAAATCCCAAAAAAATATTTAAAATCCAGCCTTCGTAGTATGTGATCCCCTTAGCATTTTATTTTTATCATAGTCTATATTACTTATCAATGATTACGAAGAGTCCATATCATATCGATATTCTTTTAAAGACATCCTTACATGGCAGCCATTTTTTGCAAGGCTTTAGGTATTCACCCATTTTTTGTAGGTTGTCTTCTGTATGTCAATGGACCTTAGGTTTATACTTATATATCTTATGGTGCTGATCTAGACATTACAAGATGATTGCTGATCTAGACTAGATATATAAAGATTATCTCGGTCGGGAAACGGAAAACTCTTAAATAAAAAAATAAAGTTTAAAAATCTATAAACCGACTACGTAAAAAAGTGGTCTAAAAAGGACGAAACAAGAAAATAGTTCAGATAGAAACCCAGAAATGCATCGGGTGGTCGCACCTACTGTATTACAAGCAAGTTATATGTATTGCCAACATAAAATAATTGTTGTCTTAACAGTTTGATTTAAGAAGAAAATCTTTTATAATTGAATAACTATATATACATACTAGTATGGTGCGCGGCCCGCTAAAGCGGACCGCGTGTAGGAGTGAACAACAAATTGTCGGATTCCGTATGGCGGTTACCTATGTAGAAAATGATAGACAGGGGTAGAAAGTAGTAGAAAAAGGTAGTGAGTTGTAGACGGTGCGGCGGTAGAAAATGGTAGTCAGTGTTAGACAGTGGTCTACTATCATACGTTCATTAACTTCTACTGTGCACTGTCTGTAACTTACTTTTCTACTATATATAGCTCTGTCAACTGCCCACTGTTTACTGCTTAAATGTTCTAAAGCGAATATCAGATTGATATGCTATCGAGCACAGTGTAATGTGGAATGTAAAAGAGAGACCTTTAATATCTACCAGAGCCATAAGATGTAAAAAAAAACATCCAGGACATGAAAATCACTTCAGCGCACAATAGAAGTTAATGAATGTAAAATAGTAGACAACTGTCAATCACTGACTACCATTTCTCTACTACTTTCTACCATTTTCTACAAAACCGCCATACTGAATCTGACAATTTGGAAATGTTTATTCAGCTCCCTGCCAATTGGATGAGATTTCTAGATTTTTTTTAATTTGAGTAACGCCCACCTACTTTAAATAACCTGGCCGTGCTCCATACCCATCTCTGAAATCCTCGATGAATTTGTCAGAATGAATGTTCTTCTATGAACCATATCAAAGTATTGCATAGTTTCAATATTGTAATATTCCCCATATATATTTTATATGGAAAAATAAACTCCGCCATCTTGTATTTTTTTTTCTGTTCATCAAGTAGACCTTCATACACTGATCATTATTTTTTTCAGAAAATCACTCTTCTATCTTGTACACTTTCTGAGATAGACACCGACGAAATTTGCATGGCTGCCATCTTGAGTCTGCTATTTTGGTTTTTTTAGTTCCCTGCCAATTGGAAGAGGTTTCGAAGGATTTTTTTTCCTTAATCAACACTTGTCAGAATAAAAGTTCTTCTATGAACCAAAGTCTTGCATAGTTTCCAACTTGTAGTCTCTTGAATATTTCACACACATTTAGTATGGAAAAATAAATTCCGCCATCTTGATTTTTTTTCTATTCATAAAATAGACCTTGAGGCCCTGATTATCTTTTTCAAAAACACCACTCTTCCATCTTGTATACTTTCTGAGATAGACGCCGACGAAATTTGTATGGCCGCCATCTTAAATCCGCCATTTTGGATTTTTTTTCAGCTCATTGCCAATTGGATAAGGTTTCAAATGAAATTTGTTCGAGCACCTCCCACCAATCTGAAATACCCTGGCTGTGCTCTTCCCCCGTCTCCAAAATCCTCAATCATGAACTATCTCCATATTTTTCCTCTTAATGAATTTTCGACCTCTATACGAAACCATAAGTGAAAAAAAAATTTTTCATACAAAAGTTTACAGGAGAGGTGATCAGTCAGTCAGTGAATCAGCACAAGCAGCTATATATATATTAATAACTAGCTTTTACCTGTAACTTAGTTTGCGATATTACGGTAGTTATATTAGCCTACAGTAAATCGTCTGTAGAAATATTTAATAATTTCATGATGTAGTTATACTAACATGCACCCCCCTTTTACCCTTAAGGGATTATTTTCTACGGGAAAAAATAGGTTTACCCCTGTTTCATGACTTCCAATAAAGAACCTTCATACTGAATTTCATTTAAATAACTTAAAAACGGCAAAGTTTCATACTAACTTTGCACTCCCGTTTTACCCCCTTAAGGGATTGTTTTCGAAAAAATATTTTACACCTGTTTCATGACTTCCAATGAAAAACCTTCATACTGAATTTTATTAGAATAACTTCAAAAACTGTAGTTTCATACTAACTTTGCACCCCCGTTTTACCCCCTTAGGGGGTGAATTTTCAAAAATCCTTTCTTAGTGCTTCCCTACGTTATAAAAGGAATCCCTGTGTAAAATTTCAAGTTTCTAACTCTTATAACTGCGTTGATATGTCAGTCAGTCAGTCAGTCAGCTTCTCCTTTTATATATATAATAGATTAATAATAATGAAGTAATACAAAAAATATGTAAACTTAACAATTTTATTGCTTCTAGTATTATAATAAGTAGATACATAAATTAATAGTAATGTAAATTGGAAATTAAAATTAAGTAAAGGCGCTTTCCGCTGCCTGTATGTTTAGATCTCTTAAACTGCATAACGAGTTTTATGCGACTCATAAATAGACTGTGATTCAAGAGGAAGATTTACATGTATTGCATAGTAGATAAACCGTGCGATGCCGGGACGAAACGATAGTACAATATTATTCAAATCGTCGTATGAACAAGGTGTGTTACGGGCCTTTAAAACAATTTCTTAAATCAGTACTTAAGATGCATTTTATTCCAACTGTATTTTAACAGTGGAAAAAAAAGTAACCTCGGCCTTTTTGACTAGCAAGGAACACTTGTTTTTTTCTTTACTTTTGATATTGGCAACATTAATTTAAGTATTTTACTTTTGAAGGTGGTATTAATGATAATTTTTACCAAATAAATACGCCACCATGACAGAAGTTATTATTTCATCGCGTATAATCGAGCCGTCGTGCTGCTCTGTGTCTAAAGTTTAACCCTCGGTAGTAATATTCGAGTTATTAGGCCGTGATACAGTAGGTCTGCGTGTACAGCATATTCCGTACTTTAAGATTTGGTCATAGTTTAGGATACATCTGAGTGTTTCCATGACCTGTTGATGTAAGGACTTTGTCAAAATCCTCCACCATCAAATCATATTATACCATCGTACTATATTAACCTGAGGTTTTCTGCAGATATAAGGATAATTGCGGGCTGGACACACATCACATCTTGCATTAAAATGTTTAAGGGACTCTACTTTTAGGATTTAATCACAGGTACGCCTCCAAAGGTCCAAAACGGTAGCCCTAAAGTGGTAATATACCTGGTAAAGGAAACTGAAACATCTGTTCACTATATATTCTCTCTCTTCCAGTAATTAGGTGTTTTAAATCGATAAATTTACTTTTATTCTTTAGCTTTTAGACACTAATTGAGCAATAGAAAATTTCATTATTTAAATCAGTAGTAATTTTTCTATATAGATATGTTTTCTGTGTTACATTAAGTTTTATGTATAAAGGTAATAAACTTTAGCGCTACTACTGTTAATTATGATGTTAGGATTGATATGAGTAGCATTATAAACATCTATCGGAAAGAAAGGGATTGCAAAATAAATACCATTTTATTACTATTACATTTTACCACTACTTATACACAATTTAGAGAGAATATAAAATCTACACAAATATTATAAAGGGGAAAGATATTTTGTTTGTTTCTTATGAATCAGTTCTAAGCCTACAGAACCGATTTTGATGATTCTTTCACTATAACACGATAGCAAGCTACTTCCTTTCTTACTAACATATGCTATTAGGAATGATTATAAATATTATAATTAAAAAGATATGGCCTTTTTAAAGTAGAAGGTATAGTGTGTAAAGTTTACTTAAAAAATATGACAATTTAAGTGTATGAATTTTAATTTTACTTTAACTAAATATTTGAAGCGAATCGAGGGCTCGGCCTTTGTAGATTTATCAGATCCCAATAGCAAGCAGGGGAGAACATAATGCTAAATGGGGATTTATTAGAACTTTGTGGGGGACCTATTTAATTTTGTAGATAATAATACGATAGTAAAAATAAAAGGTTTTTATAATGTTTCCCCTGTCCGTCTAAAGCTTTTATAACAAACTAAAAATCCTAATCCCAAACCCGATTTAGTTGAAAATTGATTTTCTTATTAGTGATTCACATACTAGTAAGAAAATGGCTCGTTTTATAACAAAGAAAGGAAAAGATTATACTAATAATAGTAAGGATTCGTCACATTTATGTTTACACGTGTTATCTTTAATGAAAGCTTTGGATTTATGGTAACCTTAAGGCCGTGGGTAATCTGCGCAGATTTAAGCCGTACATCGAATTAAGGGAGATTACGCGATGAAAGGGAGCCGCCGCCAGCAATGGGACTATGGGACTATTATTCACAAGAATATTACTACACTTTTTTATTTTTCATATAATTTTGAAACCCAGACCAGCTTCTTGGGGTTAAAACATTTTTAAATGACAATATTTCTTTATAACTGTAAAATCCTTTTTTTATATAGGTTACCACCAGTTTGGATTGCAAACTACCAGTATTCTTAACCCCTCCAGGTAAGCTAAATACTTGTGTTGGAGTTGGCCACTTCTGTAGTCCAATGACTGGAATTTGAACCCACTACCTATCGATGAATCCGACGCTTGAACCACTGAACTACTGACGCTTATATAAACAGAGTTGTGCAAAATAGTTTATAAAAAGTATTCAAATACTAAATGCAAATAATAAATACTATCTGTATTTTTTATTACAAATACAAAATAGTTTTTCAATTTGTATTTAAAATAAAGTTTTTTGACACAATCAAGTACTTTTTTACGTCATATAGTATCAATTATACCTATTATGCACAAGGCCCTCTAATTAAATAGGGGGTCCTAGAGTGATTATGTTAAGGCAATTACGAAAATATAATAAACACTGATATTTGTCATGATTCTACAAATTGTTTGTGATGGACATCACTGGTTCCACTATAATATTTGTACGTACGAAAAGCAAAATTTACTTGTGTTGTCAAACGAAAGCACCATAGAAGCTGGTTATTATAGCTATTATATCAGCTGTCATCGGTATCAAGCTATTATGGACGTAGCATAAAATATTAAATTAGCGAACATCTATTACTCATCAATTCAGTGTTGCCATAATGAGAATACTTTATCACATTTATTGATGATGACTAAATTTATTGTAGTCATATTGACTTTTGCAAATATAAAATATGTATTAAAAGATATTTCAAATAAAATATTACAAAATTACAAAATACAAAATGTTTTTATAACAAAA
The DNA here is from genome assembly GCA_905147385.1 of Limenitis camilla. Taxonomy (NCBI): domain Eukaryota; kingdom Metazoa; phylum Arthropoda; class Insecta; order Lepidoptera; family Nymphalidae; genus Limenitis; species Limenitis camilla. The sequence goes on from LR990224.1 coordinate 9,851,878, forward strand.
GCATTAAAGTACAAAATGGAAATAAATATTTTGTATTTAGTATTTGAAATATGTCACATTTCTATAACTACATTATTATTATTACCAATGTAAAATGTTGAATACCAAATAATTAATTATTTAATATTTCTGCCAGCTTAAAATACATTAAATTGTATTTTACCCGTATTCCCTTGACGGTCACAATTGTTTTACTTTTTCCACTTACGAGCAACATGTCCAAACCATCTGTCTAATTACCTACATTTAAAAATCCTTATACTTAGCTGTGTGAAATTTCATGAGTGTTTTTAAACTGAAAATCACAAATAAGCTTTATGCTTTAGTGAACTTCAAAGGGCTTAAGGTAAATATTAATAACATGTGCATAACGTTGGACACATGCAGTTTCCATATTTACTTTTCAGTCAAAGGCTTGATATTGCATGTCCAGCTAAGTAAACTGCAAAACATCAAATATCATAAAGCCTGAGGGCAAGCATTGGGTAGAACATAAGCAAATATTGGATTTTAACTGTTGGTTCCAAGTTTATATTAACTAGCTATTGCAATATCCCTTTACTTTAAGTTGAGCAATATAAAACCAAATAATAATCTTTAACTCAGGTTTTTGAAAAGGAAGTTTATCGTCTTGTTGCATAATGTCACTAATAAGTGTGCACTCATATCGTATGGAAATTTCATTTATGCTTTATGGATTCATTATTTAACGGAATATAGTAATTACATTTGTACAGTTTCGATTTTTTTTTCTTATGATAGATAAGGGACAAACGAGCAGACGGTCCACCTGATGGAAAGTGGCCACCGTCGCCCATGGACATCGACAAAAGTAGAGGGTATCTATTATTTTGTCTATGCGCTGCCGCGCTGCCTCGAAGGTAGAGGGAGGAGGGGGAGCAAAGAAAATAATGCTGCGGTTTACATGGACCCCGAGCAAGAACCCGGTGTTCACTGGAACTGGGTAGATCTGGCCCACAGAGTGTTCAGAGACACATGGCGGTCGGATTCGCATGCTGGTGGTTGTAAGCCAGTCGGGGAACAGACCCCCTACCACCAATGGGGGGGCTGGGTTACTCGGCTCTTACGAGATGCTCTCCCAGCGGCAGAGGGGAATTGTCTTCTAACCCGTCCCCTCACGGGTATGAGATTTATTTTGTATTTGGCTACAAAAAAAAACTATTTATCTTACTTACATATTGGATTGTTTGAAAAAGAAGAAAAGTATACTATCGGAAACTATTAATTAAATAATAATAACTCTATATATTCAAAGAAAAATTTAATATTCAATAATCTAATTATTATTCTATTATATAGGAGATGTTGTGTATGTGTATAAATAATAAATTACATTTGTAATTGATTGTAAGGTATTTGAAAAAATTTAACCGACTTCAAACTAAAAAATGTACTAAAAAATAAGAAATAATTACGTTATTTATTAACCTCTCATTATTAGGACAATAATAATCAATACTTGTTACTTTTGAGATCGGAGCCAGCCAGGAGAACAGACGTGTAGTGAGATAGAATAGTAATAGGTATATCTATTGGAGTTTGTACACTTGTACAGTATAATATACTACAGCGTACTACACTACCGACTACAAAAATAACAATTTTATTTTATGTACGCATGATATTCTGTTAACCTTAGAACTTATTTAGTTTCGTTTTAAATTTTGATGAACCTGTATACTCTGATCATCTTTTTCCAAAAAATCACTCTTCCATCTTGTATACTTTCTGAGATGGACACCGACGAAAGAATCATGGCAAGATTCATACATTGATTTGTACGGAAAATTTTGAGAGCGATTATTTATTTCCATTGCTTAGATTATACTCTAGGGATCCCGGTAATATGAATAATATATTTTTATCAGGCGGCAAACATAAAATATTCTAAAGTAAAAATAATGGACTTCTGACATTTTCTATTGCCATATAAGTATTTAAAAAAAATAAAAAACGTCAACTGTCGAAGTGACACTTGCATCTGTCAATAAGTCAATACTCAAACTGTTAATTGATAAGTTTTATTTATCATCTTTGAGTTTTATATCTTTAATTTTGTAAAAAATAAATAATTAGGACATAAAAGCTTTACGAAATAAAGACAAATATTAATAATAAAATAAAATTATCGTACACCAATATAAATTATCGTATTAATCCATTTATTATCGTAAAATTAAGCTCGGACAGTTTAGTAAAACACATATTATGACAAACGACATTTATAGCAATCTGTTTCGTTCAGAAATAGTCAATAGTTTTAAGATTTACACTTTTATTGATTCTCATGTCCTAAAAATATTCTGTATGTTTAAACCTATTATTTAGGCCTCAAAAAGCAGTTCTAAAGTTATTTCAATTTCTCATATTTTTTAGTACAAATTCTGCCATGATTCTTTGCATGGCCGCCATATTGAATCTGCCTTTTTGGTTTTTTTCACGTTCCCAGCCAATTGGATGAGGTTTCGAGTGATTTTTGTTCGAGCACTCCCAACCTATCTTGAATACCCTTGCCGTGCTCCTTCCCCGTCTCCGAAATCCTTAATTATCACTTGTCAGAATAAAAGTTCTTGTATGAACCGTATCAAAGTGTCTTGCATAGTTTCCAACTTGTAGTCTCTTGGATATTTCCCATTCATTTAGTATGGATAAATAAATTCCGCCATCTTGAATTTTTTTTCTAGTCATCATATAGATCTTGAGGCCCTGATTATCTTTTTCCAATAAACCACTCTTCCATCTTGTATACTTTCTGAGGTAGACACCGATGAAATCTGTATGGCCGCTATCTTAAATCCGCCATTTTGGATTTTTTTTTCAGCTCATTGCCAATTGGATAAGGTTTCAAATAAAATTTGTTCGAGCACCTCCCACCCATCTTAAATATCCTGTCTGTACTCTTCCCCCGTCTCCGAATTCTTCAATCATCAGCTATCTCCATATTTTTCCTCTGAATGAATTTTCGTCTTCTATACGAAACCATTAGTGAAAAAAATTTTCTTCATACAAAATTTTACAGGAGAGGTGATCAATCAGTCAGTGAATTAGCACAAGCAGCTATATATATATTAATAATAAAATGTACAGATGCACGTCAATAAAGTATCTCCCAGATAATTGGGATAGCTGTTAGAGTTTGCGAGGATAATAAAAATATTGCATTAGGGCGTTTCCAACAGGGGCGTAGCTAGGTAACCAAGGGCCCTGGGGCAAATCAATAAATGGGACCCCACTGCTATCTAAGCTGGTTAGGTTTTATGAAGTAAAAATTTAGGCACTGCAGGGTAGGTAATAAAAAATATTAAACAATAACAACATAAATTATAATTAACACTTGGTGTAGTTAAGGTATTGGGTAATAAAACGAAATAGAAAAGGTTCAATGGTTTATTATATCAAGGTCGGACCTACCAACTGACTAAATAACATTTATATTTACAATCTTTTCCTAGCTTTAGTTTTCGCAAAATAATCAATGACTTCGGTTAAATCCAAGCGGGAATATATATGTCAGAGTCCGGTTTGGCCCATACTATTTCTTAAATATTTTTTTATTATTTTTAATTTGCTAAATGACCCTAAAAAACCCTACAAGCTAGGGCCTATTATATCTGAATATTTTCTTTGGAATTTGTCACACTTTTGTTAAAAAGTTGCTTCATCAACATGTAATAAAACTATTGGTGATAGAAAATCGAATATTTGACAGACTGCACTCATACCAGTAAAACGCGTATTTCATTGAGCTATAATGTGTCTAGTACATTACTGAAAATTTTAATTTTAAATAATTCTTCTACGTTTGGAAATCTGTGATCAGTAGCTAATTCATCAAATTGTTTTCTGGGCAGATACCATATTTTCACGCAGTTTGATTGCATTTCTATAAATTTGCAACTTTGCTTTGGTTTCTGCTAAAGCTTTACTTACCTCGCCCAAATTGATGTCGCATTTTTGTAAAATTTGATTGCATGATTGACCAGTGCTAAAAAGTTTATAGTCATGCTATCATTTTCTATTACGATATTAAGTTTTATTTTCATCCTACGAGGGTAAAACTGAAAGTTCCTGGAACTGGCCATTTTTTTTTCAAATTAAATTATCAATGGACTTGTTTTTGAGTGAAGAGGGAACTAATACGTCTTTATGTATATGTCAGAAGTGTAAGTTAGGTTTGGGTTCTAATTTTGTTAGCTTAACCTTAGGTTTTAACAAACCTGGGCAGCGGAGGTGAGTGTTGTAATTACTTATAGGGATCCCTTAAGTTAAGTCTGAATAGCACGAGATCATAACGTTAAGTTATATCCTGACCTTATTGGGCCCGTAGCTTATAGGCCATCCGTTGTGCACATACGATGCTTATTAAATGACTGTACACCCTTTTTCTAGTCTCCGACATATATAAATGCAGTATCTGAGACATTTGCTATGTGGACATATCAACACAACAACCAAACTTTCTTGAGATTTACCGCATTGGATATCCAGATTTTATTCTTGAATATGTACCAATATCGCTAAAGAACTAAATGTTATTGCAGAAAATGCAATATTCAACAAAGTAACATCCATTTGACAATGTTCAAATCGGCCTACGAGTGGGATAACATCATAACACATTTCTAATTTATTTTTAAACTTAAGAATCAATGTTCAGTAACTGAATGACTCTCCAGGAATTCGCACACATTTTAAGAAGTAATAATTATAATTTCCCCAAAACGGACTCCATTTAAATACAAGATATCATTAACGTTGCCAAGCCTGTACTTTGCATAACATTGCATGCATAATGCATTCTATATCTTTTGCGCATCAACGAGATTTTAAAATTTACTATTAGCGAATAAAAATGAATCAAAATCAACAAGGCAGCACAATACACTTGTTTTATATTTGGTAACTAGTGACTGGAGTCAATTGAGAATCACGGAAATAAGAAGCAACGACTTGCTGAAGTGTCTCATCAAAGTATCGAGCATCGTTGTGAGTGGTGCCTGGATCGGTTTATAGGTTCTAGACAACTCAACCTATTCGTAAAGCTGCTAAACTAAACTTACAATAGACATAAATGCATACAGATTAAAACCTGTCTGAAGAAATCAATCACAAATAGACTAAAAACTTTCAAGCGAGGCATAGTATGGCGCTGTTTTCGCTTATTTATATTGTATGTGAATATTATATATCATATATTCTATAAAGACTGACAATTCAAACAGCATTATTCAGCAGTATATAGACTCAATCGACAGTATTATATTATTGCCTCTCGCAGGAGCCTAAACTTACAATAGACATAAATGCATACAGATTAAAACCTGTCTGAAGAAATCAATCACAAATAGACTAAAAACTTTCAAGCGAGGCATAGTATGGCGCTGTTTTCGCTTATTTATATTGTATGTGAATATTATATATCATATATTCTATAAAGACTGACAATTCAAACAGCATTATTCAGCAGTATATAGACTCAATCGACAGTATTATATTATTGCCTCTCTCAGGAGCCTAACATCAGTATAACGAATTTAACTAATAACAAATTGTTAGGCTGGAGAAGGTTAAAAATAAAACAACATTGTTTTATCTTATTCATTTTAATGGTTAATATATAGCCCCGATGAGGCTAGGATATGTTTATATCGCTTATTAATTTAATCTTAATAATTAACACACCCATTCGGATTTATTAGTTAATAATTATTTAAGAAATTAATATAATATAGAAATATAGTCAAATAAATTCGATATAATTCACAAAATAATTTAAATACATTTCCATTGGTGAAATTAAATATATAAATAAATGGTCTTTTGTAGAATGTAGAAGAATCTTAAAAATAGATTACAAAATATAAATCCGGATTAATCTTTGATTTAATCAAATTATTTCAATATTTTTTTTTCACTGCTTTATAAGAGTGTTTAATTAGCAGCATTCTCAGATTGGACGCAAAACTTGCAGCGACCCCTGCGGCGCTTCAAATCTTCCAAATAAATGACGTAGCGAAACATCGAGGATATTATATTATTCTGCCGCTTCCGTTGGATCGCCGAAAGATTATGAAGTTCAATATCTTGAAGAAGCCAGTAGAGTGACACCGTTTTTTCGAGCTCAATTTTAGCTTCTTCTAACTTGGCGTTAATAAATTTTTCGATGTCTTTTTCCTCCTAAAACAAAAAAAGAAACACTTTAGCATAGCTTCACTTTCTTCTTATTAACTAAACAAAATGTACTTCAATATATATATATATATGAAACGTACATCCTGTGTAATGCTGCACCGGCATTCCTTTGGGTCTTCTTCATCCGAATCTTCCGAATCATCCGAATCAATTAGATTATTCGGACTATCCGAATCACCCGATTCATCCGAATCATCCGATTCATCCGAATCACCCGATTCATCCGAATCATGATCATTCGCCTCCGTTTTATCGGCAGAGATGCTTTCCGCCATCATTGTATACCTCGTTATATTCACTTGATCTGATAAATCGATACCAGGTGCGCGCGACTACTCCGGGTGATGGTCAGAGCACGATTAGCGCCCGCTGCCTTCCCCTCTTCCCAGCTCGGCTCCACCCTCTCATCTATAAACATAGGTATTTTCTATATTAAAGGATGCGTTGTGGAGTAATAATTCACAAGATGACGCGTATTTGTTATTTTGTGATTAAAATATTCTATTTCAGTTATTTCTTAGTTGATGCAAAAACGAATTGCTAAATGCTGGACCATTTTGGATAATTGTATTCTTTCTTCAAACTTATATATGATATATTATACAGATGAAGCTTGTAAATAAAATGAAGAAATAAAAATTCGAAATTCAGTTTTATCATTTTTTCATCTGCGAAGTGAAGATGGGGAAAGAGTAGGAAAACTTATGTAAAATATTCGTTGATTCTTGGGTGAACTTTTTAATTTGTCAGAAATTTCACATTTAAACGTAATAGGGGGCTAGAAGTAGTACTCGCCCAGGGGTGTAGTAGTTCAAATCGAATGTCAAAACGCTCTTAAATTGTAATAAAAATCCTTACTCCTACATAATGAACGGTTAAATGCATAGCGACTAACGCGCCCCAGGACCCTCGATCTGATTGGATGTAAGTGCGCATGCGAAAAGATGTAACACCTGTATCGATTTGGTACCATGAGATTGCGTTTTACTATACTAATAATATCTACATCAGATTACTCAAAATAAATGAAAAAAGATTTACTAATTTTGGAAAATTTGTTGCAACGCCATCTAGTCTAGTTATTACGATAACACTCTTCTCTACGAACGATCACTAATTATATCCACAAATCGCCTTGGAGAAAGACATAAAGTTTTGCCCACTGCAACTTCTTACTATACTGTTAGGGTTTCGTACATTAAAAGGAAACAATAATTTCTATTACACTTCGGTGTTCGTCTGTCTGACTGTTAAGACCCTGTTTCTCAGGATGATTTGAGGAATACGTGATGTTATCATATATTTAAAAAGTTGAAATTAATATCAAAAATGTAAGTCTATAGTCTCTAGAAGCTGTGAAAAAATCAAACTTCTAAGTATAAACAATCAGTAAATATGGCCATTTATACTGAAGGGCCCGCAAGTAGTTTCGTTATAGCTAGATAGAGATTTTTTAAGGAAGTTTTGTATATTACATTTTTCCTTATTTTGTTTTTAATTAAGTAAATATAAGTATTGAAATTTGAGCTGGAAATAATTCAATCCAGCTGATAATATTTATTTGTTGAGTTATAATTATTATAATAATCCTTTTTTTAGTGTGATTTTAGATTTTGAAGGAATTATTGCGATTTTAGGGGTTTTGACTTAAGTTTTAGGGAGAAACATCTTTGAGAAATTTAATCAGTGTAACCATATTTAACAGACTCAGATCTCCATTTTACAGTCTAGCAGATTGTGTGACGGAACAGAAAAGATAGCAGTTATTGGAAGAATTTAAAAAAATTATATGAGTTTTACTTGGGTATTGGCGTTAGTAATTTTAATTTAGAGGAATTCTCAACACATGGATACTTTATTTAGAGATGTATATCTACAATATAGAATATTTCTGTCTTGCGTAGTCGTAATAGTATGTCATGACGAAAACATATATGACCAGAACTATCGTTCGAGTGGAAATAGGATGAAATGTTTCCGTCTTGGTTTTTAAGATCCAACAATACCGGATTTTTTAAAGCGTGTAGCATGAAGTTAGTTTCAAGAATTTATGTTTAAGAAATTATTTAGATGCAGTGAGATTCAAAAATGTATCTGGATAATCTGTAGCAGAATTCGGGTACTTAGCGGACAAAATGTTCTATTTAAATCTGGTCACACCGAGTTACAATGGGTGTCAATTTGATGTTTGTTTTTTGGAACCTTGGCTCTATATTTAGCTTAGTTTCAGAACGTTTAAACCTTGTATGAAATTTGGGTTTATACCTAAGGGGGCATAAAAATGGTGTGGCCATTATTATAAACTTAAATATTTTTGAATAAAACAAAGAAATGGCAGTACATGATAATATTTGCTTAAAGGTTTTAGGGCTAAACCATTAATTATTATTAAATATATTATCGGTTAGGGTACTTCTTTAGAATAGGGCACACCCCCCATTTTTAGATTTTTTTTCCGATAATAGAAAGAATGTTAAGTGTACTCTGTTACGCAAGGGCGAAGGGGCTAACCTTCCCGCGGCGCCAGATACGTCACAGAAGTCCTTTAGATAATGGTCGAATACCTAAATAATTTATTTTATTTTATTCACTCAGTTGTCGCAATAACACGTTACACGATATCGGGAATAATCATATAAAATTATTTTCAACACACTTGCTCGTAAAGTGGTGTTTTGTTTCACTGTTTTTGTGAATGTAATCAGCTCCTTATGGAAACACGCGTCCTTTTTACTTTAATCTGGCATACATACGGCGAGCCCAGAACGTGTCACGGGACTTTGGAAAGAAAATATAATTCTACGGTTTAGGTAACTCGAAGAACAAAATTCAAGAAAACCAAACTGTATTATTGAGATCTGGCTTACATACGGCGAGACCATAGAGTGTCACGGGACTTTGGAAAGAAAATATAATTCTACGGTTAAAGTAGCCCAAAGAACTAAATTCAAAAACCGAAAAAACTTGAACACTCTAGTCATGGCAACTCGAACGATTAAATAATTAATGCTGTATTAGGAGTGAATAAGCTATGTCAATACGCTTTTTAGCACTGGTCAATTATGCATCATCCTAACAAAAATGCGACATCAATTTGGGCGAGGCAAGTAAAGCTTTAGCAAAAACCAAAGCAAAGTTGCAAATTTATAAAAATGATGATGATTTTGAATTATTTAAGTACAAAGCCAGCGAAACTGCAAGAAAATATGGTATTTTCAAGAAAAAATGGCAAAGGAAAGTTTAAAAAACAATTTGATGATTTAACTGCTGTTCACAGATTTCCAAACAGAGAAGAAATATTTAATATTAAGATTTTTAATAATGTACTAGACACATTAATAGCTCAATGAAATACACGTTTTACTGGTATGAGTGCAGTCTGTCAAATATTCGATTTTCTATCACCAATAGTTTTAGTGTGACAAATTCCAAAGAAAACGTTCAGATATAATAGGCCCTAGGTTTTCTTCAAGACTTCAACTTATGAATATTTACCGCCTTTTTTTTTGTTTACTCGGAGGAATCCCAAGCGGGGAGTTTGAAAGGTTATGCGGGGTTGGAGCGACTTCCACTGAAAGAAGTAGCCCGACCCGTTAAACCATCCAGGGTATTCCTCTCTTCTTAGTATCGAAGCCACGGGATATTACCGCCTAATTTTACCTCAATTAACTCAAGCATGGACTGTTCTAGTTCTGCTGGAATGCGACCTATGTTATTATTGTTAAAACTCCAACGAGAAAGAAGAAGTTTTTATAATTTTATTATTTAGAAGAATAATTTTACTGACATTGTCATCTATACTATTATATAAAGAGGAAAGATTTGATTGTTTGTATGTTTGTTTGTTTGTTGCGAATAGGCTCGAAAAGTACTGAACCGATTTTGAAAATTCTTTCACCGATAGAAAGCTACATCCTTTCCGGGTAACATAGGCTATGTTGTGCTGCCATAAATATTCTAATTAAAAAGATATGGTGCCATAACCTGGTCATTTTGTAAATTGAAGGGTCAGGAACTACTAATCCGATTTTATTTTTTTTTCCTCAGAAAACTACACTTTTCATGAGGGACAAATGTGATTTAGTGTTGCCATATACATTTTTGAATTAATAGAATATGGCCATTTCGTTGTTACTAAACCGATTTTAAAAATTCTTTCGCTGATAGACAACTATACTTTTCGTGAGTGACAAAGGTGATTTAGTGTTGCCATATACATTTTTTAATTAAACGAATATGGCCATTTTGTCGTTACTAATCCGATTTTAAAAATTCTTTCGCTGATAGGAAACTACACTTTTCGTGTTGTTACTAAACCGATTTTAAAAATTCTTTCGCTGATAGAAAACTATACTTTTCGTGAGTGACAAAGGTGATGTAGTGTTACCATATACATTTTTTAATTCAACGAATATGGCCATTTTGTTGTTACTAATCCGATTTTAAAAATTCTTTCGCTGATAGGAAACTACACTTTTCGTGTTGTTACTAAACCGATTTTAAAAATTCTTTCGCTGATAGAAAACTATACTTTTCGTGAGTGACAAAGGTGATGTAGTGTTACCATATACATTTTTTAATTCAACGAATATGGCCATTTTGTTGTTACTAATCCGATTTTAAAAATTCTTTCGCTGATAGAAAACTATACTTTTCGTAAGTGACAAAGGTGATTTAGTGTTGCCATATACATTTTTTTAATTAATAGAACATGGCCGTTTTGTTACTACTGATCCGATTTTAAAAATTATTTCACTGAGGAAGTCTATAGTATTCCTCTCTCTTTTTTCACTCTTTAATATTTATCTTTATCTCTGTTTAGAATGGTCAGTCTCTGTTCGGTTTCTTTCTTTCGATAGTCTCTCTCTCTCTTTCTCTACTTTATCTATTCAATTTTATTTTTGCTCTCTCTTATATTAATTAATCACATATCAATATGAGTCGCTTATTTTTCTTTATATCATTTTTCTTTTTATAACTTTCTCACTCTCTTTTTTTTTCAAATAATGAAAAACTACACAATTACATAGTGACAATTTAAGGACATCAATTATAATATTGCTTTAAATACCCGGAGCGAAGCGAGGCAGCCAGCTAGTATAAAATAAATTGCTATGATGTCGAATCATCATAAGATAATAAATATATATAATTAAATATTTATCGTTATTTGCCGTTTTTGCACAATTATTCTTTACAATTCCTGTCACTTCTGCAGCAGCTGAAGGGTCATTTAGCAAAAATAATAAAAAAATATTTAAGAAATAGTATGGGCCAAACCGGACTCCGACATATATATTTCCGCTTGGATTTAACCGAAATCATTGATACTTTTGCGAAAACTAAAGCTAGGAAAAGATTGTAAATATAAATGTTATTTAGTCAGTTGGTAGGTCCGACCTTTATATAATAAACCATTGAACCTTTTCTATTTCGTTTTATTACCCAATACCTTACCTACACCAAGTATTAATTATAGTTTATGTGGTTACTGTTTGATATTTTTTATTACCTATCCAGCAGTGCACAAAAACGAGCTGATGATAAATAGCTTAGCATTTTATTGGATTATTGGATTATTCACACTAAATCATTATACATCATAGCCTATATGTTATTCTGATGTATAAGCTATATTATTGCAAAATTTAATCAAAATCCATTAAGTAGTTTATGCGTGAAAGAGTAACAAACCTACATCCATATAATGCTATATCCATACATTCTTACAAACTTTCACGTTTATAATATTAGAAGGATTTTTACTTGATAAAACCTCACCAGTTTAGATAGCAGTGGGGTCCCATTTATTGATTTGCTCCAGGCCCCTTGGTTACTTAGCTACGCCCCTGATGACTAAATACCACATGAAGCAACGTCACAATATCAAAATAATAATTAAGAGAAATAAAATCTTTACGATTATATATTTTGAATTGAAAACTTCTTTAGCGGCGTTGTGCAGGTTTGTACTTTTTTTTGGAATGGGTAAAAAATGTTGAACTCGCGTCGGAACATGAGACCTGATCGAAAATTCGTAAGCGACAGATCTCAATAATACAACAGTTCGGTTTTCTTGAATTTTGTTCTTTGGGTTACTTAAACGTAGAATCACATTTTCTTTTCAAAGTTCCGTGACAAGTTCTGGCCTCGCCGTAAGTAAGCGTCAGATCTCAATAATACAGTTCGGTTTTCTTGAATTTTGTTCTTTGGGTAACTTAAACCGTAGGTTTATATTTTCTTTTCAAAGTCCCGTGACACGTTCTGGTCTCGCCCTATGTAAGCCAGATCTCAATAATAATATTCGGTTTTTTCGTACTTTGGGAATATTTAAAAATGCACAACGTTAGTGTTCAAGTTTTCTCTTATGCCGACAGTCCCGGAGTTCAACCCGTTTTTTTAAATGAATGTAAATAATACTAAATTGTTTGTATTTTATGTAATTTTAATTTTGAAATTGTAATATTATTAAATTTACATGCTAAGAGAATTTTAAATTTATAGTACGTAAATATATTGCATTTTGTGTCTCGAATTAAAAAAAAAAAAGAATTTTTGCCAATAATACTAATTTAAACAAACCTCATTATGGATTTAAATTTCGCGCTCTATTTGAATTTTCTACAATTTCCCGTGTAAATAGTATTGGGAGCGTACCACAGATTACAACCATAGAGATATGAGGTGGATGATCACAACTTAGTGATCTGTGGACTTAAGGATGGTGGTAGAGTACCTATTAATTGGTCCCCCATATTGAAGTATGCTGAAATTCTTTACCTAAGATATACCTATGTACTGTGGTTTCGGTTCAGTTGATTCTAGAGATGACGACTCTTTTCGAAGTAGATCAATTTTTAAATCGATTCAAATCGCAACCTTATGACTCGATTCACAAAAAATCGAGACAATTAAGATCAATTCCTCAAAAATCTATCTTTTTATTGAGTTGGCATTTAGAATGTAAATATTGTGCCTCCTAAGTTGAAAAGCAAAAAAAGATCATCATCGTCAACGGAGCCTTAGATTAAGGTAGATTGTTTTTTGCACCCGCTGAGGTGAAGAGCAAAAAAAAAGGTCATGGTCGTCAAAACTCATTTCTTAAAATCCGCAGTCGATCTATTAATTATTAGAAAAAATCGAATTTCAAATTTCTAGGGTAAAATTTAGACCCTCTGGATCGTTTCAGTAATATATCGATTTAAAATATCGATATTTTTTTAATCGAAAAATCGATTCTTAGATTAATCGATCTCGGATGGTTCATGGTTGATATCTTTGGTTGATATATTTTGATAACAAATTGCAAATATTGTTTGTTGATAATTGTTTTTATTATTTTGTTGTGTAATACTACGTTTCTTCGATAAAATGATTCGTACATTGTTAACTATTTTAATTTTTTCGCAAGTAATAATTACTTCAATTGAATCTTTTAGACAATTTCATCTGGGTCGTAGTAAAGGAGGAAATCTAGGTTTACCGCCAGGAGTTGAAGATCACAATTTACCACCCGCGAAATGGTTTATGCAAAAACTTGATCATTTCAGACCCACTGATAAGAGAACATGGAAACAAGTAAGTTGAAAAAATACAGTTTTGCTTAAAATTTGCATAATACTATTATACGTTATACTCCCATCTACACTAATATTATAAAGAGGAAAGATTTGTATTTTTGTATCTAACAAATAAACTTAAAACCGATTTTTAGAATTCTTTTACCATTAGAAAGTAAACTCCAACCAACTCAAAGTGTAAAAAATTTGCCAGATGTCTTTCATCACATGCACTGCCGAAAGTATTGATGATAGAACAAAAAAAAAATTCTACAATATTATAGAACATATCAATATCTACAAAACACTTTGCGAGACCATATGTCTAACTATTGTAGTTGTGTCACTATATGTCTACTCATGTGAAACCAGGACATGCCGCTAGTTTTTATATAAACTGTAAACAAGATATAACTACGAAGGGACGGCACATTTTCTGGAGTCAAATGGGGTTGTTGTTAAATTAAGAGTATACAAAAATATTATTAATTACAATATTCAAATTTAATACCAAATAACAACGCTTATTGCATTACACTGTAATCTTCGTGTCACCTTTTTGCTTGTGCCACTCATTTAGTTGTACTTCTTGTACTTCTCTGTAAAGTACTATTTATTAGTCAGAGTCAGGTAAATTTGACTCTTTAGGGAGTTTGTCATTAAGGAAAGGGGCTTTACACTGTATTTATCAATTGATTACTATAACAGTGTTTTGTCTTTTTTTGTTTAAGTAAAAGGTAGACTATTATTAAATAATTATAAATTAATTATATTTTCAGCGCTACTTTGTAAATGAAAGTTTTTATGATTTCAACAAACCTGGTCCTGTATTTTTAATGATTGGTGGAGAAGGTACTGCAAGTCCTAAATGGATGGTGAAGGGTACTTGGATAAATTATGCTCAAAAGTTTAAGGCTTTATGTATACAGTTAGAACACCGCTATTATGGGGAAAGTCATCCTACAGAGTAAGTTCTATTCCATTATTTCTATTGTCTTGTATCATCTGGATTTTCATAGTTATGTCATGTATATTTATAAACATAAGAATCTAACCTGGCCTTACCCGCATGCAATTTACCATGTGGATGTAGGTATAATTGAACATTTTAATTTTTTAAGTGCATTTGCTATATATATAATGTGCTCCCATAAAAACTTTCATCCCCTATATTGTTATATTTTTCCTCGTTCCTCGAATCGTAATCGTAATAAGACATAGCATATGTCCTTTCCAACACTATGGTCTATCTTTGTACCAAATTTCATCACAATTAGTTCAGTGGCTTAAGCATGAAATATAATAATATTATTAAGTTAGAGTTGCAATGCAAATATAGTTACTTTGATGAAGTATTAAGGAAAATAAATAATAATTTTATCATAAACTATTATTAGTACCACTTCTTATCTAAGTGTTGAGTCTGAATAAGTTAATTGTATTTAACTGAATATACATGACTTATCATCTCCATAAAATGAGGTCAATGACCATGATATGACTTTATTTTATAATAAAAATGTGATTAAAGAATGCATGTAAGTTTAATTTGTTATTCGTAAATCAAGCTTAGTTATAAAGGTATTTAATAGTAATCCTAACTAGTCCTATGCCTAACTAATATTATAAATTTGAAAGTAACTAACTCAAAAGAAAAGTAAATAATACTTAGGGGTAGTGAAAATTCTCATGAAAAAATGAGAATTTTCAGTCTTTAGATCATTTTATTTTATGAAAATTAATGATATGGCATCATTACACAATGTTTTGACTTGAAGTCACAAAATTTGGAAAAGAAAAATTTATAATTTCAAAAGTTATAGCTGTTTGTGCTGACCCAGTTCCAACAGAAGGTCCTTGCGGTGACCATCATAGTGCTTGGAGAATCATATAAAATCAATTGGACAAAAAAATAAATTTATAAATCTATTTTATTTATAAATTTATTTTTTTGTCTAGTACTTGTAACTTGTATAGATAATCTGATAGAAGCGTTTTTTTTAAAAATTAACAAAATGGCGGCCTCAGGAAATTTTTTTCTATTTTTATATATTATATTTTTCTATAAACAATTAATCTACAGTTGATTGTTTATAAAAAATCGAAGTGAAAAAAATATAATATAAAACTTATATAAAATTAAAAGATTACTAAAAATTCTCACTTTTTCATGTCTCTGACTACCCCTAACCCCTTAAGAATGCAAACTAAATAAATTAATCTACGATTTAATATACTACTTACGCCATCTATTGACGGATTAATGGTCAGTTTATCTATTACGCTTTCACGCTTAAATCACTTAACCGATTTTGATAAAATTTGGTACAAAGATTGATATAGCTTGGACAAGAATAAAGGTTATGTTTAATCGTGAAAAAAGACCTTAAGGGGTCGAAGTAGAGGATAAAGTGTGGTCAAGCTTTAGTCATATTCACAAGGTATGTAGGTATTGAAAACTAAAATGTAAAATATAGCTACAGTGATATTGTTATTAAAATGTAAATTAAAATATACATGGTAAATTGCACCCGGGCGAAGCCGGGACTATCGACTAGTAAGTATATATTTTACTAATATAAAATAGTGCTTTATTAGTAATTGTAGTTAAGGTTATATTTGAAATGCAGAATGATACTTCATAGTGCTTATTCTCTCTGGAAGGTCATAATACATAATGTAATAAGTTTTGATCAAAACAAAATTACTATATTATTATAGGGCTTCATATAATATGATGCTTTCCGATACATATATAAAAAAAGTCTATATTTATTATTGCTTGAAAGAAAACAACCTTATATTAATTGCAAAATTAATTTCATTTCAGTGACCTCAGCACAAAAAACTTACAATATCTGTCTTCAAACCAAGCACTTGCAGATTTGGCATATTTTATAAGTTCTATGAACAAAAAATATAAGTTTACAGATGATGTGAAATGGATAGCGTTTGGTGGATCATACCCTGGATCTTTGGCTGCATGGCTCAGGCTTAAATACCCTCACTTAGTTCACGCTTCAGTTTCTTCTAGTGGACCTCTTCTTGCTAAAGTTAATTTCATGGGTGAGTATTTTTTTTTTATCCAGCCTCTTTACATGTCATGTACATTATCGCTCCCTGATGATTCCTTACAATTTTAATAAAGGGACAAACATTTTCAGATTTTCAATTTCGTGTGCAGGTCAAAATATCATCAAAAATAGTGTTGGGGGGCGTTTACTCTCGACATTCGAATGCGTGTTTCAATTGACATATTTATAATTACTTAGAAAAAGAATGTAAGAAATCATGATAAAACAATTTTAAGAAAAAACGTAATCGATTTTAAACTCTAAAAATGCAATAAAAAGTTTAAAAAAAATTACACTTAAATAATTTTAAAGTAGGTGAACATATATTAATCAAAAAACTTCCTTCATTTTTTTGAATCGCTTTAAATATTTTTCAAGTTGTCATTTAACAGCATGTCATGTCGTCAACAGCCGTTGCTAGGATACATACCCCATATAGCTTCAGATTAATTTCACACGATGCGACGATAAAAACGTCTTTGTTTGCGATTTTACCAACAACACATGAGATATAAGCGGCGGTATCTTTTATTACGGTGATTTAGAAGTATAATTACATTTAAGTACAGCACAATTAAATAAAGCAGAGCTGTATAAAAATTAAAGTAAGATTAGAATATTTGAGATAAATTTCAACTTGATGTCTTTCCGTTTTTCTGAGAAAAAGGGTCTTGCGTGATAGTAAAAAAAAGTTAATTTTCTGGTGATGTAGTAAGAAAATTATAGTTTTTAGATTTTACTTGAGCTATGAGACCTTGCTTCATGCTAAATTTCACGATTCTGGGTCATCGGGAAGTACCTTAATTTTGTGAGTACCATATTAACGATCATATCTTTTCAATGCGTGGACTAAGAAATTTGAGTTTTTGACAGCCGCAAGGGACCGCTGGCTTGAGTTTTTAATATTAATTTCAACATGATATCTCCAAGCATTCCTAAGAAAAAAGGGTCTTGACAGACAGACAGCAATAAACGCACATAAAACGCTGTGCTATAAGGGTTTCTCTTTCCTTTTAAGGTATGGAACCCTAAAAATTGTATAGATCGATGATATTTTCGTTTAGTTTGAAACCTCGCTGTCTCATTGGAGAGGTGCCTTAAGTGGGCCAATCCATATTATATACAAACAAAATACCTCTACTTTCCAAAAAATATTAAAAATAAAACCATTTTTAACAAAAAAATTTTTTTTTACATTTCCATTATTATATTCCAAATTTTTCTGTTACTGTTTTAGACATTCTCATTTTTTGTGTTTAGTTAATGATAACTTTGTTTTTTTTTATATATATTTGAAACTGTTAATTTTCAGAATATTTTCAAGTAGTTGTCCATGCATTGCGTGAAAAAACAGACAGTGAAGATTGTGTCACAGAATTGAAAAGGGCTCATGAACAAATTGAAGTTTTGATGAAGTCAAACCCAGCTACAATTGAAAAGGAATTTAAGTATGTATCTATTCTATTACTATATCTGTATTATCTATATTATATAAGAAAATCGTAGAATGACATGTTTGTATACGCAAAACGTTAAACCGCTTGGACTGATTTGAATGATATTTAGCATACATGTATTTTACAGGCTGACTTAGAAAATTGGACTTTTTATCCTGAAAAAATGTACAGTTTCTTTGGGATAGAGGGATTTTATCAACATACCTAAATAGATCAGATCGAAAGTTTTTACACATATAGTTTGTAATCTGAATGATCACATAAGTTATTACTTATCCCGAGACAAAGCAATATGCGGGATTGATGGTGTTATGTCCGCATTAATTGACCAATTGACTTGGACATCTCTTTTTTTATGGCAGTTTAGGGGCAAACGAGCAGACGGTCCACCTAATGGTAAGTGGCCACCGTCGCCCATGAACATCGCAATACAAGAGAGTGACTCTTGTTTTGTCAATGCGTTGCCACCTCGAAGATAAAGTGAGGAAGAGGAGTGAACAGAAGAATGCTGGGGTTTCAGTGGATCCTGTGTGAGAACCCAGAGTTCACTAGAACCGCAGAATTAACGGGATGGGGGAAGGAGTGGTAAGTCTGTCTCACATGCGGCTCGACCGGAAGGCCTCAATGATACTTGGCGGTCGGATTTGCATGCTGGTGGTCGCAAGCCAGTCGGAGAACAGATCCCCTACCAACAAGGGGTGCTGGGTTACTCGGCTCTAACGAGATGCTCCTCTCCCAGCGGCAAAGGGGAATTGTATTGTAGCCCGTCCGCCCACGGGCAAAAAAATCTCTGAAATTAACAAACAGATTTTAATGACTTTTAACGAGTAAATAGAGTTTGGCTTGGAGTAGCATGTTATTTAAAGTGAATGACGACATCAAGAAAAAATTTATCCTTAGTTGAAAATTTTAATAAAATCCAAAGTAAATAAAACCACTACATCCAGCGTTAACAAAATCACGCTGGTGGACTAGTTAATTAATATAATTTGTATCTATGAGTGTAAGTGAACAAATGGGTGAGTTAATGAGTGTGTAACAAAAAAGAAATTTGTTTTAAGATAATATAATAGGTTGGGGAAAAAAATTTTTCGCAATTTTTAAGAAAATTCAAAACATTTTTTAATATAGTTTATTTACATTTAACTAAAGTATGTAGGTACCATTTTGTTCGATAACTTTTTGCCATCTTGTAGGTAGGGACATGATCCCATTGCTATAGAAATTTTGGGGCTTCTGATCAAAAAACCGCGACAAGTAGTTTTGGCAGTCTTCTCGTGATGTTAACCTGACACTGCTTAAAGAATTCTGCAGAGACCGAAACAGGTGAAAACCTGAAGGTGCAAGGTTAGGATTATACGGCGGATGCATTAACACCTCCCAGCCAAACTCTTAATTTTTGCTGAGTGGCTAAAGATGTGTGAGGTCTAGCGTGATCATGATGAAATACCACACCCCTTCTGTTGATTAATTCCGGCCGCTTTCTCTCAACTTCTTGCTTTAATCTCATCAGTTGTTCGCAGTAGAGTTCAGATTGTCCTGCCTGGTGGTAACAGCTCATAATGATTAATGCTCTTCCAATTCCACCACACACACAGCATCACCTTGTTGCAAATTAACCCGGGTTTCGCCACAGTCTGTGACGCATGGCCGGCCTTTGACCACGGCCGTTTTTCGCACGTTCTTATCGTACGTGATCCACTTTTCATCACCAGTTACCAGCTCCTTCAAAAATGGTTCGGTTTCATTACGTCGTAAAAAAGAATCACAAATGAGTACACGGTTCATTAGGATTCTTTCAGTGAGCTCGTGAGGTACCAGAATATCGAGCTTTTTTGTGTACCCAGTTATTTTCAAATGCGCCAATACTGTTTTGTGATCAATTCCCAGTTCTTCAGCTACGTCGTGACTACTGATATGCCGATCTTACTCCACTTTTTAAAAAATGGCATCCATTTTACCAGACCAGAGCGGGGTGCATCTTTGACATCAAAATTTCCGGATTGAAAACGCTTAAACTAAATTTGTGCTACTCTCACAGGCACTGCACTAGGTCCATAAACATCGCAAATTTTTTTCGCGGCTTGCGTTGCATTTTTACCTTTTTTGTAGTAAAATTTTAAAATGTAAAAATCACACATTTTCCTAATTTGAATTTGGAATTATCTTCTTTAAAATTTAAACTTTTAATGATACCAAAACCAGCCAGATACAAATAATATAGCCAAAGGGATTTTATTACTAGTTCATACATACTATTATGCGAAAAGACTTTTTCCCCAACCTATTATTAGGTAGGGTAAGTTAATAAGGAAGCTCATGAACAGTTGCTATTGTGCATAAACATAAATTATACAGTGTAGGTAAGAGTGGTTAAATATATATATATATATATATATGATTTTATTGT
Source organism: Limenitis camilla (assembly GCA_905147385.1). Classification (NCBI taxonomy): domain Eukaryota; kingdom Metazoa; phylum Arthropoda; class Insecta; order Lepidoptera; family Nymphalidae; genus Limenitis; species Limenitis camilla. The sequence continues at coordinate 9,872,591 of LR990224.1, forward strand.
GGTATTTCAGAGTTTGCAAACCATTCTCCCAAGCTACCAAGAATGACATAAAGAACTTTTACAACTCGATAGCGGATGATTTTGCAGATCTCGTTCAGTACAATGAAGATAATCGTTTGAGTGCTGATGAGAAGTACAAAAATGTCACCATCAATACGGTAATAACTTTAATAATAATTGTAATATATCACTTTATGTGAACGACTTATACACGCTTTAAGATCAACAAAGGATATAGCCATCCCTCTGTACATAGTTGGCCAATGAACGGATAACATGTGTTCATAACGAAAGTTACTAATTTATTTTACAACTTATGGATTAATTTTCAGTAACTGATCGACACTCCGGGAGTTAGCACACATTTTAAGAAATACTCATAACAATTTCTTCTAAACCAGACTCGAGATAATCTGTAAATTAAAATATCATCAATATTGCCAATACTGCCATTTTTATGATGGGGGTTAATATTAGCTTGCAAGTTTATTTATTTATGTACAAATAAATGTCACACACTGAAATAAGAAATATGTGCACAAATATACAAATATTTACATAATACAATAGATAAACTACAACTATTACTAATATTGTTACGAGCTTGAATTCTGGATTGGAAGAAAATGATAGATTAGATATGATTTTATCTTATTTTAGATATGCACAGTTCCACACTTATTACACGCACTACACCCGAATCACTATTTCCTCCTCTGTTCGTCGCTATACACTTCAGAATATTTCACTACTACGACTACCACTTTCTCTGCAATTCGGTATATCTTCGAACTCACTTCTTCACTCTCGAGTAATAGCTTGCCCTGCTATCGTCCGTACAACCCTTTATATAGGTTTTCATATAGAAACTTCTCGCAACTTGATTCTAGCAATTTAAAAAAAGATTATTCTGACAACCCCTGGAAATACCCATCTAAATTCGAACACATAAATTTGTCTAATCCCGTCCTTTTCCCACATGTCAAAGTCAAGTCACACACAAGCCACATGTCAAGTCAAGAGAATTCCATAATTTTGCAGCAATAGCAGTAAATGATCTCTCATAAAATATTGTTTTATATGATTGCAACTCAAGTCTTTTAACACTTACATAAGAGCGTGCTGGTCTACTACTTGGAAGTGCCAAATGAAACCGCTCATTTAAATAAGGTGGACAAGAAAAATTTAAATTACTAAAGAGTATTTCAAGAATGTGGACATTCAGGCGCCGACGAATAAGGAGCCATTTGAATTCACGCCGGAAATTAGACACGTGGTCGTGTGAATGCATAAATTCTGAAGTCTATCCAGTTTATCTAGTATTTCCTCGGTAGCGTCTGGATAGCATACATCTGCATAAGCGAGAAGAGGTAATAACAGGGATTGAGTTAAAATCATTTTAGTCTGAAGAGGAAAAAAATTTTGGAGACGTTTTAAAGAATGAAGAGAATGATGCAAACGCTTACTGATTTCATTGACGTGGGCTGACCATGATAATTTACAGTCCATTATTAATCCCAAATTTCTAGCCTTATCAGTAAATGGAATAATAGCACCGTCATAAGTTATGCAAGGTAGATTATTAAAATCGACTTGGTTGCGCAGTAGTCTACTTCCAATAGTCATGGCTTGGGATTTTGAAGGATTAACTATGAGACCAAAAGATTTTACCAATGCCAGAATCCTAGCGAGGTCTGAGATAATGTCTTCCATAACCATTCCTAGATCATTGACACAAGCATGCCTATAGAGCTGCAAATCGTCTGCGTAAAGATGGTAGTGTTGCTACGTTCAGTTGCTGCGCTGCCGTTATGCTGCATGTCTACACATGTTAAGTGAAGAGAGGATCCCGACCAAAACATCAAAATCCACTGAATTAAAGGCATTGCTGAAGTCAAGCAAGATCGTCGGTGATTTTAATTAATGCCGTACAGGTACTGTGATGTGGATGAAATCCGGACTGAGAAGAACTTAAAAAGTTAATGCGTAACAAGAAACGTAAGACTTTTTGAGTGCAGCATTTTCCATTATTTTTGAAATTATTGGTAAGATGGAAATGGGCCGAAACTGAAACAAGTGGATAGGTTTGGATACTTTAGGCAGTGGGATAACATGCGCCATCTTTCAAGCCGCAGGAAATAATTTGAAGGTGAAAGAAAAATTTATAATGTAAGTGATAACTGGATTACTAAATCTAATGTTAGCAAAAGCATATCGCGGCTTAAATTATCACTACCGACGGCATTGGAAGATATGGACATTATTTTTATCTTAACGTCTTCTCGAAAAACAAGAGAATCACAGATAGGCTTGGTGGCGTCTACCTGTTTTTGAAGGAATACAATTTTATTACTAATTTAAATTCTAACTGGAGGAGTTGAAAAATTATTATTTAAGAAATTTAAATCTAAGGAAGATGAATTTGGAGCTTTACCCACGCCAAGCGATTTAAGGAATTTCCAAGTTTGTGAATAAGAGTTGTCATTTAAACCGGAAGCTATGCGACGGCGTTTAGCATCTCTACACATCCTATTACAAAGATTACGCAGATTTTTTTATAGGTGCCAGTGTTTACTTCACTAGGATGCAACTTGCAATTTCTTTTAGCTTTATCGCCCTGGACCATAACCTTCGTAATTGGGCTAGTCAGCCAAGGAGCAGGTAGATGCCTCACTAGAACGGATTTTAGAGGCACATGAGCTTCAAACAAATTGATGATCTCTATATTTAATAACCTTACTTTTCAACAATGCTTGAAGCTGTATATATTGGGGACCAATCAATCAACTCAATGCATCGCGAGTAAATGATTCAATATCAATATTTTTATAGTTACGACCCTTTATTACCCTACTATTACGCCTTGGGATTGATATATGATATCTACATTGATGTTATCTAAGATTTAATGTTGTCTGTTTTAAACGAAATTGTAATTAGTACTTCTTAAAATGTTTGCAAAATTCTGGAGTGGCTGTCACTTATTGAAAAACGATTCTTAAGTATAAAAATAAATTAGTAATTTTTTTATAATACTCCATTGGTAGGCCAATATGAACATTGTCCCTTAAGGACCATTTGTCTCACCATCACGAAATATCAGAAACATAATATGCATCCATACAACAGTTACTGTGCGAAAACTATAACTGAAGAGCAATTATATAATATTTTAATAATATTTATTTATTCGTATGATTCTGACATCATAGGTTTTTCCTATCGTTTTCAAAATATTTATTTTTCTATTTTTTAATTAAACCCTTTTTTTGTTTATCTACAATATATATATCACAGGCCTACATGATTCTGATTCTTACTTTTCATAGAAACTACTTGTCAAACTGCTGCGGATTCTTGTACTACCAGACTTTTTATAGTACGCTTTCTATAGTATTACTAGCGCTCTATAATATTCCAAGATCCAGTGACGGTCAAACCTTTGTTATTTTATAAAACCTGAAAGTTTCCCTGTGTATGTCCCAATCCTAACTAATATTATAGATGCGAAAGTAACGCTGTCTGTCTGTTTGCTGCGCTTTTATACGGCTTGACTACCGAATCGATTTTGTTGAAGCAGAATCAGAGCGTGGGAAAAGACAGATATTTTATCCGTCAATTTCTTTGTAATTAGTTATATAAATTAGTGTTCATGTTGAAAATTAAAATATATAATTAAACATAAACACATCTAATTGCACCCGGGCGACGCCATGGTGGGTTGACTAGTAGATACATAAACGTATCTCAACTATAAAGTTTGGATCACGGTTGCTTTAAAAGGTTTGTAAAATTGCACCTCATATTCGTTGAAGTATAAACCACAATTGTTATATATTTTATTCGAATAATATTAGAAACCACGACATCTATTGTCAGACACTTGGTACAGTTTTCACGTCCTATTAGACACCCATAAAGTTATCAATATTAACCAATTATAATTAAACATGCATTAAAGTATCAAAGCTGAAAAGAGATGTTCTGTTTTGGATAAAAAGTAAATGAAAAATTTAACCAAGCTCTTTGTGAGCTTTTTGTAAAGAAACCTCAAAATGTAGAAGTTTTGATGTACTTTATAACTTTATTTTGCCTGCAATTTCCAGAAAATGTTTTTTTTTTAATACGAAATGTGTAATGGAACGGAAATTGTGTAAAAAATATAGATGACAGCTTAGATGTCATTGTACATGACATCAAACGTAATCAAGTCATAATTTAATCCTTTCTGTGTAGTTTCGTTATCCTAATTCATTGATCCTTTCTTAAAATATTTTTTCTAAATTCGGTTAATCTAATATAGTTCTAAATTATTTCACCGAATTAGATAATTATAGGTTTTTGAAATCGATTAGTAAAGTCAAGTCAAAATCAAATCATGAGATTTAATTAAGTAATCCTACCACGTTGTTTAAAAAAAATGCAGGCCCAAATATTTATTTTTATTATTTCCTAGGGTATTCAATATTTTATGTACTTATCTGATATAAAAATTGAGACTGGTAACATTTTTCTATAAAAAATACCCAGCTCCATACAAAGTAGGAACATATCTTTTAAATATGTTATTTGAGGAACTATCAAAAGATGTTTTCTCAGTTATCAGACAGTTTCAATGGTTCTTCCACTTTATGACAATTAAAAATTAAATATTTCAAAGCAATCGTTATCCAAACTTCATACTTGGGGATCGCTTACACCTGTATTACCGGAAATACACAGCGAAACCTTCAGGTTTCATAAAATCACGAAAGTCTGAGCGTCGCGGGAAAACTTAAGTGTAATTTTCAAATGCTGTCTGTGTGTATATTTAAATGTTGTTCTCAAGGATGTCATGCTTATTTATATTGTCTGCTTTTTTTGTTGCAACTGTTTTATAAAATTTCTGTTTTGTTGTAATGTTTTTCTTTCCGTTATTTATTGTATCATTGATTATTACACGCATGCTGTGATTGTATAGCATTCTTGGTAAATCTCTAGTTTTCCATAGTATGAATTATCCTATTAATTGTATAATTGATTTTTGACAATACTTAAAATAGGTGCTTAAAGCATTTTTAAACAATTAGTCTGAAATAAGTTTTTTTTTATATATGTCACCGTAAAATTGTCAATACCATTAGATAATAATCTATATCGATATTGTAGATTATCGAAACATTGTGAACCGTAAGATACCGCTGTCCAAAGGCTGTCTCTGATTGATCGTTCTTACAGTGAGCTGTTCTGTGTCTACAGAGTTAAGAACAAAAACACAGGTGTCAGTCAAATAAAATAAATGCTCTTAAATAATTTCATAAAGTATGTATTTATTATTTAGTAGGTAATCTGTAGTAACGTGCTTCTTGGCGGATTGTATATTTTGAAAAGAATAGGAATGCCTTCGAGACTCAATCTTACGCTTCCAAATAGCAAAAGATGTCTACGGGTCAATCAGCTTTTAAGTGTCCACAATTTGAAAATTGCAATTTTAAAGTAACATGCCTAATTTAAAAAAAAAAACGATATAATTTAAAGTAAACATTATTATTTTTTTAGGTATCCTCAGTGAACAGTGCACTTTTTTGAAAAATATGTTAATTATAACGGAAAAACTCGAGTAGACTCTATTTAATATGTCCCCTGGACAACGTACATAAATAATTTTTATAAATATATCTTCAATAAAGATTAAAACAAATAGTTTATTTTAATGAAAAGTAAGAGAGTTTTTTTCGACATTTGTTTTAGTGCTTCGATGAATGATTTTCGATATAAATACACTTACATAGTCTCTTTTTTGGAAAATAACTTTTCGTAACAACTTTTCATTTAAATACAAAATTGGATCTTTGTGTGTTAAAAAATAATAAAAGCTAATCTATTATTTTATGTACTATTTAGAATTATAAGTAAAGTGATTCATTAGAAAATGGAAAATAAAAAGGATAATATGCATTTTAGATACGGGGACAGCTTGGTTGTCCAGTAGACATTTGTTTGACTAAAAGAAATTGCAATGTTTTTGTATTTAGTATGATGTAATTTTCATAAAAATAATAATGTTTTAATGAAATATCAATAAAAAAATGTATAAAATTAGCAAAAAGTATTTATTAGGAAATTTTCTTGATATTTAACAAAATAAATCAAACTCTTATATTTCAAATGTCCCACTTACAACCATTTAGTTGTCCAAGTGACTAGGTTATCCAAGTGACATATTTTGGAATTTGAGATGCTTGATCAAAAGTTGTAAACTTTTTAAAATTATGTACGTGTACCTCACGTTTGAACAACATTAAAAACTATACGGTACACTATAATTAAGCACAAAATATCAATTACTTATGTTTTTCTGCTGGTTGTACTACGGACAAACAATAAAGCCACCCACTCTCTACAAACCAAGTCGGCTGACTGAAGCCTTGGTTATTGCGAATATGCATGTGGCTCACAAAAAGATTAGCTTGAAAAACCCATTGTTTGCGGTTGTCCAACGGACAACATGAGTAAAAGGTTTTTTGAGGACTGAGATAAATGAGAAATAATATAAAGTTGACAAAAAAAACTAATTGATTTACTTTGATATGCTTTGTATTATAAAGAAGAATTGTCTTCTTATTATTAAAATTCTAATTTCTTTTTATATCACTTCTTTTATAGGAAAAATTGAGTTTATATAATTCGTCTATATCACGGGGACAAGTCAGTAAGTTAAGAAAGTACAGGACAAGTTCTTTGGACAACCAGAAAAAAAAACAAATAAATTTGCAATTTTTTAAATAATTTCTTAAAAGTTTTGTTAGCCCATTATGATATAAATATAATTCTGATTAATTATCTTCTTTATTTCATCAATTTTTTTGTATATCCATAAGGGACAGAGCACACGCACACGCTATTTGCAGACTGCAACTCTTGTAGCCAGTTCCTGTTCAAATTTTATTTCTTAGAAAGATACGTGGTACACGGTACCTCACTGCCCTTTTAAATTTCTAACGATTGCGTCTAGCGGAGGGAGTACACATTATACAGCTAAAAGCGTCTCGTTGGTTTTAAAGTGCTCAACACCATCTAGCTCCGGGCGGGCAAATAAAATCTATCGAAGTGAAACTCTCAAATTGTGAAACAGGATGAGTTTACTATAGAAAATAGTTAAAAAATTGGAATAACGGCAAAAATTTATCTTACGGTTCACAATCTTGCGACAGTTCATAATATTGCGAGACAGATTATAATCTAACGGTGTTGACAATTTTACAATGTCATATATACAAAACTTATTCTTGATTTTGCTCAGTGAACTCTTAAGTACGCCTGAATATAGATTTATGCCTAGAAATGAAAACAAAAATTTGGACCGAAAAGAATAATATTTATTAAAAAAATATTTTAGAATCTTCCCATCGGATTGGATTCACAAGAAATAATTATTAATAATTTTAAATCATATTCAGACAGTCCTAAGCCTGTCAAGTATGAAGGGGAGTTCAATGACTAAATATAACTTTGGCTATAATGTAAAGTAAGAAATATATTTAGTTATAACAAAAAAAGCAGACATGAATAAGTATTACTTTTCTGTATACAACTGCTATTATGATATTAGATATACTTATTGTAAGTTAAATAATATTGGCAGGTTTGTGATATGCTAACAAAGGCTAATGGCGAACCCTCGTTCAAGAGATTAGCGGCTTTTAATTCTATTATATTGGAGAAATCGGACCAGACCTGCTTGGATTACAGCTACGATAACATGATCAATGAACTGAGAAATGACACATGGACATCTGAAGGAGGTTTGTTTTATTCGTTTTTTCTATATCCCCGAAAAGCAATGTCAAGTAGCCGGCAACTAACTTTAGGTCTGAAAAAAATGGCGGGGGAAAGTTGCGCATCGTGAGCGTGCTGCGTGCCTGTATTGGCAGTTCCATCCGTGACTTTTACTATTTCGACAAATAGCAGATGCGCGAGAACTGAAACGTCGCATATGAACCAATCGCGTGTGACGCACTAAAAAGCCGTAATAGTGACTTCTGCACATTTAAAGTGAAACCTATACGTACTTGCCGTCAACTGTAAACCAGTACCTGGGTTATCCGAATCAAATCAACCAACAACACTATGAAATTTTGATTTTCGTCAGTCAAAATATCATTAAAAGTAGTATTGTTGGGCATTTACTACCGACATAAGTAATGCGTATTTCAATTGACATTTTTATGATTACTACTAAAAAAATATAACAAAACGTCATAAAAAAATTTTTAATAATAGAAATTAACTGCCCACAAACTCTGAAAAATGCAATAAAAGTAAAAAATAATTTTGAAGTCGGTGAACATATATCAATAAATATATACAAGGTGGATTTTTGAGACGGACCAGTAAGATCTTAACCGTTATGGTTACAGGAAAACGTTTTTTGACGTTAATGTTTGAAATTTTTTTTGTATTTTAGAACTTTTTTCGCTAACCGTACATTTACACAAAAATTGTGAATGCCGTTCAGAATATCTTAAAAAGTTATGGATGGTCTCATAGGAACCTTTTCTTGTAACTGTAACGGTTAAGGTGCCTGCCCTTACTGAACCTAACGCGCATTCTAAATCGTATGTAGAACGCGACTATACAACAGAAATGAGCGGGGCGTCGTAACGGTGCGCGGGACAGAGTACGACTGGAGAGCCAATAAACGCATACGCACGACCGCGCGCGTCCCCTTCACTTCCCCGAGATACCTTATTTTCGACTTCTGCGCTTAATAGGTCAGCTCTAGACTTACACGCCGCACACTATACATCTCCTCGGTACAGATTTAAACCCTGACTAACGTTAAACTTTGAAATTTGAGTATCCGGTGTCTTTCTTTAAACCTTGACCAGGCTGAAAATAAAAAAAATAATAAATTAGTTAATGGAATTTATATTTAAACAAATTACATTTTTATATAACAAATTATTTCTTTCTTTCTTGGAACAAATTTATTTAATGTTTTTAAATTTCAATTTCATAAAATTAAATTCTTTAAACAGAGTTTAAACGGTAAATATATTTTGTATTAGTATCAAGGGCGGGTACATATGTATGCTGTATAAAATATTTGGATATTACTAAAATCGCGAATATCGACTTTTTTCACGTTTGTATGTGAACAATGAATGCCCTTTAGAAAAACTACATGTAATCACTTCAGTATAAATGGCCATATTTATCGATTACTTACATTTACTAGTTTGATTTTTTCTCAACTTCAAGATACTATAGACTTACTTGTTTATTATTAACTTCATATTGTATTTTTCAAAACCTAAATGTATAAAAGATAATTTTTTCATGATGTAACAACATGTTGCCATTTTTTCGGATTTTTCCCTATCTAGTATAGGCTATAAGACCTTACTTCTTGCCAAAAATCATGTTCCTAGGTCAAAAGACAAAGCCAGGGGATTTTGATTCTAGTCGAAAATCAAAATTACAATACCTCAGATAAAAATCTGCTGTTTTTTTTATTTTTTTACATATCGGACTTAAATATTTGATATATATTTCAACTGGCAGTCAAAAAAGTTAATTTTCTACTGATGAAGGGTTTTTTTTACAGTTTTTTAACTTTACTTGTGCTATGAGATCTTGCTTCATGCTAAATTTCACGATTCTTGGTCACCAGGAATTAATCTATAATTTTGTGAGTGACCATATCATTTCATTGCGTGGACTTAGATTTTTTGCCAGCCGCAGGTTTGAGTATTTGATATTAATTTCAACTTAATAACCTCCACGCGATCCTGAGCAAAAGGGCCTTGACAGACAGACAGACAGACAACGGAGTGATCCTACAAGGTTTTCTTTTATCCATTTCTCTCCGGCATTCTAAAAAACAATTATCCTTTCGCGGACGAAGATAAATTCTCAGTTTTTTCTGATAGTATCGAAGGTGGGTGCTCGATCCGATGGCATCCGACAGAGATGTGCGAAAGTCGAAGCCGTTATAAAGGCTTGACATTTATTTTTTGGCTACCCACTAATTTTAGAAAAGTTAAGATCGGGAGTAGATGGAAATGGATAATAGTCCGTAGTCTGTACCTAACAGACACAATTTACTAAAAAATACCTATTGGGAAATATTCTGACATTTGTAACGAAGACAAATTGTCAGTTTGCTTGCTGTGTCACATGAACTTGCGCGGAAGAGAAAGAAACATAGCAAGTAAGTAATGTTATCTTTTACGTATAACAATATAATAGGTTGGGGAAAAAGTCTTTTCGCATTATAGTATGTATGAACTTGTAATAAAATCTCTTTGGCTATACTATTTGTATCTGGCTGGTTTTGGTATTATTAAAAGTTTACATTTTAAAGAAGATAATTCCAAATTCAAATTAGGAAAATGTGTGATTTTTATTTGTTTTTCGTACTGTGAAGATGAGTGAATCAAATAAAGAAATTCGATACATTTTAAAATTTTACTACAAAAAAGGTAAAAATGCAACGCAAGCCGCGAAAAAAAATTGCGATGTTTATGGACCTAGTGCAGTGTCTCTGATAGTAGCACAAATTTGGTTTAAGCGTTTTCAATCCGGAAATTTTGATGTCAAAGATGCACCTCGCTCTTGTCGCTATTACGGATAAAATGAATGCCATTTTTTAAAAAGGGAAGCAAAATCGGCATATGAGTAGTTAAGACGTAGCTGAAGAACTGGGAAATGACCACAAAACAGATTTGGCGCACTTGAAAAAAACCGGGTACACAAAAAAGCTCGATATTTGGGTACCTCACGAGCTCACTGAAAGAAACCTAATGAACTGTGTACTCATTTGTGATTCTTTATTACGACGTAATGAAACCGAACCATTTTTGAAGAAGCCGATAACTGGTGATGAAAAGTGGATCACGTACGACAAGAACGTGCGAAAAAGATCGTGGTCAAAGGCAGCCCCACACCCGCCACCGACAATGGGTTCCAACCAAATCGTGAACCCTCCTGGATAGAAAGTGGGAGCTATTTATAGTGCGCCTACACTGTTGATGCTACATTAGCAAGGACCGAAGTCCGGGTAATACAGTCAAGACTGTAGTGTTGAAAGCCGAAGCCTTAGTAAATCAGCCGAAGCTGTAATAATAAAAAGGCGTGAGCCTTGTGATGGAAATAAATCCATTAAAACAGCAAAGGGTGTCCGAAGACAAAGGGACAAACTCTGGTTATAAATAAAGTGATAAATAAATCACTGGTTCAAATATCAGTTCGTAAGAACTCATAGCACTTAGGCGGCTGATTGCAAGGAATGCACATATTCATATTCACATAAATGTGTTATCGTTGCCACCGGAGTGGATATCGTTGCAGCTGTAGCTGATATAAATATGTGTTATGGTCCACCTTAGCGGAATGTGAAATATGAGATATGTACAACTCGCTTACAAAAAGAAACAGTCCCGTCGAGCATATGAATCAAACAAAGAGACGTTATACGCCAGTTCATTATTTTACGTGGCAAGCCACGGAAGTAAAGAGAAAAAGTAGGCCACACTGTCCTATATGCTAGTAAACATCCCATAAGGATAATTCACCAGACGCCCTAGCTCTATGACATGCTACAATGTCTATTTAAAAGCACTAAGCTAAGGGGTAATCCTGACAAGGACTATGGATGCCACTAACAATGTCCATAAACAAAGTCCACGGACAATGTTCGTGGTTGTACCCAGCATCGCTAGAACGTACCACTTCGGCTTACAGCCTCCGCCCCGCTCAGCAGCTGGATACGATGGTGTGATAGAAACAACGATATCAACTGAGACGCTAGGACGTTGAAGTATCAAATCACAGAGTGATAGACACAAACAACATCGTCTGAGTCATCAGAGACCTCGGAGTATCGAATCACAGAATGATAGACACAGGGATATCAACTAGGACATCAGGACGATGAAGTATCAAATCACAGTAATAGACACAAACAACGTCGTCTGAGTCACTAGAGAACTACTCGGTGTATCAAATCACGAAATATTCAAGACAACTTGTCATGGGGGTAGTCTGATAGCAACTAATGTAGCCACAAAGCCTACCACCCAATCCACAACGCATCGTCAAGAATAAAGCATATCCGGCACCGTACACAAGAATTCTCAAAGTAGAACTTAATCACACTAAGAGGCATCTCGCGTCCGTACCACCAAGATACGCAAGGCTCCAGCAACAGACAGATGGACTTCTCAAAGACAATCAAAATCATCTAAGAGTTACCTTCTGTCCGTATGTCAAAGCTCGTTCGAAATAAGGCGGTCCTGCAAGACTACTCTCGCAGAACACTTTTGTAAGGAGGCTGATCTAAACACATGCATCACCATCACATCGTAACTACATAAGATATTATTATTAAAACATATTTATATTCATTATTTAAGAGGTTCATTACTATTACATGCATCGCCCCTATACATGTTTTATATTGTTATAATTCTTTAGATGGTCACCCACAAACCATCTATGATAAATACTTTTTATGACCTCTTATTATATAGGTATCATATGTAGTACATGTATGTGTGATGCCGTGCCGACGATCTCACGCTGCCTCCCTATATATGCGGGGCGATCGGTCAGACTATCGGCAGTTTCCCAGTACTTCCCCCTCCCCATACTAACTAATATACGAACCGTCTCCATAATACATGAACCTTCTGCATTATTTTTAATATATTTAGTGTTGAAAATTATGATCGATTATTATTTCTAATGTATTAAATTACGTTATAAATATAAAATAAATTACTTATTATGTTTATTTGTACATATTGTTAAAGAGAGAGGTTATAAATATGTTTGGGTGAGAAGTGGCAGAATATTTTACAAGAAGAACGATGATGCAGATCTTATATTAATTAAAAACCTCGACACTTTAAATAAGATAGTGTAACTTAGTATTTTAAGTCTTTATTGAGATTATGTTGCATGGTTTATTACTATATTTATTTTTTTAAATTCAATAGTTTACAAATCTTCTATCAAAATAGCCGTGGTTTAAGAACCAAAACCCATACAGTGTATCGCAATATTTGTTGTAACAATTATGATATAATAATTCTCGTGGAAACATGGCCCAATAGTTCTATACTGAGCAGCGAACTGTTTGACAATCGATACTTGGTTTTTAGGAGAGACAGAGAAACTTCTAGTGCGCTGTGTAAAGAGGGAGGAGGAGTTTTAATAGCTATTAAGAAAACCATTAAGTCTAAACGAATTAAAGCTTGGGAAAGTAGTTGTGAGGATCTCTGGGTAGTTGTAGATATTCCTGGTTCGCGTTCAGTTTGTCAAGCAGTTTTCTGCGCAGTATATCTTCCTCCGCCAGTGCGCCGTTCTATTCTGGAATGCTACCTTAATCACTGTAATGCTGTTTTTGATCAATTGGTTGACTCTATTGTGTGTATTGTGGGAGATTTTAATTTAAGTAATATTGGAAACTGGTAGGGAGTTCTTGTAATAATATTGGACTATCAGAGATAAGTAAAAGTTTGTTAGATTTTACACATGTTAATGGACTCAATCAGTTTAATTTTGTCAAGAACAGTACTGGTAGAATACTAGATCTAGTACTCTCAACAAATTCTTTATGTAATGTCAGTCAGTCTGCTAACCCTTTAAGTAATGTTGACCAGCAACACCCACCACTTGATATTGTTATTACCTTTGAAATTGAGGCAAGGCTTCCATACGATAGCATTAAAGCAAGGCCAAATTTTTAAAAGGGTGATTATCTATCAATTTGTAATAAATTAAAAAACATAAATTGGGATGCATTATTTTGGGGGACAGTGTGAGGTCAACGGAATGTTAGACATTTTCTAAGAAACACTTAGCTCATTAATTAAACAATTTATACCATTTCGTGTGCCTAGGAGTAACAAATTTCCTGTATGGTTTAACTACAGACTTATCAAAAAGTTAAAAGTAAAATATAAGATAAGAATACGTTATAAAAAATATAAAAACCCGTTAGATGCTATAGATTTACAATATATTAGTGTACAATGCGATAAAGTAGCTACATAATTAATAACTAAGCTATATATAACATAATTAAGCTATAATAATTATATAAAATATTTAGAAGATAGACTTAGAAGTAATCCAAAGCTTTTTTGGACCCATGTCAAGACTAAAAGAGGAGGATCCAGTAGTTATCCTATATTTGTGACTGATGGAAAAACTATCACTTCAGATCCTACACAAATTTGTGAGTTATTTTCAAATTGTTTTTCTTCCGTCTTTTGTTCCGAACATGATTCCGATTTTAATAAATACAATTCAGAATATCTAAAAATATTAGAAAATTATAGTTTATGCTTAAATCGGCCGATTTTAGACGAAGATACTATACTTAATAAACTAAAAAGTATTGATATCAATAAAGGCGCTGGTCTTGATGGAATTCCGCCGATATTTATCGTGGCATGTTCCTCTGAATTGGTTAGTCCACTCTCAATAATTTTCAATAAGTCTTTAGCGTCTGGGGTTTTCCCTTCAAAATGGAAGATCGCAAAGGTGGTTCCTGTTTATAAATCAGAAGACAATACATATATATCTAACTACAGACCCATCTCAATTTTATCAACATTCGCTAAAATATTTGAGGCTTTAATTTGTCCATATATCAGTAAACACCTCAAATTATATTTAAGCGATCATCAGCACGGATTTGTTCAATTTCGATCCACCAGTTCTAATCTGGTTCCATTTACAGAGCTATTAATAGATGCCATTGATTCGGGCCTTCAAGCAGATGTAATATACACTGATTTCAGTAAAGCCTTTGATAAAGTCTCTCATGGAAATATTTTTCAAATATTTAGGTACTGTATCTTCATAAACAATCCCTTATCGTAATATATTTTAATTTCCAAACTGCGGGCTTACGGTATTTCTGGTTCTTTCCTTAAGTGGTTGAGTTCATACCTACAAGACAGAGAATTCTTTGTTGTAGTGTATGGTTATGAGTCAACTCCTAAAAAAATCAGTTCAGGTGTTCCACAAGGTTCCCATCTGGGGACAGTTTTGTTCAATTATTTTATTAATGATGTTCCTAACTGTTTTGTTTTCTCCGACGTCTTTATGTTTGCTGATGACTTAAAGTTTGTTTGCGTAATTAATTCTAATGAAGATTGTATACGTTTGCAAAGTGACATCAATAGGCTTGTATTATCGTGTAAAAATAATGGAATGTACTTAAACTCTAAAAAGTGCCATCATATGAAATTCTCGCGAAAAAAATATTTGAATGCCTTTGATTACTATATTAACAATGATAAAATAAATGAAGTGGATCTAATTCGCGACCTCGGTGTATTATACGATAAAAAATTAACTTTTATACCTCACCTGGATAAAATAATAAAAAAAGGTTCTAACATGTTAGGGTTTGTACTCAGAAATTCTAAGGTATTTCGCGACAACAAAACTAAAATATTGCTTTACAATAGCTTGATTCGTAGTGTCATAGAATATTGTAGTGTAGTCTGGTGGCCACACTATGCCACACACTCACTGCGACCTGAGCGTATTCAAAAACGCTTTGTAGGGCACCTTGCGTTTCATAATGACATAGCTAAAAAAATGCGTTCATACAATTGTCGCCTTAAACATTTTAACATGAAGTCGCTAGCCTATCGCAGGCTAGTACTGGATGCAATGTTTGCAGGCAAAGTTTTTGGCCACCAAATTGACTCTCCCCGGCTTCTAGGCCTATTGAAGTTGCGCGTTACCTCTAGGCTCCCTCGCAGTTCAATCACACCACTCAGTCCACCTCTTAGAAAGACTGTGTTAGGCGCCAACTCTCCCTGTTAACGATTATGTAAAGCGATAAATGCTTGCAGTGGTCAATTCGATCTCCATTTTGAGTCTCTCATAAAGTTAAAATCAACTTGTGCTGGCTTATCCTATTTTAATTAATAAAATAACTTCTAGTATCCACTTTCTCAGACTGACGTATTTTTTAAGTGTATACAATTGTTGGTAAACCTTAATAAATAAATAAATAAATAAAATAAATATTGTTATAATATTTATTAATTAATATTTTATTACCTCTATATTATTTATTATTATTATTTTAAATGTTGAATTTACTTTATGTAAGGTTTATAACCGTCACATCCCTACCTACAAGATGGCAAAAAGTTGTTGAACAAAATGGTTCCTACATACTTAAGTTAAATGTAAATAAACTATATTAAAAA
Organism: Limenitis camilla; assembly: GCA_905147385.1. Classification (NCBI taxonomy): domain Eukaryota; kingdom Metazoa; phylum Arthropoda; class Insecta; order Lepidoptera; family Nymphalidae; genus Limenitis; species Limenitis camilla. The sequence goes on from LR990224.1 coordinate 9,888,817, forward strand.
ATGTTCTGAATTTTCTTAAAAAATGCGAAGAAACTTTTTCCCCAACCTATTACATTAACAAATTCTAATCGATTCCATTTAAATACAAGATATCATTAACGTTGCCAAAGCTGTACTTTGCATAACATTGCATGCATAATGCATTCTGTATCTTTTGCGCATCAACGAGATTTTAAAGTTTACTATTAGCGAATAAAAATGAAATAAAAATCAACAAGGCAGCACAATACACTTGTTTTATATTCGGTAACTAGTGACTGGAGTCAATTGAGAATCGCGGAAATAAGAAGCAACGACTTGCTGAAGTTTCTCATCAAAGTATCGAGCATCGTTGTAAGTGGTGCCTGGATCGGTTTATAGGCTCTAGCCAACTTAACCTATTCGTAAAGCTACGACTGGCTAAACTAACAATAGACATAATATATGCATACAGATTAAAACCTGTCTGAAAAAATCATTTCCTTTAGGCTTTCTGAATGTAGCAGTAGCAATATAATCTCAATTTTTAAACCTAAAGTCTTTTAAAAAAACTATATGTTGCTTTTATTATAGATCCGGATATACTTGTTGCTACCCAAACTGATCAAAAACATATTGTGCGATGAAATCAATCACAAATTCACTAAACACTTTCAAGTGAATAATATATATCATATATTCTATAAAGACTGACAATTCAAACAGCATTATTCAGCAGTACATAAGACTCAATCGACTGTATATTATAATGGGTTGGGGAAAAAGTCTTTTCGTATTATAGTATGTATGAACTTGTAATAAAATCTCTTTGGCTGTACTATTTGTATCTGGCTGGTTTTGGTATCATTAAGAGTTTACATTTTAAAGAACATAATTCCAAATTCAAATTAGGAAAATGTGTGATTTTTATTTGTTTTTCTTACTGTGACTGAATCTAATGAAGAAATTCGATACATTTATAAAATTTTACTACAAAACAGGCAAAAATGCAACGCAAGCCGCGAAAAAAATTTGCGATATTTATGGACCTAGTGCAGTGTCTGTGACAGTAGAACAAATTTGGTTTAAGCGTTTTCAATCCGGAAACTTTGATGTCAAAAATGCACCTCGCTCTGGTCGCCCTGTTACGTATAAAATGGATGCCATTTTTGAAAAAGTGGATCAAGATTGGTATATCAGTAGTTACGACGTAGCTGAAGAACTGGTAATTGACCACAAAACAGTTTTGGCCCATTTGAAAAAAACTGGGTACACAAAAAAGCTCGATATTTGGGAACCTCACGAGCTCACTGAAAGAAACCTAATGAACCGTGTACTCATTTGTGATTCTTTATTACGACGTAATGAAATCGAACCATTTTTGAAGAAGCTGATAACTGGTGATGAAAAGTGGATCACGTACGACAAGAACGTCGAAAAAGGTCGTGGTCAAAGGCCGGTCAGGCTTCACAGACTGTGGCGAAACCGGGGTTAACTCGCAACAAGGTGATGCTGTGTGTGTGGTGGGATTGAAAGAGCATTATTCATTATGACCTGTTGACCACCAGGCAAGACCAATTCGAACTCTGAACTCTATTCTGAACGATTCTGAACTCTACTGCGAACAACTGATGAGATTAAAGCAAGAAGTTGAGAGAAAGCGGCCGGAATTAATCAACAGAAGGGGTGTGGTTTTTCATCATGATAACGCTAGACCTCAATGTCCCTACCTACATGATGGTAAAAAGTTATCGAACAAAATTAAATGTAAATAAACTATATTAAAAAATGTTTTGAATTTTCTTAAAAAATGCGAAGAAACTTTTTCCCCGACCTAATATTATTGCCTCTCGTTTGAGCCTAACATCAGTATAATGAATTTAACTAATAACAAAATTGTTAGGCTGAAGAAGGTTTAAATTAAAACAACATTGTTTTATTTTATTCTCTTATTCATTTTCATGGTTAATATATAGCCCCGATGAAGCTAGTAGATGTTTATATATTGTATTTATTTTATCTTAATAATTAATACACCCATTCGGATATAGTAGTAATAATGATTTAAGAAATTTATGTAATATAGAAATATAGTCAAATGAATTCGATATAAATCACAAAATAATTTAAATACATTTCCATTGGTGAAATCAAATATATAAATTAAATAAATTTAATGGTCTTTTGTAGAATGTAGAAGAGTCTTAAAAATAGATTACAAAATATAAATCCGGATTAATCTTTGATTTAATCAAATGTTGAAATAATTTTTTTCACCGCTTTATAAGGGTGTTATGTATTTTTAATAGGCATTCTCAGATTTGACGCAAAACTTGCAGCGACCCTTGCGGCTCTTCAAATCCTCCAAATAAATTATGTAGCGAAACATTGAGGCTAGTATATCATTCTGACGCCTCTGTTGGGCTGGCGTGAGGTTATTAAGTTTAATATCTTGAAGAATCCCGTGGAATGTAACCGTATATTCGAGCTCCTTCTTAGCTTCTTCTAACTTGGCGTTCAGAAATATTTCGATGTCTTTATCCTCCTAAAACAAAAAACACTTTAGCATAGTTTCACTTTCTTCTTATTAATTAAAAAAAAGGTACTTGAATATATATATGAAACGTACATCCTGTGCAACGCTGCAACAGCATTCCTTTGGGTCTTCTTCATCCGAATCATGATCATTTGGCTCGTTTTTATAGGTAGAGCTGCTTGCCGCCATCATTACATTCACTTGATCTGCTTAATCGATACCAGGCGAGTCTAGCGCGACTACTCCGGGCGATGGTCAGAGCACGATTGCCGCGCACTGCCTTCCCCGCTCTATAGCCGTTCGGCTCCACCCTCTCATCTATAAACATATTTTCTATACTAAGGGATTTGTTTTGTGGAGTAATAATTTACAAGATGACGCGTATTTGTTATTTTATGATTAAAATATTCTTTTATTTTAGCTAATTCCTAGTTGATGCAAAAATGAACTGCTTAATGTGTTGGTAATTGCAAAACCTGAGTACAATAGCTGTACCGTTTTGGATGTTTTTACTGTTTCTTTTTTAAAAAGTTTATGTAAAATCCTCAAGAAGGATCTCATGAAAAGAAATATTAGATAGATGAATCTTAAATTTAGCACACATAATATGTGTTAGCGAGTTAATGTAAATGAAACGAATAAATAAAAATTACAAGTTCAGTTTTCTTATGTTTTCATCTGCGAAGTGAAGGCGGAGACAGAGAAGGGGGGAGAAGAATTTCTCTGAAGATTTTTCGTAGTAGCTGGGTGACGAACTAAATTTAGGTGTTTGTTGGTTATTCGGATACTTATGTAAAATATTCGTTAATTCTTGGGTGAACCTTTTTTTTTGTTCGTTAGGGTATTCCAAAATTAAATGAAAAGCGCAATAGAATTAGTAATTGCCTGATTGGAAATATTATCGATTATATAAGTATTGATTTCACGTTGCACGTGTACAACCTTCTATTAGTTCTATGCATAGGCAGTTCCTATCAAAGAGGGAGACTCGTTTTTTTCGTGGATTCAGATAGAATGTCAAAACGCTCTTAAATTAAAATAAACTTCAGTGGCCATCCCTACTCCTATGAACGGTTAAATGGGCGCTCCAGGACCCGCGATCTGATTGGATGTAAGTGCGCATGCGAAAAGACGAAACACCTGTATTGATTTGGTACCATAAAATTTCATTTACACTGTATCTTCATCAGAATACTCAAAATTTAAATTAGGTAAAAAAGATTTGCGATTTTTGGAAAATTTGTTGCAACGCCAAACGCCAAGTTATTACCATAACACTCTTCCCTACTACGATACGATCACTGATTAAATCCACAAATTGCCTTGAAGAAAGACAAAGTTTTGCCCACTACAACTTCTCACTATACTTAGTTAGAGTTTCGTACCTTAAAAGGAAAAAAAAATTATAGGATTTCACTTCGTTGTCCGTCTGTCTTACTGTCAAGACTACCACTAAGTGGTAAAACCCTGTTCAATGATCAGGGGTGAAGTCGGACTGTCGAAAATCTGTGATGCACAGGGGAGTCAGGGCGTCATAGTGGGGCATGCAAGCGTGAGAGTCAGTTGCGCCGGGTGTATGGCCTTCGCTCCTGCATGCTCAGGGATAGGGGGAACCTCCAAATCTCAAAAAAATGACTTCCCTTTCCTTCATTACTCGAAATCTCAACCCTCTATTAGTCGAAATAATCAGTGAGTCTATCCAAGCCACTTTGGTACATTTTTTCCCTCCATAACTCAAAAAATTTAATTTTACCTCTGCATCTAGAACATAGCAATGTTTGATTGACCAACCTTTACCATTTCGTCAGAGAATTTTGATAAAAAATAGATTTTTTTTATAATTTTAATTAATTATAGCCTTGATCATATTTTTATATATAACCCTATTATTTTATGTTAATGAACAAAAATTTTTTTTCATAAATTATGATTTTTACATGGTTAACTGATCGGTTAAAAACGGCTTAAAAAATACATATATGTCGGAGAATAGTAAAAGATCATTAAATAATCGAATCGCCATCGCTATGTATGGCGCTGGAGTAGGGTAGTAGTCACTTCAGTCAGTTTGACAGTCTGACTGTGGTATTACTCTTGCATTGTCTCTCAATGAGTGAAGTAGTCTCTGGATAGTGCTGGTGAAGTGTGAAGTGAAATGTTGTGTTAGTGCTGGGAGTGCTGTCCGATTCTGTGATATAAACTCCCTGTACGCCGAGAAAAAGCGCTCGATGGCGTCGAGCCTGTGTAGCCTCACTACTGCCATAAGGACGCTGTCGATTAATGGACCTATGGGTGGCAGACGGGGGATACCCAGTTATTAGATTAGATATTAGAGGCCCAGTGCAGGTGCGCGCCTCCCTTGTTCTTGGGGTGACACTATGCGGAGAGATAGGGGGGACTCGTCAGCTCGGTCCCCCGGAAGAGGGTCTGATACTGGACGGCCATTGGCGGGGTCGCGGAGCGCTTTTCATAATGCGTGGCCTCGTTACTATTGCAGAGGAGAGGAACACCCCGGATGGTTTAGCGGGTCGGGCTACTTCCTTCAGAGGTATTATTTTGGACTGTCTTCTTCAAGGGCAGTCGCTCCAACCCCGCATAACCTTCTAAGTCCCCGCTTGGGGACTTGGAAGGTTATGGTGTATTAGAATTGTCACATTTCGGTTGTTTACTTTGACATTCGACGCACTTCCAGTCAGATTTTTGTTCTTTGGTCATTGCACCATACGTATTCGATTTGACGTTGGCGCATAATAAATCATATTTAAGTTTGCAGGTATTACATTTGAGGTATTTACCATCTGTGATCTTATTTGGGCACCCTGCACAGTTAAGTTTTTTTTTGTTTCGATGACATCCTCTCTTTTTTATAAATACCTTCTAACTCAAATAGCTATACAATATATTTATTTTGTTGAAACAATTTACCCTTTATCAAAACAGTTTAATACTGTAATTATCACTTTTTTTTATTAAAATAACTGTTTACAAAGTCTATAATATCTGTTTGTCGGGAGTAGTGCACGTGCCGTGTGCACGTGCGGCCTGCACGTGCGCGTTATGTCACCTGCGCGTACCACCAGCACGTCAGGTGTTCAAACAGCTGTGTATCAATGATAAGTTTTGCTATAAAATACCAAACGCGTGCTGGACTTTAGGTAGTATTACTCAAGCCGCCTTAGGATCACGCGAGTTCTTACGTCTTATTTATTGCGAGTCCCTACATTGTATTTAGGTGTGTTAACACAATCTTAGGTTAGGTTAGCCTTGTGTTAGGTTTATGTTAGTCTAACCTTAGGCTTAAACAGTAAAACTAAGCAGTGGAGGTGAGTGTCTCGATCGAATAAAGGATATCCTTAAGCCTACACAAGTCTAAGGCACTGCTTAGGTTCCTGTCATAATAGTAAGAGATCCTAACGTTTAGTTATATCCTGACCATGTTGCGCTCCTAGCTTATATTATAGGTCATCCGTTGTGCATTTACGGTGCTTATTAGATGATTGTACATTCCATTATTTTAGTCTCCGACATATTTTTAACTTTAATTTGCAGATTTACACTTGATTTTAGAATTTTATTTGTAACACGATAAGTAACCCGTCATTCAACTTTGACAGTATTGGGTTTAAACAGAGAGCCTGAGCAGTGAAGGCGAGTGTTTGAATTCTGTTAAAAGACGTCTTTAAACCTACACCTTGGTCACAAGCCCAAGGCACTGCTTATTGTTAGAAATCATTTATGATTATTTATCGGTTCAGTAGAAATATCTACGTTGCGTTTACCCTATAGTCCATTCAATCTCATCACCCTTTTTTGTGTTCTTCAATATACCCTTCTCTTCCTCCTCCCTTTCATCATAAAAATCTCCGAGATATATATTTAATTTTAACACGATTTACTAATTGTTTGCTTATATCTGACTAGCTAAGGCAATATTGAGGTAGTTATATTAGCCTACAGTAGATCGTCTGTAGACATATTTAATAATTTCATGATGTAGTCATACTAACTTTGCACCCCCCTTAATGGAGTATTTTCGGAAAAAATATTTAACCCCTGTTTCATTATATCCAATGAAGAACCTTTATACTGAATTTCATTGGAATAAATTCAAAAAAACGGCAGAGTTTCATACAAACTTTGCACTCCCGTTTTACCCCCTTAAGGGATTATTTTCGAAAAAATATTTTACACCTGTTTCATCACATCAAATGAATAACGTTCATACTGAATTTAATTTGAATAACTTCAAACACAGCGAAGTTTCATACTAACTTTACCCCCCGTTTTCCCCCTTATGGGGTAAATTTTCAAAAATCCTTTCTTAGTGTTCCCTTACGTTATAAAAGGAACCCCTGTGCAAAATTTTAAGTTTCTAACCCTTATAGTTAAGGCCCTGTGTGGATATGTCAATCAGTCAGCTTCTCCTTTTATATATATAGACTAACTTTAATCCGCAACTTCGTTTGCGATATTAAGATGGTTATATTAGACTATAGAGATCGTCTGTAGACATATTTAATTATTTTATGAGGTAGTCATACTAACTTTGCACCCCCTTTTACTCCCTTAAGGGATGATTTTCGAAAACATATTTTACACGTGTTTTATGACTTTCAATAAAGAACTTTCATACTGAATTTATTTGAACAACTTAAAAACGGCACAGTTTCATACTAACTTTGCACTCCCATTTTAAACCCTTAGGAGGTGAATTTTCAAAAACCCTTTCTTACTGCTCCCCTACGTTATAAAAGAACCCTTGAGCAAAATTTTAAGTTTCTAACCCTTATAGTTTAGGCCCTGCGTTGATATGTCAGTCAGTCGGCTTCTTCTTTTATATTAGACTAGCTTTCACCCGCAACATCGTTTGCGATATTGAGGTAGCCTACAGTAGATCGTCTGTAGACATATTTAATAATTTTATGAGCAAGTCATACTAACTTTGCACCCCCCCCCCCTTTTACCCCCCATAAGGGATGATTTTTGAAGAAATATTTTACACGTTTCATGATTTTCATTGAAGAACCTTCATACTGGATTTCATTTGAATAAGTTCAAAACCCGCAACATTTCATACTAACTTTGCACTCCCGTTTTACCCCCTTAAGGAATTATTTTCGAAAAAAATATTTTACACCTGTTTTATGACTTCAAATGAAGAATCTTTATACTGAGTTTCATTTGATTAACTTCAAAAAACGGGAAAGTTACTTTTTGTAAGTAATTATGAATATGTCAATTGAAACACGCATTACTGATGTCCTTCTTAGTGTTTGTCCTTCTATTGAAGTTGTACGGAACACTCAATGCGCCAGTTTCACATTCGAACTTGGCCGGAAAAATTATAATTAACTCTGTCAAAATGTGTACTTCTTCTATTGTTATTTGCAATTTTTTTTAACCGACTTCAAAAAGGAGGATGTTCTCAATTCAATTATTCTATATTTTTTTATGTATGTATACCGATTTTGCTGAGATGTACGATCCGATTTACGTGATTTTTCTTTTGTTTGATGCGGAATAGCTGCCGTGTGGTTCCATAAAATTTTTACATAGTTTTCATTTTATATGAACATTTTTTCCGTTTCCGTTTCATGGGATCTATATTGTTTAAGGCGCGCGGCACCTTTCGTAGGCCTACCCATTGCTACTTAAAATAAAATTACTATTCAATATATGACCATTAAAATCAACGAAATGTTATAGTCTACCTGATGTTATCTAGAAAAATCCTACTGTAGTTTACAGAACAACCTATTACAGACACTAAAAATAAAAAAAACTACGTTTAAAAAAACCGACTTCAAAAACTAAAAAAATGTACTAAATAGTATGAAATAATTCCGTTATTTATTAACCTCCCTTTATTAGGACAATAATATACAATATTTGTTTTTTTTGTAGTCGGTGCCAGGAATTTAATGCGTACCTTTGTATCCGACTACTGAGATTTACAGGCACTTTAAAGTCCTTACAGTAAGACAGTTGTTCATTTTGGCTACTGTAATGAGGCAGCACTCTCAAACATCTTTTGATCCAGAAAGTTGCCACCGTAATTATGTTGTAGTTAAATCTACCAAAACAAGGAAATCTTTCTGCTACAGATTTTTTGTCTTCCTCGGTCCTTACCTTTATAATAATATTAATAAAATATTATCTTTTTATGGCTTTAACCAATATAAACTCAAATCAACTCTACAAGACTGGCTACTTAACCAAAATTACAATGCAACTGAATCCCTTCTCATTATCCCAACATAAAGTAACTTAATAAAAATCGCCATACATACACACATACACTCGCGCACACACACAAACACACACACACACAAACACACACACACACACGAATACAAATCTTTATAAAAATATATATGTATTTTATAATGTGCGGTTCAATGGCGGGGACCTGGTGTCCTGTACTACAGGTTTATTACCTATCATAGGCACCAGCGAACCACATACAAATATATTAAAATTATAAATAAATAGACTTAGGTAGTGAAGATTTGTAAAACGTAAAATAAGATGTTTATTATATTGTAAAATTTTTCTTTACTTTAAATACTTTTTTTATTTGGCTATGTATGTGTAATATTACTTTTGTTGCTTACCTGAATAAATACTTTTTTACTTTACTTACATACGTAGTGGTATATTAGCTCAATCGTACATACTATGTATTTTGTTACAAGTTCGTTCTATTCTATCTCACTACACGTCTGTTCATCTGGCTGGCACCGACTTCAAAAATTATTTCTTACTTTTCAGTACATTTTTTTTAGTTTTTGAAGTCGATTTTTTTTAATTAATAAACCGGTTATACGAAACAATCCAGTTTTTGCATGCTCCAATTCGAAGTAATTGCTTCGTAAGGCGTCGACGCCAACTGCTAGGCATCACACACCTCTAAAGATCATATTTACAGGTACAAGTTATCAGGAAGACAACAAATTTTAAGTCCAAATTTTTTTTTATTTTATGTTTTATCATCGATATAACCAATAAAGCTGTGTTAGCGTCTATGATTTTTGTTTTTAATATGTCTAAAAATATTAAAAACAAGAATCATAGACGATTTTTTCACCTTTGTTGTTCACAATTTGATTTATTTGTCCGCGCAGAAAAAAAATTACGTGTTTTTATTATAACAATTCCATCTCAGTACAGATTACAGAAGCAGCGTGCATTGAATTAAGGCTTAATAGCTTTCGTTTTGGGTATAAACAAATTGAAAGATACATATTGTGATCGACTGATTTGGTTGATGTGATATTAAAAATTAATATAAGCCTGTACTTGTTATGATCAATAACGTCGGCCTTCGAGCCCCGGGTGGGTGGCAATCGGGAGCGGTGGGAGAGGGTGCCATAAGCTTAGCGGGATGGGGCGCGGATAGCTTGTTTTTGCGTTGTCCCAGGACTCCTTTATATATTTTATAGACGTCAGTGTTTAGATATAACAAAATTGGCGCCAGTAATATTATTCTCCGGGCGATTAAGTAATTTAGGTCAGTCCTGCTTATTGATTTAAAAGTATTTTAGCCTAAATACGTGTCTTATACTAATTGCCATTAGGCAATTCCGGATTTTACATCCTAACTCCATCATGAGATTAGCTCAGCTGTATTAATGATAACACGTGTTATAACATTATATTGTCGTAGGATTTACATAAATATACCATGCTTTAGCTTAGCTAGGGATAGAGACCTAAATGCCTAGTGATGGATGTTTAATTGAAACAAATAATTTTTAATTTACCACCGCTGCCATCGTTACTTTACGCCTATTCGACTACCTGATTTAAAAAAAAAAGATATTTAGAAACATCACATATAGACTGGAGTTTTTTTATAAATGCTGGAGATTGATTTAAAATAGTTAAATAGTTCGAATGAATAAATCTTTTGTGTTTTAAAAATTAAATTCTTTTTTTCGGTGTCAATTATGCAAAAACAGCCCAGCCAGCTCTGTCTTTTCTTGACCAATAAATGATTTTTGGGTTTGGACCCTTATATTATCACATCGTTGTCCATGTGTCTCTCTTTTTATTATCAAGTTTTAATGAGAAAATTAATATGAAATTGAAGCTGTCTAAAAATCAAACGTCTTATTCAATGTAACGAAAAGACAGCCGATTAGTATATCTTATATATTATTCGCGCAATAATGAAAATTTGCAGGGTTGGTTCCGTTGACCTAGTTATTGATCGCAAGTAGTTCGTCTATAGCCATTCCATGTGAATCGGGCATGAAAAAAGTTGATGTTTGTGCTTTTAGTAACATTCGAATATATTATACAATTATACATATACATATCCTCGATACAGATACAAAATATTTTTAGAGTTAAAACTCTGGTTAGACTAACAGAAAAAAATAAAAAAAATAAAACTGGTTTAAGTTTATGAATTGAAAAAAATTAAATGCTTTATTCCAAGATAAGAAAATGTTTAAATGTATTTAAAAGTATTATTGAGTAGAGTATAAATTCCATTTATATATTTATTAATTTTTTACTTTTTCGTTCTCAAGCTCATAATTTTAATTTAAACCTTGGTTATTAAATCTGTACCGAGAACTTGCATATGTATAAAATATTCGAAATTTGCAAAATATTCAATAGACTTTAGAAAAAGGAGTTTTTATATTCGGTTGAATGTATTTTTTTAATATAATTGTTTTATACTTTTTATTATATTGTTCTAAGTTTGAAGTCGGTTTGTGTTTGTGTTGTTCAAATTATACGGAACCTTTTGTTTTGAATCTAGTGTAGATTTGTCCTAATCGTGTATGTACAATTTTCTAGCCCGGCAGTGGATGTACCAGACCTGTTCAGAATTTGGTTTTTATCAAACATCATCCGGTGAAATCGAAGTTTTCGGAAACCAATTTTCACTGGATTTCTTTGTTCAGCAATGTCAAGATGTTTTTGGACCAAAGTAAGTATTTTCTATATTCACTAGATAATTATTTAAACTAAGTAGAGAACTATTTAAATTATGAAATATAAGAAGTTAATTATATTTTTTTTTTAAAAGAACGCTTAAAATTCTTTGAAAACGCGAAACAATAAGACAACGTGATGCTACCATTACCATTCTATTTATAAGTGTCGTTGCCTTGACTACGGACGAAATCAATACCTTTATAAATATCATATCGCATGCGCAAAGTTGTCCAATCAGGAAAGCCGACGTCAGTACCATAAGATATGGGTTGGGTTAAGTGAATCTATTTGGATGAAAAATATTTTAAATTGTAACATGCAAACATCAATGATATTTTATGAATAGGCGCTATTCTATATACAATTTTTTTCCGAAGTTAGTTATTATCAGGATGGGGTTCTTAGGTAAGAAAAAAATAAAAAAGTTCGCAGAAAATTAGATTATTTTACCATATTCACTTTTTTATATAGATACCTATGTTTTTTTGAATGTGCTTATGCACAGAACATTCCGCCAGTGTCGCGTATAATTAAAAAAACCAGCAGAAGTGAAAACTTGAACATTAACGTTGTGCATTTTGGTTAGGGAATAATTTTGCCGGAATTGCTTTATTTATCAGTATAAAAGTACTATCATTTATGTGGTTAAATACGATATTCATCTGTTGCGCTATCGTACACAAATTTAAATTCAGTTTTGTATGAAATGTGCTACCAATTGGGCGTGTGAGCGCCGTCTTACGAATTTTCGATCAGGTCACGTGCCTGACGCGTGTTTAAATTTTTTTACCCATACCAAAAGTGCACAACGCCGCTAAAGAAGTTTTCACTTCAACATGGAGGAGACTGCGCGGTAAATCTTGCCAAAAGTTAATGAGATTTAGTGATTATGAAAAAATGTTGAGGGATGCTGCGATACAAGAAAAACCCAAAACAATAAAATTAAATAAAACAAGATGTACCATAAGTGACAGAAATGTAGAATTGTATGCAAGTACAATAAACAATTGTTTAAACTTTAATTTTTATTCTCCATAACAAATTTTACCAAATTCCTAACAAATGGGATGAAAACTTACATTTATAAGCATATTATATTAACAGGGAATCATGTAATTCAAAGAATAATTCAATTTGGGACGGCTAAAAACAATATATTCAGGAGAACCTTCATCTAAACCACATTCACAAAGGGAATTATCATTAATTATAAATTTGTTTAAATGCAAGGGAGTACAGGATTGTCCAAGTCGAAGTGCATATAACCGACGTGGGTGTTCTATCTGCGCTGCCAAACCGGAAGAACAAAGGTTTGGTTGGAATATCAGAATGTATAAACATAATATGCACCATTCATTAATTTACACTAATTCGAAAACGATATTAACTTTGCTAGTGTGACTTTATGGCGTTTGAGATGACTGTCAAAAATTAGAGTGGCCCCCTTGTCACTTAGGGGGATGAAAAATAGATAGTAGCCGATTCTTAGACCTACTGAATATGAATATAAAATTTCTTGAAAATCCGTCGAGCCGTTTCAGAGGAGTATGGTTATTTTATATATAAGAAAGAAATAACTTCTCATACATTTTCTTTTGCCTTCCTAAAAAATCCATGCAGCTATCATTTTAAATAAAACTGTAACATTTAGTGACGGTGATGGTGGAGAACATTTTGCGATGACATCGATTGATATTAATTTCCTTTCGTTCCCTCCTTTCCTTATTTTTATTTATTTAAAGTTGAAAACTGTTTATCAACGAGTTATAAATTTATATTGGTTATAAATACTAATGGATTTCCAGATATACGACAGATTTGTTTTTGGTTCACTAATCCTACACCTACATACAATATACAAATTGTATCTATATCGAGCTAACTCTATATAATAGATACATAGAATAAATAAAAATATTAATAAATAAAATAACGCAAGAGGAAGGGGGCAAGTTTATAACAGTCAGTAAAGTATTTAATTAATATAATAAAATATTTAATACGTTGTGAAAGTAATAACTGCCTAGTTCTTTTTAGAGGTATGAGTTCAATATGCCATCGTAGAAAATAAATTAAACTAAATAAAGATCGAATTGCATTTTAATTTAATGTAATATTGATAATGACATCAGAAGGATGTTAGAGGTAAAGAAGCGCCCGAAGGAGTCCCTCCCTGTTCCACCGAATGAAATTTATGAGAGTTTGTTGATGAAGATGCTGTTAATACTGATTTCGCACAAGCTTTTGGCAAGATATCACACTCCTTGCTGCTTATTAAGCTTGAGAAAATTCAAGAAAAGATTAACAAAGAAATACCTACACTGCAACTTGCTGCGGTGGGTGGAGTCCGATTTACGGGAAAGAAGTCAAGGTGGAAGTTAAGGGCTATACTTCCAGTTTCATGCTTATATCATTACGGCTCACATTTTGGCTCCTTGTTATTCAACGTTTTTATAAATGACATTGTAAAATGTTGTAACATAACAAAAGCGTTATTATGTGCTGATGATACGAAAATCTATAGGTACTGTCATCAGATCTCTAGCTATCTGTGAACAGCAGCAGTTGATAATATTTCTCAGTTTTGCAATGTTAACTTAAATGTTAAACGTTAACTGTTGCACGAAAAAAACATCGAATTACATTTAATTACAGAATCTATAACAAAAAGCTGATAAAAGTGTCTGATATCATTCTGATTTAGGTGTGCACCTGCATTCTGATCTGTCTATTTCTTACTACATTGATAAAATTTCTGATAAGACTTCAAATGCTTGGTTTTGTTTTTAGGCAATCGAAAGACTTTAAAAATACAAATACTTTCATCTTATGTATATATAGTACTTTCATGGTATTGAACCCTTATTATACTAAGTATATAAAAGAAATAGAAGCAACACAAAACAAATTTAAACGAAGTCTTAAATATAAATTAAGATATGTAGAAATTCAACTCTAACCACTGTGCACTGGTTGACCGGTGTGATCAAGTTCTCGTAAATAAAGTGTTTCCTGTACCAACTTGTAAAACTAAGTATTATGTCCGACATAGCATTTTGGTAGAAGCGTGTAATGTTCATAATGAAAAATTTAAATTAAAATCTTAATGGACATTTTGTTCTTAAATGTTATAATGTTATTAAATACTCTTTTATCTGTATATGTGGCTGTTTTGTTTTTCAACAAATAAATAATAAAAAGCTCAATTATAATTTAATTATTACATCACAAAAAAAAAAACTTTTACATGTGTAGGTCATGATTCATGGCCCATTATTTAAAGAATACATAAAGTTATTGTGATGAAATTAATATCCCATACATAAGTTTAAAGTCGCTTAATGCTGCGAAAAACGCAAACCTCATCGTATTATTAGCGCATATATTGAGCTTTGGATTGTCACACAGGAATATAATAGTACAGGAAAAAATCCGAAAAATAGATTTTTTTTGTTGTTTGCTATAACTTTATGAATTTGAAGAATGCAAAAACTAATAAAATTAAAAAAGCAGTAACAAGTACTAAATCTACAGTTTCTTGAAGCTGCGAAAAAATCAGTCTTTTAAATGAACGTAGTCATAACATATACCTAGTAATGTGATAGGCACTTTTCGCTGACATAAAAAATATTTTATTGCAGTTGGTAAACTGACTCCCAACTACGTTGATGTACGGGGACAACAGTTTTCCGACGGCAAAATGAAGTGTTCCCTTAATTTTAATTGCACAGAACCCTCAGTGTGCGACTTGCACTTAGCCGAATTTTATTAAATGCATTCTTTCTATATATATTTTATTAAGAAATATATGTATATATAATTTAGCCGGATAGTGGGCTATCGTTGCCTATTAATTGCCGATTATGAAAGTGACCGGATAGTCGGCGACTACTCTATACGGCTATACTTACTCGAAATATTTAAATTGGGATGTCACGAATATTGGTTATCCCTTATTAGAGTTTTGTATCTCATAATGACAAAAGCAACCCTAGAATATAAGATAAATAATTTTCTACAATATAAATGGGTACTTCCAGTTCACCTGGAATCATAAAATATGATATGAGGTTTAGGAAGAGAGTTTACATTAAAAAAATGTTTAGAAAATAAAGTAATGTTCGTTCCTAATGTAGGTATAAAATGTTACAATAAATGTAATGCCACGGAACCGTAAGAATACCTATTTTATTAAAAACATCTCGAAGGGAATATCTAGCTCTTAGATTGGAAATGGCCCATACTGTAATTTTTAAAATGGATTCTATGTCCGCGGCCCTGCCCCATAACAAAATGCCGTTGAACATTATACTGTGAAAGTAACTAAAATAAACAAGTCTGGCTGTAACAATATCAGTTAGTTTCCTTACTGCGTAAGTTGCGGAGCTGAGTCTTCCCGCCAATGATGGGAGTTCCACTGAAGTTTTCAGTCTAAAGTTATTCCTAAAACGATTATTGGGTCACTTAAATTCAATATTTCATTAATTTAATTAATTTTTTAAGCATGTGATAAACTGACCATATACCTAATGATGTGTAGGGACAACAATTTACCAACGTCAAGTTGGTACCATCAAAATTTTGTAGAACGGCCGGTGCGTGAGTCCGACAAATGCTTAGCCGATTTTTTACCAAAATTTAGTTATACTTGAACGAGGTTTTTTGTTTACTACGTAAGAATTTTAAAACTAAAACACGAATTTTCTGCAAGTCTGCTTCCTTACATATAAAATGACTAGCTGACCCCCCATACGTTGTTTCACCATATAAATTTAAAAAATTTGGAGTGGACCACCTTTATCATTAGGGGGTATAAAAAATAGACGTTGACCGATTCTCAGACCTACCCGATATGCACACAATATTTCATAAAAATCGGTAGAGCCGTTTCTGAGGAGTATGGTAACAAACACCGCGATACGAGAATTATATATTAGACAGATAAATAATTAGTTTCATCACAAAAACTAAGTATTGCTATTAACATGGAGAGAAATATGATACTAATTACTGTACAGCAATACGTATACACATGCAATTTAGACTGAGGCGAGCGGTGCCTGGGGCTTGAGACCCAGGAGCAGGTTTAAAGAGCTCTTTCATAATATATTAACTCTCACCTCCACCACTCGACCTCGCTAACGACAATAGATAATAAAGTAAACTTACATGGACCTCGAGAAGGGTAACCTTAATCACGACACTATAACACTTCCATGTTCACTGCACGAAAACACCAGAGAGACTGAGACTAAACTATCGCACTGAAGGTTATATATTGTCTTCACAGTATACTTGAAATAATATAAAATGATCTACCCGATACTACTACTTTATAAACAGTGTTGCTAACAGTATTGATATTTAAAACTTATCTCGCATATTCTCCTTTTGAAATTTTAATGAGTATCTACGTCAATATTAACATAGTATATATTGACTTTACTAAACACTTTTGTTTGATAGCTTAGTTTCTTAGTAATAAGTCAAACCCTCACTCACGCATCAACTCATAATTTTCCACTTCATAAAGTATTCAATGGTCTATTTATACTCTCGTATTAATTATTAGAATGTAGAACTTTATTCTTCGACTTACTAAGTAAGAAAATCAATGGAAAGCCGAAAGCAGGATAACGCAATTCTTAAATTGTATTATCTTACTTAAAAGTTATTTTTCTTTTGGTCGATTTGTTATCAGATTGATGTACAAAAAGTTTACAAATTGACAACTTTCCGAATGGAGTTATATAGACAAATTCATTGTTTTAGCATATCAAATAATAATAATTTGTCTAAACGTAGTTTTATATTTCTAGTTATTAAATTGTACCATTCAAAAGCCATTGAATCCTACTAGTCCTACTATCCTACTAATATTATAAATGCGAAAGTTTGTAAGAATGTATGGATGTCTGGATGTATGTTAGTTACTCTTTCACGCAAAAAGTACTAAATGGATTATGATGAAACTTTACAATAATATAGCTTGCTCATCAGAATAACACATAGGCTATAATTTATAATGATATAGTGTGAATTATCCAGAATATAACGGTTGAAACCGCGGGGCGCAGTTATATAAATGAAGGTTTAAAGTCTTTCTAGGTAATTCTAGATTTAACGTAATAAACGATTCACCTGCAAGCCACAACTTTAATTTGTTTTCTATAACTCACTTAATTTCTTTGTTATAACAAAATGAAATTACAGCTAACTTCTTAAATACTATTCTTAAATAATATTTGAAATTAAGCTTGACTTGACTTATTATATAGACTCCGCACATTAAGTTTTCTTAAATATCTTCTACGTACAGACATATTTTATTATATACTAGCGGCCTGCCCTCGCTTCGCTCCGGGTATTTAAAGCAATATTATAATTGATATCCTCAATTTGTCATTCTGTAATTGTGTAGTTTTTCATTATTTGAAAAGAGAGAGAGAGTGAGAAAAAGTTATATAAATAAAAATAAAAAGTTATAAGAATAAGAGGGAGGACAGAGCAAAAATAAAATTGAAGTTTAATTAAAATTGAATTGAATAAAATTGAATTGAAAGAATAAAATTGATCATTCTGAACAGCTCGATAAAGATAAAAATTAAAGAGAGAGAATGACAGTATATAAGATTAAGAGAGACTGAAATACTATAGACTTCTCTCAGTGAAATAATTTTTAAAATCGGATTAGTAGCAACAATACGGCCATACTCTATTAATTAAATAATGTATATGGCAACACTAACTACATCACCTTTGTCACTCACGAAAAGTTAAGTTTTCTATCAGTGAAAAAATTTTTAAAATCGGATTAGTAACAACAAAATGACCATATTCTATTAATTAAAAGTGTATATGGCAACACTACATCACCTTTGTCACTCACGAAAAGTTAAGTTTTCTATCAGTGAAAGAATTTTTAAAATCGGATTAGTATCAACAAAATGACCATATTCTATTAATTAAAAGTGTATATGGCAAAACTACATCACCTTTGTCACTCACGAAAAGTTAAGTTTTCTCTCAGTGAAAGAATTTTTAAAATCGGATTAGTAACAACAAAATGGCCATATTTTATTATTTAAAAAATGTACATGGCAACACTACATCACCTTCGTCACTCACGAAAATTGAAGTTTTCTATCAGTGAAAGAATTTTTAAAATCGGATTAGTAACAACAAAATGACCATATTCTATTATTTTAAAGTGTATATGGCAACACTACATCACTTATGTCATTCACGAAGTGTGTAGTTTTCTATCAGTAAAGGAATTTTTAAAATCGGATTAGTAACAACAAAATGACCATATTCTATTAACTAAAAGTGTATATGGCAACACTACATCACTTATATCATTCACGAAGTGTGTAGTTTTCTATCAGTGAAAGAATTTTTAAAATCGGATTAGTAACTACAAAATGACCATATTCTATTAATTAAATGTGTATATGGCAACACTACATCACTTATGTCATTCACGAAGTGTGTAGTTTTCTATCAGTGAAAGAATTTTTAAAATCGGATTAGTAACTACAAAATGACCATATTCTATTAATTAAATGTGTATATGGCAACACTACATCACTTATGTCATTCACGAAGTGTGTAGTTTTCTATCAGTAAAAAATTTTTTTAAATCGGATTAGTTAGTGAGAAACCTTTCAATTTACAAAATGACCAGGTTATGGCACTTAAATGACCATATCTTTTTAATTAGAATATTTATGGCAACACCACATAGCCTATGTTACCCGGAAAGGATGTAGCTTTCTATCTGTAAAAGAATTTTCAAAATCGGTTCAGTAGTTTTCGAGCCTATTTGCAACAAACAAACATACAAACAAATCTTTCCTCCCTATACAAGTTAACTAACTTATATTGATAAATAGTAGTGATAGAAAGTTACAACGATGTTTTTATGATGTGCCCTCTGGTGACGCACTGATGACAATATAATTGATAGTAGGCCGCCATCTATGTTTAGTATCAGAATGAAGTTGTGTTACTGTAAAAAATTTAATTTACTTAATAGAATTAAGCCACGGCGCTGTATTCTTCACCAAAGTATGCACCGCCATCTATGTCTAGCTTCCGAAACTTTCTTGTTAATTTACTACCTGTATTTTCACCATCTTGAATCTCTATATAATAAAATAGCTTTCTTTCAAAGAGAATTGGCTATTTTTATTACTATTTTTAAATTAAAATGTAAGAGGCGTAACGTGACGTTTTTTGATAATAAATATATTTAATTTATAATATTTCTTTAAATATTGTCGTATACGGTAAATAATTATAAAAGCGCCATCTTGTAGTAAAATCTCTATTTTTTTGTTTAGTGCAGCAAATAATAAAAAGATATGAATATCATTAAATATCATATGAAAGTTTTTATTTAGCCAAATTTAACTGATGATAAACATGCATAATATTTTGTCTTTGTGTGGAAGAAAGAGCCCACCCCATTCTGGTGCCCAATCAATATATTACAGCTGCGCAGTAGCGATATTCGAATATAATACTGAGCATTCTCATTTCCCTTAGTAAGTCATTATCGTTTTCTTCGCGTGACTGATAAGTCGAGTAAACCGAAGTCAAATAATCTATCAACGATGTCCGAACCGATGGATAATCAGCCAATAGAAATTCCAAAGACAAAACCTCGTCCTGGAAAGCTGCGGTCGTTTTTCTTGTGGCTAAATGAATCATTAGAGTTTTTCGCGGATCCATCGGGAAAAATAGTGTTTACAATATTAATAATTTGTTCACTTTCCTAAAACTCTTATTAGTTTAGTTTAATTAACCTTATTTCTTCTGATTAACGTTGATTTCGTTCAGTTAAATTAGTTTTATTTCTACTGATTAATGGAGATCATCTTACCGGGCAGAGTTGGAGAAGATTCATTCATCAAAGAGGAAATGTAAGTTATTATATAAAACTTATTCTTAAGGGATTTACCGCTACATTTAAAGTTGACAATTAAAATTAGGGCCAGACATGCGCAGTGATGGCGCTAGTTGAAATTTACCGTCTGTAGCTCCTTCATAACATGTTAACTCTCACCTCCACCACTCGTCCTCGCCAACTACAATAGATATAATAAAGTAAACTTACGCGAACCTCAAGAAGGGTGACCTTAACTACGACACTACAATACTAACTTCCATGTACACTACACAAAAACACCAGACAGACTGACTCTAATCTGTCGCACTAAATACTTACTTGAAATATAAAGAACTACCCGCGAGTACCTATTTATACTAGGCTAATATCCCAAAATAATGTCCTATAGGAAAAAGAAAAACAAAACTGATTAAATTAAAATATTCCTGGATGCACATACTTTATAAGCAGAAGTAACATAGAGGATACTTGTTATCTAATTTCATCTTATATTCAATACAATACTATCAATTTACTCTGGACCCCATTGTGAAGCTCCCGTGGACAAATTCGCGGGCAGATCCTAGTAAACCCATATCCTATCCTACTAATCCTACTAATATTATAAAGGCGAAAGTTTGTAAGAATGTAAGGATGTCTGGATGTATGTATGTTACTCTTTCAAGGTGAAACTGCGGGACACAGTTAGTTTGAACATATTTCGAAACCAAACATTTGATTATTTAGTTTTAACGTGACATAGAAAGTGAGTTTCAGAAACCATACATATTGGATGTTCTTACATTAACATGTTTACAATAAACGGAGAAAGGATGGTTGTATTTATTTATTTAAGTTCTACAAGTTTAAATTAAAAGTATCAATACAGTAGATATAATATCGAAACACTAGTTGTAATTGAATTACATTCAAAATAACATGACTGGTAAAAAAAGAAATACATATTAGAGATAAAATTTTTTTTACATCAATTTAGATAAAATATTTTTAATTTTAATTGGTGTGTCCGAAAAGATATCAAAATCATTTGCAAATTTTTGAATAAGTCGACTAATACGTGGAATAGGTGAGTTAGCGCCGAGTACCGTTCTGCGGAGAGGAGTAGAGAAAAGATTAGTAATAAATTTACGAGGAACTTTAATAATGAGATGAGACTGAATTTTAGCACTATCGCTCTGAGATGAAATCAATTTGGAAACAAGGTTGTAAACATTTTTATAACGAAACAATTGTTAGTTTTTGTTGCTAGCGGCTTTTTGGAAGTTACTTATAATATTTTATTATGATATTGACAACTATCTTTGTGCGCTTATTAAGTCTAAGCTTTGTAAAATTAAAATTAAAATGAATAAGCAAATAATATACTCTTATAACGTAATGACATTGTTCGCCTCAATTTAATGACATTAATATATTTACAATAAACGGAGAAGGGATGGTTGTAAACATTTTTATAACGAAACAATTGTTAGTTTTTTATTGCTAGCGGCTTTTTGAAAGTTACTTATAATATTTAATTATGATATTGACAGCTATCTTTGTGCGCTTATTAAGTCTAAGCTTTGTAAAATTAAAATTAAAATGAATAAGCAAATAATATACTCTTATAACGTAACGACATTGTTCACCTCAATTTAATGACATTAATATATTTACAATAAACGGAGAAGGGATGGTTGTAAACATTTTTATAACGAAACAATTGTTAGTTTTTTATTGCTAGCGGCTTTTTGAAAGTTACTTATAATATTTAATTATGATATTGACAGCTATCTTTGTGCGCTTATTAAGTCTAAGCTTTGTAAAATTAAAATTAAAATGAATAAGCAAATAAAATACTCTTATAACGTAACGACATTGTTCACCTCAATTTAATGACATTAATATATTTACAATAAACGGAGAAGGGATGGTTGTAAACATTTTTATAACGAAACAATTGTTAGTTTTTTATTGCTAGCGGCTTTTTGAAAGTTACTTATAATATTTAATTATGATATTGACAGCTATCTTTGTGCGCTTATTAAGTCTAAGCTTTGTAAAATTAAAATTAAAATGAATAAGCAAATAATATACTCTTATAACGTAACGACATTGTTCACCTCAATTTAATGACATTAATATATTTACAATAAACGGAGAAGGGATGGTTGTAAACATTTTTATAACAAAACAATTGTTAGTTTTTTGTTGCTAGCAGCTTTTTGAAAGTTACTTATAATATTTTATCATGATATTGACAGCTATCTTTGTGCGTTAAGTCTAAGCTTTGTAAAATTTAAATTAAAATGAATAAGCAAATAATATACTCTTATAACGTAACGACATTGTTCACCTCAATTTAATGACATTAACATATTTACAATAAACGGAGAAGGGATGGTTGTAAACATTTTTATAACGAAACAATTAGTTTTTTGTTGCTAGCGGCTTTTTGAAAGTTACTTATAATATTTAATTAGGATATTGACAGCTTTCTTTGTGCGCTTATTAAGTCTAAGCTTTGTAAAATTAAAATTAAAATGAATAAGCAAAAATATACTCTTATAACGTAACGACATTGTTCACCTCAATTTAATGACATTAATATGTTTACAATGAACGGAGAAAGGATGGTTGTAAACATTTTTATAACGAAACAATTGTTAGTTTTTTGTTGCTAGCCGCTTTTTGAAAGTTACTTATAATATTTTATCATGATATTGACAGCTATCTTTGTGCGTTAAGTCTAAGCTTTGTAAAATTAAAATTAAAATGAATAAGCAAATAATATACTCTTATAACGTAATGACATTGTTCACCTCAATTTAATGACATTAACATATTTACAATAAACGGAGAAGCGATGGTTGTAAACATTTTTATAACGAAACAATTGTTAGTTTTTTGTTGCTAGCGGCTTTTTGAAAGTTACTTATAATATTTTATCATGATATTGACAGCTACTTTGTGCGTTAAGTCTAAGCTTTGTAAAATTAAAATGAATAAGCAAATAATATACTCTTATAACGTAATGACATTGTTCACCTCAATTTAATGACATTAACATATTTACAATAAACGGAGAAGGGATGGTTGTAAACATTTTTATAACGAAACAATTAGTTTTTTGTTGCTAGCGGCTTTTTGAAAGTTACTTATAATATTTTCATGTATCCTAATATTTATATTGCTTTTTCTATAATATTTTAAAAGTTTTCTTTTGTCTACCCCACACAGCTTTGAGACAATAGATTTTTATATTTAAAGGGTTAGGGGTAGTCAGAGACATGACAAAATAAGAATTTTCAGTCATTTTTTTTTCCATTGAATCATTTTATTTTATATAATAATAATATTTTGACTTGACACAATGTTTTGACTTGAAGTCACGAAAATTTGAAAATGTTGACCCAGTTCCAACAAAGATTTTATTCGTTCAGGTTGCGATATACAGCTAATTCTACAGACCTTTATTTCGCCATTTGAAAGTGCGCGCGCAGAAGCATACGATATTGATTTTATGAGAAGCTTTAACTTATTTGTTTTCAGTAATATATTTCTTTTAATTACGATCGCGTGTATTTGTTAACATTTTCAAATAACAGGAAGTTATAAAATTAAAAAAAAATGTTTAACTATCTAGCTATCTATATAAAGCAATATCTGCCCGTGACAATGTCCGTGAAATCGTAAGGATTTGGTCCAGAGTAACTTAAAGTGTGAGACATAGAAACTGTAGATAGAAACTCGCTGTTAAAATTATAACAAAACCCGCATGTCGTTCAGATAGGCTTTCAAACAGAAAAAATTCACATTAAACCTATGATATCCCAGACAAACCGACAATTATTACCAAACCGACAATTGCATTAAACCCAAACACGGCTAGCTTACATTGTTTTATGAGTTCCAGTACCTACCCACCGTCCGAATGTGACCGGATCGTAGCCGTTGGGCTAAGGTTTTTGAATTGACAGCTTTGGACTATTTCTATACGAATATCAAATAATTTATTTCAGCAATCATCGCTAACTGCTTCTTTAGCTTCTTTTCTTTTTGTTTCCAGTGATTCGTATATGAGCCGGAATGTTATGAAGGTTAACATTAAGTTTATGAAAATCCAATAAAAGCTTTAAATTACTTATGCTATTGGTACTCCACGAATCCCCCGCAAATATTTAAATGGGTGTTGGATTGCGCTCTTCGAGTTCTAAGTAACATACTTTTTATCCCACAAAAATGACAGTTCCTATGAAATTAAAGGTGATTGTTCATACAAAAATCGTCAAAATATTATTTTTTACACACATGATGTGTAACTTGATTAAACATATATAATACTTTCGTCCCAAAAACAAACCAGGGTTCCTGTAGGATAGCCGGTTTGTTGAAATTTATTTATTTCGGATAGAAAGTTCATTTTTATAGGATATCTTGTGTGGGTGGATGGGTACAAGAGTAAAAGAGTGAGTTAGTGTATGAATTTATGAACTCAAAAGAGAATGACTTGGTGTAAGAGTTACTGAGAGTTATGATGAGCGGGTGAATGAATGGATATGTCAGTGCTTGGTGAGTACATGGCTGAGTAGGTGCGTGACAGGGGAGACGAAACAGAGTGTTATTGTTGGGTTGCATGCGCGTATGTAGGTGAAAGGATGATTTAAT
This sequence comes from Limenitis camilla, assembly GCA_905147385.1. NCBI lineage: Eukaryota > Metazoa > Arthropoda > Insecta > Lepidoptera > Nymphalidae > Limenitis > Limenitis camilla. Next base: position 9,913,824 of record LR990224.1, read on the forward strand.
CAGTGAGTTAGTGAGTGCGACTGCGTGGGTGAATGCATAGTCTGTGTCCGTGTATGGAGAGGGTACGAAAAGAGAGAGTGCACGAAAACAAACCACCAATTTTTTAATATTTTGTCTGTATGTTCATTAATGCGTTTATACGGTTTTAATATATAAATTGAGTATCCTTTATTAATTAGTATCCTTTGTTTTTTTTTGTCATGATGAAAAAAGTAACCATAGAGTAGAAGAACAATGTCCTACAAAAAACATAAAGGGAATAAAGAAATCCAAAAGCTCAGTAGCTCAGTGGTTCAGGGGTTGGATTCACGATCGATAAGTCGTGGGCTTAATTCCCAGTCATTGGACTACTGGCGTGGCCCCTACGGGACTGTAAAAGATTTAATTTTCTTAGAAATTAAGCCATGGCGCTTGTACTGTTGAGAAAAGAAAGCGCCGCCATCTATGTTTTTTCAAAGCCATTTGATTACTTTTATTACTACTTTTACATTAAAATATAAGAAGCGTCAGCGTGACGATTTTTATCCACACTTCTACACTATTATATAAAGAGGAAAGATTTGATTGTTTGTATGTTATATTATTTAATTAAGTAAAAGAATATGGCCATTTTGTTGCTACTGATCCGATTTTAAAAATTTCTTCATTGATAGAAAATTACACTATTCGTGAGTAACAAAGGTGATTTAGTGTTGCCATATACATTTTTAATTAAATTGAATATAGCCGTTTTGTTGCTACTGATCCCATTTTAAAAATTCTTTCATTGAGAGAAGTCTATAGAATTTCCATCTCTCTTCGTCTTATAATACTATCATTGTCTCTCATGCTCTCTCTTTTCTCTCTCTTTAACTCTTATTTTTATTTGTTCAGTATGATCAGTCTCTTTTCACTTTCTTTCTTTTGATTATCTCTCTCTCTATCTCTCTCTCTCTTTCTCCTTTACCTATTCAATTTTATTTTTGTTCTGTCCTCCCTCTCTTAGCATCTGTCGCTTTTCTTTTATTATTGTTTCTATTATTTTTCTTTTTATAACTTTTTCGTACTCTCTCTCTTTTTTCAAATAATGAAAAACTACACAATTACAGAATAACAAATTAAGCACATCAATTATAATATTGTTTTAAATACCCGGAGCGAAGCGAGGGCAGTCCTCTAGTATTTTATAAACAGATATAAGTTGAAGGGTTATTTTGATAATATCCTGAAAAGCACCCCAGTTTTTTAAACTATTATATTAGTACTAGCTGTGCCCTGCGGTTTCATCCGCTATATTCTGGAGAATTCACACTATATCATTATAAATTATAGCCTATGTGTTATTCTAATGTGCAAGCTATATTATTGTAAAGTTTCATCAAAATCCATTCAGTACTTTTTGCCTGAAAGAGTAACAAACATACATTCAGACATCCATACATTCTTACAAACTTTCGCGTTTATAATATAAGTAGGATGGTGCTGTAAAAATATTTGCAAACAGTAAATATATCTAAATATCATTAATTAATTTAATTTTTTATTTAGACCATTTTGATTTAACAAATGCATAATATTTTGTCGTTATGGAAGAAAGTACCCGCCCCATTCCGGTACCCAATCAATACATTACAACTGCGCAGTAGCGATGCTCAGTATTCGTATTTCCCTTAGTAAGTCATTACGGTTTTCTTCGCGTGTCTGATATATCACGGGCACCGAGGCTAAACAATCTATCAGCGATGTGTCAATTATTAGACGACCGACCAATTGAAATTCCTCGGATAAGAAAACGTCCGGGGAAACTGCAGACGTTTTTCATGTGGCTATGCAAATCTTTTGAGTTTTTCGCGGAACCATCTGGACAAATAGTGTTTACAGTAATAATATTGTGTACACTGATTTACTCTCTAATTCTTATGGGTTTTTTTAATTAATTTTATTGCTTCTGATTAACGGTGCTTTTGTTCAGTTTTATTAGTTTTATTTCTTATAATTAATGATGAGCATCTTTCCGGGCCGAATTGTAGAAGATTCATTCATCAGAGAGGACATGTAAGTCATTATATAAAATATATATTCTTAAGAGATTGACCACTACATTTAAAGTTGAGAAATAAAATTAGGGCCTGTCATGCGCAGTGAGGGCGGTAGACAAGATGGACTGTCGGCGAAACATGTTCTGCGCAGCTCCTTTACAACCTGTTCACCAATTCACTCATTGACCATCTACAAATTCATGCACATTTTACCCATTTACAAAGTGACTCACTCAATTTACCTATTCAAAGTACCTACTCACTCAACCATCATCTCAACTACTAAACTGTACCACTCTTCTCACCCTTCCATCTCCAATCTACTGCACCCACTCAACATTCAGCCTTCAGCTCTTAATAAATTATAGATAACAACCATCTAGATCACCTGAAATATCAAGTATAAACAACCGCACCAAAAATGGTTCATTTATCAGATTATTACGATGTCACAGACAGATACACTGTTAAACTAATAAAACAATTTCATCTTGATCCCATTTATCGCACACAGAAAAATCCGCATCAAATTCGGCCCAGTCTTTCAGGAGCTACGATATAGACATACATTACCATTAAGAAAATGACTTTCATCCAAAGTTCACTTTAAGGCAATTCCATTAAATCCAAACACGGCTAGTTTACGTTATCCCATGCCTGTGTTCCAGTAATGCATGTTGCCATGGGGCAATCCCGTGCCATATTGTTTCAATTTCAACCGGACAATTTTTTTTGTGTTAAGAACATATTGAAACTTGAAACATTGAAATGCAAATAAAAAAGGTCCTAAGACTTTTCACGATAAAGTTAATATTTTTAGAGATGTGAAAAATATATTTAAAAAATATTTTTTAAAATTCTTTATACAATAGTTAATAATATTCTTATTTGAGATTTTAAAAAATTCATTGTTTATAACTGTTTTTTAATTGTTAATTTCGCGCTTATAATTATAATTGTAAGTACACCAAATGTAACAAAAACTCAAATCAAATAATTGCTGCGATATAATAGACTTAAATATAAACAGATATACATGCATAATTATCCTCAGATCCATGTTAAATAAAACTCTCCAATACAAATATCCAATACAGTATGTAAATCTCGACAAGATATTGTTTCTCTCTCTGTCGAGCATATTGTTGAGATTTCTTGTGTAGAGTTTCAACGTTACATTATAGTATGCGTGTACCGCCCCCCCAATAGTGATTTTGAAACTTTTGAGTCCACTATTGATGACGTACTTAAACGTATTTGCATTAAAAATAAATCTATAATCGTGTGTGGAGACTTTAATATAGATATATTGATAGACACAACTTTCAGTCGTCGGCTGTTAAATTTATTTAAATCATATAATTTATTAAACTTATTCTCTGAGCCGACTCATGTTGGTGATAATTTTGCAACGTGTATAGACAATGTGTTTTGTGACTGTGAAGTGTTTGAAACTATAATAATGAAAAACCTAACTTCGGATCATTATGGACAGAAATTCACGTTAGTAGACCAAGAAATTAAAAATTCAAATAAGATTTCATGTAGACCAAAGTCGAATAATAAAATTAACTTGTTTAAGGATAAGGTAGTACAAAAAATTTCTAGTTTGTGTTTGATTTATAAGGACCCAGATACGCTATATAATAATTTATTTACTATGATTTTAAATGAATTTAATAACACATTTAAAATAAAAACTTTTAGTAAAAATTTAAAACTGAAATTTAGTGACTGGGCTACCATAGGTATATTTAGAAGTAGAGATAAATTATATGAATTATATGGTATGAGGCAATATAATCGGGATCCAGTATTTTTAGAACGCGTTAGGTGTTATTCTAAGATCTTTAAAAGTGTTTGCATCCAGGCAAAGGCAATTTATATTAGAAACAAAATACTTAACTCAGACGATAAAATAAAGGCTACCTGGGATATTATTAATAGCATAACTGGAAGACCTAAAATAGAAAACGAACCAATTAAATTAAATGTTGATAATATATTAATTAATTCGGAAGAAGAAGTGGCAAGCACGTTTGAAAAATTCTTTACTGATATACCTATCAAAGTAACATCTGCATTAAAATCATCGCCCTTAGATGCTATTTCTCTACTTAAAAATAAACTCCCAGGCTATGCTAATTACTTTGAGTTTAAACATATTACTTCATTTGATATTATTAAGAATTTCAGGACACTTAATATAAAAAAAACTGGTGATTTATGGGACATCTCAGTAAAAATATTAAATACAATAATCAATAATATTGCCCCACATCTAGCTGATATTTTTAATAAATGTGTCGATACAGGAAAGTTTCGGGACTTAATGAAGCACAGTAAAATAATACCTCTATTTAAAAATGGAAACAGGAAAGATCCCGGTAACTATAGACCAATCTCTATATTACCATCACTGAGTAAAGTTTTTGAAAAGATTATTTTAAACCAACTTTTAGAATATTTTAATGAAAATAAACTATTTCATAGTGAACAGTATGGTTTTACTAGGGGTAGGTCAACAACAGATGCCGGAGTTGCTCTTCTTAAGCATATTTATGAAGCATGGGAGAAATCACAAAATGCGATTGGTGTATTTTGCGATTTGTCCAAGGCCTTTGATTGTGTTCAACATGAAACACTTTTAAAAAAACTTAATTATTACGGTATATGTGGTGTTTCTCTGAATCTAATTGCCTCATACCTAAATCAAAGAGTCCAGAGGATTACTATTAATGGTGTAAAATCTTCTGGATCTTTGCTACAAATGGGCGTTCCACAGGGATCCATTTTAGGCCCGTTTTTATTTTTGATTTATATTAATGATCTGCCATACTATGTGAAGAACTTGTGTGATATTGTACTTTTTGCTGATGATACATCTCTTATATTTAAAGTAAATAGAAATAAACATAATTATGACGATGTAAACAGTGCATTATCGCAGGTTATTCAATGGTTTACGGTAAATAACTTAGTTCTTAATGCTAAAAAAACCAAATGCGTTGAGTTTGCTTTACCTAATGTTAAAAAACAAAAATTTAACCTACGTTTAAATAATGAAATTTTAGATGTGGCGGACTCGACGGTATTTCTGGGTATAACTTTAGATTCAAAACTCCAGTGGAACCCCCATCTATCATCTCTAGCGGGAAGACTCAGCTCAGCTGCCTACGCAGTAAGGAGAGTCAGACAAATGACTGATATCAATACTGCTAGGCTAGTTTACTTCAGTTACTTTCACAGTATTATGTCTTATGGCATTTTACTGTGGGGTAGGGCCGCGGACATTGAATCCATTTTTATTCTTCAAAAGAGAGCTGTTCGGGCCATTTATAACTTAAGAGCGCGGGATACCCTTAGAGATGTATATAAAAAAATAGACGTTCTTACAGTCCCATCTCAATACATATATTGTAATATTTTGTTCATTTACCAGAATATTCATTTGTATTCAAAACACAGTGACAAACATAATGTTAATACTAGAAACAGAAATAAACTTGTAACGCCTTACTATCGTCTCCACAAAGTGAGTAATAGCTTCATGGGGCTTGGTGTTCGCATCTATAATAAGATTCCACAGCCTATATTAGACTTGCCACTTCAACAATTTAAAACTCGTATCAAGAAGTCATTAATATATAAAGCATACTATAATGTACAGGATTACTTAAATGATGAGAATGCTTGGAATCTAAGTGACGTTGACTCTCAAGTTAAATGATTTGTATAACAGACTATGTAAACATGGCTTTTTGAAAAGAGCGACTGTTGAGTTTCTGGCCGGCTCTTCTCAACAGAAAACTGCTTTCCGAGCTGGTGGTAGCTTCAGACAAACTAACTGACCGACAAATTTTTGACGTTTCAAAAGTACTTTTCAAAAAAGTCTAATTGAAATAAATAATTTTGATTTGATTTGATTCTCCCTAATTGTATAATTTATTTTATATATATATAAAAAAATAAAGTTTAAAAACTTTAAACCGACTACGTAAAAAAAGTAGTCTTAAAAGGACGAAACAAGAGAATAATTTAGATAGAAACCCAGAAAGGTATATCTGTAAAAATGATCAAGGTAGAACCGTGGTCGCACCCATACCTGCTATGATTATTCTATGATTAGAGGAACACTACCATGAAACAGACAGGGTAGGTCTGGAAATATTGTAGCTTTCTATCAGTAGGTAAAAGAATTTCAAAATCGGTTTTCGTGCCTATTTGCAAACAAACATACAAAAATACATACAATTTAATCTTTTCTATATATAATAGTGTAGATGTAGTAGATTTTTTATTTATATAGAACTTTCTGCAAGTTTCAATTTTCAACAATGACCAGTTTTGTTTCGTACGCATAGCAGAGCATTTGACAATTATTATCAGCCAAAAGTACTTTATGTACATTAAGTATTTGCGCATTATTTTCGTTAATTTAAAACTGCAAATGCGTTTATTATATTTATAGAGGCATTCTGTATTGATTCCATATTAGGCTTCATCCAGACTTAAGCAATTCCTTGTTTAATCGATTTGGAGTATGCGCATTAGAGACCTCCGTCACCTAGTAGTACTTGGAGTATTTGATAGATAATTAAATTAACCCCCCGCGCTTAAACGACGAAATAACATATGTATAGCTACCGGCACGTTAGTATAGGTTTAGCTTTGAAAACGTAGAAGATATTGTTTTTGTTTTTTTTTTAATATGGCGTACAGTTTCATAAAATGTTTAGTAATTGTGCAAACATTACATCGTTGTTAAAAGAAAGATTTTAAAGATCTTATGGACCAATATAACCAAATTTTTGTACACTACTAGTTCGGAACATGATTCGACGCTTAGTCATGCGATTCGACTAGTTTCATTAATATAACCGAACCAAACGTTGCAATATGGGATTTATTAATTGTGCGTTTCTTATTTTATTGTGTACTAGGGGCCCGTCCCGGCTTCGCACGGGTGGATAATTTTTTTTTTAACATTTTGGATCCCGCATTCTGTCGCTCCCTATATCGTCGCGTTACTCGCTGCGCTGCGAGGCACTCCACACCGCGCCGGCGGCCCGTCTGGGATTATTTTTTATTTATCTTGATATTTTTATTTCGTAATATCTTTTGACTGGAATGTCCGATTTCAGTAATTCAAAAAGTAATTAATAGGTATTGAAACAGTCTTCATTACGAAACAATTTATTTGGATAATAATTAATACAAAGTTATGGAAAACATGGTCTGATTTTAATAGGCATTTTTATCAACTTTTAAAATGTAACAAAGTAGTTATAGTGACTTAACTACAATAGTTGGACATATGGTCTCGCGGAGTTTTTTGTAGATATTGATACGTTCTATAATATTGTAGAACATTTTTTTGTTCTATCATCAATACTTTTCGCAGCGCATGCGATGAAAGATATTTTATGGCTAATTTTTTTGCACCGTGTGTTGGTTTTAGTGAGAATTTCTGGGGATCTCTATTTTTTTCTTGTAATAAATATAGCCTATGTTACTCAGGGATAATGTAGCTTTCTAATGGTGAAAGAATTTTTGAAATCGGTCCAGTAGTTTTTATGTTTATTCGTAACATACAAAAATACAAATCTTTCCTCTTTATAATATTAGTATAGATTTAAAATTTTTAGTTTTTAATATTAATGATTGTTTTAGATTTGTCGAAAGCTTCGTGAATGGTGTCGCAGACTGGACTAACAACGCTTATGGTGGTTTAACTATAGCTGCTAGCCGAGTCGTTTACGTCCATGGTTCAGTCGATCCTTGGCATGCGCTGGGAATGACAATTACTATGGATTCCAATGCTCCCGCTATTCTAATACAAGGTAAAAATTGTACATGATTTCTTTAAATATTTAGTTGGATGAAAATGAAAAAGATGGAAGAACAATCTACGTGTTTCCGGAAAGTTACCCAGTTGGACTTCCCACCTTCGGTAACAGGTATAATTGTCCTTCTAATGGTTTAGAAATGTTTTGGCATTAGGTATGGGAGGAGAACCGTGTTACTTCCGTACCGAATCGGTACCGTTCCGTCTTATCAAAGATTGGGATAATAGGGCTCAACAGACACCACCATATTTATTGCCCAATTTGCCATTAACTGTAGCCTGACATGTCTGATGACATGTGACAGCCTCCATGCGGAGTTTTTTATTTTGCCTTGTACGTATCTGATATATATTTTATCCAACTAGTGTCCTCCGATAGTACAGCACCGGTGTAAAAATGCGTATCGACTATATCTGTACTAATCTTATAAAAAGGTAAAGAATCATAGCATGTTTCATACATTGATTTGTACAGAAAATTTCTAGTGATTAATTTTTCCATTGCTTAGATTATACTAAAAGGATCCTGGTAATATATACAATATATTTTTATCAGGTAGCAAATATAAAAAAGTCAACTCAAACCAGTTTTATATATTTATACGTGAAAACTATGATTTCTTAATGTTTGTTGTAAAAATTATATAATACAACATTAAGTAAATTAATCTATAAAAGCTTTACGAAATGTAAGACTAATATTAATATTAAAATAACATAATTTTCTTATTTTTTATCGTACAGCAATATAAATTATTGAATGAATCCATTTATTATCGTAAAATTAAACGCTGACTTTCTTCCTTCTTTTAATGGCTTCTAGTTGTGCACAATAGACATGCACAGGGTACTTTGCCAATGTCACGTAGTACGGACAAAACACACTTGTGAAGTTTGACCGGTGAGTCAGCGATTTTATTTTAAGTAACTTCCTTTGTAATAAGAGGACTCCACGTTTTGGGTGGCGTGAGTGTTACTAGAGTGCTGGTTTCCCCAGATTGTTTTCCTTCACCGTCATAGCCAGTGATATTTAATTCCTTAAAACAAACTCGGAAAAGTCAGAGGTGTGTGCCCAGGATGGAACTCAGGCTAAGCTCCTCCCGAGTGAGACGTCGAAGTCTTAACAACTAATCTATCACTACTTTTTAAGGTTTGTATACTTAAATAATTTTTTAATTGTAGGTACAGCGCATTGCGCGAACATGTATCCTGCCAGTCCTGATGACAGTGAGAATTTAGTAGAAGCCCGTGTCGAAATTGAAGAATTCCTCGATACTTGGCTCGACCTCCCTTGATACGCTGGCGTCATTAGGCTCTGCATGATGTGAGAACGTTAGCGTATGAAATAAAGAGCGTTCTCTACTGCAGGAAAAACTTTTTCTCTGCTTTTAATTGTAATTTTGTTACGCGTTTTTATATTTCCATTTCATTTTAACTATAACTGATGGAAACAGTGATTAAGTGCGCATTTATAATGATGACTCGTCATATGTATCCGACGAGCGCACACTTCCCAAAACGTAATAAAATAAATGTTCTAAACTTTTTAAACATTTTGCGTTAATAATTAGCAATTCAATAAAATGCGCACTTATAACATTTAGGATTAGTTGACATTGTTCTCTATTTTAGTCATTTATTCTATAGGAAATGTTTTTACTCTGAATATCTAGATTGCACGTGGGTATCATCTTATTCTGTTTAGCTTTAGTGTGATGATTAAGATGACTCTTATCGCATACTTTAACAGTATTCTTAATCTGTTACTGTTCACGGGACTAGTAAGCCTACTAAACTCGTGAGTATATTTCATTCCTTATCATGGCCTGATATATTATGACAGGCGGTCACACTTCTTCGCAGGGGCATTCACGAATAGCAGACTTCTTTTACTTCGCAACTAACGAGTGATAAGAATCGCAGTCTGCGCTCTGGAAATAGCAATTGTGAAGGGTGGAGCTAAGGTTCGATCGAATCCAGCTGGTGTCAATGCCATTTTTCCTTTAAAATAGGTACCACATCGCTTATGATGAGTGCAAAACTCAAGCAGGCGTTGTCCGTTTTCCTTTGTGTTTCACTATACTAATGTTATTTTATCTTTGAATTTGCACCTCTGTACTCAGCTGCTAATGTCACAGTAACTTCTACATTTGTTAACGTATAACGTATAAATCAATTAAAAGTTTTTGAGAAGTTAAAAGTCTCGAACATCATTTCTGTAAAATTGTCGACGTCAACTATCCGACAGAACATTTTCCGCTTGATTGTGTGTGAGTGGCTCGTATTGATCAGTTTTAGTAAATCATACCGGGAGTCTTGAGCTGGTGGTTATTTTTGGCCACTTATTAGGATTTATACTCAATTATCTGGTTCTTTAATTTAAATCAATAATTTCGTTCAATTTTATAAAAAATTTCAATAGTTATGTTTCTCCAAATGTCTTATTAAAGTGTCATTTCAATATTCTAGTGTTATTTCACTTTAAAGGGATTGGAAAACGAGATGATAGCCGAAAGTAATTTATTAATCGTATAATATGAAAAAAAAGTATATAATTATAATTTAGAAAATCTCGTTAGTGCTGTGTCTAAAGCGGACTGGAACTGCATTTTAGAAGGATTTTTAGAACTTTGGGCCCTCTCCTTTTCATCTAAGAAAAAGCTATCAAAGCCATTTTCTTAAAAGCATTTCGTGCTATGCAAGATGGCTATGCTTTTTCACTTTTTTGAAATTATCTCGATGTTAGATAGTAGTTATCGATGTAAGACACTTCTCTTCTCTGACTCAAATTTGTTCTGAATATTTGTATTCATTTGGTCAACTATTTCTTCATATGATAAACATTTCCCATAAATTTATCTGTTAAGTTTGTATATGTTTAGTTGAAACAAATTAACTCAAAACTGTTTAAAACCATACTTTATTTTATAATTGATTTGTTATCTATAATTATAGGAATATTTAATAACCTGTAGCTTAAATACAAGCTTTCTATAGATAACTGTGTAAAGTGGGCATCTACTCACGGCGTAACTTAAACTCGGTCAAATAAAAATAACAGACTATATTTTGATTAAACATCAGATTGAAAAAATTGAAACAAAAAATAATTACAGTATTCCGATTTATTCTTAACGATAAATAACATGTTTTGTCTGAAAATGTGAGTATATGCCTGCTACGATTCTCTATTAGATGCATTGTAATCGATTTAATATACATGTAGATGCAAAATTCTATTGTTTTATTCGTCTACGAGTATTAGTCCTTATAACCGGTTTCCTTTCAATATGATCACCATAGACCTTAAAAAAATAAGAGTAATGAGTAAAGCTTAAAAGATCTATCTTAAAAAATGTACATAGTCATACTTTAAAACTGCTATTTATTATAAAATATAGGAGTAAAATAATCTATACTAATATATAAAGTTGAAGAGTTTGTTTGTTTGAACGCGCTAATCTCAGGAACTGCTGGTCCGATTTGCAAAATTCTTTCAGTGTTAGATAGCTCAATTATCGAGGAAGGCTATAGGCTATATATCATCACGCTACGACCCATAGGAGCGGAGCATCACACGTGGATGACGCCGCAAGGGTCGACTAGTAAATAATAATAGCTCTATCAAGGGAGCAGTGTAATAATAGAAGAAATGCTTCTTTAATATTAAAGTAACTTAATATTATCTTGAATTGAAAAATTAATCCATATTGATTTCATACAAGCCTCCAGACATGCGCAGTTCCTTTGATTGTCAATTTGGAATATGCGCACTGAGGTCCTAACGCCCAGTTACATGAAGTAACTCACAACATGGTGCCGTGTTTTGTTACGATCTTAGTTTTGTTCTAAAACATAAATATTCCGTTTGCCCGATCTTTTGTTAGTTACTATTTCTTTTATTATATTTGTTTCAAGTGAATAAGGACGTCGGGCGAATTTCAAAGGTAAGGTTTTATAATGTCTATTGTAATCAGAAATTAATAATTAAATCTCTAAATGGAACCTATACAGCAACAGTCTAAGGATAGGGGAAGTCCGGGAGAGTTGCAGTAGCTATTTATTTAGGTTTTCTTATGCATAATTATTCTTTCGATACTATATTACTGAAATATATTATATATATTTGAATGAAAAATGGGATATGAGTCAAATCGGGGAGAGTTGACTAATATCCCATACCATTACGGACACTTGAACCGGGGTCTGGTGAGAGTTGAACATTGGCTTTTAAAGGGGAAAATAAAAACATCTTGCAGTTTAAATCACAGATATATTAAACAAAAAATTACAAAATGAAATTCTTATTCTTCCTATAAAAAACAAAATTTCAACACATTCTTTAACATTCCACATTTAACATGATTATTAAACAATTTGTTAACAAAATCAGCGCAATTGGTGTACATTCATAAAAAAAGGTGCCGCGCGCCTTAAACAATATAGATCTCAAAAAGCGGGAACGTTAAAAATGTTTATAAAATGAAAACTACTGGGTCAAACTATGTTAAATTTTTAAGGGACTAAATGGCAACTATTCCGCATCAAACAAAAGAAGAATAACGTAAATCGGATCATAAATCTCAGCGTAATTAATATACATACATTAAAAATTATATATAACAATCGAATTGAGAACCTCCTCCTTTTTGAAGTCGGTTAATTAAACATTTACCGTTCCTTTAATCAAACTTGTTGGATTTTCTTAACCTGTTGTTTAAATTATATACTTATTCAAGTCATCAATTAGCCTTAATAATTACTTATTATTAAGGCTGACTAATTAACTTTTATTAATTTATGTATCGAGTATGTATTTTATATATGTATTATCTTATTTACGTATTGTATAATTAATATATTGTTGCGAATCAACATTAAAACAATTGGCAAGCCTAGACTAAGCTTTATTTCGAACTTGCTAGATAATATCAAAATATAATAAAACGGCAAGATGAACCGAGAGGGAAAGCAAGATGTCGTTTGCCGGAAATTTATTTTATTTTAGTTTTCAAATACAAATTTCGCGAACCTTCGATGATTGACATGTGGGAAAAGGACAATTAGGCAAATTTATGTGTTCGAGTGAGATGGGTATAACTCTAGATCTTTCCAGAAGTTGATAGAGTAATCTTTTTTTTGAAATTGCTAGAATCAAGTTGCGAGAAGTTTCTATATGAAAACCTATATAAAGTGTTGTACGGACGATTGCAAGTCAGTCTTATACTCGATAGTGAAGAAGTGAATTCGAAGAGATATCGAAGTGCAGAGAAAGTGGCAAGTGGTGGCTTTACCAACGAAGCATCTATGAATTTTTTCCAATCCTGAACTCAAGCTTGTAATAGTTGGTTCAGAAATGGGATTGGAAAATGCCGTTGGTACCGAGGAGCGGAAAAGAAGGAGTGACGACACGCTCTATTGCGAAGCGGAGCAAGGAGAAAGTTCGGGCGTGAGTGGTAGTGGAGGTGAAGTTGCCGACTTCAGTAATGGAGCAAATAGCAGCCATGATTCTAGAACAAACTTGCCGCTAAGAAAAACAACTACATGTTCATAAGGAAGAACAAGCCCGTTGCCAAAAAGATCAAGCTCGCCGTCAAAAAGAACAAGCTCGTCGCCAAGAAGAACAAGCTCGCCATCAAGAAGAACTAGCTCGCCGCCACGAAGAACAGCTACGTGACCTTAAAGCAGAAGTTGCCAAGAGGAACAGGCTCGCCGTCAAGAGGAACATTGAGCGCACTTCACGATAGTCTGCAAAAAAACCTTATTGTATCTATACAGAGAAACGCAGAGGGTCGAGGCGGTGCAAAAGAAAGTGAAAACAATTCAAACGATAAGAGTCGTTTAATAAACGTATAGTGAAATAAAACACCACGACTCTCACAGCAAACCGGTAATCGCAACTACCATCACACGCCCATCCACCTCGTGGATCGCAACTCTCACGCACATCCATCACATGGAATGCAACAAATTTTAATACGGTCGATAGATTCTATCACTCAAGAAACCAAAAACCATTTTACTAATCATGATCACCATTAACTTCAACTTAATTTGGTAACTGGTACATGATCTACAATCATTCTTTTTTTATTCGCACGGGTTTACATTTTCTAAAAATCTTTTAACGTCATAATCTAATAACGAGAATGCTGATAGACCCCGTGTGAAGCGAAGGTCTATCCCACCTCTGATGTCGGAAATTAATTAAAAGAAGGAAAGGAATGGATATACAATCTTGCAATAAGCATCGCATGTGCACAACGGATGGCCTATAATATAAGCTACGGGCACAACACGGTCAGGATAACTAAACGTTACGATCTTTTACTATTATGACAGAAACTATTATGACAGGAACCCAAGCAGTGCCTTGGACTTGTGACCAAGGTGTAGGCTTAAGGAATTCCTTTATTTGATCGAGACACTCAAGTCCACTGCTTAGTTTCACTGTTTAATCCTAAGATTAGACTAACATTAACCTAACCTAACACAAGGCTAACCTAACCTAAACCTAACTCACACCGACATATATATAGCTGTTTGTGCTCATTCACTGACAGACTGATTGATCACCTCTCCTGTAAAATTTTGTATAAAAAAATTTTTTTTCACTTATGGTTTCGTATAGAGGACGAAAATTCATTTAGAGGAAAAATATGGAGAAAGCTGATGATTGAGGGTTTCAGAGACGAGCACAGCCAGGAAATTTAAGATAGGTGGGAGGTGCTCGAAAGATGGCGGAATTTATTTTTCCAATCTAAATGTATGGGAAGTATTTAAGAGACTACAAGTTGGAAACTATGCAAGACTTTGATATGGTTCATAGAAGACCTTTTATTCTGACAAGTGTTGATTAAGGATTTCGGAGACGGGGAAGGAGCACGGCCAGGGTATTCAAGATAGGTGGGGGTTCTCAAACGAATATCCTTCGAAACCTCATCCAATTGGCAGGGAACTAAAAAAACCAAAATGGCAGATTCAAGATGGTGGCCATGCACATTACGTTAGTGTCTATCTCAAAAATTATACAAGATGGAAGAGTAATTTTCTAGAAAAAGATGATCAGTGTATGAAGGTGTACTTGATGAACAGAAAAAAAAATACAAGATGGTGGAGTTTATTTTTCGATATAAAATATATTAGGGGAATATTGAAGAGACTACAATATTGAAACTACGCAAGACTTTGATATGGTTCATAGAAGAACATTCAATCTGACAAATCCGTCGAGGATTTCAGAGATGGGTATGGAGCACGGCCAGCTTATTAGGTGGGCGCTACTCAAATTAAAAAGTACTAGAAATCTCATCCAATTAGCAGGGAGCTGAATAAAAATTTCCAAATTATCAGATTCCGGATGGCGGTTGCGTAGAAAATGGTAGAAAGTAGTAAAGCCAATTACTCATGAAAGCCTATTTTTGTTAACACTGGTTTTTATGAACACCAAAAAAAACTGATAATAACGATGCAATCATATGATTGCGCCCCTCCAGTAGTTTTTGGGGTCCCTTTTAAAAATTACTTTAAACCATATATAGAATGAGGTGAGAGCAAAAAAGAAACAAAAAAAATGCAATTGTTGAGCTGCCACTTCGCTAGACGTGCTATTTGGATCCTTTTTAATTCGAATTCTTATATTTTCATTTTGGGGACCCTAACAGTATGGGTGGCGCATCCTTGCTTGACCTCTTGTTATCATACATGCAGTTTTAAATGCAAAGTCTATAAATTCGTATTATTTTAATCTTCGCCTAAAAGTCTTGAATAACGGATGTCATATAAAATTACCATGTTTTCTAATACTATTCAAAAATCATTTTAAAATATAAATTAGTACATAATCCGAGAGCCATAGGATTTTTTAGCTGAGCTGAATAAAAATTTCCAAATTGTCAGATTCCGTTTGGCGGTTTTGTATAAAATGGTCGACAATGGTAGAAAGTAGTAGAAAAATAAAAAATAGTTTAAAAAACTAAAGAAATACGCTTTTATAGGAAATCCAACTAAAAAAGTAGAAAATATATATTTTACAACACTATTTTTAATTCAAAGGTGTAAGAAAAAATTATTTAATTGTAAAAAAAGCGTGGAGTGCATGTTATCAATAGTTATAAATCTATATCTATACTATAATATTATAAAGAGGAAAGATTTGTATTTTTGTATGTAACGAATAAACATAAAAACTACTGGACCGATTTCAAAAATTCTTTCACCATTAGAAAGCTACATTATCCCTGAGTAACATAGGCTATATTTATTACAAGAAAAAATTAGAGATCCTTAGGAAATCTCACGAAAACCAACCCAAGGTGCCAAAAAATTAGCCATAAAATATCTTTCATCGCATGCGCTGCAAAAAGTATTGATGATAGAACAAAAAAATGTTCTACAATATTATAGAACGTATCAATATCTACAAAAAAGTCCGCGAGACCATATGTTCAACTATTATAGTTACGTCACTATAACTACTTTTTTACATTTTAAAAGTTGATAAAAATGCCTATAAAAATCAGACCATGTTTTCTATAACTTTGTATTAATCCTTATCCAAATAAATTATTTCGTATTCAAGACTATTTCAATACCTGTTAATTACTTTTTGAATTATTAAAATCGGACTTTCCATTCAAAAGATATTACGAAATTAAAAATATCAATATAAACAAAAAATACACGACGACGCGACGGGCCAATATAGCGACGCATCGCAGCGAGTAAAGCGGCGATAGAGGGAGCGACAGAATGCGGGAGCCAGTGTTAAAATAAAATTATCCACCCGTGCGAAGCCGGGACGGGCCCCTAGTATTTTATAAACAGATATGAGTAGAAGGGTTATTTTGATAATATCCTGAAAAGCACCCTTAACACTGCCTATCACTGATTATCATTTTCTACCGCCACGCCGCGCCGTCTACAACTCACTACCTTTTTCTAACTACTTTATACCCCTGTCTACCATATTCTACATAACCGCCATTCGAAATCCGACAATTTGTTATTCACTCCTTACGCTGTCCGCTTTAGCGGGCCGCGCAGCTACGCGCCATACTAGTCAATAGTATAAAGCCAATAAACTCTCAAGCCCAGTTGCATGAAGTTTTATTTTATTTTATTTATTTGGGATATATAACAAACAATTGTACAAATGTTTAAAGTAGGTAAAGTATACAGTGTAAAAAAGAAACTGGTATATGTACAATTCACACCGTTATCCACTAATTATTTTAACAATTATAACTTACTTAAATTAAAATAGTATATCAGGGCAAACAAAAACAATAAGCAAATATTATTATAGATAATTTATGTTTATTATACATAAATATTTAAATACACACATAAACACATACATATATACATATACAGATAAATACATGGCATATACATATTTGTCATCGTACATTAATTAATCTACTCGTGGCTCTTGATAATTTTGATATTTTATTTTTGAATACGTTTGTCTTTAGTGCAAATATATCAGCAGTAGGAAACTTATAATTATACAAGTTTAACAAACGGTATAGAGGTGAGCGTTTGCCAGTATTAGTTTTACATTTCTTTGTAGCAAAAAGTCGTGGTGTAATACACGCACGATGTGTTGGTCTGTTAGGTACTAAACATTATAAATTGCGTAACAATTCATGTCAATCAATATTTGAGTTGCATATATAATAAAGCATCATCACACTTAGTAAATTGCGCCTCGATTTTAGGCTCATTAACTTGCACCTATCCAGTAGCTGGGAGTACGACTCGTTTATACGAAAAATTTTGAAGCTTATCGAACGAAGAAACCGTCGTTGTAAATTTTCGATTTGGTTTATATATTTATTGTAAATAGGATTCCAGATTTGCAGTGCATATTCAAGTTGCGGTCTTACAAGACTTCTATATAAATAAGTATACGTGGAGACCTTTTTAAAATCTTTAGCAGATCTCATTACAAATCCATATATTCTGAATGCATTACTGACAATACTATCTATATGTAGATCAAGATGAAGTTGTGAGTCCAAAATGACCCCAAGATCACGTATGTAGTAAAGACGTTCTAAACAAGTCCCAACTAACGAGTATTGGTGAATTAATATATATTTTTTTGTCAATGTTTAAACATTTATTTAGATTAAGAAGTAATTTGTTTAAAGTGCAATATTCATAAAGTCTATCAAGATAATTTTGTAAATTTATACAATCAGCTACATTTTTAACATTTTGAGATCGTCAGCGTATAAAAGGAATTTACAATGTTTGAAGCAATGATTGATATCATTAATAAACATTATGAATAGTATCTAATGGCCCCAATATTGATCCCTAGGGTATGCCAGATGAAATGTGAGAGATATCAGATTCGAAACCACTCACCACTATATTTTGAGTCCTATTAATAACATAAGAAGCAAACCATCTCAGCAAATTACCTAAAGAATTTCATGATCTACCTTGTCAAAAGCTTTTCGAAAATCTGTATAAACAGCATCAACTTATATTCTATTATCCATGTGTTCGAATAAATAATTTGCATATAGCATTAAGTTGGTAACTGTTGATTTTCGTTGTACAAATACATGTTTCTCTTGTATAATCTCATTGTGGATACTAGGATACAACTGCGAGTGCACCAACCGTTCAAATACCTTAGCCAATGTTGACAAAATTGAGATAGGTCGATAGTTTTCTACATCATGTCTATCACCACTTTTATACACCGGTGTAATATTAGCTACTTTCCATATATCTGGAAAAACTCCATCGTCTATACACCTATTATATATAATTGTAAGTGGGAGAATTATAGCGTCGGCGGCAAGTTTTAAAAATTTAGGCGGTATTGTATCAGGTCCAGGTCCTTTATTGCGATCCAAAGATCTTAGAGCTTTGCGAACATCATCTATCTTAAATATTAGGGAACATAAATTAATGTGACTATCACCTATATCGCATTCAAGAGACTCCCAATTGTTTATATTAAGAGTAGAGGGCTCAAAGACAGAATGAAAAAAATCAGCAAACATGTTACATATAGTTTGAGGATTGTTAGAAGAAATACCCTTATAAGACATAGTAGTGGGTATTCCAGGTTTAATTTTGCGGTTGTGCATGTAACTCTAGAATATTTTAATATTTATAACTAATCCTTCCGCAGTGCTGCATACATATCTATCGAAACATTTTTTAGACTCTGTATTAAATCTATCTCTGTATATAGTAAAAGTTTCATAGTCATTTATATTTTTTAATTTTTTTCATTTAATCCATGCATTGTTTTTTGCTTTAAATATACGTCGAAGACTCGGAGTAAAGCACGGAGGTGAGTTGTTATTTTTTATCATTGTAGTCGGTGTATACGACTTAATAACACAGAACAATATTTCATAGAATGAGAGTTTCTCACAATAATATAGCGGTGTGTTTTTTTTTAATTTTATTGTTTTTTGTATAAAATTCCGTACAGAAACAAGATTTATCATTGCATTAACAACTAAGAAACCGAGAATATTAATTTTTTTATTAATGAAAATTAGAAAAATCCTAGCCGACAAAATCATTTGTTGCTTATTAAACCCTCTTTATTGTTATTCCGGTGAGCAAACAAATCAATATTCCCTTATAAAGCAGAAAACTAAGTTTTAATTGAGCAGTAACGAGAATCGGTATAAAGATTTACTTAAAAAAATATATTAATATAATACTTTTTTCCTAGTTTTTCTTTTGTTTTATTTGAGCAAGAAAGTAACAACAAATTTCTGCATAATTTGTATCGAAAATTATAAAGATATTGATGAATTTAGAATTTTCTTACTATCTTAATGCAGTGATGCCGATTTATCGTGACCGGCACGAACAATAAAATAAATTATTAGGAATTATCAGCAACTAATTCCTATACCAGTTTTATTTAGTTCTGCTATATTTGTACTGCTATCTTGATAGAGCTTTTGAGAGAATTTAAAAATATGATTGAATTTTCAATTTAACAGATTCTTTGTTCAATAGTTTATATATATATATAAATATTTTATATATAATAAATTTTAACTTTTATGTAACGTTTTGTTTTGCATTAGAATCATTTGTATATTTTCTTACTCTTCAAAAAAAAATTAAGGCTACCTTCCGAAGTTTACACGAAAGTTCTCTAATATATTCCGCGAACAGAAATTAGCAATATTGCAATCAAAAGCATTTTATATTGATTTAACATAATATGTCTTCATCCAGACATAAGAACTGCGCAGTTCCTCTTTTAGTCAATTTGGAGTATGCGCTTTAAAGTCCTCTTACGCCCAGTTGCGTGAAGTAACTCACAATATAGTGACGTGTTTAGTTTCGATTTTAATTTTGTTCAATTATTTAAATATTTCCTCTGCCCGGACTTTTAATAGTTACGCCATTCCTTTGTTGCTCTTCAAGATAATAATAAGGATAATACAGATTTCCGCCGAAGTTTGAACGTAAGTTCTCAAATGCATTTTGGAAACAGGAATTACTAATATAATTGTTAATTAACTTTGCCATTTTGAAGCTGCGCGCGCAATTTCTCTCCTAGGGAAGCACTCTATATTGATTTCTCATAAGTCTTTAAAGTATTGAATAAAATTCATTTTTAATTTAAAAGTTTCTTTGTTTAATAGTTTGAAGAATAATTGAAGAAATTGCATACATAATAAAGTAGCACTTCATTGGCTTGATATGCAGTTAATGAATATATATATATATAATCACCCGCGAGGGGAAGGGTTACAACACTATTCACCGCTGCTGCTAGGAGAGCATCTCATAAGAGCCGAGTAACCCAGCACCCCCATGGTGGTAGGGGGTCTGATAATATATATAGTGGCGTGTTGTTTTATCAATCTTATTTTTTTTCTATAACAAATATTCTGGTTACCCATAATTTTTAACATTAAAACCCAAGCTTTTTTTAAATTTATTCTTTGTTCCTGTGTATTAATATAACCGAACCGAACGCTGCAGTATGGGATCTTTTGATGCTTTACTTATTTTAATGTGGGACAGCAAAATTTGAGTTTTGTTTTTTTATCTTATTAATTATATCATTATTGTTAATAGTAATTATTGTTTTAGATTCATCTTAATTTTGTGAATGGTGTCACAGACTGCAATAAAATCGAGTCGTATACGTCCATGAGCCTGTCGATCCGTGGCATACGCTGAAATCTATTATGGATTCAAATGGTCTCACTATTCTATTACAAGGTAATTGTAAATGATCTCATAAAATATTTAGTTGTATGGGGGAACACTCTACCTGTAAGCGGAAAGTGACGCAGGCGGACTTCTTTCCTTCGGTAACAGGTACTATCTGCCGTCCTTCTAATGGTTTAGAAATTGATCAGTCCGATCAGAGTAGCAATATTTAAGATACGTCTCGAAATCCACCTGAGTGCATTTGAGATGTACTCCACGCATCTCGTCCGTGCGCCTTATGCGCTAGGAATGGGGTAGTTCCATCTTATCTCATATTACGAAAATAGTACTCGTATACATCAATCCAACAGACATCGGGGTAGTCGCGCCTGTGATGTCCTCACCATATTTGCTGCCAGATTTGTATCCACTACGTATCATTTTCGATTCAAGGTACTTGCAATACCTTGCAGTGAATCTATGCTTATTCGCTCAGCATCGAAAGCACTGGGATCCAGTACTGTGATTTTACCAATCCACTATAGAATGCCATTTTTTGGACAGAAAATAAGGATATGAAGCATAGAATTTCATCAGATAGTCTATCATAGATAATTCATCTATTTTATCGTCATATGACCTTTAAATAAACAAAATATTTGTTTAATCATTTATGACTGAACACAAAATTTATATTTTAAAGTATGTATACTAATAAAGAATTTTTTGAATTTTACAGGTAAAGCCCATTGCGCTGACATGAATCCTCACAGTCCTGATGACAGTGCGAATTTGGTAGAGGCACGTGTCAAAGTCGAAGAATTCCTCGATACTTGGCTAGACCTTCCTTGACACGCTAGCGCCATTAGGCTCTGAGGAAAGTTCCGCGTGATGTGGGGCCGTCGAAAACGTAACCGTATCAGATAAAGGGTTCTTCTCTACTACAGGGCAAAAGGTCGCCGATTATCCTCTACTTTTAATTTTATTTCGCGTTTTTCTATGAAATTTTAACTATAACAGATGGAAAGTGTAAATAAGTGCGCATTTATAATGATGACTCGTCTCATATCTATCCGATGAGCGCACACTTCGCAAAACGTTCAAGATGCACTTGGCGTGGTGCTAATTATCAACAAAAATGAATGTTTATATTGTGTTTGGATCGCCTATGTTTAGTGTCGCGAAAAGTTTGGTTCAAAGGAAAAAAAAATTTTTTAACATCAAGATTTGCTTTACGGTTTGATGGTCGAAAATGAAGACATAATTAAAGCAACTTAAGTCTGAGAACGACTTTTACAAAAGTCATAGTAACTTAGTACCTAAAGGTGCACAGATGTGGAAAGAGTAAAAACAAAATATTTGAAGGTTAACAAACTTTAATTTAAAATATAATTTATGTAATCTTCTAAACCTTACAAACATTTTGTGTCAATAACAAGCAATTTAATAAAATGCGCACTTATAACATTTAGGATTCATTGACATTGTTCTCTATTTTAGTCGCTTGTTCTGCAGGAAATGTTCTTACTCTCAGACTCTGAATATCTAGATTGCACGTTGGTAACATCTTATTAATATACGAGTATATCTTACTCGTAATGTGTAGTCGCTTCCGTTTTCACACACGTTAGAATCGATAGAAAGTTATACCAAACAAATTCATCATTACAAAAACATTTAACATTAAAATACAAAATTGATATTCTTCACTAAAGCAGGAACTATCCTTTAATAATAATGAACAGCCTTTCTATGACTCTTTTGTCCTGTGAAAACGCTTCTCGCCACATTTATCATTATATATAAAAATACGTTTTATTCCTATAGTAGATGATTTTATTCAAATGGAATAGGGTAAAGCGTGAGTCTGATAAATGTCTGTCGGATAATTAATTAACTTTGAAAACAGCCTCCACCGAGCCACTGTGTTTTTGCATTTCGAAAAAACTGCGTTAACTAATATGCTAAAAGATTATCTATCTACTAAACTTGATCATTCGAAACTTTTAAGAATTCGTATGTATTAAAATTAACAAAAACCAGAATGTAACTTAGAAGTATTGATACATAAATAAATGACCAAGCAATATCAAAACCTACTTTATATATCAAATAACAATTGTAGTTTTTCTGTGACAGACTTACTACAAATTGAGGAATAGGTATAGATGAAATGAAATTGGTAAAGAACCGAAATGAAACGCAAAATACATATTTTTAAAGGGAGAGCTAACGAGTCTGTCGCATTAGGAAACTATAATTGTCAGCTGTTTAAAGGACAATCTCAATTTTCGCTACGATTTTTATATTTACTATATTTCAGTGGGTGTGTCTATATATATATACTAGTATATTTTTAGATGCTTGTTTATAAATCGTGGCACGTAACTTTTCATCCACGAATCGTGTATACACGCGAAAGATATTAATATGTTGTTATTTATATATATATACGAAACAAGAAATGGTTTATTACTAAGAAGAGGAACGAGGATTACAACATTGTACATAGGGACTATGCAATATCGTTGGGAAAAGGTTCATGAGTAGGGTATACATCCGGAAGGGATAAGTGATGTCACTCCTATGTATAAATGTCGAATCCTAGAACAAAGCGATAACTCGTAACCTCAAAATGTAGCAATAATATTTGGGTGTTTTATGTTGTAACGTTATTTTATCGATTTTGATGTTGTAATTGCAACCAAATAAACTACCTCATAGTGCTAACCAAGGTTCCCCAAGGTCTCGTCGACAGCTTTCATAACATCTTGCTCACCAAAGGAGCTCTCGAGGTTATCTTTGGACCTTGTGCACTCTCAATTAATTGGAACTCTTTGCAAACGTCAATGCAGCGATTCTCACAAATTTGCTCATAACACCGGAGCGACACCTAACATCAGTCTATTCATTGTATCGCTCGACCTTGTTTAGTATTGACAACTTGAACAAAAGCAGTAATATGACGGCTCTTCTATATTTTATTCTGAAATAAATCACAATAGTGGCTTCCATACGGCATAGCTTGAGTTGAGGCTTAAGCTATACTCAATATTGCTCAGAACAGCGATGTGCCTTAAACCCCGAGTGGTGCCTTGTGAATATGAACAGTGCTTTGTTAAAAAAGAATAGAAGTTATTTTTTTGGATAGGAAAGGATAAGATATTGGCAGATTGTTTCCATCAGTTTGTACAAAGGTAAAGCACTTGTTTACATAAACTAGTAATTTACACAGCGAAAATTGCGATTGACTTAACTTAAATTACGATGTAAACCTTGACCAGCTAAGTGAAGTGAAAAGGTTCTCTTATTCATGAATGACATGAGGACGTAACTACATAATATTCACATCTGTACATCATCTATATAATAACCATGTTACTTTAATGGATATAGAGACTATTTTGATTCTAACAGATCGGATAGAATACAAAACAGCGTCAGGTCATAATGTTTTGATATTGCTTGTAATCACCGAAATTATTATTCCTTAAAGCTAACAAGATCTTAATGAATCATTACATTGTGTTGACAGAATAGCAAGTCTTACGGAGTAACACAGGAGTTCTTGATGTGCTCGTTTAGTGAATCGGATTGAGAAACGTGCCTGAGTATAATTTATAGATGTTTGGAAATTTTATCTTTGGGAATTTTTGGGATTTACTAACTTGAAGGCCTGCAAGCTTGCCGAGCTGTCGATATCAATCGGTATCTCGAATAAGGCTTAGTTTCGGTGAATAATATATATTTCAAAATTATTTTGAATATTTTCACATTCACTTACTATACTGATGTTAATTTAGCTTTGAATTTTCAATTTTAATTTCAATTTGGCACTCAACTTCTAATGTCACAGTAACTTCTGCATTTGTTAACGCTACATATTTTATTATTTATTGTAAAAGTTCACCTCTAAACATAACAACATAAATAACACAGCAGAGTACGTTTTAGCTCCACTGACACTGGTTATGTCTGTGGATTTACGATCGTTAGATCATGTATCGAACATCATTTCTGTAAATTCAACGACGTCAACTATCCGACAGAACATTTTCCTACTGATGGTGTGTGAGTGCCTCGTATTTAATCCCTGTTATTAAATCACTAGAAATCTTGAACTGGTGGTTATTTTTGCCCACTTTATAGGATTTATACTCAATTATCCGGTTCTTTAATTTAAATGAAAAATTTCATTCAATTTACAATTTTTAATAGTTACGTGTCTTCAAAAGGTATTAATTAAAGTGTCATTTCAATATTCTAGTATTATTTCATTTTCAAGGGATTCGAATACGAGAGAAGGATAACCGAAAGTTAATAGTAATTAATCAATATAATAATCGTATAATATAAATATACTTGTAATTAAGATTTAAGGTTTCTCGTCAGTGCTGTGGCTAAAGGGCTGCATTTTAGAAAGATCTGTAGGGCATTTGGGTCCTTTCTTCCTACGATCGGTTGCGAGAACTTTTCAAGAGTAAATATATTGCAGCTGGCGCAGTGTAGGTGATACGTAAATTTTCTCGAGCACTGATGTTCTCTTTTCGATCTTGTAATTTCTAAATGCAGGATTATAGGCCACTGTAAGATGAAGCTCTTTTCGAACGGGTTGGGTTATATTAGTGCACACACAGAACACACGTATTTCTTTTCTATATTTCTCTCTCTCTTTCTCTAAGAAAAAAAAAATTATAAGCCATTTTCTTAATAGCATTTTGTGCTGATGCAAGATATGCTTCTTCTCGTTTATTAAATTATGAACTTGATTAATGGATAACAACCGAGCCACTGGTGTAAGTGTTGGAGCGCAGTCTGTTCTCTCTAAAATTATTCCAAAATTGCCCTACCCCTACCCACGCAGCGCGGCGTACTTATGTAGTGAATAAATATATATATCTCGATGTTAGATCGTAATTATCGATGTAAGACACTTCTCTTCTCTGACTCAAATTTGTTCTGAATATTTGTATTCATTTGGTCAACTATTTCTTCATATGATAAAAATTTCCTATAAATTTATCTATTAACTTTGTATATGTTTAGTTGATACAAATTTACTAAAACTGTTTAAAAACATACTTTATTTTTATAATTTATTTGTTATCTATAATTATAGGAATATTTAATAACCTGTAGCTTAAATAAAAGGTTTCTATAACTGTGTAAAGTGGGCATCTACTCACGGCGTAAAAAAACTAAACTAAACTAAACTCGGTCAAATAAAAATAACAGACTATATTTTAATTAAACATCAGATTGAAAAAATTGAAACAAAAAAATAATTACAGTATTCCGATTTATTCTTAACGATAAATAACATGTTTTGTCTGAAAATGTGAGTATATGCCTGCTACGATTCTCTATTAGATGCATTGTAATCGATTTAATATACATGTAGATGCAAAATTCTATTGTTTTATTCGTCTACGAGTATTAGTCCTTATAACCGGTTTCCTTTCAATATGATCACCATAGACCTTAAAAAAATAAGAGTAATGAGTAAAGCTTAAAAGATCTATCTTAAAAAAATGTACATAGTCATACTTTAAAACTGCTATTTATTATAAAATATATGAATAAAATAATCTATACTAATATATAAAGCTGTAGAGTTTGTTTGTTTGAACGCGCTAATCTCAGGAACTGCTGGTCCGATTTGCAAAATTCTTTCAGTGTTAGATACCTCAATTATCGAGCTATACGCTATATATCATCACGCTACGACCCATAGGAGCGGAGCATCACACATGGATGACGCCGCAAGGGTCGACTAGTAAATAATAATAGCTCTATCAAGGGAGCAGTGTAATAATAGAAGAAATGCTTCTTTAATATTAAAGTAACTTAATATTGTCTTGAATTGAAAAAATTAATCCATATTGATTTCATACAAGCCTCCAGACATGCGCAGTTCCTTTGATTGTCAATTTGGAATATGCGCGCTGAGGTCCTAACGCCCAGTTACATGAAGTAACTCACAACATGGTGCCGTGTTTTGTTACGATCTTAGTTTTGTTCTAAAACATAAATATTCCGTTTGCCCGATCTTTTGTTAGTTACTATTTCTTTTATTATATTTGTTTCAAGTGAATAAGGACGTCGGCCGAAGTTCAAAGGTAAGGTTTTTAATGTTTATTGCAATTAATAATTACGTATTATTATCTACATGGAACCTATACTGCACCAGTCTAAGAATAGAGGAAGGCCGGGAGAGTTGCAGTAGCTAGTGAGGTTGAAAAGTTATATAGAAGTATCACTATTCCACGCGGGCAAAGTCGCGGGCACAGCTAGTTATGAGTTCGGGGTTATGTGACTCATCGGGGAGAGTTGACTCATATCAATATTCATACCATTAGGGACACTTGAACCGGGGTGTGGTAAGAGTTGAACATTAGTTTTTAAAAGCGAAAATAAAAACATTACGAATTCGTTAATTGGCAGAATGTGAGCTGGTCTCTCATTATAAAAAACCGTCTTGCCCACAGACATTATACGCGAGTTTTACCACAGCCTTCCCAAGAGTGGGAGGACTGATGTATCTAGTACAAGTTTGTTTAATTTGTTCTTCTTTATGCCGCTTTCTAGTTGCCTGCATTCTTTCTTTAGATCTGATTCTAGCCAATACTTTCAAATATACATCTGTCTCCATTTTCACTTTTATAACTTCTCTCCGTTTCACATGAACCTCAAGAGTTTCTTTTAATTGTCAACAAACAAATTTATTAGTCAATAAACTCTCAAGCCTAGTCATGAAGTTACTCGCAATAATATAACGGTGTATTTTATTTTATTTTATTGTTTTTTTTATAACATTCTGTAGACAAACAAAATTTATCATTGCATTAAGTACTAAGAAACCGAGAATATTAATTTACTTATAAAAATCCTAGCCGACAAAATCATTTGTTGCTTATTAAACCCTCTTTATTATTATTCCGGTGAGCAAACAAATCCATATCCCCTTATAACGCAGAAAACCAAGTTTTGATTGAGCAGTAACGAGAATCGGTATAAAGATTAAATTAAAAAAATATATTAATATAATACTTTTTTTCCTAGTTTTTCTTTTGTTTTATTAGAGCAAGAAAATAGCAACAAATTTCTGCATAATTTGTATCAAAAATTATAAAGATATTCATGAATTTAGAATTTTCCTACTATCTTAATGCAGTGATGCTGATTTATCGTGACCGGCACGAACAATAAAATAAATTCTTTTGTACTAATCAGCAACTAATTCCTTTACCAGTACTTGACATATAATTTGAAAATATGATTGAATTTTCAATTTAAAAGATTCTTGGTTCAATAGTTTATGTATAAATTTTAACTTTTATGTAACGTTTCGTTTTGCACAAGAATTATTTGTTATATTTTCTTACTCTTCAAAAAAAAATTAAGGCTACTACTAATAAATTTCGCGAACATAACATTTTAAAGCTACGCAAGCAATTTTTCTCCTATTATACATTTTATATTCATCACGACCCTTCAATGGCCAACTGCTGAGCCGGGTCTCCTCCTCAGAATGAGGAGGGTATTAGGCCATAGTCCACCACGCTGGCCCAGTGCGGGTTGGCAGACTTCACACACCTTTGAGAACTTTTAGGGAACTCTCAGGAGTGCAGGTTTCCTCACGATGTTTTCCTTCACCGTTAAAGCAAGTAATATTTAATTGCTTAAAACACACATAACTCAGAGTCAGAGGTGTGTGCCCAGAATCGAACCTCGGATCTCCCGAGTAAGACTTGAAGTCTCAACCACTGGGCCATCACTGCTTTTTTTTTTTTCATTTTATATTAATTTAACATAATATGTCTTCATCCAGACATAAGAACTGCGCAGTTCCTCTTTTAGTCAATTTGGAGTATGCGCTTTAAAGTCCTCTTACGCCCAGTTGCGTGAAGTAACTCACAATATAGTGACGTGTTTAGTTTCGATTTTAATTTTGTTCAATTATTTAAATATTTCCTCTGCCCGGACTTTTAATAGTTACGCCATTCCTTTGTTGCTCTTCAAGATAATAATAAGGATAATACAGATTTCCGCCGAAGTTTGAACGTAAGTTCTCAAATTTATTTTGGAAACAGGAATTACTAATATAATTGTTAATTAACTTTGCTATTTTGAAGCTGCGCGCGCAATTTCTCTCCTAGGGAAGCACTCTATATTGATTTCTCATAAGTCTTTAAAGTATTGAATAAAATTCATTTTTAATTTAAAAGTTTCTTTGTTTAATAGTTTGAAGAATAATTGAAGAAATTGCATACATAATAAAGTAGCACTTCATTGGCTTGATATGCAGTTAATGAATATATATATATAATCACCCGCGAGGGGAAGGGTTACAACACTATTCACCGCTGCTGCTAGGAGAGCATCTCATAAGAGCCGAGTAACCCAGCACCCCCATGGTGGTAGGGGGTCTGATAATATATCGTAGTGGCGTGTTGTTTTATCAATCTTATTTTTTTTCTATAACAAATATTCTGGTTACCCCGAAATTTTAACATTAAAACCCAAGCTTTATGTGTCTTTTTTTTAATTTATTCTTTGTTCCTGTGTATTAATATAACCGAACCGAACGCTGCAGTATGGGATCTTTTGATGCTTTACTTATTTTAATGTGGGTCAACAAAATTCGAGTTTTGTTTTTTTATCTTATTAATTATATCATTATTGTTAATAGTAATTATTGTTTTAGATTCATCTTAATTTTGTGAATGGTGTCACAGACTGCAATAAAATCGAGTCGTATACGTCCATGAGCCTGTCGATCCGTGGCATACGCTGAAATCTATTATGGATTCCAATGGTCTCACTATTCTATTACAAGGTAATTGTAAATGATCTCATAAAATATTTAGTTGTATGGGGGAACACTCTACCTGTAAGCGGAAAGTGACGCAGGCGGACTTCTTTCCTTCGGTAACAGGTACTATCTGCCGTCCTTCTAATGGTTTAGAAATTGATCAGTCCGATCACAGTAGCAATATTTAAGATACATCTCGAAATCCACCTGAGTGCATTTGAGATGTACTCCACACATCTCGTCCGTGCGCATTATGCGCTAGGAATGGGGTAGTTCCATCTTATCTCATATTACGAAAATAGGACTCGTATACATCAATCCAACAGACATCGGGGTAGTCGCTCCTCTGATGTCCTCACCATATTTGCTGCCAGGTTTGTATCCACTACGTATCATTTTCGATACAAGGTACTTGCAATACCTTGCAGTGAATCTATGCTTATTCGCTCAGCATCGAAAGCACTGGGATCCAGTACTGTGATTTTACCAATCAACTATAGAATGCCATTTTTTGGACAGAAAATAAGGACATGAAGCAAAGAATTTCATCAGATAGTCTATCATAGATAATTCATCTATTTTATCGTCATATGACCTTTAAATAAACAAAATGTTTGTTTAATCATTTATGACTGAACACAAAACATATATTTTAAAGTATGTATACTATTAAAGAATTTTTTGAATTTTACAGGTAAAGCCCATTGCGCTGACATGAATCCTCACAATCCTGATGACAGTGCGAATTTGGTAGAGGTACGTGTCAAAGTCGAAGAATTCCTCGATACTTGGCTAGACCTTCCTTGACACGCTAGCGCCATTAGGCTCTGAGGAAAGTTCCGCGTGATGTGGGGCCGTCGAAAACGTAACCGTATCAGATAAAGGGTTCTTCTCTACTACAGGGCAAAAGGTCGCCGATTATCCTCTACTTTTAATTTTATTTCGCGTTTTTCTATTAAATTTTAACTACAACAGATAGAAAGTGTAAATAGGTGCGCATTTATAATCATGACTCGTCTCATATCTATCCGACGAGCGCACATTTCGCAAAACGCTTAAGATGCACTTGGCGTGGTGCTAATTATCAACAAAAATGATTGTTTATATTGTGTTTGGATCGCCTTTGTTTAGTGTCGCGAAAAATTTGGTTCAAAGGAAAAAAAAATTTTGTAACATCAGGATTTGCTTTACGGTTTGATGGTCGAAAATGAAGTCATAATTAAAGCAACTTAAGTCTGAGAACGACTTTTACAAAAGTCATAGTAACTTAGTACCTAAAGGTGCACAGATGTGGAAAGAGTAAAAACAAAATATTTGAAGGTTAACAAACTTTAATTTAAAATATAATTTATGTAATCTTCTAAACCTTACAAACATTTTGTGTCAATAACAAGCAATTCAATAATATGCGCACTTATAACATTTAGGATTCATTGACATTGTTCTCTATTTTAGTCGCTTGTTCTGCAGGAAATGTTCTTACTCTCAGACTCTGAATATCTAGATTGCACGTTGGTAACATCTTATTAATATACGAGTATATCTTACTCGTAATGTGTAGTCGCTTCCGTTTTCACACACGTTAGAATCGATAGAAAGTTATACCAAACAAATTCATCATTACAAAAACATTTAACATTAAAATACAAAATTGATATTCTTCACTAAAGCAGAAACTATCCTTTAATAATAATGAACAGCCTTTCTATGATTCTTTTGTCCTGTGAAAACGCTTCTCGCCACATTTATCATTATATATAAAAATACGTTTTATTCCTATAGTAGATGATTTTATTCAAATGGAATAGGGTCAAGCGTGAGTCTGATAAATGTCTGTCGGATAATTAATTAACTTCGAAAACAACCTCCACCGAGCCACTGTGTTTTTGCATTTCGAAAAAACTGCCTTAACTAATATGCTAAAAAATTATCTATCTACTAAACTTGATCATTCGAAACTTTTAAGAATTCGTATGTATTAAAATTAACAAAAACCAGAATGTAACTTAGAAGTATTGACACATTAATACATGACCAAGCAATATCAAAACCTACTTTATATAACAAATAACAATTGTAGTTTTTCTGTGACAGATTTACTACAAATTGAGGAATAGGTATAGATGAAATGAAATTGGTAAAGAACCGAAATGAAACGCAAAATACATATTTTTAAAGGGAGAGCTAACGAGTCTGTCGCATTAGGAAACTATAATTGTCAGCTGTTTAAAGGAAAATCTCAATTTTCGCTACGATTTTTATATTTACTATATTTCAGTGGGTGTGTCTATATATATACTAGTATATTTTTAGATGCTTGTTTATAAATCGTGGCACGTAACTTTTCATCAACGAATCGTGTATACACGCGAAAGATATTAATATGTTGTTATTTATATATGTATACGAAACAAGAAATGGTTTATTACTAAGAAGAGGAACGAGGATTACAACATTGTACAAAGAGGCTTTGCAATATCGTTGGGAAAAGGTTCATGAGTAGGGTGTACACCCGGAAGGGATAAGTGATGTCACTCCTATGTAGAAATGTCGAATCCTAGAACAAAGCGATAACTCATAACCTCAAAATGTAGCAATAATATTTGGGTGTTTTACGTTGTAAAGTTTTTTTGTCGATTTTGATGTTGTAATTGCAACCAAGAAAACTACCTCAAAGTGCTAACCAAGGTTCCCCAAGGTCTCGTCGACAGCTTTCATAACATCTTGCTCACCAAAGGAGCTCTCGAGGTTATCTTTGGACCTTGTGCACTCTCAATTAATTGGAACTCTTTGCAAACGTCAATGCAGCGATTCTCACAAATTTGCTCATAACACCGGAGCGACACCTAACATCAGTCTATTCATTGTATCGCTCGACCTTGTTTTGTATTGACAACTTGAACAAAAGCAGTAATATGACGGCTCTTCTATATTTTATTCTGAAATAAATCACAATAGTGGCTTCCATACGGCATAGCTTGAGTTGAGGCTTAAGCTATACTCAATATTGCTCAGAACAGCGATGTGCCTTAAACCCCGAGTGGTGCCTTGTGAATATGAACAGTGCTTTGTTAAAAAAGAATAGAAGTTATTTTTTTGGATAGGAAAGGATAAGTTATTGGCAGATTGTTTCCATCAGTTTGTACAAAGGTAAAGCACTTGTTTACATAAACTAGTAATTTACACAGCGAAAATTGCGATTGACTTAACTTAAATTACGATGTAAACCTTGACCAGCTAAGTGAAGTGAAAAGGTTCTCTTATTCATTAATGACATGAGGACGTAACTACATAATATTCACATCTGTACATCATCTATATAATAACCATGTTACTTTAATGGATATAGAGACTCTTTTGAATCTAACAGATCGGATAGAATACAAAACAGCGTCAGGTCATAATGTTTTGATATTGCTTGTAATCACCGAAATTATTATTCCTTAAAGCTAACAAGATCTTAATGAATCATTACATTGTGTTGACAGAATAGCAAGTCTTACGGAGTAACACAGGAGTTCTTGATGTGCTCGTTTAGTGAATTGGATTGAGAAACGTGCCTGAGTATAATTTATAGATGTTTGGAAATTTTATCTTTGGGAATTTTTGGGATTTACTAACTTGAAGGCCTGCAAGCTTGCCGAGCTGTCGATATCAATCGGTATCTCGAATAAGGTTTAGTTTCGGTGAATAATATATATTTCAAAATTTCGCAGCTGTTAAAATTATTTTGAATAATTTCACATTCACTTACTATACTAATGTTAATTTATCTTTGAATTTTCAATTTTAATATCAATTTGGCACTCAACTTCTAATGTCACAGTAACTTCTGCATTTGTTAACGCTACATATTTTATTATTTATTGTAAAAGTTCACTTCTAAACATAACAACATAAATAACACAGCAGAGTACGTTTTAGCTCCACTGACACTGGTTATGTCTGTGGATTTACGATCGTTAGATCGTGTATCGAACATCATTTCTGTAAATTCAACGACGTCAACTATCCGACAGAACATTTTCCTATTGATGGTGTGTGAGTGCCTCGTATTTAATCCCTGTTATTAAATCACTGGAAATCTTGACCTGGTGGTTATTTTTGCCAACTTTATAGGATTTATACTCAATTATCCGGTTCTTTAATTTAAATGAAAAATTTCATTCAATTTACAATTTTTAATAGTTACGTGTCTTCAAAAGGTATTAATTAAAGTGTCATTTCAATATTCTAGTATTATTTCATTTTCAAGGGATTCGAATACGAGAGAAGGATAACCGAAAGTTAATAGTAATTAATCAATATAATAATCGTATAATATAAATATACTTGTAATTAAGATTTAAGGTTTCTCGTCAGTGCTGTGGCTAAAGGGCTGCATTTTAGAAAGATCTGTAGGGCATTTGGGTCCTTTCTTCCTACGATCGGTTGCGAGAACTTTTCAAGAGTAAATATATTGCAGCTGGCGCAGTGTAGGTGATACGTAAATTTTCTCGAGCACTGATGTTCTCTTTTCGATCTTGTAATTTCTAAATGCAGGATTATAGGCCACTGTAAGATGAAGCTCTTTTCGAACGGGTTGGGTTGTATTAGTGCATACACAGAACAAACGTATTTCTTTTCTATATTTCTCTCTCTCTTTCTCTAAGAAAAAAAAAATTATAAGCCATTTTCTTAATAGCATTTTGTGCTGATGCAAGATATGCTTCTTCTCGTTTATTAAATTATGAACTTGATTAATGGATAACAACCGAGCCACTGGTGTAAGTGTTGGAGCGCAGTCTGTTCTCTCTAAAATGATTCCAAAATTGCCCTACCCCTACCCACGCAGCACGGCGTACTTATGTAGTGAATAAATATAAATATCTCGATGTTAGATCGTAATTATCGATGTAAGACACTTCTCTTCTCTGACTCAAATTTGTTCTGAATATTTGTATTCATTTGGTCAACTATTTCTTCATATGATAAAAATTTCCTATAAATTTATCTGTTAAGTTTGTATATGTTTAGTTGATACAAATTTACTAAAACTGTTTAAAAACATACTTTATTTTTATAATTTATTTGTTATCTATAATTATAGGAATATTTAATAACCTGTAGCTTAAATACAAGCTTTCTATAACTATGTAAAGTGGGCATCTACTCACGGCGTAACTTAAACTCGGTCAAATAAAAATAACAGACTATATTTTGATTAAACATCAGATTGAAGTTATTGAAAAAATTGAAACAAAAACATAATTACAGTATTCCGATTTATTCTTAACGATAAATAACATGTTTTGTCTGAAAATGTGAGTATATGCCTGCTACGATTCTCTATTAGATGCATTGTAATCGATTTAATATACATGTAGATGCAAAATTCTATTGTTTTATTCGTCTACGAGTATTAGTCCTTATAACCGGTTTCCTTTCAATATGATCACCAAAAAAATAAGAGTAATGAGTAAAGCTTAAAAGATCTATTTTAAAAAAATGTACATAGTCATACTTTAAAACTGCTATTTATTATAAAATATATGAATAAAATAATCTATACTAATATATAAAGCTGAAGAGTTTGTTTGTTTGAACGCGCTAATCTCAGGAACTGCTGGTCCGATTTGCAAAATTCTTTCAGTTTTAGATACCTCAATTATCGAGCTATACGCTATATATCATCACGCTACGACCCATAGGAGCGGAGCATCACACATGGATGACGCCGCAAGGGTCGACTAGTAAATAATAATAGCTCTATCAAGGGAGCAGTGTAATAATAGAAGAAATGCTTCTTTAATACTAAAGTAACTTAATATTGTCTTGAATTGAAAAAATTAATCCATATTGATTTCATACAAGCCTCCAGACATGCGCAGTTCCTTTGATTGTCAAATTGGGATATGCGCACTGAGGTCCTAACGCCCAGTTACATGAAGTAACTCACAACATGGTGCCGTGTTTTGTTACGATCTTAGTTTTGTTCTAAAACATAAATATTCCGTTTGCCCGATCTTTTGTTAGTTACTATTTCTTTTATTATATTTGTTTCAAGTGAATAAGGACGTCGGCCGAAGTTCAAAGGTAAGGTTTTTAATGTTTATTGCAATTAGTAATTACGTATTATAATCTATATGGAACCTATACTGAAACAGTCTAAGAATAGAGGAAGTCCGAGAGAGTTGCAGTAGCTAGTGAGGGTGAAAAGTTATATAGAAGTATCACTATACCACGCGGGCGAAATCGCGGGCACAGCTAGTTATGAGTTCGGGGTTATGTGACTCATCGGGGAGAGTTGACTCAAATCAATACCCATACCATTAGGGACACTTGAACCGGGGTGTGGTAAGAGTTGAACATTCGTTGTTAAAAGCGAAAATAAAAACATTACAAAAAGAAATTCTTATAAGGAAAAAAAAAACAAAATTTCAACATATTCTTTAACATTCAACATGAATATTAATTTTTTTTTAACAAAATTAAACATTTAACGTTTCTTTCTTTACCTTTTAACACGTGCGTGTGCGTGCGTGAGTGAGTGCGTGCGTGCGTGTGTGTGTTTCTATAGAATTCTAGGACACTGTTGAAGATGGCTTTCCGGGACATAACCGCGGTCCACCACATCTTCGATCCGCGATTCACACTGATCTTATGACACTTCCACCAATTCCATCCTTTTCCATGTGAACTAGCGAAAAAGTTCCATTTGAGGCAAGTGAATCTATATTCTGCTTTGAGTACTTTTGAAAGTAATTGGACTGTACATTTTTAACAAAAGAATGTAGCTCGAATTTAGCAGTACTGTTATCATCAGTGTTCTTCTAATGTTTCATTGGAAGGTTTTCTAATTACGAGCCCTCTAATTAACACAGGGATTAGAATTTATAGTAGTATCCCAAATGTTGGATTCTGTACATGCATTGCAACTACTGGACATGCAGTATTCATTGTCGAAACTACATGATACCTGCTTCAGAAGCTTGGGAAAGTTTGTCGTATGTTTTGAAATAGCAGAAGATTAATATAATTTTACTGAGTTGTACATACGCAAACATTATGAATTCGTTAATTGGCAGAATGTGAGCTGGTCTCTCATTATAAAAAACCGTCTTGCCCACAGACATTATACGCGAGTTTTACCACAGCCTTCCCTAGAGTGGGAGGACTGATGTATCTAGTACAAGTTTGTTTAATTTGTTCTTCTTTATGCCGCTCTCTAGTTGCCTGCATTCTTCCTTTAGATCTGATTCTAGCCAATACTTTCAAATATACATCTGTCTCCATTTTCACTTTTATAACTTCTCTCCGTTTCACATGAAGCTCAAGAGTTTCTTTTAATTGTCAATAAACAAATTTATTAGTCAATAAACTCTCAAGCTTAGTCATGAAGTTACCCGCAATAATATAACGGTGTTTTTTTTATTTTTATTGTTTTTTTTATAACATTCTGTAGAGAAACAAAATTTATCATTGCATTAACTACTAAGAAACCGAGAATATTAATTTACTTATAAAAATCCTAGCCGACAAAATCATTTGTTGCTTATTAAACCCTCTTTATTATTATTCCGGTGAGCAAACAAATCCATATTCCCTTATAACGCAGAAAACCAAGTTTTAATTGAGCAGTAACGAGAATCGGTATAAAGATTAAATTAAAAAAATAAATTAATATAATACTTTTTTCCTAGTTTTTCTTTTGTTTTATTAGAGCAAGAAAATAGCAACAAATTTCTGCATAATTTGTATCAAAAATTATAAAGATATTCATGAATTTAGAATTTTCCTACTATCTTAATGCAGTGATGCCGATTTATCGTGACCGGCACGAACAATAAAATAAATTCTTTTGTACTAATCAGCAACTAATTCCTTTACCAGTACTTGACATATAATTTAAAAATATGATTGAATTTTCAATTTAAAAGATTCTTGGTTCAATAGTTTATGTATAAATTTTAACTTTTATGTAACGTTTCGTTTTGCACAAGAATTATTTGTTATATTTTCTTACTCTTCAAAAAAAAATTAAGGCTACTACTAATAAATTTCGCGAACATAACATTTTAAAGCTACGCAAGCAATTTTTCTCCTATTATACATTTTATATTCATCACGACCCTTCAATGGCCAACTGCTGAGCCGGGTCTCCTCCTCAGAATGAGGAGGGTATTAGGCCATAGTCCACCACGCTGGCCCAGTGCGGGTTGGCAGACTTCACACACCTTTGAGAACTTTTAGGGAACTCTCAGGAGTGCAGGTTTCCTCACGATGTTTTCCTTCACCGTTAAAGCAAGTAATATTTAATTGCTTAAAACACACATAACTCAGAGTCAGAGGTGTGTGCCCAGAATCGAACCTCGGATCTCCCGAGTAAGACTTGAAGTCTCAACCACTGGGCCATCACTGCTTTTTTTTTTTTCATTTTATATTAATTTAACATAATATGTCTTCATCCAGACATGAGAACTGCGCAGTTCCTCTTTTAGTCAATTTGGAGTATGCGCTTTAAAGTCCTCTTACGCCCAGTTGCGTGAAGTAACTCACAATATAGTGACGTGTTTAGTTTCGATCTTAATTTTGTTCAATTATTTAAATATTTCCTCTGCCCGGACTTTTAATAGTTACGCCATTCCTTTGTTGCTCTTCAAGATAATAATAAGGATAATACAGATTTCAGCCGAAGTTTGAACGTAAGTTCTCTAATTTATTTTGCAAACAGGTATTAGTAATTGTTAATTAACTTTGCCATTTTGAAGCTGCGCGCGCAATTTCTCTCCTAGGGAAGCACTCTATATTGATTTCTCATAAGTCTTTAAAGTATTGAATAAAATTCATTTTTAATTTAAAAGTTTCTTTGTTTAATATTTTGAAGAATAATTGAAGAAATTGCATACATAATAAAGTAGCACTTCATTGGCTTGATATGCAGTTAATGAATATATATATATATATAATCACCCGCGAGGGGAAGGGTTACAACACTATTCACCGCTGCTGCTAGGAGAGCATCTCATAAGAGCCGAGTAACCCAGCACCCCCATGGTGGTAGGGGGTCTGATAATATATATAGTGGCGTGTTGTTTTATCAATCTTATTTTTTTTCTATAACAAATATTCTGGTTACCCCGAAATTTTAACATTAAAACCCAAGCTTTTTTTAAATTTATTCTTTGTTCCTGTGTATTAATATAACCGAACCGAACGCTGCAGTATGGGATCTTTTGATGCTTTACTTATTTTAATGTGGGTCAACAAAATTTGAGTTTTGTTTTTTTATCTTATTAATTATATCATTATTGTTAATAGTAATTATTGTTTTAGATTCATCTTAATTTTGTGAATGGTGTCACAGACTGCAATAAAATCGAGTCGTATACGTCCATGAGCCTGTCGATCCGTGGCATACGCTGAAATCTATTATGGATTCAAATGGTCTCACTATTCTATTACAAGGTAATTGTAAATGATCTCATAAAATATTTAGTTGTATGGGGGAACACTCTACCTGTAAGCGGAAAGTGACGCAGGCGGACTTCTTTCCTTCGGTAACAGGTACTATCTGCCGTCCTTCTAATGGTTTAGAAATTGATCAGTCCGATCAGAGTAGCAATATTTAAGATACGTCTCGAAATCCACCTGAGTGCATTTGAGATGTACTCCACGCATCTCGTCCGTGCGCCTTATGCGCTAGGAATGGGGTAGTTCCATCTTATCTCATATTACGAAAATAGGACTCGTATACATCAATCCAACAGACATCGGGGTAGTGGCGCCTCTGATGTCCTCACCATATTTGCTGCCAGGTTTGTATCCACTACGTATCATTTTCGATTCAAGGTACTTGCAATACCTTGCAGTGAATCTATGCTTATTCGCTCAGCATCGAAAGCACTGGGATCCAGTACTGTGATTTTACCAATCAACTATAGAATGCCATTTTTTGGACAGAAAATAAGGACATTAAGCATAGAATTTCATCAGATAGTCTATCATAGATAATTCATCTATTTTATCGTCATATGACCTTTAAATAAACAAAATGTTTGTTTAATCATTTATGACTGAACACAAAATTTATATTTTAAAGTATGTATACTAATAAAGAATTTTTTGAATTTTACAGGTAAAGCCCATTGCGCTGACATGAATCCTCACAGTCCTGATGACAGTGCGAATTTGGTAGAGGTACGTGTCAAAGTCGAAGAATTCCTCGATACTTGGCTAGACCTTCCTTGACACGCTAGCGCCATTAGGCTCTGAGGAAAGTTCCGCGTGATGTGGGGCCGTCGAAAACGTAACCGTATCAGATAAAGGGTTCTTCTCTACTACAGGGCAAAAGGTCGCCGATTATCCTCTACTTTTAATTTTATTTCGCGTTTTTCTATTAAATTT
Organism: Limenitis camilla; assembly: GCA_905147385.1. Taxonomy (NCBI): domain Eukaryota; kingdom Metazoa; phylum Arthropoda; class Insecta; order Lepidoptera; family Nymphalidae; genus Limenitis; species Limenitis camilla. The sequence goes on from LR990224.1 coordinate 9,954,055, forward strand.
TAACTATAACAGATGGAAAGTGTAAATAAGTGCGCATTTATAATGATGACTCGTCTCATATCTATCCGATGAGCGCACACTTCGCAAAACGTTCAAGATGCACTTGGCGTGGTGCTAATTATCAACAAAAATGAATGTTTATATTGTGTTTGGATCGCCTTTGTTTAGTGTCGCGAAAAGTTTGGTTCAAAGGAAAAAAAAATTTTTTAACATCAAGATTTGCTTTACGGTTTGATGGTCGAAAATGAAGACATAATTAAAGCAACTTAAGTCTGAGAACGACTTTTACAAAAGTCATAGTAACTTAGTACCTAAAGGTGCACAGATGTGGAAAGAGTAAAAACAAAATATTTGAAGGTTAACAAACTTTAATTTAAAATATAATTTATGTAATCTTCTAAACCTTACAAACATTTTGTGTCAATAACAAGCAATTCAATAAAATGCGCACTTATAACATTTAGGATTCATTGACATTGTTCTCTATTTTAGTCGCTTGTTCTGCAGGAAATGTTCTTACTCTCAGACTCTGAATATCTAGATTGCACGTTGGTAACATCTTATTAATATACGAGTATATCTTACTCGTAATGTGTAGTCGCTTCCGTTTTCACACACGTTAGAATCGATAGAAAGTTATACCAAACAAATTCATCATTACAAAAACATTTAACATTAAAATACAAAATTGATATTCTTCACTAAAGCAGGAACTATCCTTTAATAATAATGAACAGCCTTTCTATGATTCTTTTGTCCTGTGAAAACGCTTCTCGCCACATTTATCATTATATATAAAAATACGTTTTATTCCTATAGTAGATGATTTTATTCAAATGGAATAGGGTAAAGCGTGAGTCTGATAAATGTCTGTCGGATAATCAATTAACTTTGAAAACAGCCTCCACCGAGCCACTGTGTTTTTGCATTTCGAAAAAACTGCCTTAACTAATATGCTAAAAAATGATCTATCTACTAAACTTGATCATTCTAAACTTTTAAGAATTCGTATGTATTAAAATTAACAAAAACCAGAATGTAACTTAGAAGTATTGATACATAAATAAATGACCAAGCAATATCAAAACCTACTTTATATATCAAATAACAATTGTAGTTTTTCTGTGACAGACTTACTACAAATTGAGGAATAGGTATAGATGAAATGAAATTGGTAAAGAACCGAAATGAAACGCAAAGTTTATATGTTTAAAGGGAGAGCTAACGAGTCTGTCGCATTAGGAAACTATAATTGTCAGCTGTTTAAAGGACAATCTCAATTTTCGCTACGATTTTTATATTTACTATATTTCAGTGGGTGTGTCTATATATATATACTAGTATATTTTTAGATGCTTGTTTATAAATCGTGGCACGTAACTTTTCATCAACGAATCGTGTATACACGCGAAAGATATTAATATGTTGTTATTTATATATGCATACGAAACAAGAAATGGTTTATTACTAAGAAGAGGAACGAGGATTACAACATTGTACAAAGGGGCTATGCAATATCGTTGGGAAAAGGTTCATGAGTAGGGTGTACACCCGGAAGAGATAAGTGATGTCACTCCTATGTAGAAATGTCGAATCCTAGAGCAAAGCGATAACTCGTAACCTCATAATGTAGCAATAAGTTTTGGGTGTTTTATGTTGTAAAGTTTTTTTGTCGATTTTGATGTTGTAATTGCAACCAAGAAAACTACCTCATAGTGCTAACCAAGGTTCCCCAAGGTCTCGTCGACAGCTTTCATAACATCTTGCTCACCAAAGGAGCTCTCGAGGTTATCTTTGGACCTTGTGCACTCTCAATTAATTGGAACTCTTTGCAAACGCCAATGCAGCGATTCTCACAAAATTGCTCATAACACCGGAGCGACACCTAACATCAGTCTATTCATTGTATCGCTCGACCTTGTTTAGTATTGACAACTTGAACAAAAGCAGTAATATGACGGCTCTTCTATATTTCATTCTGAATTAAATCACAATAGTGGCTTCCATACGGCATAGCTTGAGTTGAGGCTTAAGCTATACTCAATATTGCTCAGAACAGCGATGTGCCTTAAACCTCGAGTGGTGCCTTCTTTATATGTATATGAACAGTGCTTTGTTAAAAATGAATTGAAGTTATTTTTTTTGGGATAAGTTATTGACAGATTGTTTCCATCAGTTTGTACAAAAGTAAAGCACTTGTTTACATAAACTAGTAATTTACACAGCGAAAATTGCGATTGAATTAACTTAAATTACGATGGAAACTTTGATCAGTTTAAGTGAAGTGAAAAGGTTCTCTTATTCATGAATGACATGAGGACGTAACTACATAATATTCACATCTGTACATCATCTATATAATAACCATGTTACTTTAATGGATATAGAGACTCTTTTGAATCTAACAGATCGGATAGAATACAAAACAGCGTCAGGTCATAATGTTTTGATATTGCTTGTAATCACCGAAATTATTATTCCTTAAAGCTAACAAGATCTTAATGAATCATTACATTGTGTTGACAGAATAGCAAGTCTTACGGAGTAACACAGGAGTTCTTGATGTGCTCGTTTAGTGAATCGGATTGAGAAACGTGCCTGAGTATAATTTATAGATGTTTGGAAATTTTATCTTTGGGAATTTTTGGGATTTACTAACTTGAAGGCCTGCAAGCTTGCCGAGCTGTCAATATCAATCGGTATCTCGAATAAGGCTTAGTTTCGGTGAATAATATATATTTCAAAATTATTTTGAATATTTTCACATTCACTTACTATACTAATGTTAATTTATCTTTGAATTTTCAATTTTAATTTCAATTTGGCACTCAACTTCTAATGTCACAGTAACTTCTGCATTTGTTAACGCTACATATTTTATTATTTATTGTAAAAGTTCACCTCTAAACATAACAACATAAATAACACAGCAGAGTACGTTTTAGCTCCACTGACACTGGTTATGTCTGTGGATTTACGATCGTTAGATCATGTATCGAACATCATTTCTGTAAATTCAACGACGTCAACTATCCGACAGAACATTTTCCTATTGATGGTGTGTGAGTGCCTCGTATTTAATCCCTGTTATTAAATCACTAGAAATCTTGACCTGGTGGTTATTTTTGCCAACTTTATAGGATTTATACTCAATTATCCGGTTCTTTAATTTAAATGAAAAATTTCATTCAATTTACAATTTTTAATAGTTACGTGTCTTCAAAAGGTATTAATTAAAGTGTCATTTCAATATTCCAGTATTATTTCATTTTCAAGGGATTCGAATACGAGAGAAGGATAACCGAAAGTTAATAGTAATTAATCAATATAATAATCGTATAATATAAATATACTTATAATTAAGATTTAAGGTTTCTCGTCAGTGCTGTGGCTAAAGGGCTGCATTTTAGAAAGATCTGTAGGGCATTTGGGTCCTTTCTTCCTACGATCAGTTACGTGAAGTTTTCAAGAGTAAATATATTGCAGCTGGCGCAGTGTAGGTGATACGTAAATTCTTCTTCTCGAGCACTGATGTTCTCTTTTCGATGTTGTAATTTCTAAATGCAGGATTATAGGCCACTGTAAGATGAAGCTCTTTTCCAACGGGGTGGGTTATATTAGTGCACACACAGAACACACGTGTTTCAATTCTATATTTCTCTCTCTCTTTCTCTAAGAAAAAAAAATTATAAGCCATTTTCTTAATAGCATTTTGTGCTGATGCAAGATATGCTTCTTCTCGTTTATTAAATTATGAACTTGATTAATGGATAACAACCGAGCCACTGGTGTAAGTGTTGGAGCGCAGTCTGTTCTCTCTAAAATTATTCCAAAATTGCCCTACCCCTACCCACGCAGCACGGCCTACTTATGTAGTGAATAAATATAAATATCTCGATGTTAGATCGTAGTTATCGATGTAAGACACTTCTCTTCTCTGACTCAAATTTGTTCTGAATATTTGTATTCATTTGGTCAACTATTTCTTCATATGATAAAAATTTCCTATAAATTTATCTGTTAAGTTTGTATATGTTTTGTTGCTACAAATTTACTAAAACTGTTTAAAAACGTACTTTATTTTTAAAATTTATTTGTTATCTATAATTATAGGAATATTTAATAACCTGTAGCTTAAATACAAGCTTTCTATAACTGTGTAAAGTGGGCATCTACTCACGGCGTAATTTCAACTCGGTCAAATAAAAATAACAGACTATATTTTAATTAAACATCAGATTGAAGTTATTGAAAAATTTGAAACAAAAAAATAATTACAGTATTCCGATTTATTCTTAACGATAAATAACATGTTTTGTCTGAAAATGTGAGTATATGCCTGCTACGATTCTCTATTAGATGCATTGTAATCGATTTAATATACATATAGATGCAGAATTCTATTGTTTTATTCGTCTACGAGTATTAATTAGTCCTTCTTACTTTCTTAAAAAAATTGAAATTGGTAATAAATGTACATAGTCACACATTAAATCAACTATTTATTATAAAATATATGAGTAATAGTTAATTATGCAACTGTTGGTTAATACCTCATTATCAACAGTTAGTTGCATACAAGAATTTATCTACACTCTTAATATGAATACTCTATAAAACATTAAAAGCCACTCCGTAACCTAACATCATCCATTACTGAGTATAAATACAAATAAACTAAGTGTTGATGAAACAATCATTTATTGTAGTAGTTATTAACATTTTGGATAGTACAATTATTAAAATTCACTTGAATATGTCGTTAATTTAATGTTGGAATTCTCATTTTTTTGTAAATTAAACAATAAAAATATCGAAGAAAAATGGCGGGGATTCGAATAACTTAGGTACGTTTTATTACGGCGCGCGACGTTTTGGTAGTGAAACGCGCGTCATGACTCTTCTATTTTTGAACTTCGTACAGATACCACGCATCGCGCATTGAGCAGTAAGAATGTGGCTGTCTGTTGAGTAAACCCTTTGCACAGAAGGAATCGAAATTTCATAAACACAAATACAAGACGCGTCGGTGCCGTAATGGATTGAACAATCTATGCCCACATAGAAATAACTATATAAATAATCATACGTACAGATAGTTCAATCCACTACGATGCATAGCCTTCTTTTTATATTTACTTGTAGAAGATATGCCTTGCGTATGTATACATACAAACAAAGAAACAACCATATGAACAAACATACGTATATGGGAGTACAAAAAATTGGCAAAAATGCGGAGAAAGTCCCACGTGTCGTTTATATAAATCCATTACCGCACTAGTGCTGTAATGTAAAGTAAAAAGCATTCACAATAACAGTGAAACAAAACACCACTTTACGAGCAAGTGTGTTGAAAAATAAATAATAGCTCTATCAAGAGCCCAGTGAATAATAGCAAAAAGGGCTTTTTTAATATTAAAATGACTTTTAATATTAACATAAATTGAAAAAACAAATCCATATTGATTTCGTATATGTACTGAAGGCTTCTGACATGCGCAGTTCCACTGAGGTCCTCTGAAGCTCAGTTGCAATAAGTTACTCACAATAATATAGCGGCGTGTAATTTTTTCAATCTTAATGTTTTTTCTATAACATTCTGGGGAAAAACAAAATTTATCATTGCATGAATAACTTAGAAACGGAGAATATTAATTTTCTTGTTACTGAAAATTAAAAAAATCGTAGTTGATAAAATAATAGGTGTCTTCTTGAACCCTCTTAATTGTTATTTCAGTGAGCAACACAATCCATATTCTCTGGCAACGCAGAAAACCGAGTTTTAATTGGGCAGTAACGAGAATCGGTACAAAAATAAAAATAAAAATATATTAACATTATATTGTTTTTCCAGTTTTTCTTTGTTTTATTAGAGCAAGAAAATACCAACAAATTTCTGCATAAATTTTTAATTGGGCAGTAACGAGAATCGGTACAAAAATAAAAATAAAAATATATTAATATTATATTGTTTTCCAGTTTTTCTTTTGTTTTATTAGAGCAAGAAAATACCAACAAATTTCTGCATAAATTTTTAATTGGGCAGTAACGAGAATCGGTACAAAAATAAAAATATATTAATATTATATTGTTTTTCCAGTTTTTCTTTTGTTTTATTAGAGCAAGAAAATACAAACAAATTTCTGCATAATTTTCACAAGCAATAAAATCAATTCTTTGTTAGCTAATCAGCAACTCATTCCCATCACACTATCACACTGATAGAGCTATATATGACTGAATTTTAATTTTAAAAGATTCTTTTCATCCCAAGATCTCGGAAAGAGTATTTTGGCTCTTCGATATCTGAGTGCAAAAGCCGTTTTTATCCTCTAGAGGATAAAGTAAAATTGAATTCAGAACATCGTGTGCACTGAGTTTGTGAATTAAAAATATTTATTAAACCTATTTATTTCTACCTCCTTAGTGCTAATTTTATCATACAACCTTTTTTTATTTGTTAAAAACTCAGACTCGGAACCAACGATCACAGAAAAAAAGACGATACAGCTAGTACGCCCGATTCTAGTCCCACTGAAACTCCGCTCAATTCAAAAACTCCGCGCATCGCCTGTTAGTCGGCATTCGACCGTCAGTGCGAGAGCTGCAAAATGCCGTCTTGCCTCATTAAATCGTGTAAAAATGATACTAGGAAGCATAATAAAGCTACTCGTATTACATTTCATGAGTGTGTAACTCTTCAAATACAATGTCTAACATGAAAAATTAAAATTTATAATTTCATACATTTAATCGGGTTGGATTAAGTGGAAACGGCTTCTAAAAAATGGAGGATGGAAGTTAAAATTCCTTCATTAAAAAAAATCATAAAATTTATATAGCATATGTCAACTGCGCCATGATTGCGAATCTATTTACACCTCATTTATTAAAACATAGACACATATATACATAGATACATACATAGACTGCCAAAATCATTATATTTCCTTTCGGCTTCGCCATAGTCGGGTAATAAAAAAAAAGCTTTTTTACCTAACATTATCTTTGTTGGAACAATGGATGATCTATCTTGAAGGCTACGGGCGCAATACGATGATGATATAACTAAATATTACGATCTCGTACTATTCTTCTACACTAACTAACTTCAGTGGAACTCCCATTTATCATCTTTGGCGGGAAGACTCAGCTCCGCAGCTCACGCAAGCTCTGTACAAGATTATTTGAATGATGAGAAAGCTTGGATTCAAAATGACGTTGATGCTCAGCTGAATGATTATACCTTTGTAAAACAGACTGATGTAAAGAATGGCATTTTGAAAAGAGCAACTGTTGAGTTTCTTGCCAGTTCTTCTCATCAGGAAACTGCTTTTCGATCTGGTGGTAGCTTCAGACAAACTGACTGACTACTTTGTAAAAAGTCTATTTGAATAAAATATTTTGAGTTTAAGTTTGAGTTTGAGTTCTGACTCGCCTTCACTGCCCAGGTTTTCTGTTTAAACTTAAGGTTAGCCTGACAAAAGGTTAACCCAACACAAGGCTAACCTCAACCTAGCTTACACTTCCGACGTCTTTTATTTTATGTTATGTTTGGTTTAATGTTGATAAACAAACCCATGCACAGTGGAAATGACTAAATGTCTAATATTAATGGCCCCATGCTGAGGCGGGTCTCCTCCTCAAAGTGAGAAGGGGGATGTCTTATATACTAGGTAATAATTACTTATGACAAAAGTGTGGTATAATGAACATTACAGACCCAAACTATTAAATAAACTTGAACGTTTTGGTACGTAGTGTAACGCTTCATTGCTATCATATCTTACTAATAGAAAACAAAAAAAAGGAGGCCTGTAAGATAATTAGTAACACAAATAACACGTTTTATTAAACTATAGGAATAATGATTCTGGCGGGCCACAAGGAAGTATACTAGGTCCTCTTTTTATTTTATATAAATGATCTTCCAGTGTTTAAAAAATCCATCATTATTATTTAAACATTTGACTCAATTGCTTTAGCAACGACATATTAGTAATAATTATTTTAAAATCGTAAATTAAATGTTTTTGTACTACTATATTAAATCTACTTATTATTAAAATGGTTTTATGTGTATATTTGCATGCCTTAATATGGTAGAACAAGAAGAACATATAAATTGTAAGACATAAAAATCTGTACCATGTTTATCAAATAAATGTCATTTCATTTCATTATAATATCATTACAATTAGTACAGAATCTTCGGTTAGTAGGTTTGACGCGCACATATTTTGTTTGGTATTATACTTAATATTAGTAAGAGTATTATTTACTTGCAATAAAATTTAATTTAAAAAAATAAGAAGCCGCTATTCATGCTTTTGAGCCGGGCAGAAGACGTCAACTATTACACGCGACGCGCGACGTCGCATTTGACTATCGTTTTAGTTTGAAGTACTGTATCTTCTTTTTTTCTGTGATCGTTGCTCAGAACCTTCGGTGTACTTTTTGAAGTGAAAACTCTTCAGCGGCGAGTTCATTTGCGGAATCAAGCAAAGATGTTTTTAAAAACTAAAATACACAACTAAACTTGGTAAAAAATGTTAAATTCGCGACAGAAAAATTAGCGAAATTTTAAATTCGACAGATTTTAATAATTGAAACTAGTAGAAATGAAAACTTGGAGTCTTGTATTCATATTTATATTCAATTGGGTAGTTTGACGAGTAATTTCGTGGAGTTAATATTGACTATCATAGTTTAGTGGTCGTTAATTAAATAATTTGTTGCTACGTAGAGCAGTGTAGGCGACAGATTCGCGGCAGTTTAACTAGTAGTTCTTTTGAATTTTGTTCTTTGGGTCATTTAATGCATAACGTTAAAGTTCAAGTTTTCACTCCCCCGGTGCAACCAGTTTTTTATTTCCTCGCTGAGGTGATGAAATGTCACTTGTAGCACTCGAGTGCAAAGATTTTTCACCTTGTGCTCTTTTGATTCCCTCGCTAACGCTCAGGATTCTAATTTTTGAATCTCTCGCTGCGTTCGTGATTCAGTTTTTGAATACTTCGCTTGCTCGGTTTTCAAAATTGAGCACGCGGTTAAAAAGCAACTGCACTCTTGTATAACAAATAACAATTTTAACATTAATTTGGCTATATGTACATGAAAAATAGGTAGCGGTTAGTAAATTATCTGCAACAAAAGAGAACACGCATCATAATATAAGTATAAATAATAAAATAATGTTATTTATAATATATTTACATAAGGGACTAAACACAATCATTTAATACTCAAAGGACGGGGGACTTAGTACGAGGGAGTACGTCATAGAGAGGGTTTAAAGGCTTTGAACAGTTTTTTAATGTGAGAGGCAGAGCCTTCGTCTAAGCCTCACTCGCATGTAGTTGTAGTAACCCATCGATCAACAAACTCTTGAGCGGAAAACCAGGGACGTCTCGGAATATTAGATAGTAGTGAGGCATAGTATTTGCCTTTTAAAGAAATAACATGTAAACTAAAATAATACACCTTATTCTATAAAATAATTAATTTGAATAACGAAATTAAGAGTTTCCACTTCCAATGTACACGATATACAACACGGCTATACTACGTCTATATTATTCTTACACATTATGAATTATTAACTTACCATATTCAGCTTGGGAGACTAAGACTTAATAAGGCGTTAAACTTAATCAGTTCTGGAATGGTCCGTTAATCTTTGTAATTCAGCTGATTAATTGGTTGTCATTTTGTGTGAAATTTTATTTTTGAACACGAAAATGATGATATTATAGGAAATTTAGAACTTTTAGATAACAATGTTCGACGTCCACGTTCGATTGAATATCAATCAAATCGATGAGTGACTTAAGCATTATTATGCGAAGTGTAATATAAATATGGCTGCCTTTTAATAGAGTAAGACTTCTTACGTAAGGTGTTTAATGTTATTAGAAATGTTTGGATGCTTATTGTAACCAAGTTTAAAAGATAAGGTTAATAATTGCAAAATATATTATTGATATTGTTTTTTTATTTCTATTTTATTGTACAGTAGTAGTACAGTATTAAATAAAAAAATAAATAAGACCTTTTTCAGATATCCGATTTAAATAAATATATATTTAGTTGGACCTGCAGCAATACAACTGTGAAAACAGCAGCCTATGGTGTGCAGTAATTTCTAAGTTATCCTTGACTAGACAAACAAAGGAGTGATAAGTTCTTCTTTAGTTTTCTTTATTTCATGATTATTATTTATTAAAAAACATGTTTTCTAAATTGTTTATTATTCAGATAACAAAAAGTATAAATAATTAAGTAACATGATTAACATTTTACATTTTCAAAAGATAAATAATGGATATATAAAATATTTTAACTGATACGTTGCAACAAAATTACCAAATTCTCATCCAAATTTCATTAAAAAAACAGTTTCCTTTTATTCCGTAATTCTCTATGGGATTATGTATGTTCTTAATAGAGATAAATAACGTTAAAAAACATTCATTTTTCTTTACTTATACAACTACTATTTAATCGGTTAAAATCACTGAAGTTTTCATTGTTGGCTTGTGTGATTATTTCTCAAATAAGTTACAAAAACCAAAAAGTATCGAATACTATAATACTAATTGGAATAGTATACTATAGATTTGACTCTCCAGGGCTCCCAGGGCTCTCAGGGCTCATCATATCTGAATTATCGTTACAGGAAACAGTTTTAACATGACGACGTGAGCCTGCAGCATAAATAGCAATACGAGCTACAGGTAAGTCATTATCCAATCCAGGATCTTTTCTTCCGTGTAATTCTTTTAGTTCCTGGTCCTTTTTTAAATATTTGTTTGCGTGGACTTCTGGACTTGTCATCATGACTTTGGATCTATGCTGCAAATAAAAAGATATAATAAAATAAAGTACACTTAGAGCACGCAACGAATTATGATGCGGTTTTCACTAATAGACAGATGATTCAGAGGCAGAGGAAGGTTTAAGTGTAAATTAGGACCGCTGATAATATATCGAAATATCGATACTTATTACTAATATTTTTTGCGATATACCGATAGTTTTATATTGAAATATATCATATATAGGTAGATTTATTTTTTAATGTAAATTTTTATTTTTTCTCTTCTCGAAATGTACAAAATCATCGAAAAATTAATCTACATTATTAACAATCTTATATTTTTCCTAAAATGTCTACAAGGCTGTACGGTGTAATACTTTTGAATTTTCTATTATGGAATAAAAATAGAGAAAAAAAATTGTACTGTGTTTGTTAATTTTAACATTTATATATACGAGTAGTTTAATTTGTTTAGTAAATACATAAATTGAATTATAAATTGTGTAAATCATTTTTGAGATGACTTACTATTCTTTTTTAAAATAAAGACGATATGTCGAAATATCAATATTTTTTTTCGATAAGTATTGGATAATTAATTAATTGGATAATTCAGATATTTAAAAAAAATATCAACAGGCCTAATGTAAAAACTGCATATTATAGTAGAGAAACCATGCGAGGCCGGAGCATGTCGCTAGCCCAGACTAACATAATCATTTCAAAAGTAGGTAACACTTAAGAAACGTAGGTAACAATTAAGAATAAAAACTAAACAAACGAAAGTGCGATTTAATATACTATATACGCCATCTATTGACGAATAGATGGCATCTATCGTCTATTTCACAATCAGGCTTAAATCGCTGGACCGATTTTGATGGAATATGATACGGAGATAGACAAAAGCACTACAAACGCTAAAACCTCCTCAAAGTGATTTAAAAATACTTACAGCTCCAGAAGTTCCAGCCATGCTTGATGTTCCTTCCCCCCAGCACTCCTCATCATCGGATTTCCTCTTTCTTGAACCTTAAACATAAGTTAAATTAATAAAACAACTCTAAACAATTTTATTTATTTCACATCACATCAGTTATTTCACTCTGAGCATTGCTCACCGTCTATATTTTTAATTCTATTTCTACATTCATTACTTTAATTATCATTTTGATTTATATCCTGTAGCATAGTTATGTCTTTAGAGAAAATTACGTTTTGGACAATTAAGATTACCTTTCCACTTACTTCTTATATCCTTGGCAGTCTGATTGACAACGACTGTTCTAGATGTTCCAATTATAGGAGAACGATGTCTAGTGACATTGGAAATGGTGGTTTTAGTTGAAGACCTTGCTTCTGGTGAACAAGTATGAATATAATAATTTTTTTTCATCATTTTTATGTTTAAGACCATCACAAGAACATTACTCACCGGCTCTGGTATTGCCGCTTAGCTCGTCTTCACTATCATTGAGATCGCCATTATTAATCGATGTTTCTTCATCTCCAGGGTCAAAATGTTCTTCTGGTTCTTCGTCTACTAAAATATATTAAGATTAATCTGTGACAATTCTAAATTCATTAATTTCATTTTAAACTTCATCTACATCTGTGGTCAAAGATTGTATAGGACCTCCTTTCAGCTGGACGTCTTGCTTTTGGTGAATAACAATAACAAGCACACTACTTACCGGCTCTGGTATTGCCGTTCAACTCCTCTTCATTATCATCAGAATCGCCAATATTAATTGATGTTTCTTTATCGCCAGGGTTAGAATTCTCTTTATCTGCTGTAAGACATTACGATTAAGAATAACTAACAATTCTAAATTCGTCAATTTCATTTGAAAGTTCATATACATCTACGGTCAATGTTTTCTAAATCATTGAAGCAATAATTGATTGAAAAAACTTTAAGATGGGACTCCTAGGTAATAAGCTGATCTATTCAGGCATGGTTGTCAATTAAATAAAATGTTTTATCAAATACTAAGCGACCCTTGCGACTTCGAGCTCGTGATCATCCGCTCCTATTGGTCTTAGCATGATGATATATGGCCTTAAAGCATTTCTCCATAAGCGGGCTATCTAACACTGGAAGAATTTTGCGAATCTGATCAGTAGTTCCAGAGATTAGCGCGTTCAAGCAAACAAACAAACTCTTCAACTTTATATATAAGTATAAGATTTTTTTTCCAATCACCTTCATTAGAACTTCTATCAGCTTGAAAGTCATTGGAAGAGTCTCCAGTTGCTAAAACGTTAGGTGTCCCAAATTCCATTTCGTAAGCCAAGTCAAAAGCATCTGGAAAACAAAGATAAGTAGAAGGAAGGAAATTATTACCTAGACAAGCCAAAAGAAAACTCGAAGATATTGTTTGCCTGTGTGCTTGTCTCCGTGTGATTTTGTGTTCGTATGTAATGAATATTTTAACTATATAGTTAAAATATTCGTATTCGTAAAAATAAATGTTGTTATTAAAAGGATATGTCTATTTTCTTTATTCTGATCGGATTTTCTATTCTTGATCTTTGTTGAACGCCAGAATATTTATATTATACGAAATTTATATATGAAATACGAGCGGCCAGTCCTCGCTTCGCTCCGGTTATTTTAAGCAATATTATAATTGATGTCCTTAGTTTGTCATTTTGTAATTGTGTAGTTTTTCATTATTTGAAAAAAGAGAGAGTGAGAAGAAGTTATAAAAAGAAAAATGATAGAAAGAAAAGAAAATAAGAATAATATAAGAGGAAAAATAAAATTGAGTAGATAAAGGAGAGAGAGGATGAGAGAGAGAATTATACTATATAAGAGGAAGAGAGACGGAAATACTATAAACTTCTCTCGGTGAAATAATTTTTAAAATCGGATTAGTAGTTCCTGAGAAACCCTTCAATTTACAAAATGGCCACGTTATGGCACTTAATTGGCCATATCTTTTTAATTAGAATATTTATGGCAACACCACATAGCCAATGTTACCTGGAAAGGATGTAGCTTTCCATCGGCGAAAGATTTTACAAAATCGGTTCAGTAGTTTTCGAGCCTATTCGCAACAAACAAACATACAAACAATAAAATAATAGTATAGATTTATATATGAAAAATTTATATATGAAATATATTTGCTTACCTTTAGACAATTTGTCTAATTGTTTCTTATATGTTTTGACAGTTCCAAGAAAAAGCGTATAAGCTGTTCGGAATGATAAATGCCTTAATTTGTTGTCGCTATAATCATCCATCATCGTGCTGATGCTGTCACTGTAAAATATATATAATACATATATATGTACCCCAATACACAAAACCAGATATGTGAGAAAATGCGTACCGAGGAATGTGTATGTTAAAAACCAATAGAATCGCTTCGTTGAAAGAGTGTCAAATAAAGAATTTTTATTGGTACTTAACAAACATATTCCTCATAATCGGACAAAAAAAATTACAAATATATAATCTTGTGCCTGATATAAGCTTTGTTTTCAACATTAACGAGTAAGTTTATCCGGGAAAAATCACCAGTTAATTATGTATATGAAATATAGTATAAAAAATTAGTTGCAGCCCGAGCTAGAGGAGAGGGCGTAACGGAGCCGAGAACTGTAATGACCAAAAGAGGCTCATACGAAGTTTTTCAACACATTTACGAGAAAATAAACATCAGTTTGTTACTATTTAATTAATCAAAACAAACACACGAACACCTCGCAGCAAGTCGCGTAGGTAACAAAAGCAGTTGATTGCATTTTTTTTAATCTAGCCGCTTTAGTATACGACATAAAAAAAACAACTTTATAATTTTTATTTTTACTCATTCTTAATGCATTTTTGAAATCAATTTATAAAAAAAAACTTAATACTCTTCAAGACATAAATTTTTAAAATTCAAAAATCGATCTGTTCTTTCAAAGGGATGTTTGAGAGGTGAATTAATGTTTTCATTTTTTATTATTTTTTTTTGGTAGAATTATCCTTGCTCAATGTATCTTTGAAAACAGATTTTCTAAATAATTGGCAAAAATTCTTCAGAAAATATTGAATTTTTATTTTATTTAATAGATTTAAGAATAAGGAACTAATAATACTAAATGTATTTTTGAAGTAACACACGTATAAAACACAGTATGAGAGTGACAAATGTTTTTTTTAAAAAGGGTAGCGTGATGCAGATAAGGTCGCCAGTGTATTCATATAATTCCATTGCCCACTATTGCGATAATGTATGGTAAAAAGCACGCGTGGGTTATGGAGCTGTTTACTTTCACAAAAACAACGAAATAAACGCCCTTCCCGAGCAAGTTTGGTTATAATGACAGTAAACTTACCAGACACTTGGTATTTCGACATCGTCTGTATCAGCCTCCTGGTTATGGGCAGCTCGCCACACATTTTTGAATCTTCTATTTGTAACAAGTTCTTCATCAAAAAACATCGTGGTTATTTAATATATGGAGAAAAGTTTTAACTTTATGCTTTATAGAAATTTAACGCAAAGATGATTTAACGTCCAGCGTCGTACAAATTATACCTACTTAATGTAAAATCAAATTACCCACTTGCTAAGATTATTAATTTTTATTTATTTTTTTCACTTATTTTGCTCTGACTTCTTCAATTTTGAAGTTTTCAATTTATTATTTAATTAAAATTTAAGCAAATTAAAAAAACACTAGTTTTTAATATTATGTTTACTTAGATAAGTTTGTTTTGTAAAGAAATTATTTTCTTAAAAACTTTTTGATTTGTCGTTTAAACGCTGAGTGCGTTTATATTGTATGGTTTGCGCATTATACAACACTAACATTGATTAAATTTAAATATCCGATTTAAATAATTTCGTATTTACATATATAAGTTACATCCAGTTGTTTGTAGACTCCGTTTAGGCCACGCATGTACTCCACTGCATCTGGCTAAGCTAAGATTTAAAGACAGTGCTATTTGTGAATGTGGTTTAGATAAGGGTTCAATGAATCATATTGTTTTTGACTGCCCAAAATTAAAATATTCTCTATATGATATTATCCTTTAGCCCGTTTGTTAAAAAAATAGTTAAATGTATTATAGAAAATAATATTAAATTGTAATGCAATGTAGGTTGTATCTTTGTATATTATATATGTTTAATTCTTTTATGTTTATTTGTTTGTCGGTTCCTGTTGCATAACCATCTCTACGTATCACCGTCACTAATCCTGATGTGGAGGAGGACGTACTACGTTGTGGAAAATTATCCGACAAATTGGATATCGATTTAAAAAACGTGGTACAATAAGGAAGATACTTATAGAAAGGCCTAATATTGTAGCTTGGAGATACAGATACCTAACTATTTTGAAACAAAATCACGATGCAAGTAGGCCTGTTGTATTTCTAGACGAGACTTATATTCACGCGTCTTACACAGTGAATAAATGCTGGCTAATAGAAAATGAAGGTGTCCTAATAAACAATTCTGCTGGTGCGCAATGGATGTTCATGCGGGTGGTGAATGGGGATTATACCAAATGTATTATTAATATTTAAATTTCAGTCAAAATCAGGTGACTTCCATGATGACATGACCAAAACAAATTTCATGAAATGGCTTCAGGAAAATTAATTCTTAACTTGCCAGCTAATAGTTTAGTAGTTATCGATAATGCCCCTTATCATTCGGTAAAGTTAAACAAGGCACCAACACTAAGCACTACCAAAGCAGAAATGCAAAACTGGATCATAAATAAGGGGTTATCTTATCTGCCTACCATGATAAAAGTTCAACTTTTTGAAATTATAAAAGAACATAAAGAAGCTCCAATATAATGCTTCAAGCTCATGGCCGCCGTATCACTACGAGTTAAACATAATTTGAATTTATGTGGAGTCTTCTCAAAAGGCGACTAGCTAGTAAAAACGTAGGGCGAGAAACAAACAACACAGTTAACTGTTAATTGAAGAAGCTTTTCAAACTATCACTGTAGAAGACATGTGCGCCACATTGAAGATAAACTTCGTGAAAGAGACCCATCTCTTATGGATATAGCGTAGGGACCTTGAAATTGACAGGTTCATAAAAGAATTAAATAATGAGTCTGATACAGAATCAGACAGCAGTTACGAAGATTCATCTGATTCTGATTATTCGTCATTGGCAATCCACATGGATCATGCTTATTCAAAATAAATATTTTAATTGTAATTCAAATTGATGTTTAATTTATTTATTTTGATAGAAAATTTACTTTTGTATATCAAATAGAACAATCAAATCGAATTTTAATATTTTTTTGAAGAGCAAGAAAATATAACAAATTAAAGGCGTGCAAAACGAAACGTTACATAAAAGTTAAAATTTATGCATTTATATGTAGGTATAAACTATTGAACAAAGAATCTTTTAAAATGAAAAGCCAATCATGTATAGGGGAAGTACGTCCAAAATGACATATACGGACAAAACGACACATTGGCGATATTTATAAATTAGTGCGGTTTAAACTGTCAAAAATAAGCCGACTAAGAAGCTCTTACACCGGAAATATACCATAGGATTTCTGAGAGACGTTTGAAATACACAATGTTGACATTTGTGTTTCGAGGTTAGAATGAAGGTCGTTTGTTTTTTGTTTTTCGGTAAGTTTTCTTTTGTTATTTTATTGTTTTACAGTTTTACATTTTCAAGCATTTCGTGTTCGAAGTGATCGTGTGGAATTTATAACATTATTGCCATTGCAACCAGATTAATCTTTTAATAGTAATATTTTTTAGGCTATGTACAAAATGACATACAACCACTATGGACAAAACAACATAATGTGTCATTTTGTCCGTAGAGAACGGAATGGACAATGGAATCGAAAATGTTTATCTTTCCCCTCACTGCACTCATCGTATTTATGGACCGGTCAAGACATAGTTTAATCAAGACATTTCGGTCTGGCTAAGAAATAATCCAGGAAGAGTGGTGACATTTCTTCAGATCTGATATTTGTTTAATCAAGCTAATGGAAAAACTGTTTTAATTCAAAATGTATGCAATGGTTTCAAAAGCACTGGCCTGTGCTGTGTCTGTGGCCAGTTAATCCAGACATATTTCCAGATCACTTTTTGAAACGGCTGAAACAACAAATATGCAATAGCTTTCATAGCTGATAACCCAGACCCAATCCAGGATCAGTACCTTCTTCCATCGTTGCCAATAGAACCTAACGAGATTATGGCACGGAAACAGAATATTTATTAAAACCATCCATTAGTTCTTGTAAACCATCTAGTTTATCGGATTCTTCAGTCGCAATAGCAGTCACTAATGATATTCATAACACACTGACTGGCCACTCAAACATTTCTCAACCATCTACAAGTTCCTTTTAATCGACAAGTTCTTTAGCAATTCCAGTTTATTTCATTTCCCAGTTCCCAGAGGTAAATTTGTAGGAGGACTGGGTAAACGAAAGCCAAAGAAAATATGGCAGAATTAAAACTCAAAGGAGAGACTGAAGCTAAAAAACCAACTCGTAAAAAAAGGCAGGCAATTATTAAATCTCTTTATATTAAAGATGACTTAGATCAAGATTGTCTTGATCAAGAAGACGAAGAAGACGATTGTGCCTGTATTTATAGCAACAAAGCCTGGTGAGGGGTGGTTGAGGTGCATGCAGTGCAGTCGTTGGGTTCACTAGGCCTGTGCTAATGTGCCAAAGCGTTCCAAAACATTAGTTTGCGAATTGTGCAATAAATTTTTGTAATTACTTATTTTATTCATGGTGATGGCTGTGTATTATGTCATTTAGTCCATACCGACAAAATGGATTTATCTTAATCTTCATTTAATACTAAGTTCTATTAAGATAGCAGTGCAAATATAGCAGAATTAAATGAAACTGGATTAGGAATTAGTTGCAGAATTGATTTTATTACTCGTGAAAATTAGAAAATAAATTTACGCATTTGTTGGTATTTTCTTGCTCTAATTAAATAAAATAAAAACTGGAAAAACAATATAATATTAATATATTTTTTTAATTTAATTTTTATACCGATCCTGGTTACTGCCATATTAAAACTCGCTTTTCTGCGTTGTAAGAGAATATGGCTTTTGTTGCTCACCGAAAAAACAATAAAGAGGGTTCATGAAGACACCTATTATTTTATCGGCTACGATTTTTTTTAGTTTTCAGTAATAAGAAAATTAATAATCTCCGTTTCTAAGTTATTCATGCAATGATAAATTTTGTTTTTCCCTAGAATGTTATAGAAAAAACATTAAGATTGAAAAAAGTACACGCCGCTATATTATTGAGAATAACTTCATGCAACTGGGCTGCAGAGGACCTCAGTGGAACTGGGCATGTCTGAAAGAAGACTTAAGTACATAATTATATGAAATCTATATGGATTTGTTTTTTCAATTTATGTTAATATTAAAAGTCATTTTAATACTAAAGAAGCCCTTTTTGCTATTATTTACTGCATTCTTGATAGAGCTATTATTTATTTTTCAACACACTTGCTCGTAAAGTAGTGTTTTGTTTCACTATTTTTGTGAATGTAAACAGCTTATGGAGCTGCTTTTTACTTTACATTACAGCACCAGTGCGGTAATTGATTTATATAAACAACACGCGCGACTTTGTCTGCATTTTTTCCAATTTTTTTGTATGTTCATATGGTTGTTTCTTTGTTTTTATGTATAAATAGTTCAATCCATGACGACGCAAGGTCTCGTACAAGTAAATATAAAAAGAAGGTTATGCGTCTGAGGAAATAATAAGTTAACCGTTCGTCGTCGTGTATTGAACTACACATATGTTTGTGCATATGGTTGTATCTTTGAACGTCAGTAAGCTTGTATATTTTAGAAAATCAGCGATGTAGTTTTTCCTCGCAAATGTGTTGAAAAATGTCGTATGTACACTCGAGTGCTTCGGTCATTACAGTCGAGGCGGATGGGGGTTGCAGCCGAGAACTGTTTGAACCAACTAAGCACACTTGTATCAAAACGTACTAGATTCTCGTTTTTTCTACTCCCATGTTTTAAATCCTTTATAAAAGATTCTGAAAAGGTAAGCTTTTTGCCAACATAAAACACCCAATGTTCTTATAACCATTATATCATCCAAATGAATGTAATGTTGTACTAAATTTCGTAATAACACTCAAAGGAATGATTCTTTCATCAATACTTAGTTTATTTGTATATAATCAGTAAAGGATGATGTTAGGTTACTAGGAGTGGCTTTTAATGTTAGGAGGAAGCAAACTGTTTCAGAATTGTTTATAGAAGATTCATATCATGAGTGCAGAGAAAGTCTTGTTTGCAACTAACTGTTGATAATGAGGAATTAAACAACAGTTGCATAAACAACTATTACTCATATATTTTATAATAAATAGTTGATTTAATGTGTGACTATGTACATTTATTACCAATTTCAAGATAGATATTTTATGTGTTACTTTTTTTTTTAAGAAAGAAAGAAGGAATTATACTCGTAGACGAATAAAACAATTGAACTTTGCATCTATATGTATATTGAATCGATTACAATGCATCTAATAGAGAATCGTAGCAGGCATATACTCACATTTTCAGTCAAAACATGTTATTCATCGTTAAGAATAAATCGGAATACTGTGATTATTTTTTTATTTCAATTTTTTCAATAACCTCAATCTGATGTTTAATCAAAATATAGTCTGTTATTTTTATTTGACCGAGTTTAAGTTACGCCGTGAGTAGATGCCCACTTTAAAAAGTTATAGAAAGCTTGTATTTAAGCTACAGGTTATTAAATATTCCTATAATTATAGATAACAAATAAATTATAAAAATAAAGTATGTTTTTAAACAGTTTTAGTAAATTTGTATCAACTAAACATATACAAACTTAACAGATAAATTTATAGGAAATTTTTATCATATAGAAATAGTTGACCAAATGAATACAAATATTCAAAACAAATTTGAGTCAGAGAAGAGAAGTGTCTTACATCGATAACTACGATCTAACATCGAGATATTTATATTTATTCACTACATAAGTAGGCCGTGCTGCGTGGGTAGGGGTAGGGCAATTTTGGAATAATTTTAGAGAGAACAGACTGCGCTCCAACACTTACACCAGTGGCTCGGTTGTTATCCATTAATCAAGTTCATAATTTAATAAACGAGAAGAAGCATATCTTGCATCAGCACAAAATGCTATTAAGAAAATGGCTTATAATTTTTTTTTCTTAGAGAAAGAGAGAGAGAAATATAGAATTGAAACACGTGTGTTCTGTGTGTGCACTAATATAACCCACCCCGTTGGAAAAGAGCTTCATCTTACATACGAGGCCTATAATCCTGCATTTAGAAATTACAACATCGAAAAGAGAACATCAGTGCTCGAGAAGAAGAATTTACGTATCACCTACACTGCGCCAGCTGCAATATATTTACTATTGAAAAGTTCTCGCAACTGATCGTAGGAAGAAAGGACCCAAATGCCCTACAGATCTTTCTAAAATGCAGCCCTTTAGCCACAGCACTGACGAGAAACCTTAAATCTTGACTATAAGTATATTTATATTATACGATTACTATATTGATTAATTACTATTAACTTTCGGTTATCCTTCTCTCGTATTCGAATCCCTTGAAAATGAAATAATACTAGAATATTGAAATGACACTTTAATTAATACCTTTTGAAGACACGTAACTATTAAAAATTGTAAATTGAATGAAATTTTTCATTTAAATTAAAGAACCGGATAATTGAGTATAAATCCTATAAAGTGGGCAAAAATAACCACCAGTTCAAGATTTCTAGTGATTTAATAACAGGGATTAAATACGAGGCACTCACACACCATCAGTAGGAAAATGTTCTGTCGGATAGTTGACGTCGTTGAATTTACAGAAATGATGTTCGATACATGATCTAACGATCGTAAATCCACAGACATAACCAGTGTCAGTGGAGCTAAAACGTACTCTGCTGTGTTATTTATGTTGTTATGTTTAGAGGTGAACTTTTACAATAAATAATAAAATATGTAGAGTTAACAAATGCAGAAGTTACTGTGACATTAGAAGTTGAGTGCCAAATTGAAATTAAAATTGAAAATTCAAAGATAAATTAACATTAGTATAGTAAGTGAATATGAAAATATTCAAAATAATTTTAACATCTGCGAAATTTTGAAATATATATTATTCACCGAAACTAAGCCTTATTCGAGATACCGATTGATATCGACAGCTCGGCAAGCTTGCGGGCCTTCAAGTTAGTAAATCCCAAAAATTCCCAAAAATAAAATTTCCAAACATCTATAAATTATACTCAGGCACGTTTCTCAATCCAATTCACTAAACGAGCACATCAAGAACTCCTGTGTTACTCCGTAAGACTTGCTATTCTGTCAACACAATGTAATGATTCATTAAGATCTTGTTAGCTTTAAGGAATAATAATTTCGGTGATTACAAGCAATATCAAAACATTATGACCTGACGCTGTTTTGTATTCTATCCGATCTGTTAGATTCAAAAGAGTCTATATCCATTAAAGTAACATGGTTATTATATAGATGATGTACAGATGTGAATATTATGTAGTTACGTCCTCATGTCATTCATGAATAAGAGAACCTTTTCACTTCACTTAGCTGGTCAAGGTTTACATCGTAATTTAAGTTAAGTCAATCGCAATTTTCGCTGTGTAAATTACTAGTTTATGTAAACAAGTGCTTTACCTTTGTACAAACTGATGGAAACAATCTGCCAATAACTTATCCTTTCCTATCCAAAAAAATAACTTCTATTCTTTTTTAACAAAGCACTGTTCATATTCACAAGGCACCACTCGGGGTTTAAGGCACATCGCTGTTCTGAGCAATATTGAGTATAGCTTAAGCCTCAACTCAAGCTATGCCGTATGGAAGCCACTATTGTGATTTATTTCAGAATAAAATATAGAAGAGCCGTCATATTACTGCTTTTGTTCAAGTTGTCAATACAAAACAAGGTCGAGCGATACAATGAATAGACTGATGTTAGGTGTCGCTCCGGTGTTATGAGCAAATTTGTGAGAATCGCTGCATTGACGTTTGCAAAGAGTTCCAATTAATTGAGAGTGCACAAGGTCCAAAGATAACCTCGAGAGCTCCTTTGGTGAGCAAGATGTTATGAAAGCTGTCGACGAGACCTTGGGGAACCTTGGTTAGCACTTGGTTTTCTTGGTTGCAATTACAACATCAAAATCGACAAAGAAACTTTACAACATAAAACACCCAAATCTTATTGCTATATTATGAGGTTACGAGTTATCGCTTTGTTTTAGGATTCGACATTTATACATAGGAGTGACATCACTTATCCCTTCCGGATGTATACCCTACTCATGAACCTTTTCTCAACGATATTGCATAGCCCCTTTGTACAATGTTGTAATCCTCTTTCCTCTTCTTAGTAATAAACCATTTCTTGTTTCGTATAAATATATAAATAACAACATATTAATATCTTTCGCGTGTATACACGATTCGTGGATGAAAAGTTACGTGCCACGATTTATAAACAAGCATCTAAAAATATACTAGTATATATATATATATAGACACACCCACTGAAATATAGTAAATATAAAAATCGTAGCGAAAATTGAGATTGTCCTTTAAACAGCTGACAATTATAGTTTTCTAATGTAACAGACTCGTTAGCTCTCCCTTTAAAAATATGTACTTTGCGTTTCATTTCGGTTCTTTACCAATTTCACTTCATCTATACCTATTCCTCAATTTGTAGTAAGTCTGTCACAGAAAAACTACAATTGTTATTTGTTATATAAAGTAGGTTTTTTTTGTGTGTAGGTTTTGATATTGCTTGGTCATTTATTTATGTATCAATCCTTCTAAGTCACATTCTGGTTTTTGTTAATTTTAATACATACGAATTCTTAAAAGTTTCGAATGATCAAGTTTAGTAGATAGATCATTTTTTAGCATATTAGTTAACGCAGTTTTTTCGAAATGCAAAAACACAGTGGCTCGGTGGAGGTTGTTTTCGAAGTTAATTAATTATCCGACAGACATTTATCAGACTCACGCTTGACCCTATTCCATTTGAATAAAATCATCTACTATAGGAATAAAACGTATTTTTATATATAATGATAAATGTGGCGAGAAGCGTTTTCACAGGACAAAAGAATCATAGAAAGGCTGTTCATTATTATTAAAGGATAGTTTCTGCTTTAGTGAAGAATATCAATTTTGTATTTTAATGTTAAATGTTTTTGTAATGATGAATTTGTTTGGTATAACTTTCTATCGATTCTAACGTGTGTGAAAACGGAAGCGACTACACATTACGAGTAAGATATACTCGTATATTAATAAGATGTTACCAACGTGCAATCTAGATATTCAGAGTCTGAGAGTAAGAACATTTCCTGCAGAACAAGCGACTAAAATAGAGAACAATGTCAATTAATCCTAAATGTTATAAGTGCGCATTTTATTGAATTGCTTGTTATTGACACAAAATGTTTGTAAGGTTTAGAAGATTACATAAATTATATTTTAAATTAAAGTTTGTTAACCTTCAAATATTTTGTTTTTACTCTTTCCACATCTGTGCACCTTTAGGTACTAAGTTACTATGACTTTTGTAAAAGTTGTTCTCAGACTTAAGTTGCTTTAATTATGTCTTCATTTTCGACCATCAAACCGTAAAGCAAATCTTGATGTTAAAATTTTTTTTTTTCCTTTGAACCAAACTTTTCGCGACACTAAACGAAGGCGATCCAAACACAATATAAACATTCATTTTTGTTGATAATTAGCACCACGCCAAGTGCATCTTGAACGTTTTGCGAAGTGTGCGCTCATCGGATAGATATGAGACGAGTCATGTTTATAAATGCGCACTTATTTACACTTTCCATCTGTTATAGTTAAAATTTAATAGACAAACGCGAAATAAAATTAAAAGTAGAGGATAATCGGCGACCTTTTGCCCTGTAGTAGAGAAGAACCCTTTATCTGATACGCTTACGTTTTCGACGGCCCCACATCACGCGGAACTTTCCTCAGAGCCTAATGGCGCTAGCGTGTCAAGGAAGGTCTAGCCAAGTATCGAGGAATTCCTCGACTTTGACACGTGCCTCTACCAAATTCGCACCGTCATCAGGACTGTGAGGATTCATGTCAGCGCAATGGGCTTTACCTGTAAAATTCAAAAAATTCTTTATTAGTATACATACTTTAAAATATAAATTTTGTGTTCAGTCATAAATGATTAAACAAATATTTTGTTTATTTAAAGGTCATATGATGATAAAATAGATGAATTATCTATGATAGACTATCTGATGAAATTCTATGCTTCATGTCCTTATTTTCTGTCCAAAAAATGGCATTCTATAGTTGATTGGTAAAATCACAGTACTGGATCCCAGTGCTTTCGATGCTGAGCGAATAAGCATAGATTCACTGCAAAGTATTGCAAGTACCTTGAATCGAAAATGATACTTAGTGGATACAAACCTGGCAGCAAATATGGTGAGGACATCACAGGCGCGACTACCCCGATGTCTGTTGGATTGATGTATACGAGTACTAAATAGTACGAGTACTAAATAGTACGAAAATTCGTAATATGAGATAAGATGGAACTACCCCATTCCTAGCGCATAAGGCGCACGGACGAGATGCGTGGAGTACATCTCAAATGCACTCAGGTGGATTTCGAGACGTATCTTAAATATTGCTACTCTGATCGGACTGATCAATTTCTAAACCATTAGAAGGACGGCAGATAGTACCTGTTACCGAAGGAAAGAAGTCCGCCTGCGTCACTTTCCGCTTACAGGTAGAGTGTTCCCTCATACAACTAAATATTTTATGAGATCATTTACAATTACCTTGTAATAGAATAGTGAGACCATTGGAATCCATAATAGATTTCAGCGTATGCCACGGATCGACAGGCGCATGGACGTATACGACTCGATTTTATTGCAGTCTGTGACACCATTCACAAAATTAAGATGAATCTAAAACAATAATTAGTATTAACAATAATGATATAATTAATAAGATAAAAAAACAAAACTAAAATTTTGTTGTCCCACATTAAAATAAGTAAAGCATCAAAAGATCCCATACTGCAGCGTTCGGTTCGGTTATATTAATACACAGGAACAAAGAATAAATTTAAAAAAAGCTTGGGTTTTAATTTTAAAATTTAGGGGTAACCAGAATATTTGTTATAGAAAAAAAATAAGATTGATAAAACAACACGCCACTATATATATTATCGGACCCCCTACCACCATGTGGGTGCTGGGTTACTCGGCTCTTATGAGATGCTCTCCTGGCAGAAGCGGTGAATAGTGTTGTAATCCTTCCCCTCGCGGGTGATTATATATATATATATATAATCACACGCGAGGGGCATATCAAGCCAATAAAGTGCTACTTTATTATGTATGCAATTTCTTCAATTATTCTTCAAACTATTAAACAAAGAAACTTTTAAATTAAAAATGAATTTTATTTAATACTTCAAAGACTTATGAGAAATCAATATAGAGTGCTTCCCTAGGAGAGAAATTGCGCGCGCAGCTTCAAAATGGCAAAGTTAATTAACAATTACTAATACCTGTTTGCAAAATAAATTAGAGAACTTACGTTCAAACTTCGGCTGAAATCTGTATTATCCTTATTATTATCTTGAAGAGCAACAAAGGAATGGCGTAACTATTAAAAGTCCGGGCAGAGGAAATATTTAAATAATTGAACAAAATTAAGATCGAAACTAAACACGTCACTATATTGTGAGTTACTTCACGCAACTGGGCGTAAGAGGACTTTAAAGCGCATACTCCAAATTGACTAAAAGAGGAACTGCGCAGTTCTCATGTCTGGATGAAGACATATTATGTTAAATTAATATAAAATGTATAATAGGAGAAAAATTGCTTGCGTAGCTTTAAAATGTTCTGTTCGCGAAATATATTAGTAGTAGCCTTAATTTTTTTTTGAAGAGTAAGAAAATATAACAAATGATTCTTGTGCAAAACGAAACGTTACATAAAAGTTAAAATTTATACATAAACTATTGAACCAAGAATCTTTTAAATTGAAAATTCAATCATATTTTTAAATTATATGTCAAGTACTGGTAAAGGAATTAGTTGCTGATTAGTACAAAAGAATTTATTTTATTGTTCGTGCCGGTCACGATAAATCGGCATCACTGCATTAAGATAGTAGGAAAATTCTAAATTCATGAATATCTTTATAATTTTTGATACAAATTATGCAGAAATTTGTTGCTATTTTCTTGCTCTAATAAAACAAAAGAAAAACTAGGAAAAAAGTATTATATTAATTTATTTTTTTAATTTAATCTTTATACCGATTCTCGTTACTGCTCAATTAAAACTTGGTTTTCTGCGTTATAAGGGAATATGGATTTGTTTGCTCACCGGAATAATAATAAAGAGGGTTTAATAAGCAACAAATGATTTTGTCGGCTAGGATTTTTATAAGTAAATTAATATTCTCGGTTTCTTAGTAGTTAATGCAATGATAAATTTTGTTTCTCTACAGAATGTTATAAAAAAAACAATAAAAATAAAAAAAACACCGTTATATTATTGCGGGTAACTTCATGACTAAGCTTGAGAGTTTATTGACTAATAAATTTGTTTATTGACAATTAAAAGAAACTCTTGAGCTTCATGTGAAACGGAGAGAAGTTATAAAAGTGAAAATGGAGACAGATGTATATTTGAAAGTATTGGCTAGAATCAGATCTAAAGGAAGAATGCAGGCAACTAGAGAGCGGCATAAAGAAGAACAAATTAAACAAACTTGTACTAGATACATCAGTCCTCCCACTCTAGGGAAGGCTGTGGTAAAACTCGCGTATAATGTCTGTGGGCAAGACGGTTTTTTATAATGAGAGACCAGCTCACATTCTGCCAATTAACGAATTCATAATGTTTGCGTATGTACAACTCAGTAAAATTATATTAATCTTCTGCTATTTCAAAACATACGACAAACTTTCCCAAGCTTCTGAAGCAGGTATCATGTAGTTTCGACAATGAATACTGCATGTCCAGTAGTTGCAATGCATGTACAGAATCCAACATTTGGGATACTACTATAAATTCTAATCCCTGTGTTAATTAGAGGGCTCGTAATTAGAAAACCTTCCAATGAAACATTAGAAGAACACTGATGATAACAGTACTGCTAAATTCGAGCTACATTCTTTTGTTAAAAATGTACAGTCCAATTACTTTCAAAAGTACTCAAAGCAGAATATAGATTCACTTGCCTCAAATGGAACTTTTTCGCTAGTTCACATGGAAAAGGATGGAATTGGTGGAAGTGTCATAAGATCAGTGTGAATCGCGGATCGAAGATGTGGTGGACCGCGGTTATGTCCCGGAAAGCCATCTTCAACAGTGTCCTAGAATTCTATAGAAACACACACACGCACGCACGCACTCACTCACGCACGCACACGCACGTGTTAAAAGGTAAAGAAAGAAACGTTAAATGTTTAATTTTGTTAAAAAAAAATTAATATTCATGTTGAATGTTAAAGAATATGTTGAAATTTTGTTTTTTTTTTCCTTATAAGAATTTCTTTTTGTAATGTTTTTATTTTCGCTTTTAACAACGAATGTTCAACTCTTACCACACCCCGGTTCAAGTGTCCCTAATGGTATGGGTATTGATTTGAGTCAACTCTCCCCGATGAGTCACATAACCCCGAACTCATAACTAGCTGTGCCCGCGATTTCGCCCGCGTGGTATAGTGATACTTCTATATAACTTTTCACCCTCACTAGCTACTGCAACTCTCTCGGACTTCCTCTATTCTTAGACTGTTTCAGTATAGGTTCCATATAGATTATAATACGTAATTACTAATTGCAATAAACATTAAAAACCTTACCTTTGAACTTCGGCCGACGTCCTTATTCACTTGAAACAAATATAATAAAAGAAATAGTAACTAACAAAAGATCGGGCAAACGGAATATTTATGTTTTAGAACAAAACTAAGATCGTAACAAAACACGGCACCATGTTGTGAGTTACTTCATGTAACTGGGCGTTAGGACCTCAGTGCGCATATTCCAATTTGACAATCAAAGGAACTGCGCATGTCTGGAGGCTTGTATGAAATCAATATGGATTAATTTTTTCAATTCAAGACAATATTAAGTTACTTTAATATTAAAGAAGCATTTCTTCTATTATTACACTGCTCCCTTGATAGAGCTATTATTATTTACTAGTCGACCCTTGCGGCGTCATCCATGTGTGATGCTCCGCTCCTACGGGTCGTAGCGTGATGATATATAGCGTATAGCTCGATAATTGAGGTATCTAACACTGAAAGAATTTTGCAAATCGGACCAGCAGTTCCTGAGATTAGCGCGTTCAAACAAACAAACTCTTCAGCTTTATATATTAGTATAGATTATTTTACTCATATATTTTATAATAAATAGCAGTTTTAAAGTATGACTATGTACATTCTTTTAAGATAGATTTTTAAGCGTTACTCATTACTCTTATTTTTTTAAGGTCTATGGTGATCATATTGAAAGGAAACCGGTTATAAGGACTAATACTCGTAGACGAATAAAACAATAGAATTTTGCATCTACATGTATATTAAATCGATTACAATGCATCTAATAGAGAATCGTAGCAGGCATATACTCACATTTTCAGACAAAACATGTTATTCATCGTTAAGAATAAATCGGAATACTGTAATTATGTTTTTGTTTCAATTTTTTCAATAACTTCAATCTGATGTTTAATCAAAATATAGTCTGTTATTTTTATTTGACCGAGTTTAAGTTACGCCGTGAGTAGATGCCTACTTTACATAGTTATAGAAAGCTTGTATTTAAGCTACAGGTTATTAAATATTCCTATAATTATAGATAACAAATAAATTATAAAAATAAAGTATGTTTTTAAACAGTTTTAGTAAATTTGTATCAACTAAACATATACAAACTTAACAGATAAATTTATAGGAAATTTTTATCATATGAAGAAATAGTTGACCAAATGAATACAAATATTCAGAACAAATTTGAGTCAGAGAAGAGAAGTGTCTTACATCGATAATTACGATCTAACATCGAGATATTTATATTTATTCACTACATAAGTACGCCGCGCTGCGTGGGTAGGGGTAAGGCAATTTTGGAATAATTTTAGAGAGAACAGACTGCGCTCCAACACTTACACCAGTGGCTCGGTTGTTATCCATTAATCAAGTTCATAATTTAATAAACGAGAAGAAGCATATCTTGCATCAGCACAAAATGCTATTAAGAAAATGGCTTATAATTTTTTTTTTCTTAGAGAAAGAGAGAGAGAAATATAGAAAAGAAATAAAATTCTGTGTGTGCACTAATATAACCCAACCCGTTCGAAAAGAGCTTCATCTTACAGTGGCCTATAATCCTGCATTTAGAAATTACAAGATCGAAAAGAGAACATCAGTGCTCGAGAAAATTTACGTATCACCTACACTGCGCCAGCTGCAATATATTTACTCTTGAAAAGTTCTCGCAACCGATCGTAGGAAGAAAGGACCCAAATGCCCTACAGATCTTTCTAAAATGCAGCCCTTTAGCCACAGCACTGACGAGAAACCTTAAATCTTAATTACAAGTATATTTATATTATACGATTATTATATTGATTAATTACTATTAACTTTCGGTTATCCTTCTCTCGTATTCGAATCCCTTGAAAATGAAATAATACTAGAATATTGAAATGACACTTTAATTAATACCTTTTGAAGACACGTAACTATTAAAAATTGTAAATTGAATGAAATTTTTCATTTAAATTAAAGAACCGGATAATTGAGTATAAATCCTATAAAGTTGGCAAAAATAACCACCAGGTCAAGATTTCCAGTGATTTAATAACAGGGATTAAATACGAGGCACTCACACACCATCAATAGGAAAATGTTCTGTCGGATAGTTGACGTCGTTGAATTTACAGAAATGATGTTCGATACACGATCTAACGATCGTAAATCCACAGACATAACCAGTGTCAGTGGAGCTAAAACGTACTCTGCTGTGTTATTTATGTTGTTATGTTTAGAAGTGAACTTTTACAATAAATAATAAAATATGTAGCGTTAACAAATGCAGAAGTTACTGTGACATTAGAAGTTGAGTGCCAAATTGATATTAAAATTGAAAATTCAAAGATAAATTAACATTAGTATAGTAAGTGAATGTGAAATTATTCAAAATAATTTTAACAGCTGCGAAATTTTGAAATATATATTATTCACCGAAACTAAACCTTATTCGAGATACCGATTGATATCGACAGCTCGGCAAGCTTGCAGGCCTTCAAGTTAGTAAATCCCAAAAATTCCCAAAGATAAAATTTCCAAACATCTATAAATTATACTCAGGCACGTTTCTCAATCCAATTCACTAAACGAGCACATCAAGAACTCCTGTGTTACTCCGTAAGACTTGCTATTCTGTCAACACAATGTAATGATTCATTAAGATCTTGTTAGCTTTAAGGAATAATAATTTCGGTGATTACAAGCAATATCAAAACATTATGACCTGACGCTGTTTTGTATTCTATCCGATCTGTTAGATTCAAAAGAGTCTCTATATCCATTAAAGTAACATGGTTATTATATAGATGATGTACAGATGTGAATATTATGTAGTTACGTCCTCATGTCATTCATGAATAAGAGAACCTTTTCACTTCACTTAGCTGGTCAAGGTTTACATCGTAATTTAAGTTAAGTCAATCGCAATTTTCGCTGTGTAAATTACTAGTTTATGTAAACAAGTGCTTTACCTTTGTACAAACTGATGGAAACAATCTGCCAATAACTTATCCTTTCCTATCCAAAAAAATAACTTCTATTCTTTTTTAACAAAGCACTGTTCATATTCACAAGGCACCACTCGGGGTTTAAGGCACATCGCTGTTCTGAGCAATATTGAGTATAGCTTAAGCCTCAACTCAAGCTATGCCGTATGGAAGCCACTATTGTGATTTATTTCAGAATAAAATATAGAAGAGCCGTCATATTACTGCTTTTGTTCAAGTTGTCAATACAAAACAAGGTCGAGCGATACAATGAATAGACTGATGTTAGGTGTCGCTCCGGTGTTATGAGCAAATTTGTGAGAATCGCTGCATTGACGTTTGCAAAGAGTTCCAATTAATTGAGAGTGCACAAGGTCCAAAGATAACCTCGAGAGCTCCTTTGGTGAGCAAGATGTTATGAAAGCTGTCGACGAGACCTTGGGGAACCTTGGTTAGCACTTTGAGGTAGTTTTCTTGGTTGCAATTACAACATCAAAATCGACAAAAAAACTTTACAACGTAAAACACCCAAATATTATTGCTACATTTTGAGGTTATGAGTTATCGCTTTGTTCTAGGATTCGACATTTCTACATAGGAGTGACATCACTTATCCCTTCCGGGTGTACACCCTACTCATGAACCTTTTCCCAACGATATTGCAAAGCCTCTTTGTACAATGTTGTAATCCTCGTTCCTCTTCTTAGTAATAAACCATTTCTTGTTTCGTATACATATATAAATAACAACATATTAATATCTTTCGCGTGTATACACGATTCGTTGATGAAAAGTTACGTGCCACGATTTATAAACAAGCATCTAAAAATATACTAGTATATATATAGACACACCCACTGAAATATAGTAAATATAAAAATCGTAGCGAAAATTGAGATTTTCCTTTAAACAGCTGACAATTATAGTTTCCTAATGCGACAGACTCGTTAGCTCTCCCTTTAAAAATATGTATTTTGCGTTTCATTTCGGTTCTTTACCAATTTCATTTCATCTATACCTATTCCTCAATTTGTAGTAAATCTGTCACAGAAAAACTACAATTGTTATTTGTTATATAAAGTAGGTTTTGATATTGCTTGGTCATGTATTAATGTGTCAATACTTCTAAGTTACATTCTGGTTTTTGTTAATTTTAATACATACGAATTCTTAAAAGTTTCGAATGATCAAGTTTAGTAGATAGATAATTTTTTAGCATATTAGTTAAGGCAGTTTTTTCGAAATGCAAAAACACAGTGGCTCGGTGGAGGTTGTTTTCGAAGTTAATTAATTATCCGACAGACATTTATCAGACTCACGCTTGACCCTATTCCATTTGAATAAAATCATCTACTATAGGAATAAAACGTATTTTTATATATAATGATAAATGTGGCGAGAAGCGTTTTCACAGGACAAAAGAATCATAGAAAGGCTGTTCATTATTATTAAAGGATAGTTTCTGCTTTAGTGAAGAATATCAATTTTGTATTTTAATGTTAAATGTTTTTATAATGATGAATTTGTTTGGTATAACTTTCTATCGATTCTAACGTGTGTGAAAACGGAAGCGACTACACATTACGAGTAAGATATACTCGTATATTAATAAGATGTTACCAACGTGCAATCTAGATATTCAGAGTCTGAGAGTAAGAACATTTCCTGCAGAACAAGCGACTAAAATAGAGAACAATGTCAATGAATCCTAAATGTTATAAGTGCGCATATTATTGAATTGCTTGTTATTGACACAAAATGTTTGTAAGGTTTAGAAGATTACATAAATTATATTTTAAATTAAAGTTTGTTAACCTTCAAATATTTTGTTTTTACTCTTTCCACATCTGTGCACCTTTAGGTACTAAGTTACTATGACTTTTGTAAAAGTCGTTCTCAGACTTAAGTTGCTTTAATTATGACTTCATTTTCGACCATCAAACCGTAAAGCAAATCCTGATGTTACAAAATTTTTTTTTCCTTTGAACCAAATTTTTCGCGACACTAAACAAAGGCGATCCAAACACAATATAAACAATCATTTTTGTTGATAATTAGCACCACGCCAAGTGCATCTTAAGCGTTTTGCGAAATGTGCGCTCGTCGGATAGATATGAGACGAGTCATGATTATAAATGCGCACCTATTTACACTTTCTATCTGTTGTAGTTAAAATTTAATAGAAAAACGCGAAATAAAATTAAAAGTAGAGGATAATCGGCGACCTTTTGCCCTGTAGTAGAGAAGAACCCTTTATCTGATACGGTTACGTTTTCGACGGCCCCACATCACGCGGAACTTTCCTCAGAGCCTAATGGCGCTAGCGTGTCAAGGAAGGTCTAGCCAAGTATCGAGGAATTCTTCGACTTTGACACGTACCTCTACCAAATTCGCACTGTCATCAGGATTGTGAGGATTCATGTCAGCGCAATGGGCTTTACCTGTAAAATTCAAAAAATTCTTTAATAGTATACATACTTTAAAATATATGTTTTGTGTTCAGTCATAAATGATTAAACAAACATTTTGTTTATTTAAAGGTCATATGACGATAAAATAGATGAATTATCTATGATAGACTATCTGATGAAATTCTTTGCTTCATGTCCTTATTTTCTGTCCAAAAAATGGCATTCTATAGTTGATTGGTAAAATCACAGTACTGGATCCCAGTGCTTTCGATGCTGAGCGAATAAGCATAGATTCACTGCAAGGTATTGCAAGTACCTTGTATCGAAAATGATACGTAGTGGATACAAACCTGGCAGCAAATATGGTGAGGACATCAGAGGAGCGACTACCCCGATGTCTGTTGGATTGATGTATACGAGTCCTATTTTCGTAATATGAGATAAGATGGAACTACCCCATTCCTAGCGCATAATGCGCACGGACGAGATGTGTGGAGTACATCTCAAATGCACTCAGGTGGATTTCGAGATGTATCTTAAATATTGCTACTGTGATCGGACTGATCAATTTCTAAACCATTAGAAGGACGGCAGATAGTACCTGTTACCGAAGGAAAGAAGTCCGCCTGCGTCACTTTCCGCTTACAGGTAGAGTGTTCCCCCATACAACTAAATATTTTATGAGATCATTTACAATTACCTTGTAATAGAATAGTGAGACCATTGGAATCCATAATAGATTTCAGCGTATGCCACGGATCGACAGGCTCATGGACGTATACGACTCGATTTTATTGCAGTCTGTGACACCATTCACAAAATTAAGATGAATCTAAAACAATAATTACTATTAACAATAATGATATAATTAATAAGATAAAAAAACAAAACTCGAATTTTGTTGACCCACATTAAAATAAGTAAAGCATCAAAAGATCCCATACTGCAGCGTTCGGTTCGGTTATATTAATACACAGGAACAAAGAATAAATTAAAAAAAAGACACATAAAGCTTGGGTTTTAATGTTAAAATTTCGGGGTAACCAGAATATTTGTTATAGAAAAAAAATAAGATTGATAAAACAACACGCCACTACGATATATTATCAGACCCCCTACCACCATGGGGGTGCTGGGTTACTCGGCTCTTATGAGATGCTCTCCTAGCAGCAGCGGTGAATAGTGTTGTAACCCTTCCCCTCGCGGGTGATTATATATATATATTCATTAACTGCATATCAAGCCAATGAAGTGCTACTTTATTATGTATGCAATTTCTTCAATTATTCTTCAAACTATTAAACAAAGAAACTTTTAAATTAAAAATGAATTTTATTCAATACTTTAAAGACTTATGAGAAATCAATATAGAGTGCTTCCCTAGGAGAGAAATTGCGCGCGCAGCTTCAAAATAGCAAAGTTAATTAACAATTATATTAGTAATTCCTGTTTCCAAAATAAATTTGAGAACTTACGTTCAAACTTCGGCGGAAATCTGTATTATCCTTATTATTATCTTGAAGAGCAACAAAGGAATGGCGTAACTATTAAAAGTCCGGGCAGAGGAAATATTTAAATAATTGAACAAAATTAAAATCGAAACTAAACACGTCACTATATTGTGAGTTACTTCACGCAACTGGGCGTAAGAGGACTTTAAAGCGCATACTCCAAATTGACTAAAAGAGGAACTGCGCAGTTCTTATGTCTGGGCGAAGACTTATGTTAAATCAATATAAAATGCTTTTGATTGCAATATTGCTAATTTCTGTTCGCGGAATATATTAGAGAACTTTCGTGTAAACTTCGGAAGGTAGCCTTAATTTTTTTTTTGAAGAGTAAGAAAATATACAAATGATTCTAATGCAAAACAAAACGTTACATAAAAGTTAAAATTTATTATATATAAAATATTTATATATATATATAAACTATTGAACAAAGAATCTGTTAAATTGAAAATTCAATCATATTTTTAAATTCTCTCAAAAGCTCTATCAAGATAGCAGTACAAATATAGCAGAACTAAATAAAACTGGTATAGGAATTAGTTGCTGATAATTCCTAATAATTTATTTTATTGTTCGTGCCGGTCACGATAAATCGGCATCACTGCATTAAGATAGTAAGAAAATTCTAAATTCATCAATATCTTTATAATTTTCGATACAAATTATGCAGAAATTTGTTGTTACTTTCTTGCTCTAATAAAACTTAGTTTTCTGTTTTATAAGGGAATATTGATTTGTTTGCTCACCGGAATAACAATAAAGAGGGTTTAATAAGCAACAAATGATTTTGTCGGCTAGGATTTTTCTAATTTTCATTAATAAGAAAATTAATATTCTCGGTTTCTTAGTTGTTAATGCAATGATAAATCTTGTTTCTGTACGGAATTTTATACAAAAAACAATAAAATTAAAAAAAAACACACCGCTATATTATTGTGAGAAACTCTCATTCTATGAAATATTGTTCTGTGTTATTAAGTCGTATACACCGACTACAATGATAAAAAATAACAACTCACCTCCGTGCTTTACTCCGAGTCTTCGAAGTATATTTAAAGCAAAAAACAATGCATGGATTAAATGAAAAAAATTAAAAAATATAAATGACTATGAAACTTTTACTATATACAGAGATAGATTTAATACAGAGTCTAAAAAATGTTTCGATAGATATGTATGCAGCACTGCGGAAGGATTAGTTATAAATATTAAAATATTCTAGAGTTACATGCACAACCGCAAAATTAAACCTGGAATACCCACTACTATGTCTTATAAGGGTATTTCTTCTAACAATCCTCAAACTATATGTAACATGTTTGCTGATTTTTTTCATTCTGTCTCTGAGCCCTCTACTCTTAATATAAACAATTGGGAGTCTCTTGAATGCGATATAGGTGATAGTCACATTAATTTATGTTCCCTAATATTTAAGATAGATGATGTTCGCAAAGCTCTAAGATCTTTGGATCGCAATAAAGGACCTGGACCTGATACAATACCGCCTAAATTTTTAAAACTTGCCGCCGACGCTATAAGTCTCCCACTTACAATTATATATAATAGGTGTATAGACGATGGAGTTTTTCCCAGATATATGGAAAGTAGCTAATATTACACCGGTGTATAAAAGTGGTGATAGACATGATGTAGAAAACTATCGACCTATCTCAATTTTGTCAACATTGGCTAAGGTATTTGAACGGTTGGTGCACTCGCAGTTGTATCCTAGTATCCACAATGAGATTATACAAGAGCAACATGTATTTGTACAACGAAAATCAACAGTTACCAACTTAATGCTATATGCAAATTATTTATTCGAACACATGGATAATAGAATATAAGTTGATGCTGTTTATACAGATTTTCGAAAAGCTTTTGACAAGGTAGATCATGAAATTCTTTTAAAAAAAATTGCTTTTAATGGTGTAAGAGGTAATTTGCTGAGATGGTTTGCTTCTTATGTTATTAATAGGACTCAAAAAATAGTGGTGAGAGGTTTCGAATCTGATATCTCTCACATTTCATCTGGCGTACCCCAGGGATTAATATTGGGGCCAATACTATTCATAATGTTTATTAATGATATCAATAATTGCTTCAAACATTGTAAATTCCTTTTGTACGCCGACGATCTCAAAATGTTAAAAATGTTATTTTGAACTTGAATATGCACTGCAAATCTGGAATCCTATTTACAATAAATATATAAACCAAATCGAAAATTTACAACGACTTCGTATAAACGAGTCGTACTCCCAGCTACTGGATAGGTGCAAGTTAATGAGCCTAAATCGAGGCGCAATTTACTAAGTGTGATGATGCTTTATTATATATGCAACTCAAATATTGATTGTCATGAATTGTTACGCAATTTATAATTTTTAGTACCTAACAGACCTACACATCGTGCGTGTATTACACCACGACTTTTTGCTACAAAGAAATGTAAAACTAATACTGACAAACGCTCACCTCTATACCGTTTGTTAAACTTGTATAATTATAAGTTTCCTACTGCTGATATATTTGCACTAAAGACAAACGTATTCAAAAATAAAATATCAAAATTATCAAGAGCCACGAGTAGATTAATTAATGTACGATGACAAATATATATATGCCATGTATTTATCTGTATATGTATATATGTATGTGTTTATGTATGTATTTATGTATAATAAACATAAATTATCTATAATAATATTTGCTTATTGTTTTTGTTTGCCCTGATATACTATTTTAATTTAAGTAAGTTATAATTGTTAAAGTAATTAGTGGATAACGATGTGAATTGTACATATACCAGTTTCTTTTTTACACTGTATACTTTATCTACTTTAAACATTTGTACAATTGTTTGTTATATATCCCAAATAAATAAAATAAAATAAAACTTCATGCAACTGGGCTTGAGAGTTTATTGGCTTTATACTATTGACTAGTATGGCGTAAATAACACAAACAGTTTAAATAGTTTTTACTTCACCGCAAGTCGGGTTTGTCAGGGAAGGGAATGTATATCGCACGCGCCCGCAGATCCAACTCAACTGTCATGACTGCTGCGGCGCCACTAACACCTCCGCCCGCGCCAGCAACCCCCCGTCGCCGTCCTTACGCCGGTCATTCAAATATATGGAACATAACCCCCGCCCTAAACAACTATAAATGTTTACGAGGAAAATAAGGAACACTAGGAGTCAATAGGAAGGCGAACCAACTTGGTTAGAGTTCACTTAAGAGTACCTGTCGATGTTCTAACATCAACTATGCGCACAATATTATCTTTACCGGGGTAAAGTTGGGAAATGCGACCACGTCGCCACTGTAAAGGGGGTAAATTATCATCATTTATAAGGACTAATTCGCCTACCGTTGGAGGATTCACGGGATCTGTCCACTTTTGCCTAGTTTGTAAGGTATAAAGGTACTCTGATTGCCACCGCGACCAAAAGTTTTGGGTTATCTGTTGCACAACTTGGAAACGGGTCAAGCGATTTAATCTTACGTCTTTAAATAAAAGCTCGGGTAACGCGTTAAGGGGTTGGCCTATCAAAAAATGACCAGGGGTTAGAACTTCTAAATCATTGGGGTCATTTGATATAGGGCACAAAGGTCGGGAATTTAAAACCGCTTTAATCTTTGCAAAAACTGTAGTCAATTCTTCAAATGTTAAAGGGGTCTCGCCTATTACTCTCTTAAGGTGGGTTTTTGCAGACTTGACACTGCTCTCGAACAAACCACCCCAATGCGGGGTTGCAGCAGGGTTAAAAAACCAATTTATACCGCGCTTTGATAGGCTATCACTAATATTTAAATTATTTTTAGACAAAAATTCATACACATCAGTAAGGTAATTCGAAGCTCCAAGGTAATTTCTATCGCAATCTGATCTAACTAAACTAGGTAGGCCGCGTCGGGAAACAAAACGGGAAAACGTAGCTATGGAGGCCTCAGTCGTCAATTCTGAGACAACTTGCATGCTAACACTACTTTGCTATCACACCAGGTCAGGATGGATTCTAAATTGATCGACTATCGCAAAGGAGGGACAACATGATTGATCAATTTAGTAAGAAGAACTGCACCCATCAATTCCAATTTGGGAATATCAGACACAAACACTACTACATGCCTACAAAAGTTAATAAGGATAAGGCTAATGTCCTTTTGTAATTTAGGACCACTATGTAGGCACTCATTAAATGATACACCACTAGACGTAGGACAACTACCATCAAACACAACGAATTTTAGATTTGTCTCCGGGCTTAAACACACCATGGTGGGGCATGAAGTAATGCTCAGGAGGTAAAGGGTAAGGAAATAAGCTCATGTGATATAATTCTAAATATTCACGCATAAAGGCTATATACTTCTCACGTAATTTAGGGTTGGTTGACAGGCGCTTCTCGAGACCAAGGAAGCGTCGTATCGCTGTAGGTTTAGAATCACCGAGGGTAGGTCGATTATTTAAAAAGGGAAGTCTCACAATAAATCTACCATCTGTATGCGGAGAAGTAGTATTTTTAAAAATTAATTCACACTCATTATCTAAAGGGTTAGGTATTAAGGGTTGAGGGGTCTCTTCGACCTGCCAAAATCTCTCTACTAAACGGGATAAGGATACACCAGTCATAGGGGGTTCAAGATCACCATAATCTCCAGGGACAGGACCGCAAACAATATAACCAAAAATTGTAGGTATTGCACTAAAACTATCAAAGTTTATTGTTTCACCTCTAGTAAAAAGTGATCCCAACACATCAGCTCCAAGTAGTATAGGGCCAGGTTTATTATAGGTAGGGAAAAATCACTACAAGGGGACATCACACGATCGGGAAACTCAAACTCGGGATGTGTACCGGCAATCACATCTATAACCATGGCAGAGGTAGATATCTCGGGATAGGAATAATAAATAGGTCTAAAACACAAAGGGATATAACCGCGGGACACAACTATTTGTATATCACCTATGCCACGAACAGGGGCTCATAAGGGGAGATAGGCATATTAAGGTAACCACCGTGATCACGCTCAAATCTCGATTTTTACTCAGGGGGAAGTCGCTCTGTTTCACTCTAATGTCATCTATTTTATCTCTAATAGATCTTAACTCTGTCTTTACATATGTGATTTCTTGGGCGTCTATAGTTGGGTTTAATGCACCAAGGAGCTCGGAACATGCAGTATTAAATTTATCACAATAGGTATCTAGATCTTTAAAACGGAGCATTAAACGCGGAAGTGATGCGGTTTGTAACAAACTGTAGGTATCGTTTATCCGTTCTCCTACAAATCGTAAGTCTCCTATGTAATGTCTATATTCCATAGATTCTACAAAAAGAACGTCTTTATTTTTAATTGTGTCGCTAGGATTCATTTTTTCTATTCAAACAAAGTTCTAAGAATTATATAAGCTAATTACAAAAAACGAGAAACCCAATTATAACACGAATGATTCGAGATTTTTCTAGGGATGCGGCGCAGGCGAAACGTCATCAATGACGTCACTAAACACGTTTACGATACAAAAAATTACGTGAGTGTTTACCGTTTAAAATCTTTAAAAAAGTAGTGAGGTTTATGTCTTTCCTTTCTAATAAATTAATCCCTCCGACGTGTTTAATCCGCTGGTTATTAATAACTGTACATGATACCGCAATCTCCAACGTCAGTTGACTTGTTATTCCGTTGATGGCTCCATCTATTACTAAACTATTCCCATCTTTCGAATGCTTCAGCCGTATTCGAGGGGGTGTATTCACGCCACCTCTCAACTCTGACCGGGATCGGCTGGTCATAAGTAGATACAGCCGCATCTATTTGCTGTCTACGGGTGATCCTCACACCGATCGTACAGATGATTCGTATGTGGCCACGTTTTCCACATTGATAACACAACGGATTATACCGGCGCTGAGTTGGAGTACTTTCCACTGTAACCATCTCTCTCAGTCTGATGGCTTTCGAATCTTGACGCACTGCTTCTACTACAGGCCGGATAAGATTGGTAGGCCTTTCTTATAAGCTTCTCTATCTCTACCGACTACTGTTGCAAGTTCTCATTGGTTCGCTGCATTCGATCCTTGATTTGGGCCTGATATACATGCTCTAGATGGCTGTCACCGTAGATTCTAAAGCCTCGAAGAGCTCACCATATGTGATATTCCGACCGGTATCGCTAGCACATAAAGCTTCCAACACTGACTGCGCCTCATCATCTGACCAGCTACTTGCTTTCTTGACGGTCTCGAACTGGAACTTGAAAGCTGCCCTCGATGTCTTGCCACGAACTGCGGAATCTTTTAAACCTTCCCCGATGAGACACTTTCTACATTACGTGTAACGACTCCGCTAGATTCCAGATGGATAACTCTATTTTAGATTTGCATTAAACGGCAATTATGATGTTCTAAAACTTCTTCATGTTTATTATACGTTTATTAAACGACTCTAATCTTTTGAACTGTTTCCACTTTCTTTTGCACCGCCTCGACCCTCTGCGTTTCTCTCTATAGATACAATAAGGTTTTTTTGCAGACTATCGTGAAGTGCGCTCAATGTTCCTCTTGTCGGCGAGCCTGTTCCTCTTGGCAACGTGCTTGTTCTGCTTTAAGGTCACGTAGCTGTTCTTCTTGGCGGCGAGCTTGTTCTTCTTGACGGCGAGCTTGTTCTTCTTGGCGGCGAGCTTGTTCTTTTTGACGGCGAGCTTGATCTTTTTGGCATCGGACTTGTTCTTCCTTAAGAACATGTAGTTGTTTTTCTTGGCGGCGAGTTTGTTCTTGAATCATGGCTGCTATTTGCTCCATTACTGAAGTCGGCAACTTCACCTCCACTACCACTCACGCCCGAACTTTCTCCTTGCTCCGCTTCGCCATAGAGCGTGTCGTCACTCCTTCTTTTCCGCTCCTCGGTACCAACGGCATTTTCCAATCCAATTTCTGAACCAACTGTTACGAGCTTAAGTTCAGGATTGGAAAAAAATCATAGATGCTTCGTTGGTAAAGCCACCACTTGCCACTTTCTCTGCACTTCGAATTCACTTCTTTACTCTCGAGTATAAGACTGACTTGCAATCGTCCGTACAACACTTTATATAGGTTTTCATATAGAAACTTCTCGCAACTTGATTCTAGCAATTTCAAAAAAAGATTATTCTATCAACTTCTGGAAAGATCTAGAGTTATACCCATCTCACTCGAACACATAAATTTGCCTAATGTTGTCCTTTTCCCACATGTCAATCATCGAAGGTTCGCGAAATTTCCGGCAAACGACATCTTGCTTTCTCTCTCGGTTCATCTTGCCGTTTTATTATATTTTGATATTATCTAGCAAGTTCGAAATAAAGCTTAGTCTAGGCTTGCGAATTGTTTTAATGTTGATTCGCAACAATATATTAATTATACAATACGTAAATAAGATAATACAGGCACTAAATAAGATAATACATATATAAAATACATACTCGATACATAAATTAATAAAAGTTAATTAGTCAGCCTTAATAATAAGTAATTATTAAGGCTAATTGATGACTTGAATAAGTATATAATTTAAACAACAGGTTAAGAAAATCCAACAAGTTTGATTAAAGGAACGGTAAATGTTTAATTAACCGACTTCAAAAAGGAGGAGGTTCTCAATTCGATTGTTATATATAATTTTTAATGTATGTATATTAATTACGCTGAGATTTATGATCCGATTTACGTTATTCTTCTTTTGTTTGATGCGGAATAGTTGCCATTTAGTCCCTTAAAAATTTAACATAGTTTGACCCTGTAGTTTTCATTTTATAAACATTTATAACGTTCCCGCTTTTTGAGATCTATATTGTTTAAGGCGCGCGGCACCTTTTTTTATGAATGTACACCAATTGCGCTGATTTTGTTAACAAATTGTTTAATAATCATGTTAAATGTGGAATGTTAAAGAATGTGTTGAAATTTTGTTTTTTATAGGAAGAATAAGAATTTCATTTTGTAATTTTTTGTTTAATATATCTGTGATTTAAACTGCAAGATGTTTTTATTTTCCCCTTTAAAAGCCAATGTTCTACTCTCACCAATGGTATGGGATATGAGTCAACTCTCCCCGATTTGACTCATATCTCATTTTTCATTCAAATATATATAACATATTTCAGTAATATAGTATCGAAAGAATAATTATGCATAAGAAAACCTAAATAAATAGCTACTGCAACTCTCCCGGACTTCCCCTATCCTTAGACTGTTGCAGTATAGGTTCCATTTAGAGATTTAATTATTAATTTCTGATTACAATAGTCATTAAAAACCTTACCTTTGAAATTCGGCCGACGTCCTTATTCACTTGAAACAAATATAATAAAAGAAATAGTAACTAACAAAAGATCGGGCAAACGGAATATTTATGTTTTAGAACAAAACTAAGATCGTAACAAAACACGGCACCATGTTGTGAGTTACTTCATGTAACTGGGCGTTAGGACCTCAGTGCGCATATTCCAATTTGACAATCAAAGGAACTGCGCATGTCTGGAGGCTTGTATGAAATCAATATGGATTAATTTTTTCAATTCAAGACAATATTAAGTTACTTTAATATTAAAGAAGCATTTCTTCTATTATTACACTGCTCCCTTGATAGAGCTATTATTATTTACTAGTCGACCCTTGCGGCGTCATCCATGTGTGATGCTCCGCTCCTACGGGTCGTAGCGTGATGATATATAGCGTATAGCTCGATAATTGAGGTATCTAACACTGAAAGAATTTTGCAAATCGGACCAGCAGTTCCTGAGATTAGCGCGTTCAAACAAACAAACTCTTCAGCTTTATATATTAGTATAGATTATTTTACTCATATATTTTATAATAAATAGCAGTTTTAAAGTATGACTATGTACATTCTTTTAAGATAGATTTTTAAGCGTTACTCATTACTCTTATTTTTTTAAGGTCTATGGTGATCATATTGAAAGGAAACCGGTTATAAGGACTAATACTCGTAGACGAATAAAACAATAGAATTTTGCATCTACATGTATATTAAATCGATTATAATGCATCTAATAGAGAATCGTAGCAGGCATATACTCACATTTTCAGACAA
Organism: Limenitis camilla; assembly: GCA_905147385.1. Classification (NCBI taxonomy): domain Eukaryota; kingdom Metazoa; phylum Arthropoda; class Insecta; order Lepidoptera; family Nymphalidae; genus Limenitis; species Limenitis camilla. Next base: position 9,998,809 of record LR990224.1, read on the forward strand.
AACATGTTATTTATCGTTAAGAATAAATCGGAATACTGTAATTATTTTTTTGTTTCAATTTTTTCAATAACTTCAATCTGATGTTTAATCAAAATATAGTCTGTTATTTTTATTTGACCGAGTTTAAGTTACGCCGTGAGTAGATGCCCACTTTACACAGTTATAGAAAGCTTGTATTTAAGCTACAGGTTATTAAATATTCCTATAATTATAGATAACAAATAAATTATAAAAATAAAGTATGTTTTTAAACAGTTTTAGTAAATTTGTATCAACTAAACATATACAAACTTAACAGATAAATTTATAGGAAATTTTTATCATATGAAGAAATAGTTGACCAAATGAATACAAATATTCAGAACAAATTTGAGTCAGAGAAGAGAAGTGTCTTACATCGATAACTACGATCTAACATCGAGATATTTATATTTATTCACTACATAAGTACGCCGTGCTGCGTGGGTAGGGGTAGGGCAATTTTGGAATCATTTTAGAGAGAACAGACTGCGCTCCAACACTTACACCAGTGGCTCGGTTGTTATCCATTAATCAAGTTCATAATTTAATAAACGAGAAGAAGCATATCTTGCATCAGCACAAAATGCTATTAAGAAAATGGCTTATAATTTTTTTTTTCTTAGAGAAAGAGAGAGAGAAATATAGAAAAGAAATACGTTTGTTCTGTGTATGCACTAATACAACCCAACCCGTTCGAAAAGAGCTTCATCTTACATACGAGGCCTATAATCTTGCATTTAGAAATTACAACATCGAAAAGAGAACATCAGTGCTCGAGAAAATTTACGTATCACCTACACTGCGCCAGCTGCAATATATTTACTTTTGAAAAGTCCTCGCAACTGATCGTAGGAAGAAAGGACCCAAATGCCCTACAGATTTTTCTAAAATGCCCTTTAGCCACAGCACTGACGAGATACCTTAAATCTTAACTATAAGTATATTTATAATATACGATTATTATATTGATTAATTACTATTAACTTTCGGTTATCCTTCTCTCGTATTCGAATCCCTTGAAAATGAAATAATACTAGAATATTGAAATGACACTTTAATTAATACCTTTTGAAGACACGTAACTATTAAAAATTGTAAATTGAATGAAATTATTCATTTAAATTAAAGAACCGGATAATTGAGTATAAATCCTATAAAGTGGGCAAAAATAACCACCAGGTCAAGATTTCCAGTGATTTAATAACAGGGATTAAATACGAGGCACTCACACACAATCAATAGGAAAATGTTCTGCCGGATAGTTGACGTCGTTGAATTTACAGAAATGATGTTCGATACACGATCTAACGATCGTAAATCCACAGACATAACCAGTGTCAGTGGAGCTAAAACGTAATCTGCTGTGTTATTTATGTTGTTTTTATTTTTAGAGGTGAACTTTTACAATAAATAATAAAATATGTAGCGTTAACAAATGCAGAAGTTACTGTGACATTAGAAGTTGAGTGCCAAATTGAAATTAAAATTGAAAATTCAAAGATAAATTAACATTAGTATAGTAAGTGAATGTGAAAATATTCAAAATATTTTTAACAGCTACATATTATTCACCTAAACTAATCCTTATTCGAGATACCGATTGATATCGACAGCTCGGCAAGCTTGCGGGCCTTCAAGTTAGTAAATCCCAAAAATTCCCAAAGATAAAATTTCCAAACATCTATAAATTATACTCAGGCACGTTTCTCAATCCAATTCACTAAACGAGCACATCAAGAACTCCTGTGTTACTCCGTAAGACTTGCTATTCTGTCAACACAATGTAATGATTCATTAAGATCTTGTTAGCTTTAAGGAATAATAATTTCGGTGATTACAAGCAATATCAAAACATTATGACCTGACGCTGTTTTGTATTCTATCCGATCCGTTAGATTCAAAAGAGTCTCTATATCCATTAAAGTAACATGGTTATTATATAGATGATGTACAGATGTGAATATTATGTAGTTACGTCCTCATGTCATTCATGAATAAGAGAACCTTTTCACTTCACTTAGCTGGTCAAGGTTCACATCGTAATTTAAGTTAATTCAATCGCAATTTTCGCTGTGTAAATTACTAGTTTATGTAAACAAGTGCTTTACCTTTGTACAAACTGATGGAAACAATCTGCCAATAACTTATCCCTTCCTATCCAAAAAAATAACTTCTATTCTTTTTTAACAAAGCACTGTTCATATTCACAAGGCACCACTCGGGGTTTAAGGCACATCGCTGTTCTGAGCAATATTGAGTATAGCTTAAGCCTCAACTCAAGCTATGCCGTATGGAAGCCACTATTGTGATTTATTTCAGAATAAAATATAGAAGAGCCGTCATATTACTGCTTTTGTTCAAGTTGTCAATACTAAACAATGTCGAGCGATACAATGAATAGACTGATGTTAGGTGTCGCTCCGGTGTTATGAGCAAATTTGTGAGAATCGCTGCATTGACGTTTGCAAAGAGTTCCAATTAATTGAGAGTGCACAAGGTCCAAAGATAACCCCGAGAGCTCCTTTGGTGAGCAAGATGTTATGAAAGCTGTCGACGAGACCTTGGGGAACCTTGGTTAGCACTATGAGGTAGTTTTCTTGGTTGCAATTACAACATCAAAATCGACAAAATAACGTTACAATATAAAACACCCAAATATTATTGCTACATTTTGAGGTTACGAGTTATCGCTTTGTTCTAGGATTCGACATTTATACATAGGAGTGACATCACTTATCCCTTCCGGATGTATACCCTACTCATGAACCTTTCCACCACGATATTGCATAGCCCCTTTGTACAATGTTGTAATCCTCGTTCCTCTTCCTAGTATCTTTCGCGTGTATACACGATTCGTGGATGAAAAGTTACGTGCCACGATTTATAAACAAACATCTAAAAATATACTAGTATATATATATAGACACACCCACTGACATATAGTAAATATAAAAATCGTAGCGAAAATTGAGATTGTCCTTTAAACAGCTGACAATTATAGTTTCCTAATGCGACAGACTCGTTAGCTCTCCCTTTAAAAATATGTATTTTGCGTTTCATTTCGGTTCTTTTCATCTATACCTCTTCCTCAATTTGTAGTAAGTCTGTCACAGAAAAACTACAATTGTTATTTGATATATAAAGTAGGTTTTGATATTGCTTGGTCATTTATTTATGTATCAATACTTCTAAGTTACATTCTGGTTTTTGTTAATTTTAATACATACGAATTCTTAAAAGTTTCGAATGATCAAGTTTAGTAGATAGATATTTTTTAGCATATTAGTGAACGCAGTTTTTTCGAAATTCAAAAACACAGTGGCTCGGTGGAGGTTGTTTTCAAAGTTAATTAATATCCGACAGACATTCACCAGGCTCACGCTTGACCCTATTCCATTTGAATCATCTACAATAGGAATAAAATGTATTGTTATATATAATGATAAATGTGGCGAGAAGCGTTTTCACAGGACAAAAGAATCATAGAAAGGCTGTTCATTATTATTAAAGGATAGTTTCTGCTTTAGTGAAGAATATCAATTTTGTATTTTAATGTTAAAAGTTTTTGTAATGCTGAATTTGTTTGGTATAACTTTCTATCGATTCTAACGTGTGTGAAAACGGAAGCGACTACACATTACGAGTAAGATATATATTAATAAGATGTTACCAACGTGCAATCTAGATATTCAGAGTCTGAATCATTTCCTATAGAACAAGCGACTAAAATAGAGAACAATGTGAATGAATCCTAAATGTTATAAGTGCGCATTTTATTGAGTTGCTTGTTATTGACACGATTTGATTGCCCTCAAACATTTGTTTGTGTTTATTTTACTTTTTCTACATCTGTGCTCCTTTACTATTCCAATAGTCGTTTCGGACTTGAGTTGCCTTAATTACTCTCATGTTGCTTCAAACCTTCGACCTTCAAACCGTAAAGCGATTTCTTCTTTCCCCGCTCAACTCTTCTCCCATTGCTCTTCTAGACCGATTCCCTCAAATCTGGGAATCCTGCGTAAAGTTGTTAATGCATTCCCCTTTTTCCTTTTGAAGTAAACTTTTTCGCGACAGTAATCAAAGGCGGTCCAAACACAATATGAAGATTCATTTTTGTAATTAATTAGCACCGCGCCAAAGTGCATCTTGAAATTTACTTAAGATATTCCGTTTCGCGAAGTGTGTGCCTAAATTACAATTAAAAGCAGAGAAAAATCGTCGTATTTTTGCCTTGTAGAAGAGAATCCTTTATTTCATACGCTTACGCCTTCGTCGGTCCCACGTCACGCGGAACTTCCCTCAGAGCCTCATCGCGCCAGCGTGTCATATATCGAGGAATTCTTCGACTTCGACTCGTGCCCTTCCGAAACTCGCGCTGTCCTCAGGACTGAAGGGATACATGTTTGCTCTTTACGGGGCTGTACCTGAAATTCAAAATATATTAATTAGTACACACACTTACACACTTTAAAACATAAACTTTTTGTGCACTCCTAAATGATTAAACAGACCTATAAGTTTGTTTAGTGATCACACATATAATCCCTGGTCTTCAACTCTCCCCAGCTTCGCCCGCAATGGGCTTATGTATTATACGTCAGAGAAATGAGTTATTTATATTTTAAAACTAAATTTAGATCGAAATAAAACCCGGCACCATATTGTGAGTTATTTAATGTAACTGGGCGTCAGAAGAGCTCAAAGCGCATCCAAATTGACTAATAGAGGAACTGCGCATGTCTGTATAATGAATTATATGGATATATGTTTTTAGTCATTTTCTATAATAACTCGCGTAGATTTAAAGTGGCGAAGGCAATAAATAATAATAATAATAAATCAAAAGTTTCCTATAATTACAGATTTATAATTGTAATATATACATTTAAAAACTTACGTTTGAATTTTCGGTCGGATTCCTTATTATTTACTTGAAGAGAAAAAAATAAATTAAAGAAGTGGCGCAACTAGGCCGGGCTCACAAAATATTTAAATTTAAAAACAAAATGAAGATCGAAACAAAATACGACACCATATTGTGAGTTACTACGTGCAACTGAGCTTGTTGGGACGAAGACGTATGTTCAATCAATATAGGAAGCTTTCCTAGGGGAAAAACTGCGCGCGCAGCTTCTAAATGGCAAAGTTAATGCGCAATTGCTGTTTTCTGTTTGCAAAAGATATTAGAGAACTTATATTTAACTTCAACCAGAATCTTTATTATTATTATATCATACTTTAGAACAAAATTAAGATCAAACCATATTGTGAGTTATTTAATGTAACTGGGCGTCAAAGGACTCTAGAGCGCATACTCTTAATTGACTAATAATAATTAAACTGCGCATGTCCGGATGAACGAAGAACTACTTATATGAAAGAATTATGGAGATGTTAAATAGACTAAGTTACTCCTTGTTACACCAGCTATCTACCATTGAAAGTCCCGTCAAAATTGGTCCAGCCATTTCAGAGATTAGCCGAAACAAACAGACAGACATACAAAAATAGTAAAAAATGTTGTTTTGGTATATATACCGTGTATACATCCATATGCACTTAATAAAAAGTGGTTATTGTAATATTACAAACAGACACTGTTAAATGAAATGTTGAAATGAAAATAAAGCTATAAAGAAGGGGAGCCCAAGCAGGGATTTGGGGATTTACTACAGCGCGGCAGATTATTATACAGGAGGATATCTTGTACCTGTTTAAGTACTTCCACCAAATATGAGCCCCATATATAAGGCCGCGCGTCAAGGATAAAGGATCAGATTAGTAAAAAAAAATTGACCATCAGAAAATCTCGAGCGCATCTGATTAAGGTAGGGTGAGTTAATTACATGCTAAAAAGTGTATATTCCACTAATCTGACAATTTTATAGTGACGTAAAGAAAGGGGAGGGCGGAAAATTTGTAAAAAAAAAACGTTATCTCGACATTCTCGAGCGTGGTTAAATTTTTTTTATTTTGTAGGAAATAATTCAAGGATAACGAAAAACATATAATCTGACTATTTCCACAAGCCGAAGTAACAAAAATTCGTCGATAAAGTTTAATGCGTTTCTATTCCCCTCTCACTTTTTCTCTAACTATTACTCTCTCACTCCGTCCATGTACATCGATTTTATAAATCTTTACCACTTATTTATTAAAAGTATTAGAGTTGGAGATATAGACTCATACATATATACCATTGCAAAAATCGTCAGCTTATTCTTCTATTACAATTAACCCAACTATAGTAGATGGCTAGTGTATTACATTAATTTACTGCAACATGTAGATAATACACATCCAGGCCTCCGAACTGAAATAGCTAAGGGTTCGTTTGGAATCAGAAGAACCATCAAGCCTTTCTCACGAATTCCTGTGGATTTAACGTTAGAGCAGACAATCAATGGTGATGCTGCTCGTCGTCTTACTGGAAGCGTTAACCTCACAAATTCAATTTCTGCTAGACAACGTTGGGCTAAAAATCATGGAGCGCGAACAAGAATTATATGTCATGTACTTACTCGTGCAGGGCTTGACAGAAACTACCATGATATTGCTGCTGATCTGCACCCACATAGGATGAAAAAACAACACATCCAAATTGAAGCTTTTTCGAACAGTGTCCTGCAGACCATCAATCCATTCTCTCCTTCAATTGATAAGGATCTGTTATTTAACATTTCAACAGGGCAAGCTGCTCCTTTAGAAATTACAAACTGTTTACTAAAGACAGTGTCTGAAGGAACAATTCAGCGAGATCAATTCAAATTAGAATGCAATTTAAATTCAGACAGGTTTCACCAGCCATTAAAAAAAAACACGGTGCTGACTTTTGCAAGCCTCAAGAAAAAAAGAAATATAAAAATTGGTGGAAAAGTGCACGAAGTTACATTGCAGCGTGATTTATTCGGCCGGTTATTGGCTCTATCTATTGATACGAGTATAGACTTGGAGAAAGTACTCTGTTTTTCTATAACTCCTATGCCGTTATCCCTGTGCCATATAGATGGTTCTTTAAACAAGACTAATAAGTCAGTACTAATTCATGAGTTAGAGAAACAAGTCGAAGATATAGAACAACCGCCATCCCAAATTGACCTTCGAATTGTAGATGGCTTCTTTTTTTAAATACTTTTAAAGAAATGCCCCGTAGTTTTGGAGGCGTGTCAAAAAAGACATTACAATGCCTTGTCAATAACGCAGCAAGTAGAGTTGCCATTATATTTGATCGCTACTTCACACCCTCTATTAAAGATTATGAGCATTCTCTTCGAGGTAGTGTAGACGACAAGGAATTCCATATTTCCGGTCCTCAACAAACAAGAACATCAGATATTACGAAATATTTAAAAAATATAAAGTTTAAGGAAGCTATCTTCAAGTTTTTCATCGATAATTGGACTGATCAGGCAACGATTATCGGTAGTAAAGTAATTTACATAATACATGATTTGTGTTATGAATATTCTGTTACTGATAATAGAGTAACACGCATCAATAATTATGAGTTGTCATGCCCTGATCACGAAGAAGCGGATACGAAGATAGCATTTCTTGCTTGTCAACAAAATGAAGATTCTACTATTACTATCAGAACTTCTGATACTGATATATTGGTCATCATGTTAGCGAATATGGAACACCTGCAAGCAAGATTAGAAGTTTGGATGGATCTTGGAGTTGGCAATGCACGCCGATACATCGACGTATCCGCTCTTTACAAAAAATTAGGCCCAAAAATTTCGAAGGCGGTTCCAGCTTTGCATGCGTTAGTTGCGATTTCAACCCGGCATTGTACCGACGAGGGAAAAAAAACCTTTGCAATTTCTGATGAATTCAGAAATTTTCCAGAGCATAATGTACAGGATTCTTTTAATATCATACAGTCTTTTACTTGCCACTTGTACGGGTTGAAAAAATTAGGCGATGTCAATCAAGCCAAGGATTGTCATCTTCAATAAGACGTACAAGGTAAAAGATAAATCACAACCTTTCTCCTTGAGTGTCCGGAATTACGATGCGTGCAACTTGCCACCCTGTCTATCGGAGTTACTCCAGCAAGTGTTATGCACAAGTTTCATCGCATACTTGTGGAGTAATGCCCATAATGCAAAAATTACTGACCTTTTATCAAACGGACTATGGATGGGAAGTTGTCGACGGAAAATTCAAAATGATCTGGTTTGCAGGTGATCAATTTCCGAAAGCGTATGAAGATGTAGTCATAACACCTAATATTCTTGAGGATACTCCAGAATCAGGTATTTCTTTTCTCCAATAATTAAAAAAACACGTTCTTCATAAAAAAATGTTGCTAAATATTTTAATGATTTTTTGTTACAGATACGCAATCTAAGGATGAAATCGAGCAAGAAGATGAAGATGATTCTACTGATGAAGATGATGATTAATTAATCAATTAATTATAGATATAAGCTGCACTCCCGATTCAATGAAAATGGAAGCTGAAGCAGCAATTAACAATATTTTGCCTAAAACTTCTAAAGAGAGATATTTGAAAACTTACGACGAGTTCATAAAGAGGCGAACAGAAAAACGAGTAAAGTCTTTATCCGAGACTGTATTCTTAACATACTTTAGTGAGCTATCAAAAAAGCTGCAGCCATCTAGTTTGTGCTGCATTTATTCAATGTTAAAAGCAACTATGAGTACTAAACACGACATCAATATCAAGAACTATTCAAAATTATCATCTTTTTATCAACTTCTGCTGAAGAAAGCTTCATCCCAGCTTTGTCCATGACCAACAAATATCACAATCTCAAACTATTAACATACCCAGAAAATAGCTGTCTTTAAAATTTGGAAATTGTTCTCATTTCACTATAAGTTTCAACAAATAAAATGTTTTGTTCTTGTAATGCCGGTTTTTTTCTACTTACCTCACAATCGAGATGTAAAGCAGAATAGTTAGTTCGGGTGTAAGCATCAATTGCACCCTCGAACTATAGGGCTATATATAAATATCTCGGGCTGCAACTGATGCCTTACAGCCCTTGGCTACTAATCTACTATTGTTTAAGTTTCTTGGATCTAAACATATTCCAGTTTTCCAGTGATCTTTTTATTAGTGAGCAACATTAAGATAATTCTTTAAGTTTTATTAGCAAATATATTGTTGGATAGAGCGTCTGTGCAGTCCTTGCATATAGTTCTTGTCTATGATTTTATATTGCTGTCAGATAATATGGGCTATGCCTTTTCCTCTTTGTGGTGAACCTTTACCTGCACTGCCTGCCTGCTCGGCCTATCCTGTTTAAACTGAAATACTTGTTGTGCACAAAAGGTAATAATTTAATATATATTATTATGTAAATATCAAAAGTTTTATAGTAAGTCTTAATATTTTTGAAGTGAAACTTCTTTAGAATCGTTGTGATTTCAAACCGGATGCAACGGAAAAAACGACAGGTAAGAGACACAAATACAAAAATGTGTAGGAAAGAATGAGACAGAAATATACAAAACGACAGGTAAGAGACACAAATACAAAAATGTGTAGGAAAGAATGAGACAGAAATATACAAAACGACAGGTAAGAGACACAAATACAAAAATGTGTAGGAAAGAATGAGACAGAAATATACATACTATTTTATATTATTATATATATTCATCTCATTCTTTTGTCGATTTACTGAAGTTTCACTTCTATCGTGTGTGAATCGCACACACACCTTTTTTTTATCTTGATATTTTTATTTCGTAATATCTTTTGACTGGAATGTTTAATATTTGAATATTTCAATAATTCAAAAAGTAATTAACAGGTATTGAAACAGTCTTCATTTCAAAATAATTTATTTGGATAAGAATTAATACAAAGTTATGGAAAACATGGTCTGATTTTGATAGGCATTTTTATCAACTTTTAAAATGTAAAAAAGTAGTTATAGTGACTTAACTACAATAGTTGGACATATGGTCTCGCGGAGTTTTTTGTAGATATTGATACGTTCTATAATATTGTAGAACATTTTTTTGTTCTATCATCAATACTTTTCGCAGCGCATGCGATGAAAGATATTTTATGGCTAATTTTTAATATTGAATACTTGACGAAAGTTGTAACCAGTGTTGGAAAAGGAACAAAACATATAATGTCAAAAAATGAGAGAATTAAGATACCCATTACCGTATACCAACACGTATACACATGCAATTTAGACGGAGCCGAGCATACCTGGGGCTTGATACCCAAGAGCTGATTTAGAGCTCTTTCATTATATATTAACTCTCATCTCCACCACTCGACCTCGCCAACTACAATAGATATTAAAGTAAACTTGTGTGGACCTCAAGAAGGGTGACCTTAACCACGACATTATAACACTAACTTCCATGTAGACTGCGCGAAAACACCAGAGAGACTGAGTGAATCTATCGCACTAACGGATATATATTGTCTACGCGTCGGTATACTTGACAAAATATAAAATAATCTACCCGCCAATACACTTTATAAACGGTGTTGCTAACAATGGTTAATTATATTGAAACCGATTAGTGTACATTAGAAATATAAAATAAAATGACTAACATTTTAAATGAATAGCGAAAACAAAATTCAATAATACTGTTTCTTAAACAGTCCATAACTAGCGTGTTTACTATACACGACAGTTTCAAGTGTGTGACCTAATATAGTTAGCATTACCATTGATAACTTAGTATTCGCGAGTAGTTCCTCTTATCATCTATACTTGTATATAAAGCTGAAGAGTTTTTTTTGTTTGCTTGAACGCGCTAATCTCTAAGAACTACTAGTCCGATTTGAAAAATTCTTTCAGTGTTAGATAGGCCTTTTATCTAGGGAGGCGTATAGGCAATAGGGTAAGGGTATATGTATAATCACGCTAAGACCCATAGGAGCGGAGCATCACGGGGACGAATTCGCAAGCAAGTCGAATTCGCATTTATTTAGAAAAAAAAATTATTTACAATAATACGAGCGGCCTGCCATCGCTTCGCTCCGGGTATTTAAAGCAATATTATAATTGATGTACTCAATTCATCACGACCCTTCAATGGCCCACTGCTGAGCCGGGTCTCCTCCTCAGAATGAGGAGGGTATTAGGCCATAGTCTACTACGCTGGCCCAGTGCGGGTTGGCAGACTTCACACACCTTTGAGAACTTTTTGGGAACTCTCAAAAGTGCAGGTTTCCTCACGATGATTTCCTTCACCGTTAAAGCAAGTAATATTTAATTGCTTAAAAACGCACATAACTCAGAGTCAGTGGTGTGTGCCCAGGATCAAAACCTCGGACCTCCCGAGTACAATTTGAAATCTCAACCACTGGGCCATCACTGCATATTAATGCATCCTCAATTTACCATTCTGTAATTGTGTAGCTTTTCATTATTTGAAAAAAGTGAGAAAAAGTTATAAAAAGAAAATGATAGAAAGAAAAAGAAAAGCGACAAATAATAAAAGAGGGAGGACATAGAAAAAGTAGTATATAAGAGAGGAAGAGAGACGGAAATACTGTAGATTTCTCTCAGTGAAAAAATGTTTAAAATCGTATAAGTAGCAACAACATGGCCATATTCTATTATTAAAAAGGAATCATTAATTAAAAAATGTACATGGCAACACTAAATCACTTTTGTCACTCACGAATAGTGTAGTTTTCTACCAGTGAAAGAGTTTTTCAAATTGGATTAGTTCTTCCTGAGAAACTCTTCAATCTAAAAAATGGCCATATCTTTTTAATTAGAATTTTTATGGCACACCACATAGCCTATGTTACCCGGAAAGGGTGTAGCTTTGTATCGGTGAAAGAATTTTCAAAATCGGTTCAGTAGTTTTGGAGCTTATTCGCAACAACCAAACATACAAACAATCAAATCTTTCTTCTTTATATAATAGTGTAGATGTAGATGAAGATTACTATACTGCTCACCCATTCCGTTGGCTTGGTCACTTTTCTATAACACCCAAGTCCTCCATATTCTTTGATTCTATTTTTAGATCTTCCATCAATGCAAATGGAACTTTCCTTGGCCCGTCTGGCACTGCATTTTCTTTCAATCTAAGATAACAGTTGGAAGGCATCCTAACCCATGAAACACTTCATCATGTTCATTGGCAATATTTTCAGAATTTAAGTGTAAACTCTTTTAATTATATCATATTTTGGGGTGTAGCTAAACCTATGACCGTTTTACATTCACTCTTAGTGATAATAAAGCTAATTTTCTCACAAACATTACCAAATTTACACAATATTTCCACTTAACCAACAAATTTAGGGTCATAAATTTTTTTTGTGAATGTCACGTTGATTGTCACTAAGAAAGAATAAAATGTTTTTAGTAAGTTTAGTTACATGTAAAGGAAGAAATAAAAAGGAATATTATTAGTATTTTTATACTGACATGAGTTTAATTGAAAGAAAATATAACAAACATCCAACAGTGGTAGCAGAGCGTAGTTCTTAGATATTCTAGTACCTGCACTCATTGGTTTGAAAAATTCGTGTGAAAATAACAAAGCGACAAAATGGCGTCAGGACAATACGAATACAAATTGAAACAATTCGATGGCGAAAACTTTAATATGGCTGAATCGGTTAAAACTATTGTTACTATGTTTACAAGCAATAGAAGAAACAGACTATGCGTGCAAAAATTAAAATAAGAAGCAAAAGCCGTGAGCATCATGGTGAGCTTGGTAGCTGATAGCTATATGGAATACATTAAAGATGAAAAGACTGCGTATGACATGTTAAGCAAACTTGAGGAAAACTTTATAAAGAAAAATACACGGAGCAACATTTTCATAAGACGACAATTGATGGATATGAAATACAATGAAAATGACAAATTACAAAGTACAAAGAACTTTTCACACAACTCAGAAACGGGGGCTCTATACTTTCAGAGGAAGAAAAAACTTGAACGATGTACTAAATTTTTACTTCTTTTAACCAATCTCCATATAAGTTCAATAGCATTGAGGTCTCAGCGATAAAGAGGTAATCTTAAAGTCTCATGTCCATGTCGTTTCAATAGCTCTTCTGCTTCATATAAAGAAGCCGGTTTATCATCTTGGCTAAGGTCTAAAAGATCGTATTGTGTATACGTTTCAGACAACACATACCACTGGCTCTTATAGCACACTGCATGAGTAGCCTGACGCACAGGCTCTCCTCTCGCGACTCTCACTACCTCTGCGCGTCCGCCCTGACTTAATATCAATGAGTAAGAGACAGTTTGGGTAGATTATAAAATAATAGCTATTACAGTCACAAACACTACAGTTCGGCTTTTATGAAGAACTCTTCAAATTTAGTGAGAAACTTCTGGATTACAAGCCCTGGAATTACAAGTTAGTGTTACATGATAACTAGCATTATACATTACAATTACACTATGTTCTGTCAAGTTTGGTATCAATGTCTCACATTATCACTTTATAAAATTATCTCTCATTATGATAATTTGCCATTATCAACATTGGGCTGAATACTAATTATGTAATAGCTACAAATGTGTGGCTTTTCCTGTGGATATTTTACTGACCACTCCACTTAAAAAAGACCCCTACCAAGGTCACTTTATAATTTTGATGACTTAGTATCATCAAGGTATACTATCAATTTTCCTTCTTGACCTTTCTCCTGAATTGCTCTCAAATACCTATAGTCCCTCGCACTAACATCAACTTTTTCTATGAGGATGAATCACTCATTTTTATTTCTTTTGAATTTAGACCCATTTCTGTGCAAATTTTTTCTTAATTTTTCAACACACCTGTAAATCCAATAGATTCTTTCAGTTCTACAAGTAAACTTGTTAATGTTGGAACATGTAAAAATTAAACAGTAAAATTTGTTAATTTTATTGTGTATTTTACATATGTCAGTCGTTTAAATCTGATACATAAAGTTTGTGTAGGCGATTTTTCCTGGTGATTTCAATGGCCTTCATAGAACCTTCCTTTTTTATCCTCCTTTACATTCTAATGCTTACTTCTGCAAAAGAAAACAATGCTTAGTTCTAACTTATCTTACTTTCATTTTTTTAATCCATTTGCTCACTTGGACATGAACAGTTATAGGCTTTCGACTATATCACTTCAAATATATTCTACATATGTTTCACATAAACAAAAACAATATTCAAATTAATGATAATAAAATAGTAAATTGAACTAAAACTAAAATAGAACTAAAATTATGAAAATGTTTAGGGAACAGTATGAGATGTCGAGATGATTTCGGCCAAAAGTTGTTTTTCTCTTAATTCCACACCAATATTACTTTTTATCAGATTATATTTATTAATAAGGATAAATAACAAACCACGTCAGAAGTTTGTTATTAGCAGTTATCGTGGCGTCAGCCACTTTTAATAGCCTTTGCTATTTTAAATCAATATTTGGAAGGACTTTCCAAGTGCTGACGTAACGAAGGGGGGCGAGGGGTGGTGATTGGGGTAGATGGGGGTCCCCTCTATCGATCCCCCCATTTTTTTTTGCCGCTGACGCATATTTTGGGAATTATGGGGGGGAGAAAGAAAAATGACTTCTGAACTTTTCAGGCGTTGACGTAATGGTTGAGTAAATATTTAACAGTGTTGCCGATTTGCAGGATTTTTCCCCGATTTCGGGATATTAGAAATTTAAAAAAAGTATTGCCTCATATGATAAAATTTAAGTTATAATTTTTTTATTGGTAATGATTAAATATTTGATACTAAACTACGTTCTTTTTAATTTGATTTAACTTGCACTAAAAATATGATTTTCCGGAACCCAGTCTATGTCGGGCTCCTCCTCCTGGGTGGATTAACATATCCTAACCTAACCAACCTGCTCCTATTTCTGGGTGCTGGTTTAAAAAAGCCTAGACTTACCTAACCTATCTTTTAGTCAAAATCCGTTAAACATTAGTTTTTTTGAGTATTAATTTCTAATTTCCTGAAATCGGGGAAAAATCCTGCAATTCGGCAACACTATTAAATATTTACTCTATGAAATAAATCACAATGATTACGAGTGACATTTGACTATTGTAAACAAAATTTATTGTAGAATTTTAAAATGTTATATTTCGGAAACTATTGATTTCAGCAGTTCGAGATCTTGTAAGTGAGTGAGTCTAGTAGGCCTAGATCTATCGCCAATAAAATTTTGGAGCGAAACCATTACGTCAACGCCTGAAAAGTTCAGAAGTCATTTTTCTTTCTCCCCCCATAATTCCCAAAATATGCGTCAGCGGCAAAAAAAATGGGGGGATCGATAGAGGGGACCCCCATCTACCCCAATAACAACCCCTCGTCCCCCTTCGTTACGTCAGCACTTGGAAAGTCTAGCCTTTTTTTAAATTAGGTACCTGCCTATCTTGTTTAACTTTTATTCATTGTTAATAATAATCTTTATTCACATAAAAAAGTTACAAATTGTACTGAAGTCCCTGATTCCTGAGCTAGGCTTGAAAACCTGTATTACAGAAATCAGTGTCCTCTCTCATATCAATTCTCAATCAATTATTATATTTCCGTCAACAAATTCGGTCGCCGTTAAAATATATTTTACACCAATTACACTGCTTTCATTAGACAGAAAAAGGTGTTGCCATATTAATAAAGATGAAAATCTGCCAAATTTTAAATAGGTACGAATAAATATTTTATTATTTTTATAGATGATCATAATCGTACGTCTACATATCTTTAATTTTTAACTACAAGTTTTTAATTTTTACTGGTCCGAAAAATTTTGTATACAGAAACAAACCAAATAATTATTGAAGCGTCAGTAGCTCAGTGGTTCGGGCGTTGGATTAACGATCGAGAGGTCGTGGGTTCAAATCCCGGACATTGGACTACTGGCGTGGCCCACTCCCGACACAAGCTATTTATTAGCTTACTAGGAGGGGTAAAGGGAATACTAGTAGTATGTGATCCGTACTGCTAGTAATCTTTTTTTTTTAAATTCTATATGTACAGTTTGGCAAAAAAGAGTGTGGAATAAATGAGGGCGCCTATATCTTATCATTGGCAACCCGAAATACTACGTCTTGACACTGTTTGATACTTGTAATTTTTACCATTACTAGGATATTCGGATATACTACATAATAGTTACTTGAGATTATTAATTTTTATTACTTATTGAAATCAGATAGGTGGTAAATTATTAATTATTATGAAAATCTGTTGTGTCTGCCTATCCCTCTGCGGAACAGGTGTTAGCTATGTATGTATAATTAAAAGAAAAATTCGACAAAACGTTTTACACGCTGTCACTGCGTGATGCTATTTTTTGTATTACGATATTTAAGTAATTATGTAATTTTCATGTATAATATCTTCAAGTATCAATATTATTCGTGTTGAAGTATATGACAATTGTACGATTTGACAAAGAAACATTTGACAGAATTTAACAAGTATTTTAGTGTTGTTACATGTATAAATTTTTAGTTCACGCTGGCACCGCATCATACTCTTTTTTGCCAAGCTGTAAATACGTAATTATTTAAAACGGATTTTTAAATTTGATCAATTTTAGTGATATATAATGCGCAAAGCATATTTAGTGCATTTGAACGACAAATCAAGAAACTTTAAAGAAAATAAATTAAACAAACTTACCTACGTAAATATAATATAAAAAAATTGTGATTTTTATAATTTAGTTATAAATTGAAAAGAGCAAAACTGAAGAAGTCAGAGCAAAAATAAGTGAAAAAAATTAATAAAAATTAATAATCTTAGCAAGTGGGTAATTTGATTTTACATTAAGTAGGTGTAATTTGTACGACGCTGGACGTTAAATCATCTTTGCGTTAAATTTCTATAAAGCATAAAGTTAAAACTTTTCTCCATATATTAAATAACCACGATGTTTTTTGATGAAGAACTTGTTACAAATAGAAGATTCAAAAATGTGTGGCGAGCTGCCCATAACCAGGAGGCTGATACAGACGATGTCGAAATACCAAGTGTCTGGTAAGTTTACTGTCATTATAACCAAACTTGCTCGGGAAGGGCGTTTATTTCGTTGTTTTTGTGAAAGTAAACAGCTCCATAACCCACGCGTGCTTTTTACCATACATTATCGCAATAGTGGGCAATGGATTTATATGAATACACTGGCGACCTTATCTGCATCACGCTACCCTTTTTAAAAAAACTATACGTGTGTTACATCAAAAATACATTTAGTATTATTAGTTCCTTATTCTTAAGTCTATAAAAATTCGATATTTTCTGAAGAATTATTGCAATTTTTTTGGAAAATCTGTTTTCAAAAATACATTGAGCAAGGATAATTCTACCAAAAAAATAAATGAAAAAAATGAAATCACTACTTCACCTCTCGAAAATACCTTAGAAAGAAACGATCGATTATAGAATTTTAAAAATTCTTAAACAGTTTTAAGTTTTTTTATAAAATGATGCATTAAAAATGAGTAAAAATACCTTAATGTTTTAAAAATTTTTGGTTTCATAGTGTTTTGGACGAATTTGTACGGTTTCGTAAAATACTACGTTTTCAATAATATACTAAAGCTGCTAGTTTTAAAAAAAATCAATCAGCTGCTATAGTTACCTACGAGACTTGCTGCGATGTGTTCGTGTGTTTAGATTAATTAAATAGTAACAAACTGATGTTTGTTTTTCTCATTAATGTATTGAAAAATTTCGTATGAAACTCGTGCGCTTTGGTCATTACAGTTCGGTTCCGTCACTCATGCAACTCATTATTTTATACTATATTTCATACATAATTAATGGATTTATATAAAAGATCCGCGCAACTTCGTGTGTGTGTGTTGTCGTTTCATGAATTTCTTACTATCTTATATTATAAAATTCTCGTGTCACAATCTTAGTTACCATACATCTCAGTTACCGTATGGTAACTAAGATTGTGACACGAGACGTTCTCCGAAACGGTTCGATCGATTTTTATGAAATTTTGTATGCATTTGATGGCCCAGTGGTTGAGACTTCAAGTCTTACTCGGGAGGTCCGAGTTCGATCCTGGGCACACACCTCTGACTTTTCTGAGCTATGTGTGTTTTAAGCATTTAAAATATCACTTGCTATAACTGTGAAGGAAAACATCGTGAGGAAACCTGCACTCCTGAGAGTTCCCTAAAAGTTCTCAAAGGTGTGTGAAGTCTGCCAACCCGCACTGGGCTAGCGTGGTAGACTATGGCCTAATACCCTCCTCATTCTGAGAAGGAGACCCGGCTCAGCAGTGGGCCATTGACGGGTCGTGATGATTTGTATGCATATCGGGTAGGTCTGAGAATATGTCAAGATCTATTTTTTATACCCCTCTGTGATAAGGGGGGTCCGCCCCAATTTTTTTAATTTATATGGCAAAACAACGTTTCCCGGGTCAGCTAGTCAACTTTAATTTAAAACTTATTTTTATTTAATATTTCCGGAAAATTTTGGAGATTGTAAGGACACAGTAAATTCCTTGTTGGAGTATAAATTTTTTTTTCTATTTCACGTTGGTAATTAATTTTTACCTTAGTAAATAATATAAATTATGGTTGTCAGTACTTTAGAAACAAAATGACGTCCAGACATTACTTGATATAGTAATAGAGAATCTATCCACACGATTTTTTTTACAAAACTGATATTTTAATTACAAAAAAATATCTTTTAAAAATCCATTTATTTGTGTTGACCCAGTTCCAACATAAGGTCTTTGCGGTGACCATCATATGTCCTTGGAGATTCATCTAAAATCGATCGAACAACGAAAAAATTGTTTTATAAACATATAATCTTGTGCCTGATCGAAGGACCTTTTTACCCGACTACGGCGAAGCCAATATGTTTTTTTATTTTTAAACTAGTCGACCCGCGTGACTTCGTTCGCGTGTTGCTCCGCTCCTATGGGTCGTAGCGAAATGTTAAATAGCCTTAGTTACTCCTTGTTGCATCAGCTATCTGCCAGTGAAAGTCCCGTCAAAATCGGTCCAGACATTTCAGAGATTAGCCGGAACAAACTGACAGACAGACAAAAATTGTAAAAAAAAAAAATGTTGTTTTGGTATACCGTATATACATCCATATGTACTTAGTTAAAACGGTTTTTTAATATTACAAACGGACACTCCAATTTTATTTATATGTATGGATTTCGATTATTTGTAAACAATTAACTGATGATTTTTTCGTTAATTTTGAAAAAAAAAGCTTATATCAGCCACAAGATTTTTGTCCGATTATGAGGAATATGTTTGTTAAGTTTGGTAAAATTCTTTATTTGACACTCTCTCAACGAAGCGATTCTATCGGTTTTTACCCGACTACGGCGAAGCGAAAAAGAAGGGTTATGATGTTGGAAGTCTATGTATGTATCTATGTATGTTACACTCTAGCGCCTAAACTACTGAACATCATTCACGAGTGAAAAGATTCGTAATAATGGCGCGGGTGACATAGGCTATAAAAATTTTTATGTCTTTTTTTAATGACAGAATTTAAACCTCAGATTCTAACCTCGAAAAAAATTAAACTGAGATAATTATCACGTGTTTGGTGTCAAAAGAAAGGTCTTAACGAGCACATTACAAATATGTATATATATCTTATTGTTTAAGTCAATATATTTGTTTAAAATGCGGTCGTATTGTTCGCGCGGCCAGTCGTTGCTGTTATTTAGTCGTTTAAACAAATAAAAACCAACATTACGTTATAATATGATATTATAAAGGTTATCTAGATCGGGAAACGGAAAACTATTAAATAAAAAAATAAAGTTTAAAAAACTATAAACCGACTACGTAAAAAAAGTGGTCTAAAAAGGACGAAACAAGAAAATAATCAGATAGAAACCTAGAAATGCATCGGTATAAAAATGGTCAAGGTAGAACCGTGGTCGCACCCTATACCTACTTTGATTATATATGACGGACCGCCGAGCGGGATATTTCCTCGATCTGTTAACTCGTTAACTCTTTCGATCCATGAAGTGCGTGCCTTAAGTTTTGTATGTGAAATAAGTTCCAACGAGTTGCACTTGAATACAATTAAATAAAATGTGATAAAATAGGGAAATCATAATTATTGTAACAATCCAGACGAATTAAGCAACTAAATTAGAAATAACATAAATTAATAGAGCCAATGGAATTGCAAGCATCTGTCATCTTTTTGCTGTCACAAAATATATCTCGTTTTTATACAAATGGCCAGTTCTATCGCTTCCAACCCCATTCGGTGTTAACCGCTCTTAAATTAAAAACAACCAAAATATCTTACAACTTCATGATATAAAAACTCATTATAATCAAATAAATAGCACGCGCCGTTATATATATGATTAGAGGAACACTACCATGAAACAGACTGGTTTTGTGTACTGGGATACACACATATATATATATATATAAATATTATATATATTTTACAGTGACAGCATCAGCACGATGATGAATGATTATAGCGACAACAAATTAAGGCATTTATCATTCCGAACAGCTTATACGCTTTTTCTTGGGACTGTCAAAACATATAAGAAACAATTAGACAAATTGTCTAAAGGTAAGCAAATATATTTCATATATATTTATAGAAATATATATATGAATAGTCATATATACTTATATAAATATTCAAACAAGCGTTCAACAGAGATCAATGAAAGAAAATCCGACCACAATAAAGAAAATAGACATATCCTCTTAATAACAACATTTATTGTAATCCTATAGTTAAACTTTCCCGGAATTTTTCTCCGTTGTTTATGGAAGAAAAATAACGATTTTACTAATCAGTACTTTTTGAGGATATTCGTTATATACAAACACAAACTACATAGAGACAAGCACACAGGCAAACAATATCTTCGAGTTTTCTTTTGGCTTGTCTAGGTAGTAATTTCCTTCCTTCTACTTATCTTTGTTTTCCAGATGCTTTTGACTTGGCTTACGAAATGGAATTTGGGACACCTAACGTTTTAGCAACTGGAGACTCTTCCAATGACTTTCAAGCTGATAGAAGTTCTAATGAAGGTGATTGGAAAAAAATCTTATACTTATATATAAAGTTGAAGAGTTTGTTTGTTTGCTTGAATGTGTTGTGTCGCTTAGTATTTGATAAAACATTTTATTTAATTGACAACCATGCCTGAATAGATCAGCTTATTACCTAGGAGTCCCATCTT